>CM062811.1:978437913-979037913 GCA_031772625.1 Pinus tabuliformis
ACGAGCAAGTAATCTCCCCAAATGTTGTTTTGGTGTATCACATTTACAAGGTGGAAGACTCGCTTCCTATGGATAAAAAAGGATTGCAACCTATAGGGGTATCCCTTTATATACACGATGGTACGAGGAGCACAAGTTCGTACTAGCGCTATCTAATGTCGAAGCGAACGACAACTGCTAGGTTTAAAGATGCTGGAACACGTCTCTAGCCTAGACCACTAAATGTGAGCATTAAGTTTCAATGCTTCCTTAGGTTAATTCAATAAATTTTAATGGTTGATCTTGAATTAGGTTTCAATTCCAAGGCCCTACCGTTGTCATCTGAAAACTCCTATATGCAGCTATATGAGAAAAGAAATCTTTCTTCGATGAAAGTTAACACTAATTGAGGGATAGAGAGCACACAATCAATGCAACAATCAAAGAATGAAATCTTTCACTAATACATGTCCTAAATGCACTTAATCTTCCCTTAACAACAAAAGAAGTTTCATTTTATTTCCAATGCTTATGATGATGCAATTCTAGCTTCTTAATGACGCTACTAATGCAATATTTTTGCTTAAGTAAACTAGAATGATGTTCTTCTTTTCATAAAATGCAAAATGAATCTTTCACATAAAGCACTTTAATGAAAATTTTCACAATTCCGAACAAACAAGCATCGATCAAATCTAGAGCATGATAAATGAAACTAAAAGAAACTTCTTCCCTGAATCACACAAACCAAACACACAAATGCTTCAATTGACAAACCAAGCAATGTAATCTATGCTCAGAAAGAGAAAAGAGACACTCGAAATAAGAGAACAAACGAGACTCTTTCACTCATTCAATTGAAAATGAAGCAATGAAGATGTTGTGACTGAAAGATGGATTAAATGAAGCAGCAAATCAAAAACTTGACACAATGAGTAAACAAACAAATGAACGGTAATTGACCTAGATTCCCTAGGGTCATAGAAACCATTCAAAAAAACTCAAAAAATCAAGCAATGAAACTTCAAGCCAATCAATCAATCAAAACCAACAAAAAAGGCATTCTAGTCACTTTTGGGCGGAAGAAGAGAGTCGGAGGGTCAACACACATTGGCACTAGAATGGGAGAAATTATGATTTTTTCTTAACTCAGAGACCAACACGCTTTTTGGGTTGAAACTAGTGTTGATCGGCACAATCGACATGACTGGCTATGCTACAACTAGTGCTAATAGGCTTGATCGGCGCGACTGTTTGGCCAAAAAGAGCATTGATCGAGGGATTCAAAGAAAAAAAAAAACTTCACACAAGTCCAAACTTAACACATCATAGGGTGGACTAGTGCCTGTATGCCTTCAAACAGGTCAATACAAATCCAGAATACCATAAATAAACAAATTAGGCATACAAGTAGAAAAAACAGAGTGATGAAAAGGAGATGTATTTCCCCAGCGGAATCGCCAATTTGTGGAGTAGGTAAATCCTCTCTGTGGATAGAGATGATCCCTCTAGCCCAAGAGTGGGTCTAGCCATAAACAAGATAATCTAAAGTAAATTTTCTTAGATTAGAATCGAATAAGAGGGCCTACCTCTTATAGCGCTAATCCACTTGATGATGATCTTGCTTCCTTGCTCTAGCTTCCTTTTGTTCCTTTTGCTCAAATACCTGAAACAAACATGCAAGAGACAACAACAAACATGATAGCATAAAATCAAATTCAATCTACTTAAAAGGTCAAGGAGTTTTAAGCTATCAAATGTAATATTACACCCGATATAGGAAATAAACCATTAGTTGTATTAAAATAAAACTTCAAAGAGAAATACAACTGAAGCCTTGACGTTGGAGATCTCCTTTGTGGTGTCCAAGTCCTGCTACACACCTTTTCAACACTCTTTTCCTCCCCTAGCTTGACATGAAATGGCTTCCAAGCTCTAACTCTCTCTCCTCATGCTTTAGCTACCAAAGACTAGTCTTTTGTCATCTAAGACTAATCTTCTTCTATCAAAAGCTAAAGATTTCAGAATTTTGCAGCTTCACTATGTGTTGCATTGTGTGTATTGTAACCAAAAGGGTAAGAGGAAGTGGTTTATATAGGGAGAGGAGGATAAGAATGAGATCCACTCAAGGGGGGAAGAAGGTCTTATCTCCTTGGGAAGGTCCACTTTTAAGGGGGAAAGAACCTTATATGGAGTTCTCGACCCTTATCCAACCAAACAAACATCCAACACATCGCCACTAGAAGTTTCTAGACATGAAACTTCGTTTCCTTTTATAAAAACTTTCCAGAAGTAGACCGATGCAGGTATTGGGCTAATAGTAGCACTGATTGGCACGGGCCACAGTGTAAACTTCTGCCATCGGCGCAGGTGAGACACTGGGAAAGAGCGCTGATCTTAAAAACTAGGTTTTAAGAAGGATTCTCTGGAAATGTTTTGAAGGGAGTGGGGACTTCTTTCTTCAAACTTCAAGGGATGCAAGAGCATAGGTTTCATGTTGAAAGCACGGGGGATTCACTGGGGAGCAATACCATACCACGCGGGTTCACATTGGGGAATATTTATTGAGGAAAAAATTACATAATATATTGGAGGATATATAGGAGGTAAAGGGTTTTTATATTGGTTGGTATAAACAATGGAGCCCAAATTTAATGAAAACATACAAAGGGGTATGAAAAATGTTTATGAAAAAATAGATACCTACAATATCTTGTTAAAGTAGGGGTTTTTAAATTGTTAAGGTGTATTGGATTTATATTGGTAGGGGGTTAAATAGTGTGATTTTTAGAGGTATTTTCTAATTTGTAGTCAAATTAAGGGTATTGTTTAATATGCCATGAACGCACGTGATATGTCAGAGGTTCATAAAGTGAATACCCCATGGTTGAAAGTATAACACAATATTCACTACTAGGGTTCTCCAGGATCAAGAATAGGGAGTGACAGGAGAGTGACAAATTACTGTGTAACAACTCCCTAACTTTTTCATCAAAATACCTCTCAGTCAAATATTTATTTTTAAATTCTTTCTTGAACAATTTCCAAGTTAAGTTCTTGCTTATAATTCTTTTGAAAATGTTGTTTTCTTCCCACCATAAAGTTTCCTTACCATTCAACTGGTAAGTTTCCAATCTTGCCTTCAGATTGCTTGGATAATTGTATACTTAAAAATATTTAGACATATTAAGGAACCATGCTTCTTCTCCTTGTTTAGTTTCACCATCAAAGTTAGGAGGTCTGATTTTATTAAACTCTCCCTATAACTGAGAAGAATATCTCCTTTTCCTAGGCAAAGAGGTGTTGCTACTTGATTTTTGTTCTTCTTGATCACTAGACTCATTTTCTTGGCTTTCACTAGAAGTTATTCAGACAATTCTCCATGTAGTGCAAGTGGTTCTAGATCTTTTCCTATGAGTCTTTTTATTAACTTTCTCATTTTCCAGTTTTCTTAATAGGTACCCATTGATCTCCTCTTGCTCCTCTCTAGATTTGACCAACCTTTCCTGATTTGCCTTTATATCATCCAAATCTATTTTTAAACTCCTTATCACTTGCAGTAATTCAGAGTCTTATTTTTCTACATTACTGGTTCCACCACCAACCATTCCTAATTCAATGTCATGTTTTGCATCATCCCTTGGTGATCCTACAAAAGTTTGTCCATTAAATTCTTCAGCCATACTTTAGTTATTTTGTTCTTCTATGCAATTTATTCATGACATGTATAACTATTTCAGTTTCAAGACCCAGAAGAGGCCCAATGTTGTAACTATAACTCTGATACCACTTGTAAAGACTCTCAATTATTAAGAGTGGGCCTAATGGTTAAGAGTATGTATTTCCTCCTAAGAGGTCACGGGTTCAAAACCAGATGGGGGTAGAGTATGTATGCCTTTGTAGGCTTAGTAGTCAAATAGTTGTGCAGAGGTGGGTCCCTTGTCCCACAAACAAGGGGGTCTCATAGACCAATTTGGTGTCTGACTTAGTCGTGACCTTAAAATTAGATAATAATAATAATAGATACTGCATTACCAACTTCTAATAAAGGTTATATTAACCATCTTAAACTATTAGACGATTAAATTAATATTACAACATTGTTCTTTTATTGTTAAATTGACATATTATCTTTTTGTATAAATATGTATCTTTCCTAAGAGAAAACTTTATTTAACTCAATACTCATAATGAATTAATTCCCTCCCTGAAGAAAGGATTCCTATGTCCAAAAAGGACAACCTCTAGTATTAATAGTTTGAGCATTAATCCCTTGTTTTTATTGAATTTTACCTTAAATGGAAATACATTTCTACTAATAAGCTAAAACATCAATTATCAAGTTTAACACTATTGTTTTATTATGTTCTTGGAACTCGTCATGTAGGCATATGAACCATATAAATAGGTCAATATTCTAGTTCTATTAGACATGTATTATTATTTGTCACATTTTGAAACAACTATTATATAAATATGAAACTCTCGACATGTGTACACCGCTTAACTCTCGATTTGGTAGTCTCTTACTTCTCGTTGATGCATTAGTCATAATTCTTAAGCTCTTTTAATGTTATGATTTATTTATATCATAGTGAACGTGAAATTTTTGTTTAATGAATTCAAACCCCATGATTAACATATAATAGAACAGGGTTTGTTTTACAATTTGTTTATGGAGTCTTCCAATGTATATGTGGCATTCATCGGGAGTGTCCATGAAGTTGTATGCTGACCTACCCCGATCAAAAATTCGTATTATCTCTCCCTTAATCAACAGTATGAGATCATTTTAGGTTTTTGGTGTGTTCTAATGATTCTCCTAGTTCTATTGTGCATTCGTTTCGATGAGGGTTTTTACCGAATGAGTCGCTTTGCCACTAGGGTTTCCTATGGAGTTTTTCTTGTTTCTTGAACGTTTTTCC
The DNA here is from genome assembly GCA_031772625.1 of Pinus tabuliformis. Lineage (NCBI taxonomy): Eukaryota > Viridiplantae > Streptophyta > Pinopsida > Pinales > Pinaceae > Pinus > Pinus tabuliformis. The sequence goes on from CM062811.1 coordinate 978,442,818, forward strand.
ACCACTTTCATCTTGTGATGATTTTATATTTGTTAAAAGAGTTGGTGGATTTACTACATGTTAACTCCTCCATTGGTAAAGCTAAACCAAATGTAATTTCTTTTCACAATAGTTGTATAATCTTCCTGTCATGTACTAATTGGGTTGAATTTGAATAAGCAAATGTTTTATGGTATAAATAAAGTCATAAGCTATTGTATTCACCATTTTTGCAGGTCTCCTCCAATTTCTCTGGAGGAAGTTAAGGTATTCAAAAGAATACAATCCTAATTCCTTCCACGAGTTCTTAATTTATTGAATATTCATTTGGCTCTTCCTTTGGAAAAATGGGTCTCAGAGTATCACACCTTTATCCGACATTAATGGCTTCTCCGAGTAATATTTAATATCTGTGATCACGAAAAATCTTCATGCTTAGTCTCTTTTTCTAGTAATGTATTTGTCAATTTCAATTTTGTTACAAAATAATTTTCTACATGGTTTTGGTATTCAACTTTTGATTTTGTTCTAGTTAGTTAGCTATGCTACCTCTCCATGAAGAGGGTTTCTATTTTATATAGTTCATTTCCTTTTTCCAGTTTCTATATTATGTTTATTTCAAAGACGATATGTATTTCTTCCATGTGTTTGTTATTTTTTGTGCCTAGGGTTTGCTCCCTATACCATATTTGTAGCGTTTTTGTTTTATTTCGTTTAAATATTATTACGAGTTTTTTTTTGTGGTTTCAATTCTCAATAAGAGAAATTATTTGTTTGTTTTAGATCTCTCTATTCATGCCCTTAGGGTTTCTTCATTGTAAAATAACCCTTTCTTCCAAGTTCTTCTTTTTGGTGTACACTCGTAACAAGGGTAATTTATTGGTTAACACATTTGAACAAATTTAGCCTCTCTCTGTTGGAGAGGGTTTTTATTATTTTCTTTATAGTTTTTTACTAAGGGTTTATAAGGTTGAATTTTATACGGTCAATTATTCAACTTATTTTGGCATCCTTTGATGTAGATATAGAGTAACGAAGGAATCATTCTTATTATTTACAGGTAAAACTCTTTTTGGTTTTCATATCACCCTTAATTATAAGTTTTTTTTTGCTCTAATTTCATTCTCTACTGGTTACATAAACAAATACTAATTGTTTTTGGTACCTTCTTGACCCGGGTACATTTAATAATTTGGGTGATGGAGGTTTTTTTGAAAAAAAAATAGTTTATAACTACCTATCAATACTCGTCGAGATCTTTCTATCTCTATTCCAGGCCGACTTTCTAGCTCTCATACCTTGAGCTTGTGATGTTTGCCCAATGCATTTAGTTGATTATATTATGTTCTAGAAATGACACAATTTTCGTGTCCTCTTCTGGATTAAAACACACTATAGACATAAAGCCTCTATTATACTCATATTTTCATTTGTTCTTAGCTTAACTCAGGGAGTTATTCCCAGAAATTTTCTCACACACACACACATATATATTTGGGTTTCATGTATGAAACTGTGATTCAATTTTGTTATAATAGAATTATTATTTTCTTTTAAAATTAAACAATGGTGTATATATATATATATATATATATATATATATATATATATATATATATAACCGAACTTTTCCACGAATCTCTATTCTAGAATTTTCTCAGCATAAGTTTCGTTTCCACAGTTATAGTATAACTTTGTTTTTCTCAATCCTTTAAATTCTCTGCTATATATATATATATATATATATATATATACTGTGTGTGGACTATTAATGGGATTTTTGATTGTTCCCTTTTTCTTGTGACAATACTATCATTCCTTTATAGTTTTGGCGAAGATATAATATTTTTCTTTGTAACTGTATGTTTATATATAATTCTTGTGTGTTTTTCTTTGCTTCTAAACACGGTTAATTTTATTAGTATAGGTTTCTCTCCGAAACTAGTAACATATTGTTACTATGCTACATTACTAATATATATTCATACATATATAAATATAATGATGAAAGACCAATGATTTGTAATGAGGACAACCTTCTTACTTAGAAAACTGTTTTTTCTATTCACATTATTTCTATTCTCGTATCATACATTCTTTCTATAACAAAAAATTTATTCTTTGTAAAATGTTATGCAACTGCAAATTTTTCTAGCCATATGCGCGATACGTATATACTAAACATATTCTTTTACTGTCTATTTTAACATCTCGAACTATAGAAAAGGGAAATACATTTTCCTCTTTCCTTGTGTATTTTGCAGAAATTCAAAACCTTTCTATAGTAATTCTTTATTCGTTATACACAACAATTATGAAGAGAAGATGTTATAAAGCAATTTTATTTCTATGAATAAATAAACCAAGTGTACAGGTAGAAATACCGAAGTTTGGAAAATAGATAACTAAATACTTGGCTCCTCCCAACCTTTACACAACAACAATGCTTGTCTCCCTGAGCAAACTGGGTCCGCAACTTTATTTTATGTTTATTCTTTCTTGCTTCTCTTTAGTCTCTCTCAATTATGCTCTCAAAATAATTGAGACAAAAGAAATAGAATTCACAGATAATATCCATCTACCACTCTTTGGGTGGTTAATAATTGCCTCCACCTCACTAATAGGTGGCAGGTAGTTGTCTACTCATTAATGAGCTCCTGTTTCCCACTCTTGAGGACAACTCCTTGTCTTTTAGGAAACATTTAATTGGCCAATATCATAATTTTTTAATTAAATCTAATCACCCATATTAGATGCCTAAGACTTGCTGATGGATAAAATAATAACTTTTCATAATTAAATTGCAACCTTTTTCCTCTTTCAGCCATCTATACTTAGCCATTAATTTCCCATTTTTTCTTTATTTACAAAATAAAACATAATTACAACTTTTACAAACAACTATTATCAGTAATGAATTACTAATAATTAAAATGTTCATCTATTTTCCATGTAGCATACTTAACCAAATAAAATAAGAAATAAACTTATGCACAATTATTTACAAACACATCATTAAGCTAAGGGATATCACAATATACCAATGGTGGATTGAGAAGAGTGGATAGGGTATTGTTGTCCCATTTATGCCCAAGATGAGATTGATTAGTGTTGGTTCTAGATATGATGAGACTTCATTGATGAATGAAGGTTATTATACTTTGACCACTACTTTGTTTATTATAGGTGGAATTCATCTCATTGAGTTGCAGGAAGCCCAATTAATTGTTGATGGTTATGTGCAATTGATTGATGTTAATATGCTAGAGTTAGAGAGTGTTACCTCCAATGACAATGTTGATCATTTATAGGGATGCCCAAGCCTTTTAGTTGATTAAGAATCACATATTGTGCCTTTTATTCAATATAAACAGAGTTATTTACCATATAGACATATTATCATAGATATAGAAGGGATTTGTCTAAGTGATAAAATTTTGGGAATAATGACAATAATTCTTACAGGTCTTTGCATAAAGGGTATAAGAAGGAGATATTTGGACCAATTCCGATAACCAGGGTTAAGAGTGGCTAGATTGATGAGTGGTCGTTGGAGCTTTGTAATGATGCTTGTAGACTTCTTACATATGTGTATTGTCAACTATACTACAATATATGTCTCTACTTTATTCATGTCAATTGTTTAATTTTGTTAATTGCTTTAACAATGACCATTATATTGTCTTCATGGATATGAATATTTTTTGGTATATTGCATATGGATTGGAGGCCTTGTTTATTTTCCTTATTGACAGATGTTCTTTGACCCCTCAATTTTTTGGAGAAGTTGAGCGTGTAAACCCATCTTGAGATGTCTAGTCCAATGATTGGCTCAGACTTGATGATATTTGACCTTATGGATAAATCCAGCTAAGGATGTCAATTTGCCCACAACAATCAACCGAGTTATTTGGTGTTGGAATGTTGGGAATGCAAATGGATTGTTTTGTTGTATACTGGTGATTGAAAATTAATATTGAAGATTCTTATGTGGATTATCAATGTAGTGTATATGTGTCGAGTATTAACAGAGGATACCAACATCTAATGCTGATAGGATATTGACTTAATGATTATTGAATTTCGTGAGATCCTTATTTGACTAAGACTATTTAGTTTATGAATTAGGATTATATTACTTTGTTGTTGAGTCCACCAATCATTTGAGACTATTTTACTTTGTTGTTTAGTCCACTGATCAAATAGGATTTCCTTACTTTTTCATCAAGTCAATTGATTGATTAGGACTATTAATTGGATTGTTTAGACAACAATGAGGTAGTTTCAATTCCTACTCTAATACTGTTTGCATATTCTCTAGTTCCATTGGTTGTTGAGACGATTGCATGAACATTGTTGTTTGAGGTGAGAACATTCATACATTGACTTCATTTGAACGTTGGTTGCTACTACGTGGTAGTGCTTTAGGTTTCCTTATAAAAAATTACTATACATTGTTTGGTTTGGTCGTTAGAATTTGTTTTCCCTATCAAATAAGGGTGGATGTTAATGTAATTTGATTTGTCCTCCATGGTCAACGAATAAAGGTAACCAATAGTTGAGGGATTTGATCGAGTTGAGGAGTCAATACATAAACCTAGTGGTTGCTTAGGAATTGACATGGTCTACCTTGATCACTAAGATCCATATTATGTGGATGATGATGGGGTGTGATCCCATATTTTGGGGTTTCCAATTGTATACATAAACCTATATCTAGATGATCCTATTGATTGACTTAGTATCATAAACATGCACATTCAATATAAGGGGTATTGAATTGTGTTCACCATTATGCTTCAATGCTATAATAGGATATGTTGACATCACCACTCCTTAGATTCATTGTTATTGGCTTATGTTAATTTGCCTTTTCCAATAGGTAAGACATTGAAACCATTGGATAAGGGAAGATTCATACGAGTTCAAGCCTTGCACCCCGAAGCTAGCATTTGCTTAAGCAAAGATTTTGGTGTAGGTAATATATTATAACCATCTCTATCTCACAATTATCGCGTATGTAAGATCATTCACACACACTCACACTTAGAACAATGATGTTAACACACACACACACAGTATTGGTAAGGTAAATATGAAGGCAAATGTTCTATTAGTTCATGATAACATTTATATATGGGAACAATTATCTAACCCTAAATTTTGGCTTTGTGGCACAATCCATGAACAAACAAGTATGTTTAAATTCTTGTACTCCATAAGGTGATTGAATAATATTGAGAAAAATTATGCATGTGGGATTTTCACAACACACACAAACCTAGAAGCCTCTTAACACACACTCGCACACCATGGATGTTCTTAACACGCACAAAATACATAAAACATACTCATCAATGTTGATCTCTCTTTCTCTCTCTCACACACACACTATTGGAAGATGAACATCAATGTGAAATATACCATTGTAGCAAAGATAGTCAACAACAACTATTGATATGGCATGACATCATATAAATAACAAGTATAAGTCAAATACAAACCATAAGACATGATACTAAAATTACCAACAATGTTGACACTAAGAGCGATGGAAGATATTACCACAACAACCCAAAAACTTGTACCTCAAAGAGTTTACATTAAGAGTTTTGTCAATATGAAAGTTGGCTTTGAGGCACAATTTTCTGGGTTGATGTAATAATATCTTCCATCGCTCTTAGTGTCAACATTGTTGGTGATTTTAGCATCATGTTATTAACAAACACTAAATAAAAATGTAAAAGTAAATAAATATTAATATAACACAAAATATCAAAAGTTCTGAGAATTAGTTCAGTTGGTCAAGTTTCAGTGATTAACAATTCATTTATATCAACATTCTCGGAGTGAAACTTCATGATTATGCTAAAAAAAAAAAGTGATAATTTCAAATAAATCTACCTAAAACAATTATTCCATAAACATAATCACCCATCTCCAAAAACCATACAAAGCAAAAAAAACACATCACTTCAAACATTAAAATATATTATTATAACAAAATACTTTAAACATAGCATGGCAAAGATAGCAATAAAGCTAAGTTCGTTACACCCAAACTACTAACAATGTTAAGCATTTAAACACATAAACGTACTACTACATCAACCCAATCCAAATACTTGTTCTGCGAAAATAACACAGAAAAAACTCTTTAAAAACGTATATTTAATGAGTATCCTCCATTGTGAGAAGTTGAGAAGATGTTTGTTTAATAAGTGTTCTACATCGTGAGACGTACATGGGTGCATCATTATTTAATAAAATTTGCATTGAAAAGAAATCCCAACCACATCTCATCATTGAACATGCAATTATTCCAATAATAATTATAATATTATGATCCCCCATTGTGTTAGATGGGGAGAGAGAATTCATGTTTACGTGTATTATTCTCATTTGTTTAAGGTTTTGTGTCCATCGAAGATGTGAGTAATTATTATAGACTTTTGTCTCCCCATTAAACTAGATTAGAGCGCACAAGATGATATATTCAATAGGAATGACTCAATGAAAGTTATATTTTGTTATATTTCTTGATTTAATGATGGGTTAAGGTTCTATTTTTATGAGTAAAATGTTTTATATTTTTAAATCAAATCTATTTTGGAACAAAAATGGCTTGTTTTTGTATGTTCAAGATTGGACAATACACAAAGTTGGTGTTGTTTATGCTTCTTTTCCGTGCCATTTTACTTATACGTTGTGGTGAGTTTAAAATGTATATATATTTTAGGATAAGGTTTCTTTTATAGAGGTAGTTGTAGGTCATGTGATCAAGCTAGGTAAAAGAATTCAAAAGTGAGTTAAAGCTCAAGTTTTTATTATGTTAGTTATTAATTATGAAGTTCGATTGAGTTCCTTTAATGAAGTTAGTCGGGGGCAATTTTTTTTTTGTGTTGTAAGAGTTATTTTATTTTATAATATAAAACATTATTTCAGATTCGCTATGCTTTAGGTTTTAGGGTAAATATTAAGGTTAAGTTAGCAACTTTCTTCACATTATTACATATTCCTTATTTTCATGGTATGGATTATGTTTCTTTTTCTCACATATTGAGGGAACACAATCAATCTATTGATAAACTACCTAAAGAGGCTCTGGACTTTCACGAGGGCTCAATTTAGTTGCGAAGTTCATGGAGGATCATGAGATTCAAACTATGAGTTTTTTCTTTTGATGCAACTAAGTTTTATTTTTTGGCCATAGGTCATCTTGAAGTATTATACTGTTTTCAAGGATATCAGATTGAAATGTTAATGCTTCATGTACATGTTTATGATTTTGTTTTGTTATAAGGCTATAATTTTGGTTCTTGTTGTGATTTCATGATAAAAAAGAATAGGCATGTTTAGAGCCCACAAACTATGTTAACTTTATATGATTTAGTGCATAGACATGCCTGGTATTGTAGTAGGTATAATTTTGAAGTCTATTGTGAATGCCACATGTATATTTTATTTTTTGGAATATAAAGATTTTTTTGTTTTTTTTTTAAAGTTAATTTTCTAAGGAAAAAATGTTTTATGTTTCATTTTATAATTATTAATATAGTTGTGATATGAAAAATTTACAAGGGTAATAAAATTGAATATAATGTTATATGTTTTGGTTTGGCATTCTGGTTGAGCACTTATAAGTGAACACAATGTCATATGATTTGGTTTGGTGTTTTGGTTGAGAATTTATGTTCATGAGTAAGAGTTTTTGTTTTTATTCTCATAAGTGAGTTTAATCACGAGACACAATTTTAAAAATAAAAGACTAATAAAATTGGGTATTTTGTCAAATACTTTGATTTGTGGCTTTGGTTAAAGATCTATATCCATGAAGAAATAGTTTTGTGTTTGATTCTTATAAGCTCGAGGAAAAATTCTATCGATATGTGGGGTTTTGGTTAAAGCTAAGACAAATGAGTTAAAATTCTTGGATTTAATTCTCGTAAGTAAATGTCAAGTTGTAACAATAAATTCTATAAGTGAAAGCTTAGTGAAGGTGGGCATCTTCTTAAATAATTGATTGGTAATTTGGTTAACGGCCCGTATTTGCGATTAAAAAGTATTTTGTTTGACTTTTCAAGTGACTATCTAGTCAGGATATGAAAAAATCTGTAAATAAAGGCCAATGAAAATGGATACCTTTAATAATTCCCTAGTTTGGCCTTTTGATTAAAGGCCTATATCCATGAGTAAAAACTCTTGCATCTAATTCTTATAAGTAGTTGCTTACTTATAATAAGAAAAAAAAAAGTTGTACAAGTAAAAACTAGTACATGTAGATATCTTTCTAGATGCTCCAATTTAGGATTTAAAGATTTGTATCCACAAGTAATAAGTCTCACATTCAATTCATAATGAAGTGCCTAGTTGTGACTAAAAATATTTTACAAGTGAGGGTTGGTAAAAGTGGGTACCTTGCAAAATGCATTGGCTTGTTGTTTTATTTAAGGACCTATATTCATTAGCAAAAATTCTTGCATTTGATTCTCATGAGCAATTATCTAATCATGACAAGGATAATTTTACATGTAAGGATTAACAAAAGTGAGTATGTCACCAAATTCCCTACTTTGGTGTTTTAGTTAAGGACTCATATCTATGAGTAAAAAGTGTCATGTTTGATTCTCATAAGTAGTTGTCTAGTTACAATTAAAGACTAATGGGAATAGATACTTTGCAGGAGACCCTAGTTTGGTGTTTTGGTTGAAGATCAATATGTATGAGCTAAATGTATTGTGTTTGAATCTCATAAACAATTATCGAATTGTAATAGAAAAACATATTTGAGTAAACAATAATGAAAGTGGGTACCTTTCACAAATATATGTTTAAGGGCCCATATCCATGACTTGAATGTCTCATGTTTGAATTTTATAAGTGGTTGTCTAGTCAAATAGAAAAAATGATAAAGATAAGACTCATGATAGTGATTATCTTCTCATAAATCACTATCTAAGATTTTGTTTAAGGATTTATATCTATCACTAAAAAGTTTTGTGGTTGAAAATCAAGTATTGTGTTAGTCACAATAAAAAAATTCTAAAGTAAAGGACTAACCTAAATAGATACTCTGGTAAAGGTCTCAATTGTCTCAATTTACTTGTGTTTGATTTTCATAAGTGGCTTTCTAATTATAATAGAAAAAATTCGAGAAGTAAAAACTAAGAAGAATGGGTATGTTACTAGATGTGTCAATCATGTTTTGTTTAAGAACTTATATCTAAGATTAAGAAGATCTTCATAAGTTTTTAGGTTTTTATTATAATTGTTCCCAGTAGATTTGGTGAGAATACCTTCACAAAAAATAAATAAGTAGAACAAAATAACTATCTAATAACAATAAAATAAATTTAACAAAACTAAAGAAAGTGTAGTTCTTTGACAATTATAATTAAAAATGTATATTTATGAATAAAAACTAAATATCTTGTCAAAAACTTTGAAGTAAATGTTTTACATTCTTTTAAAATGAAAATCAAATATTTGATCATAATAAGAAAAAATCTACAAAATTATTGAAAATAGTACTTTGCCAATTTAATTACAATAGAGAAAATTCTATTAATACTTTGCCACACACTCTAATTTTCATTTTTCATTAAATACTTACCTTTACCTTTATGAATAAAAAGTGAATACCTCGTCAAAAATCTTAATAAGGCATTTTGGTTAAAATCTCACCTTCTTCCAAAAATGAAAAACCAACTATCCAATTGTAACAACAAAAACTAAGAAAACCACTAAAAGAGGGTGCTCAAATAAAGAATTGATTTCCAAGATTGACTTAAAAATTCATTTTTTTGAATAAAAATAATAATTGGTTAAAAATTTGATACAATGTTTATGTTATGATAAGGAAAAGAAAATGAAAGAGGGTATTTTTTAAGAAAATTAATTTTCAATTTTGACTTAAAAAATCTTATTCGTGAAAAAAAATAAAAAAAATAAAAAAAATGAAAAAGAGTATTTCCTTAATTTTTTTTTTTCAATTTTGATGGAAAAAATCATATCTGTAAATAAAAATAAATAATTTGTTAAAAAATTAGTACAATATCTAAATTACTATATCTTATTTTATTTAAGAATCTATATTAAAAAATGAAAATCAGCTATTTAATTGCCATAACAAATGATTTATAACAATTTCTAATTTTAACTAAAGAAATAATATAAGATAACTATTGCTAATTTTAATTAAAAATAACATAATAAAACTTTTAGTATGATGTTTTGATTAATTTTTTTCCTAGATTATTTTGATTAAAAATCTATATCTATAATGAGAAAAATAAAAAACCTTACATTTAAAAAATAAAATAATAAAATAATATAATGGAAGGAACATGTTAAAAGTGGTGAAACATACCCATGAATACAAAAATGTAGGACTGGGATTTTCTCTAGATTTTCAATGGAGGAGAGATAGAGGGGGAAGAAATAGAGAGATAAGGGGAGAGACAAACAGAGACCGAGACAAAGAGACTTTGGTATAGACTTTGGTATAGTTTAATAAGATATAGAGGGAATGAAAATGGCATCATGGCCCTAGCGAGTGTGCCTAGGGGAATGGCAACACAGACCTCACAGATTCGTGTGCTCTCGAGGGAAGATATAGTAAAAAGTTTTGTTTAACCCGAATTCGAAACATGTACAACAAAAAAGAAATAAACACCCCATGGTGAATCCAGTCTCCTAGGTATAAGGTCAAAGAGACCATAGTATTAAACTCATATTTATAGTTATTAAATTCATCTTTAATTATAAAATTCATAGGTGAGGGTACTGTTTGCCGGTGAGGGGAAATGGCGGCGAGGAGGGAGAGAGACACAAACGGCGTTATGGGCCCCACCGTCAAAACGTTCCGTCGAGACGGACGGGACGAGACGTGCCCCACTCTCTTTGCGGGACTTAATTGACGGAGATATTCGCGGCAAATCTTTGCGTTCATGTATGTATTAAAATATTTGTATATATCCGTCGCTATGGCGGCGCCGCCACCATATTACGGCACAAAGCGGCCGTTCCACGGGGCCACCCACCATCGCGGCGATCTGACGGAGAGGAACAGTGCTGGCGTGGCGATCGACGGCCAAGGAATGTTAGGGTTTTGACTGTCGGGTGACTCGTTTCTCTCTCCTCCTTAAATCCCCGGAAAAGACGTGTTGGTCGAGCGAGATTTGTCGATGTCGCGAGTCGCGACATTTAATTGTCTGCCGGGAAACCACTTGAATTGGGAGCGGTGGACGGTGGGTGTTGTCTGAAGGGTTTCGGTTTATGAAGTTGCCTGGAAAGCGCTTTGCGTGGACTGGAAACCGCCAGTTTGCATGGTGATATTTGTTTTTTACAAGCTGTGTTATTATATCGACTTAATAGTGTTGACAACAGCGGTTTTGGGGCATCCATCGTAACGGGCATAAGGAAGGCGATGGCAAGGCAAGGAACAAGGAACTCGGAACTCCTATGGTGTTTCAGGTTCGTCTGAGATGCAGGCAGGGCTGCTATTTTTGTGTTCCCCTTCTGGGTATTTGTGATACAGGGCTGTTTTTGCTTGGGTGTATTGTGGCAGCTGTGTATTTCATGTAGAGAAAATGGTAGGAGGGCCTCCTGTGTAGTAGTTGCAGTGATCAGAAAAAAGGAGGATCCAAAGAAGCAGAAGAAGTGCAAGAAGAGGATGCCAGCCAGCCTTGTAAGTTGCAGCACATTATGAATGCTAATGTGTATTTTCCTTTGGTCTTTGCCTGTGTGTTTGACAGTTCAGATGATACTGTAGAGTGACTTCTTTTTTCTTTTCCTTTTTTTGTCTCACTCTGTTGGATAAGGGTCAGGGTAGTCATGTCGTGTCATTTTCTTGGAGTAGTAGGGGGCGACTGTGCTGTCTAAGATTCTGAGAAAAATGGAATGAATTGCGGTTAAATTTTGGGGTTATGTCGTGTCTGCATTTTAATGGCGGTATTGGAGTTGTGAGCTTTGAGGGTTTCGGTGGTTTTGCATTGAAATTGCGGGGTTGGTTTGATGTTTGGGAGTATTTTTAGGGAGCTTTGGGAATGTGCTATTTCGAGGGCCAGCTTTGTCCGCCGGTCCGACAGTGTTGATTTTCGGGTGTTTAGTGGGTTCGTTTGCGGGATTTGCTGTATTGTGATGGGCAAAACGCCAAATGTGGCGCGTAGTCTGTTTGTCTATGCTTTTACAAGGAATTTGAATGCTAAGAAAAAATAATTGCTCTAATGTGCAGGCTTTGAAGTTCAGCAGAGCTTGGGATTCTAATTTTCGCCTCTGAATTTCGGCTGGATTTTGAAGCTTTTGTTTCCGAGGTCTAAGGTTCGAATCGCCGCTGTGCTGCTGCTGCGATATTGAAAATATTTGTTCTGGTTATGATGAATACATCTGTAGCACCTGCTCGTGTTTCTTCGGCTTCTTCTGGACATTTGGACCCGTGTGCCCAAGAGTTTACACCGGGTCCTTATGCCATGTTTCAACCAGCAGCACCACCGCCTCCGCAAATCTATTATTCTTACCGCCTAGACGCACGACCATATGTTTCACCTACAGCGGGCGCGTGTTCGATTCCTGTGAATCCAGTCGTGCCCATGTATAATGCTTCTGATATGGGCATTCCTTATCCTGCTGCTTCAATTCAACAGCCGCTCTGGGATAACAGGCAGGCGCAGCACCATCCGCAACAACAGCAGCAAGTTCCCATTGGTTTTCATGGGGATGTTAACAACCATTGTCTTCCATTGATGCCCCTAATCAGGCCTTACAGCTACAATGACAACAAGAACTCGAGCAGCACTGGTGGTGTTGCTGCTCGTAGTGGGAGCAATGTCGCGGGTTCGAGTCCCGGGGTTGTTTATCCATTAGGCCGAGAACATGCATCTCGAGCGCTGCTTTTAAGTTCTGTGCCTGTTGAATTGAGCGAAGAGGATTTGAGGCAGGAATTGGAGGTCTGGGGTCCTGTTCGTGCATTGGATTTGGAGAGGAGACGAGAAGGGCTTGTGACAGTTCTTTATTACGATCTCAGGCATGCGAAAGCAGGCTTGACAGAAATCCAGGAGCAACATTTGATGCAGCAAAGGAGATTGCAGCAGCATTACAATAGTCTGCTGCACAGGAAAAAAGAAAAGGGAGATGAAGATCATGAGAATGAGAACTGCGAAGACCATGATGAAATACCTCCACCGCCACCACCGCCACCGGGATTATCACGAGGACTTATAGGAGGAAAGGCAATATGGGCACAGTACACCATTCCTGTTGGTCTCCCGCCCGGTCCAGAAGGCCACAACCAGGGCACACTGGTGGTTTTCAATTTGGATGCGGATATCGACACTAACATGCTCATATCGATCTTCGAGGCATTCGGTATGTGTGTACTGTTCTCTCTGTGTTCTGGATTTGACGGATTTGCTTCATTTATATATATATTATTTTTTGTTGCCCTGTGGCTTTGCATTGGTTGTTTTGCAGGTGCCGTGAAGGAGCTCAGGGAGACCCCGACTAAACGCCAGCACAAGTTCGTGGAGTTTTTCGATGTGCGGGACGCTGCGCGTGCGCTGGAAAAAATGGACGGGCAGGAGATTGGTGGGAAGCGTGTGAAAATTGAATTCAGCCGCCCTGGTGGACAAACCAGACGCCCGCCACCGCCACCACCACCACTCCCTCTCCAACAACCCATCATGCACGCCTCTCCACCTCTTCACCAGGGTGGTAGTGGTGGTGCCAACAGTAATCACGTCCACCCCGTTCCCATGCTCATTCGCCCTGAGCCACGTCAGCAGTTTGTCTATCCACGCTGGACCAACACGGCCGAGCTGGACTCAACGTGGGCGCAGCGGCCGATTGCAGAACGGGTAACCCACACGTCGGCGTTGAATAGCAGGGGTGGCAGAGGCAGGAGCGGTGGTTCAGGCTGTCTTGGCAGAGGGAACCCTAACACCAACACCAACCCCAACAAAAACAACATTAACACCACCACCAACAACAGCTATAATGGCAGATTGAGGTTGGGCATTGATGTCAGAAGAAGGAGAGGTAACGGTAGCCACCACCAACAGCAGCAATCACAACAGGTGAGAGGTGAGCTCTCTCCAGCAGAAGCCAATGGCGTAAAGCCTCCTCTTCCACCTGCTGCTTCTGCTAAGTTTGGCAGTAATAATTCTGCCAGAATACACAGCGAAACCGCTTCACATTTTGCCTTTGACGAGGCCAAAGCGGAGTCCAATTCCAGCGAAGCCAGAACGACCGTCATGATCAAAAACATTCCCAATAAGTACAGGTCTGGTTTGTCTCTTTTAATGGCAGCTTTAAATTCCGAATTTTATGTGGTCAATTTGTTGGTCCATTGGAAGTTTTATGATTTCAATTTGTTGGTTGATTGGATTTCCATTGGATTAATGGGGGGGGGGATTAAATTGGGTCTGTCATGTTGTTACAGTCAGCAGATGCTTCTATCGATGCTGGACCAGCACTGTATCAGCTGCAACGAGCGCATCACGGACCCAAGCGAGCCATTTTCGGCTTACGATTTTGTGTATCTGCCAATCGATTTCAAGTAAGAAAAACTTGTCACTGCTTTCCCTCATTAATGGCATGGTTCTTGGTTTCCCTGCCTTGACTATCTAAATTATTTCAAGTGGATGCCAATTGGTTTAACTGGATGTTAATAGAATATTTTTTTTTCAGCCTCCCTTCTGTTATTCAACTAACCAAATTGGCAATGAGCCAAATTGGTTTAACTGGATGTTAATAGAAATACTTTTTTTCAGCCTTCCTTCTGTTATTCAACTATCCAAATTGGCAATGAGCCAAATTGATTTAAGTGCATCTTAATGAGATGCTTTTCTTGTCTTTTCTTTCTTCAAACATTCCATGATCCAAATTGGCAACTATCCTGATCAATTTGAGTTGAAGTTGGTAAGTTACTACTTTTCTTGCTTTCTTTCTCTCTTGTCATCACAGTATGCAAATTAACAATCATTCAAATTTGTTAAACTGAACGTTCATACGATGTTTTTTCTTTATCGTTTCTCTCTGTCATTCCACATCTGATCATCTGAATTGGATTAAGTGAGCCTTAATAAGACACTTCTCTTTGTTGGTTTCCCTCAAGTTATTCCACCATCAAATTTTTGCAGACTGTCTAAACTTGTTAAAGGATATGTTTTTTGGTTTGTGTTCATCCTTCCTCTCACCACCCAAACCTATGATAAGTGGATGTCAATAAAATACTTTTTCCTCGGTTTCCTTCCTGTGACCTTTGTTGGTGTCTTTCATCCAAATTGGTTAAGTGGACTGTAAAATTAAAGTGGACATTTAAATTTATGAGGATAGGATATTTCTCTTTCTGGGCTTCTCTCTGATCATCCAACCATCCAAATTGGTTTTAAGTGGACATCAAAAGGATATTTTTCATATTTTTCCTTGTTTCTTGGTTTCCACCAGTCATTCAACCATACGAATTGGTTTCAGTGGATAGGTAATATTTATTATTTAGGATCCTTACACCATACCATCATTAATAGGATGTTAATAGGATATATTTATTAGTTGAATCCCTCCACCATCCCACCATTAATAGGGATGTTAACAGGATAAATTTATTACTTGAATCCCTCCACCATCCCACCATTAATAGGGTGCTTTTTCTGGCTTGCTTTTCCTCTGTCAGCCACCATGCAAATTGGTTTTAACTGGACGGTTTAATACCTTGGCTTAAGTGGAGCTTAAATAGGATACTTTTTCTTGCTTGGTTTTAGTGGATACTTTATTCTGCAAGTCAATAGTATACTTTATATTTTTGGTAAGTTAATATGATACTTTATATTTTGCAGAAGCCATTCAAGTCTGACAGAAGGTTAATAACTTTGTAGTTAATGTGATACTTTATATTTTGCAGAAACCATATTCAAGTTTGACCGAACGTTAGTAACTTTGTTTAAATTTTTTTGCAGAAACAAATGCAATCTGGGTTATGCATTTGTCAATATGACCACGTCTAAAGCCACCTGGAAACTATACAAGGCCTTCCACAAACAGCCATGGGAAGCATTCAATTCTCGAAAGATCTGCGAAGTAACTTATGCCAGAGTTCAGGTGCTTATTTTTTATTTCAACGCATATGTTTTTTTGGGTTTTTAGCCTGGTCAGCTTTAATTGATCGACCGGGTTTCATATGTTCCAGGGTCGAGTCGCGCTGGAAGATCATTTTCGGAACTCCAAGTTTGCTTGTGATACAGATGAGTATTTGCCTTTGGTATTCTCTCCACCTCGTAACGGGGAGCAGCTCTCAACTCCTGTGGTCATGGGCGGTCACATTGCTTCTCACAAAACCAGTAACAACAATACCAGCAATCCTGAAGAAGGAAGAGATTCAAAGGCTCCCGCTGCTGCTGCCTCTGCTGAGGTTGCTGCCAACAAGTCTTACGTACCAACAACAACAAATGTTTATCGTAACAATAATTACGCCCACAGAAGCTCTAATGTCCACGACACGAATAATTTCCCTCTTAGACGCCGTCTGAATGCTGTGCAGCAGAAGCCCATGGGGGGTGGTGGTGGTGATACTAGCACCGGTAGAGTTGGATGTGCATAAGTTCGAATCCCATGCGCACCGCCCCCATTTGTCCCAGTAGCTGCTCTTAAAGGAGATGGTAATAACACCCAGATGATAAACATTTCATCGCAAAACACCTGAAGCTGCAGTTATGTTCTCCATTAATTGGGTTGATGTACCAGCCCATTCAACTCATTCTCCACAAACCCAGATGGCTCCATCTTCTGAGATTTATTATAATTCTTGGACTCATTATCCTTTGGCCCCAAAATTAAAACAATCCTACTGTAACAGTCAAATCCATGCAATTCAACTTATTTGAAGCTCTTCATTCTCATTCTGCAAAAGTATCTCTGCGTATTTTGTATGTATCGTGTGTTTTTATAAAATTCTGCATTCAAGTTCACGCGTTTTTCAAACATTTTTTTATTTGCAAAATCGATTTATTAAAACTTAAAAGCTTTAATTCTGTTTAATGCACAATCTATCACAGAGAAATGGTGTTTTGTCATTCCATAATAATTTTTTTACTTGGTTTCACTTGGAATGAAAGCACTGGAAGCTTCTAAGTACTTCTCCACCTTTCGTGGACGGTAAACCTGGTAAAACAGTCGGTCCTGATTTCAAGTCTTTGCCTCAAGGGAATAGAGTGATTTCAAGTCTTTGCCTCAACGGAATAGAGGGAATATAATCAAAGATAGTTGAAGCTCTGCAACAACCAACAACAATATCAAAGTACAACACCTCTGGCTCAACAATTAGCAACGATATCAAAATATAACACTTCTGGCTCTAGACCACTCCAGCTAACCCTTCTAACTGTTATTAAGTTAGAGATATAATACTAATTTCCTCTATTTAGAGTTCACTGAAATGTACAAATTCTATCTGAAAAAAAGGATCCACTTAGTTAAATGGAATTGGATATGATAAAGCAAGAGATAAAACCATAAAAGCTATTGTTTGAAAAGATATAACGATGATTTCTACCAATGGAATTGGATAAGAAAAAGCAGGAGATGAAAGCATAAAGCTTCTGTTTGAAAAGATATAATGACAATTTCTCCCCATGGAAGAATGTAAGGAAAGTTTGTTTTGAGAAGGATTTAGAAATGAAACTGTGATTGGAGAAGGATTAGGAATTGGATGGAAATGGCTTTATAATGTAAAAAAATTACGGTTAAGTTGAATTTCCCTCGGGATGAAGGCCAAGATCAGGGATGGGATTAGTAAATTCCGTGCAAAAATTGTCAATGTTAAACTGGGTTCATGTTGCTTAACAAGTTTTAATGTTATACTGGATTCCGCTACATAAGTGGAAGTAGTAAGAAAATGTCTGGATCTAAATATTTTAGCCATTTATTTATAAAAGTGGAAGTAGTAAGAAAATGTCTGGATCTAAATATTTTACCCATTTATAAAGAGTTGAGTTTAATTCTTATTTCTTAAGTGGAGGTTGATGGTTTTTCGAGAAAGCAGAAAATGGTAGTTTGAAAATAGAAATGGCTTTAACAAGAGAGAAGCAGAAAATGGAAGTTTGAAAATTTGAAATGGTTTTAAGCGGAGGGAAGTTTGAAAATTTGAAATGGAAAATTGGAAGTGGTTTTAACCGGAGGGAAGTGAAAATGGTAGTACGAAAATTGGATTAAAAATAATAATAATCAGAAAATAATATAATATTAATATTAATATGAAATTTTATAAAAATAAATTAAATTTTGAAATAATATAATATTAATATATTTATTTATAATATAAATTTAATATTATATATGATGATGATGGTGGTGGTGGTTAACGTCCGCTGAGACTAAATAATGGTGTATTGGATCTAAAGAAACAAATTATTTATTTTGATTTAAGATTTTATTCTTATGCTCAAAAAGCTTGGAGAGAAGCCTCCTGGGCTCACTATAATTTTGACATTGTAAGAGGCTAGGAAGGTCAGTGTTGTAACAAAGATTGTGAAACTGAGATCTAATGTGGTTATACGCGGGGCACTCTAAGAGGAAGTGGTTTTCATCTTCGATGTTCCGATTCTCACATATATGGCAGATCCTTTCCATCCATGGCGTTTTAGGAACTGTTTCACTATGAAGCTTATGAGAATTCGTTCTAATCTTTGCCATATTAATTTTCTTCTTTGAGCTAGTTAAAATAGAGAGATACTTTTGATCTTCTAGGGTGGGGTTGACGGCCTTATAATAACTTAATTTTCTTTTAGCAGTTAAATCTTTCTCACACCACATTAAAATAGAGAGATACTTTTGATCTTCTAGGGTGGGGTTGATGACCTTATAATAACTTAATTTTCTTTTAGCACCTAAATCTTTCTCACACCACATTTTTTCTTTGAACTTAGAGTAACAATATCTTTAATGTTATTTATGTTTTGCAATGCATCATTTTCGTCGATCTCCCAATAGTTTAACTAGGCCCTTGTGTCTTATATAACATGTTCACTCTTAATAAATTAATTATTAACCAATTCTATGATATAATATTTAATTATTTATTTTTATTTTTTTGATTATGAAAATTTACAATAATTTCAAAATTAAATATATAATAAATATAAATAAAAGATATAATGAAAAGTATGAAATTTTTCGGTAAAAATCACGTTATTAGAGTTTTGTTTACTGGTTTCATTATTTTTTTAGAGTTTTGTCTATTGGTTTCATTGGTTTTTTAGGTTATTGGTTTCATTGTTTTTTCAGGGTAAGATGATGATGAACCACTTTTGAATGGTTCCAAACAGGTTGAGAAAACTCTGATGATGTGATGTTTACTGAAAGTTTTCTTACATTTCATGATAAAAAAAAATATAATATCAATTTGCGTTAATTTGGGTTGTGATGAAAATTGTTATTTTATTTTTTCGCCCTATTCAAATTCTGGTTAGTGGTTAGTGATATATCATGAGTTATAATATGAAGATGATTGATTTTTGTATTCAGGGTTTTGTGATCCATAATGAATTAAAAAGTTTTAGGTGTAAATCACATAAGATAATTTTTTCCATATAAATCACATAAGAGAAATTTTGGAACCAACAAGTATGGTTCATCATGGGATTGATTTTTTTATATTTTCACGAATTATATTATATAAATTTAAATATATAATTATTGAGAAAATTGTAATTTTTATTATATTAATTATATTTTTAATATGCAAATATAATTAGGTTATATTTAAATATACATAAATTTGATACTAAAAAATTCTATTAATAAATTATTTTGGTAAGTGATATAATGAGTTATAATACCAAGAAGATTTATTTTTTAAAATTTTATATTATAGAAATTTAAATATATAATTATTCATAAAATTGTAATTTTATTATATTAAATATATTTTTAATATATAAATTTTATTAGGTTATATTAAATTGTATTTATAAATATAAATTTGATATTAAAAAGTTTTTATTTGTGATATGATGAGTTATAATTTTATATTATAGAAATTTAAATATATAATTATTCATAAAATTGTAATTTTATTATATTAAATATATTTTTAATATATAAATTTTGTTAGGTTATATTAAATTGTATTTATAAATATAAATTTGATATTAAAAAGTTTTTATTTGTGATATGAGGAGTTATAGTATGAAAATGGTTAATTTTTTTTGTTTTATAAAATTTAAAATAAATTTTACACTTTCAACATTCATCTAAATATATTATTAATGCTTAATCTTTAACTTTGACTAAATAAATATAGTAATAGAAGGTTGACCTCTATTCATGATATTTTAATTTAAGATAATAAAATTTCTTATTAGTTACACAGGCTATATTCACATATTTTTGATATTGTCACATTATAACATAGAATCATTTTTAAAATTTAGGATTTTGAAAATATTAAGGTTTGTAGGACACTCTAGGTTTTTAGTACATTTATGAAAATTGAAGTTGTAATAAATTTAGGTTTTTTACATTTATTTTTATTTTTGAAAAAAATTAAATAAATAATATTAAATTTAAATTTTATTTTGTTTAAAATATAATAATTTATTTATTGTGAAAGTAAGAATTTTTTGAGTGAAAATACATTATTAGAGTTTTATCGACCTGTTTCATCGTTTCGTCACGATAAGATGTCTAATGGTTAGAAACCGTTGGCAAAACTCTGATGTGTTTTTTACTGAAAATTTTCTTACATTTCATGATATAGATCACAGGAATAAGATATAATATCCAATTAGGGTTAATTTGCGTTGGGAGGTGAAAATGTTGTTATTTTATTTTTTTGTCCATATTGAAATTCTAGTTAGTGATATGATGAGTTATAATGGCAAAACTCTGATGTGTTTTTTACTGAAAATTTTCTTACATTTCATGATATAGATCACAGGAATCAGATATAATATCTAATTAGGGTTAATTTGCGTTGGGAGGTGAAAATGTTGTTATTTTATTTTTTTTGCCCATATTGAAATTCTGGTTAGTGATATGATGAGTTATAATATAAAGAGGGTTGATTTTTTTTTATTTGTCTTCACAAATTATATTATAGAAATTTAAATATATAATTATGGATAAAATCTTAATTTTTATTATATTAATTATATTTTCATTATATAAATTTAATTAGATTATATTAAATTATATTTAAATATGCATAAATTTGATATTAAAAAAAAATCTATTAATAAATTATTCTTGTTAGTGATATAATTGATTTTTTTTAAAATTTTGCATCCATTATATTATAGAAATTTAAATATATAATTATTGATAAAATTATAATTTTTATTATATTAAATATATTTTTAATATAAAACCTCGTAATGTGGGATAAAAAAAAGTTCTCTTAGAAATTTTAGTCACTCCAGTTATTAAATTATATTTAAATATATGTAAATCTAATATTAAATAAATTCCATTAATAAGTTTTTATTAGTAATATGATGAGTTATGATATAAAGATGGTTGATTTTTTTATAATGAGCTATAATATAAAGAGGGTTGATTTTTTTTTTATTTGTCTTCACAAATTATATTATAGAAATTTAAATATATAATTATTGATAAAATCTTAATTTGTATTATATTAATTATATTTTTATTATATAAATTTAATTAGGTTATATTAAATTATATTTAAATATGCATAAATCTGATATTAAAAAAAAATCTATTATAAATTATTCTTGTTAGTGATATAATGAGTTATAATAAGGAGAAAATTGTTTTTTTTTTTTTTAATTTTCCATCCATTATATTATAGAAATTTAAATATATAATTATTGATAAAATTATAATTTTTACTATATTAAATATATTTTTAATATAAAACCTCGTAATGTGGGATAAAAAAAAGTTCTCAATGAAATTTTAGTCACTCTGGTTGTTAAATTATATTTAAATATATGTAAATTTAATATTAAATAAATTTCATTAATAAATTTTTATTAGTAATATGATGAGTTATAATATAAAGATGATTGATTTTTTTTATATTTTTCATAAAATTTAAAATAAATTTAACACTTTCAACAGCAAGACATCTCAATATAAATTAAAAATAAATATAATATTAATATTTAATATTTAACATCAACTCATTTAATATTTAAAAAGTTGACTTCTATTAATTCTATTTTAATTTAAGATGATAATATTCTTCCATTTTATTTCTTATTTTGTTACGCATGCTATATTCACATTTTTGGATGTCTTAACATTATAACATAGATCCATTTTTAAAAATTTCAGAAATTTTGAAAATATTAAGGTTTTTAGGGCACTCTAGGTTTTAGGTAAATTTCAAATAATAAATTATTATGAAAATTAAAACTATAATAAGTTTACGTCTTTTACTTGAAAAATAAAAAATATTATATTTTATTTTATTTGTTTAAAATATAATAAATTTTTTTTATTATAAAAATAAGACTATACGGGATTAAACTTTCTATCACTTACCAAAATAGTGTTTTCTCATTTGTACTATCACCGACAGGTAAAATTAATATTGTATTATTAATATATTAAATAGATTGAAAAAATATTAACTATTCAATAAATTTTATTACATTTTAAAGTAGAAAATTTGTTTAATAATTTTTTTTTGGATATTAATGATGATGGTTAATGTCCACTGAGACCAAACATTGGTCTATCGGATCTAAAGAAACAAATTATTTATTTTGATTTAAGATTTTATTCCTATGCTCAAAAAGCTTGGAGAGAAGCCTCCTGAGCTCACTATAATTTTGACATTGTAAAAGGCTAAGAAGGTCAGTGTTGTAACAAAGATTGTGAAATTGAGATCTAATGTGGTTGTATGCGGGGCACTCTAAGAGGAAGTGGTTTTCATCCTCGATGTTCTTATTCTCACATATATGGCAGATCCTTTCCATCCATGGCGTTTTAGGAACTGCCCAACAACCTGTTTCACTATGGAGTTCATGAGAATTCATTCTAATCTTTGCTATATTAAATTTCTTCTTTGAGCTAGTTAAAATAGAGAGATACTTTTGATCTTCTAGGGTGGGGTTGATGACTTTCTTATAATAACTTAATTTTCTTTTAGCCGCTAATCTTTTTCACACCACATTTTTTCTTTGAACTTAAAAGTAACAATATTTTTAATGGTATTTATGTTTTGCAATACATCATTCTCGTTGATCTCCCAATAGTTTAACCAGGCCCTTGTGTCTTTATGCCACCCCCGATTGAGCCTTAGGTGGTTTTGGTTGGAATTTAAAGCTAGCTTAGGAAGTTTATGATCGTCTATGTTATTGAGTTTGTGCTTGTACAACAGAAACCTAAGCATAGCTAGGCTCTCAATAGGAGAAAGACCTACTTCTATAAGGAGAATAGGATAGAGTGTATTACTTTTAATTTTTAGGTTATAAGTTATAAAATGCTTATGGATTTGCTCAATATTTCTCCATGATTCTTTGGAGATGCCGCAACCCCAAACCTCACAGCCATATAAGATAACAGGAGTGACTAAAGTTTCAAAGAGGAACTACTTTTTATCCCACATTACGAGGTTTGCTGTTTTACAATTATTTTCAAGACCAAAATAAGCTTTCCACCCCCCATTAATCATTTTCTCAATGCTATGGTTCCAGTTGAGCTTGTGATGAATATCAATTCCTAAGTACTTGTAAGAATACACTTCCTCCAAGTTATTATTGTCATACATAAAATTAGCGTAAGTGTCCTTCTTGGATTTGATAATCATAACTTTTGTTTTGTCAGTGTTAGCAGTCATACCCATGGTAGAGCAAAAATCCTTAAGAAGCCTGAGTTTCTTATCAAGATTAAATGGGCATCTTGCCAAAAGAACAATATCGTCAGCATAGAGAAGAAGGATGACGACTATCCCAGCTAAGATCATGCCATCACATCCTGCTTCCTCTAAATAGCCTTCAAGCTTATCGATGTAAATGCCAAATAGGGTAGGGGAGAGGGGGCAACCTTGTTTAACTCCGATGTTACACTTAATATCTTTCGACCACCCCTCATTGCTCTTTAGCTTGGCAATTACATTCTTGTATAACCTTATAGCGGCAACGCTCAACTCGAGCGTAACCTTTAGCTCTTCTAATCTATTCCAAAGGTTGTATCTAGGAACCGTATCGAAAGCCTTTCTAAAGTCCACAAAGCAACAAAATAAATTGGATATATGATTACGACATTCCTCTGCAATGATCCTAAGCGTAATTAGGTGGTCTGTTGTTGAGTGATGCCTTCTGAAACCTGCTTGGCCTTTAGCCCGCTTACCTTCAGTTTCAAGCCATATGCTTAACTTCTTTTCCAAAATACTACCATATAACTTGGCTAAGAGAGGGCTGATCATAATTGTTCGATAATTAGAGGGGTTATTTGTATCCCCACTTTTAAAAATAGGGATAATGAGGCTCTCAGTCCAAGGTTTAGGGAACCCTTGCTTGATTGCTTGATTGACAAGCTTGTGGATGTGGGGGATGAGGACAAAACCTCCAATTTTTAAGATTTCCGCCTGGTAACCTTCAATGTCCTTAGCTTTCCCATTAGCAAGGCGATTAACCCCAAACTTAATGTCTTCTAAAGAGAAAACTTCTTTTGTTGTGAGCAGGGTTTCCAAATTATCCATGACACTTGGGGATTCATAAAGCTTTTTAAGATAGGAATTCCAATCGTGAAGAGCAATTTTATTATTATCTTTAGTCTTCCTAGTCAGAATCTGCCTCCAAGATTTCTTAGGAGCTACCTTAGAGAGGTGTAAGAGATTCTCCTGTCTTAGGGCTTTGTATATTTTTATCTTGTCCATTTTAAGAGATTAATTAACAACGTCCTTAATTGCTCTCCTTGCACTTTTACAATCTTTGTCATACCATGGATTGGTTTTGCTATTTCTTTTATCATTTGAAACTTCAATTGAGAACTTGTTAATAGAATATGAGAGGGTTGTAGTAAAATTACGATAGATGTCTTCTATGTTTTCTATACTAGATAAATGAAGCAAATTAGTTTTTAATTCATTTAGAAAGAGATCATTTTTATTTCTATCAAATATTAAGTTCTTTTGGCTGTAAGTATTATTTTCTGTGGGAACTCTTATGCATGACAAAATTGAGAGTTATAAGTAAAGGCCTATGATCAGAGTCAGGTTCGTGGTCATTTATGTTAGTTTGACAACGAACTTGGTTAAACAAATGTAGTTAAACAGTTTTCTTTGTAACGAATAATTTTTAGTTATGTAACGGTAATGACATGAATATATCG
The DNA here is from genome assembly GCA_031772625.1 of Pinus tabuliformis. Taxonomy (NCBI): domain Eukaryota; kingdom Viridiplantae; phylum Streptophyta; class Pinopsida; order Pinales; family Pinaceae; genus Pinus; species Pinus tabuliformis. Next base: position 978,468,096 of record CM062811.1, read on the forward strand.
AATGTCATGTAGAGGAAATTCAATTATCGAATAAACAGATTCACATTTCAGTTTCTATTTCTTGGTCTTCTCTCTCATTCTGGTCTTGATGTTCTTTCTTTCTCTGCTATTAACTCAATAAGTGGTATCAGAGCCTGGACAAAAACTCCTGTGATCAAACCTGATTTATCCCTGAGGACGGCGTTGTGAGATACACCCGTGATTTATCCCTGAGGACGGCGTTGTGAGATCTTGAAGAATTGCAGACGCGTTGTGAGGCTGCTACAGCCCTGTGGACGACGTTGTTGAGAGCTTGAAGAATCGTGCTGAGCGGCAGACTCCCTGAGGGCAGCGTGACGGCTTGGTTGTGGACGCGTTGTGAGGCTGCTACAGCCCTGTGGACGGCGTTGTTGAGAGCTTGAAGAATCGTGGGTGAGGCTGCTGGATCCCTGAGGACGGCCTGTGGACGGCGTGGGCGGCAAGAATCCCTGGCATCCGGGTATCGTTTTTTAAACAGAATTTTTTTTTAAAGAAAAAAAAGGGTTTGCAGAGGTTTTTTTTTTAAAGATAGCAGAGGTTGTTCAGAAATTTTTAAAGAAAAACGGAAGGGTTTGCAAAAATTCTTAAAGATAGCAGCAATTCAGTTTTTTAAAGATAGCAGCAGAGATTGAAAAGGGTGTTGTTGTTTTTTTTTTTTAAAATTTGTAGAAGAACAAGTTTGCAAGGGATTTGCACGAAAAACAAAAGGGTTTGCAAGGGGGAAGTTATTTTTTTTTAAAGCCTGAAATCCTAGGAAGGAGGAAAATGGCCAAGATGTCGAATGCAAGATTCGAGGTGGAGAAATTCACCGGAAAGAGCAATTTTGCTCTTTGGAAACTGAAGGTTAAGGATCTGCTTGTGCAACAAGGGTTGCACAAGGCATTGGATGGGGTTACTAAGAAACCTACAACCATGACTACTTCAGACTGGGAGGACTTGGATGCCCGAGCTCTTAGTACCATCCGGCTATGTCTAGCGGATGAAGTTCTCTTCAACATCGTTGAAGAGACTACGGCGTCAGGTTTGTGGGAAAAACTTGAAAACCTTTATATGACAAAATCATTAACTAACAGAATTTATCTGAAACGACAATTATACAGTGTTCGTATGAAAGAAGGTTCAAGCGTTGCAGAACATTTGAATGTTTTTAATACACTAATTTGTCAATTAACAGATATGGAAGTAAAAATACAGGAAGAAGATAAAGCCATAACCTTGCTGTGTTCTCTGCCTGAATCATGGGATCACTTCGTAACCTCAATCAGCTTCAGCTCTGCTGATTCTTTGAAGTTTGAATCAGTCGTGGGAGCTCCTTTGTCTGAAGAGGTACGAAGGAAATCCAGTACTGATACAACTGCATCAGAAGCCATGGTCGCTAGAGGACGCTCAAAGGAAAGAGGAGACAAACCAAGGGGGACTTCTAGGTTGAAATCGAAGGGCAAAAAGTGTAAGGCAAAATGTTGGAACTGCAGTAAAGTTGGACACTTGAGGAAGGACTGTTGGAAACGGAAGGAATCCGAAAACCTGAAGAACGAAGCAAATCAGGCTGATTCAGGTATTGTAGACGAAGTTTTATCTGCTGAAGATTTGTGTATGATAGATGAAACTTCACCTGAATGTAATGTCTCTCAGAGTTTGGATAGCTAGCTGTTAGACTCTGGTGCTTCGCATCATATGTGCCCACATAGAAACTGGTTTACTTCGTATGAAAATGTAAACGGTAGTTCTGTGTTTATGGGTAACAATATGTCATGTCAGACTGTTGGGATGGGAGATATCAGGATTAAAATGTATGATAACACAGTTAGGACATTAACTAGTGTTAGACATGTGCCTGATTTGAAGAAAAATTTAATCTCTTTGGGAGTGTTGGATTCAGATGGTTATAAGTTTACAGGTCAGGATGGCGTTTTGAAAGTCTTCAAAGGTGCCCTTGTGGTTATGAAGGCAGAGAAGGTCGGGAATCTTTACAGGTTAAAAGGAAGTACTCAGGTCGGTGAAGCAGCGGTTGCGTCAGAAAAGGAAGAAGCAAGTACTCGTTTGTGGCATCAGCGTTTGGGTCATATGAGCGAGAAAGGTCTTCACATACTGATGAAACGTAAATCTCTTCCCGGTCTGAAATCCTTGAATTTAGATTTCTGTAAACATTGTGTGTATGGGAAACAGTGTAAACAGAAATTTAAAGTTGGCAATCATAATAGTAAAGATGTTTTAGACTACATTCATTCTGATCTGTGGGGGCCTTCCCCTGTTATGTCATATGGAGGTGCATTGTATTTTTTAACGTTCATTGATGATTACTCTCGTAGAGTTTGGGTCTATATGCTAAAAAGGAAAGCTGATGTTTTCAATGTCTTTAAACAATTTAAAGTAATGGTAGAGAAAAGAACAGGCAAATCTATTAAATGTCTAAGAACTGACAATGGTGGTGAGTTCACTTCTGTTGAGTTTGAACAATGCTGTAAGGATGAGGGCATTGTTAGACACAAAACTGCTGTTTATACTCCTCAGCAAAATGGTGTTGCTGAGCGTATGAATCGGACTCTTATGGAAAGAACCAGAAGCATGATCAGCAATGCTAACTTGCAAAAGGAGTTGTGGGCAGAAGCAGTGTCTACTGCTTGTTATTTAGTTAACAGATCACCTTCAGTGGCGATTGATTGTAAAATTCCTGAAGAAGTTTGGACAGGTCAGTCTTGTGACTATTCTCATTTGAGGATATTTGGCTGTGATGCTTATTCTCTTATTCTGAAAAATCAGCGTTCAAAATTAGATCCAAAGTCGAAATGTTATGTCTTTGTTGGGTATGACTATGCAGTGAAAGGATATAGGTTGTGGGAGCCTACATTGCGGAAGATAGTCATTAGTAGAGATGTAACATTTGATGAATCCTCTTTGTTAAAATCGAATGTTGAAAGAATGGAACAGGAACAGGTATCGCCGAGTCAACGAGTTCAGTTGGAGGCTAGATCTTTCGGTGACAGTCGAAAGGAAGGAGAGACTTCTGGAGACAAAGGTGTTGAAGACACAAAGGAAGCCGTTGAAGCTTCTGAACCAGTGCGAGTTTCTGAACCAGTTCAGCAACCAGTCACTCTGAGAAGATCAACAAGGGAAAGGAAAACTCCCAAAAGGTATGAAGATTCTGCTTCATCTTTTGCTTTGGTTACTGAAGATGGGGAACCGTCTTGTTATCAGGAAGCGATAGATGATACAGATAGCGAAAAATGGAAAAAGGCTATGGAAGAAGAAATGGACTCCTTAGCCAAGAACAATACCTGGGATCTTGTAGAGCTTCCTGAAGGGAGAAGTGTTGTTGGATGTAAATGGGTCTTCAAGCTGAAACGGAAAGTTGATGGTAGTATCGAGAGATATAAGGCAAGACTGGTAGCAAAAGGGTATTCTCAGGTTGAAGGTATAGACTTTCATGAGATTTTTTCTCCAGTTGTAAAACTTGTTTCTATACGTACTGTGTTGGCACTAATTGCGTTGCTTAATTTTGAGTTAGAACAGTTAGATGTTAAAACAACTTTTCTACATGGTGATTTGAACGAAGAGATATATATGGAACAACCAGAAGGTTTTGTACGAGGTCGCAGCAGAAGATTAGTTTGCAAGCTCAGGAAATCATTGTATGGTCTGAGGCAGTCTCCCAGACAATGGTACAAGAAGTTTGATTCCTTCATGGTGAGCCAGAACTTTATAAGAAGTGAGTATGATCATTGTGTGTACTTCAAAAGTTTCAATGGCATATTCATTATCTTAGCTTTGTATGTTGACGATATGCTTATTGCAAGCAAAAGCATGGAAGAGATCAACAGGTTAAAGGCTCAACTCTCTAGGGCGTTTGATATGAAGGATCTTGGAGCAGCAAAACATATCTTGGGCATGGAGATACACAAAGACAGGAAAAATGGTAAGCTTTGGTTATCACAGCAGAAGTATGTAGAGAAGGTACTTGAAAAGTTTTCTATGAATAATGTGAAACCTGTTAATGTTCCCCTAGCTTCCCATTTTAAGCTTTCTTCTGTTTTGAGTCCTAGAGCTGATGAAGAAAAGCAGTATATGTCTCATGTACCATATGCAAATGTGGTAGGCAACTTAATGTATGCGATGGTATCTACAAGACCTGATATTTCACATGCAGTTGGAGTTGTCAGCAGATTCATGGCAAATCCAGGTAAAGAAAATTGGCAAGTAGTGAAATGGGTGCTTCGATATCTAAGAGGCACAAGAGATCATTGCATCGTCTTTAATGGTAGTGAAGGATCAGTCTGCAGATAAGTAGATGCTGACTATGCAGGTGATTTGGACAAAAGAAGATCTACTACAGGTTATGTCTTTACTCTTGCAGGTGGAGCAATTAGTTGGATGTCAAAGCTTCAAGACACGGTTGCATTGTCCACTACCGAAGCTGAATATATAGCTGCTTCAGATGCCAGTAAAGAAGCAATCTGGTTAAAGGGTTTGCTCGATGAAATTGGAAGAACGCAGGAGAAAGTGAGTGTACTTTGTGACAGTCAAAGTGCTATTCACTTGGCCACAAACCCTGCCTATCACAGCAGAACCAAGCACATTGATGTGAGATATCATTTTCTGAGACATGTGATCGATGGTGGAAAAGTAGCTCTTAAAAAGGTCCACACACGAGAAAATTGTGCAGACATATTCACAAAGTCAGTTACAGTAGAGAAGTTGCGGTGGTGTTTAGCTTCTCTTGGCTTGCAGGAAAGATGATGAATAGGAAAGTTGTTGTCAAGGTGGAGTTTGTTAGTTTGACAACGAACTTGGTTAAACAAATGTAGTTAAACAGTTTTCTTTGTAGCGAATAATTTTTAGTTATGTAACGGTAATGACATGAATATATCGAATGTCATGTAGAGGAAATTCAATTATCGAATAAACAGATTCACATTTCAGTTTCTATTTCTTGGTCTTCTCTCTCATTCTGTTCTTGATGTTCTTTCTTTCTCTGCTATTAACTCAATAATTTAAGATGTCAAAATTTATTATTTCGTTGTATAATGGGAGATCGGAAATAACGTAGTCTACCACGCTGCTACCAAGTCCATGTATGTAGGGCATCTTGTTGGAATTGGGCCACTTCTTTAGACTGTTGCAAATTATGAGATCTTGAGCACTACAAAGCTTTACTAGCTCCGACCCAAACAAATTTTCCCCGAGGTCTTCAGAGCTCTTTTTGTATGTACTAGCCAGAGTAGGGTCTTCGTCTAACCAAAGAGGATTAACGTTGGAATGATTGCTTAGAATAATAGCTTGGTTGTTTGAAGTTCGAGCATTAAAGTCACCTATTAAAAGGATATTACCGTCATTCCTTAAGCTAGAAATATCATTCTCTAAACCATTGTAAGGGTTAGTTTTATCTAGATTCTTCTTCTTATAGAAGTTAGAATTAATGGGGGGAAAATAGCATATTGCTATGTAGGACTTTTTATTATTAATGTCTCTAATCTCTATCCAACTATATTGGTTGTGAGGGTTGTTTTTATAAATCCTAGCATGGGGGGAGATGTTCTTCTTAATGTAACAAGCTATTCCCCCAGTGTCTCTACAAGAGGATTGCTTGTTCCAGGGAGACCATAGCGTAAAGCCATCTATGTTAGGGACCTTAGATTCTTCGTGCTCCCAAGTTTCAACAAGCAAAATAAATCAACATCATTTGAAATCCAACTTAGCTTGGGGCCTTTGTTCCATGGGAAGCCCCGACAGTTCCAAGAAAGGATCCGAAGCATGTTTAATTGCTATTGATTACTATATTTTTGGTTTCTATCTCAAATAAAGGCTTTTTCTATTTCTGATTATTTCCCATTTTCCTTCATTTCTAGCTTCTTCTACCTTTTGAATCTCCTCTCTTAATTCTGCTTGATCTTTTGGAATAAGATCTTCATTTATGAACATTACCGTTCTTTTTAGACTTTAGGTTTTACTGAGTATGTCGTACTTATGATCAGTGAAGCTCATCTTTATGTGGATTAGTCTTCCTTTATTCTCAGTTAATTTCCCCAACCTTGTTGGTTCTGTGAGACACGCTGTTTCAATTTGTAATCTATTATGTAATTCTGTCTGGGCTAAGGCTAAAGTATTCTCATCTACTTCCTCTTTTAAACCGAAGATTATAAAGATTCAAGGCCCTTTGTTACGTTCATGGTCTAATTCTATTAATTTTTTCATTTCATCTTTAATTGGTTTGATATCTAATTATCTACCACATTATTTAGGGTGAGGCGGCTATTAACTTTTTCTTCTAGTTCTTTAATCATGTCTTTCATTTTAAGACTCTCTAAATTATCCGCATCTCCTTGCTGGGATGGTTGGTTAGTATCTTGGTTTTGTTTTTCTATAACCTGCAATCTAGTCTGTATTGCCTCCATTTTATTCTCCAGTAGTTCTATTTTATTTTCTATTTGTTTTTGGATCGTGTCTTCAAGAGATGCAAGTTTATTTTCCAGCATGGCTTCTAACTCTTTTTGTAGCTTGGCTTCTCTTTCTTCTCTATGTTTCTCTAAAGACTATATATTCATAAAGGCCTTGTAGAGTAACCGTGCTAGATCTGCCCTTGGTAATCTTTGGTAACTGTGGTGAAATATTCATACTTGAAATTATATGACCGAATATATATTAGAAAAAGAAAAAAGCTAAGGTAAAATTGGTTTATAAAATCTCTCTACATTAAATAAAAAAATATTCACATTTGTATAATATTTTTAATAAATTAAAATAAATTAAAAATAAAAATATTTATTTTTTAAAATAAATATTTTTATTATATATCAAATTTTATAACAAATTTAGTTTACTTTTAATAATTTTTTTCATTAAATATAAATTTCAAATTAAAAATATTGAAAAGTGATAATATATGTATTAAAATTGCATTTTGAAAACATTAAATTTAAATTTATTAATAAAAGCTCTATGTTTCAAAAAAAAAAAAAAAAAAAACCTTAAAAAATAAGTTTAATATGAAAATAAAAAAATCTGTATAATAATTTAAATTATTATTTAAAAATTAAAAATAAATATTTTATGTTAATAAAATTATTATCTAATATCAAATATTTTTCTTTATTAATAATCTTGTATTTTATTAATAAGTTGGAACTTAAATTCATATATATTCAACTGAAAGTTCCATTTTAATAACTTTCATTGTGTACATTTTAATAGAAACATTAAAACAAACTTTTCTATCTACTTTTTCTTCTTATTGAATTTTATAAACAAATTAAATTATCTCAACCTTTAAATACATAATTTTTATTATAAATTATAAATATTATATTTAATTAAATTATAACAGATAAACAAAATTCTTATCATTAAGTTTCCCTATACCGTGACCTTATTACCGGTATAAAATTAATTTGAATGCTACAGATACGTAAGACAACCCAATTCTTTTTATTAATAAATATCATACTGCCATCATGAATTTATTAGTTGTGAAAACCTTAAAATTTCCAGTTTAATAAGTGTGCAAATATTAAAATTTACGGTTTAATATTATTAATAAATTTCAATTTTTGATTCTTATGATTTTTTTGGATTATTTAAATACAACTTATATTCAAATTTATGTTTATTAATTTTAGAAAGTTTTTTTTTAAAGTTTGGGTGAGATTATATCATCATTATCTTTAGTATAGATTTAGGATTTGAAAAACCTTTAGGGTAGTTTAATTATGTAGGGGTTACCGATCAAGCTTGTGATTTCAACAAATTACTGTCCTATTACCACTTACTCTATCACTTACTCATGAGGCTGGACGATAGTGTGGTATGTCACTACCCATGACTTTTCTTTTTGATAGACATTTCATAGACAACCGAGGACCAGCAGGGCTCCACCATAAGGGAGAGGAAATAAAAAAAAAGCCTCAGCGAAGTTCAGTCATTAGATACTTTAGCTTGACCCAAGCAACCGCCTGCAAGGTTTTCATTATCAACCGTAAACAAAACCCACCAACAAAAAGCACCATGGAAGAAGGCAAGAGATGAACAACTAGATACAAGATATGAACAAATACCCTATGATTACTAGCTTCGATAGCTTTATGATAGCCTACCATAACTACTACCTGAAATTAGATCGCAAAAACCCACCAGAAAAACTTCCAAAAGTTCTTACTAAAAACAACTCATTGTATCATTTCACATTAAAGAGTGCCTTAATAAAATACATTCAAAAAACTGTAAAACAGTTTGAAATACATTTTAATTTTCTTCTATTACCAAAAATAAAATTATAAAATTATAAAAATTTGAATTAATATTTTATATCTTAAACAAATTTTGAAGTTTTCATCATCACTCACATAATTTAGTCGGCCGTAGTCTACCTAGCAGGAGGAATTGCCCAGAAAGTTATAGAAATTCCGGTCATATTTAAAGAAAATCTTGCAAGATGTCTATCTAGCACGAGGAATTGCCCAGAAAGTTATAGAAATTCGGGTCATATTTAAAGAAAATCTTGCAAGATTTTTTGTAAATCGAAGTTATAGTTATTAAACTTCAAAATTTTAGATGTTCTAAACATTTTTGATGGTGCTGAATCCATTTCCATCCTCAAAAACCTGATTCAAATACTGCCTCTACAAGATTTTTTGAAATTTCTTTTGCTCAGATTCTAATCGGGACAATCCCTCCGCCTAAACTACTCTAGTCCGGGCAATCCCTCCGCTAAACTACTCCAGTTAGTTGTACTGCTTTACTTTACTAACAGGTGAGTGAAATGGTAGGGTTTCACTCTGGCTTTTACTTCTCTGCCAACAGCGTCCTTGTTCGACTTGTTTACAGTGATAACAGGCTGTGTAAAATGCTCGTTAGCTTAAGCGACCTGCCCAGGATTTGCTTTGCACGAGTGCTGACACTATATATATATATTACTTATAGTTTTTTTTTTTACAGGAAACAGACAATCTTGATCAACTGAATCGGCATAAATATTTTTCTGTTCGAGGAACACGCAATTCAAAGCATTTTTCTTCAATATAGTAAGTTTGTAGATAAAGATTTGTGTGGAGCTTTCCATGAATTATTTATTAACTCGCGCCGGAGTGCTCAGGTCTGACTGTTAAGTTTGACCGATCATGACATTGACATAAAGGGAAGAAAAAACACAGCAGAGATAAGTTATAAGTTGTCACGGGGATGGAAGTTTACGTACCCTGCCAGCAGAGCCCTCTGCTATTTTCAGCAAGTTTGCCTCCATATAATTCACTTTTTAAAACGCATTTTTCTGCTAAAATTCAAAGCAGAGATCATAAAGTCAAGTGTACCGCAGGCGTTTTAATCCCAAATTCTACTGGCAATTAGACAATTTTAGCGTTAAGGGCCCTGCAAGGTTTAGTAAAATCATTTTCATTTGTTCAATAATTGAAATAAGAAAATAATTGGCAAAAGATTACGCTGGTTTTCAATGTTGGAGAAGGCAAGTCAACATTTGTTTTCTCAGTGGTGTCAGCTGCCCGGAAACAAAGTCTTTGCGGTGGAGGGTTAGGTTAACTTGCCGTGCAAGTTTTTAGAATTTATTCCAATTTCGATTTTATTTTCAAATATTTTGAAAGCTACACTAGATTTTTATTTTTTAAAGCGTAAACATTTATTTTAAGTTAATAGAAAAGTTAGCTTGTATTATTATTTTTTTAATATAGAATTATAAGTTAATTACACATTAGGCAATGCATAAGTGGTTTAAATATTATATTTTCAAATATATTAATGAATCTCATTAGATCTAGCACGAAATCCAAGGGTGTTTTTGGGAAATTGGGATTATAGCTGTCAATTTTGTTTGTTTTTGGAAATTGAGGTTATAGCTCTCAAATTTTTAGGATTTTAGGTTTTGAGGATCCTGAATCTATTTTCATCATTAAAAAAACTATTCAATTTTATATTTTTTGAAAAAAAAAATCATCTGATTCCAACTAGAAAATTGCTGTCCAAGTGTCTACCTACTGAGGAGGAATTGCCGAGATAGTCAAAAGTGGCCAGAATCTGGGCAAAAAAGTTTCAAAAAATCTTGCACTAGCAGTTTTTGAATCATGTTTTGAAATCTACATGTTTTACAAGTTTTTAAAATTTATTTCAATTTCGATTTTATTTTCAAATATTTTGAAAGCTACATTAATTTTTTTATTTTTTAAAGCGTAAACATTTATTTCAAGTTAATAGAAAAGTTAGCTTGTATTATTATTTTTTAAATGTAGAATTATAAGTTAGTTACACTTTATGCCTAAGTGGATTAAATATTATATTTTCAAGTATATCAATGATTCTTATTGATCTAGCACTAAATCCAAGGATTTTTTTGGGAAATTGGGGTTACCGCTGTCAATTTTGTTTGTTTTTGGAAATTGAGGTTATAGCTGTCAAATTTTTAGGATTTTAGGTTTTGAGGATCCTGAATCTATTTTTGTCATTAAAAAAACCATTCAATTTTATATCTTTTGAAAAAAAAAAGTCACCTGAATCCAACTAGAAAATTGCTGTCCAAGTGTCCACTTAATGTGGAAGAATTGCCCGGACAGTCAAAAGTGGCTGGAATGGGCAAAAAAATTTCAAAAAATCTTGCACTAACAGTTTTTGAATCATGTTTTTTAATGGTGGAAATAGATTCAACGGCATCAAAAACCTGTGGGCACCCAAAACCTTTAAGTTTGACAGCTGTAATCTGGATTTACAAAAATCCCTGCCAGATTTGATCAAAATCTTGCCGGAATTTTCATGATTTTCAAGGCAAAAAAGCAGTCTAATTAGACTACAGCATGGAAAATTGTTACCTACACAAACAAGTCCTATAAAAGGAAAAAACTTTTAGAAACTTAACTATATTATTAGAAACAAATATCACATTAGAGGTAAGAAATTTCATAAACTTAACTATATTATTAGAAACAAATATCACATTAGAGGTAAGAAATTTCATAGATTAATCATATGATTGATATTTGCATTTTATTTATTTTCTATGTAGATATTTTTATTTGTGAATATATATATATATATATATATATATATATATATATATATATTAAATTTTATTATAATAATGATAATATAATTTAATTTTAAAGTTATAACTAAATTAAATACAAATTGATGTATAAGATTTTTTATTTACAAAATAAACCAGTTTAATGATTTGATTATTGATATGTTAATTTTAATTTAAAGGTTAAATAAAATTTAATTAAATATTTTTTTTTGAAATACTTTGCTGTCCTGGTAAACATAAATTCTCTATCTATTTAAAATATCTTTGATTAATATAATTACAATTATTAATATTTAAATTTAAATTGATACTATCTATTTACAATATCTCTTTGATATAATTACAATTATTAAAATTTAAATTTAAATTGATATAATTAATATAAATTAGTATTGATATTTAAGTTAACACTTAATATGGTGTTACATTTATATTACTACTTGCATTGTGTTTTGTTTTTCAAAATAATATATATAATCTTTTGAATATTAAAAATTAAAAATAAAATAAATGTAGGTTAAGTTTTTAGTTTTATGAAGATTATTTTTTAAACTTTAATTATTTAATATGTTGTTTATGTTACTAAATAATTTGTAATTTGATTTTGATTTTGATTTCTATATCATAAATATAAGTAATTTTATAAATAATTTGAAAATGATTTAAGCTATGTGTAGATTGTTGATTTTTTGGAAACAATTTTTTTCTTTATTTTTTTGAACTTTATGAATTTTTCATTTTTGCAATAATTTTATTTTTTTAAACGATAAATGTTTTTTTCATTAAATTATTATTTCATTTTTTTTAATATTATTGATCTATCATTAAGTTCAAGATATGTAGATTTATCTTAACTCAATATGTATTATAGGTTGAAAGAGATCTAATTTTGGAAATGATTTTTTGTTTTTAAATATCGCAACAAAATTCACATGGATCTATGTTCCATTTAGTTACCATGTTTCTATATCAGTGCTGTTATGTATATGTTGGGTATGAATTTGATATTTTAAAATGTGCTAAGTGTTATTAAGGTGAATAATAATCAAGCAACAATATTCAATGATAAAGAAAATGAAAATTAAGAAAGTAATAATAACTTTATAATAAGAAATATATAGATTATAGTAGCAGACCTTATTATGTTTTCATCATTTTTTCATTTACCCACAAATGCTAGCATTATCATTTTTTCATATTCAAATATATAAATCAAGATGTATATTGTAGTGAAGATTATCTCTTGCATTTTGATATTAATTGTTTCTTTCTCCAACTTCATATGTTGGACTCACAATTCTATTTACACTTAATTGCATGATTTTGATTTTAATGCATTGTATGTGTGTATATAATGGTTTTAATGGAACGATACTAATGAAATGACACCCAAGCAAAGAAATTATAGGATTCCAATTTTACAAGTTATGATCTCAACCTATAATATGCATTTTTTTTTTATATAAGCTAACGAGATGGGAAATGATATTAGATCAAAAAATATTACATAGTCAATGTCTTTGTGTGACTCCTATGCCACTGGGGAAATCATACAAGTCACACCGCAAAATTGACTTTGTCCATCTAAACATTTGAAGCTAAAAGATAATATAGCAATACTATATGCTAAATCTACTGTAGCTAAGCCGACTCTAAACCATCCATTTTCTATGGTTAGATTAAAAAAGAAACTAGGCATACTATCATAATGAAGCATCCTGACTATTCATTCACAGGGGGAGTCCACTTGAATGGTTACATACAAATTGGTGTCTTCCTTCGAGTCTATGAACTCTAGATTTGCCAAAGCATGAACCATTTTCATCCTTTTAATATTTAGCTTCTTCATCTTCCATTGGGTCTCATATAAGTAGAGAATAATTTCTTGTTTCTCCTTTAATCACTTCCCTAGAACTCATCCCATTATATCTTTAACCTACCAATACATATCGACAACCTGCATGTATTTGGGGTTATGTGTCCTTGTTGTCCTTGTATCAGGAATCCATTTTCCAACCTAAGCAAACACTTCTTCATTTGATACAAACTGACGCTCTACCTGGGCTTCTTCCTCTATCGTTTCAATTTCTTGTTGGAAAACCATGGGCTAGTACTATGATAATTTTGAGCAAATATCTTAGCAACCTTCTCAGCGTTGGACGTAGAGGGCCTCGAGCTATCTCAATGGCCTCTACAACAAAGGCCACCCCTACCTCGCATCATATCAATGCTTTGATTATGAGGATATATCACACATATTAGGGGGGACAGTGGGTTCTTAGATAGTGGCATAGGAAAATGACTAACAAAAAGACTACATAGACATGATGTAAAAATGGAACCTTCTAAAAATACCTCTGCGATATTCCCACAAGATAGAATACTAAATGTATAACAACAATTCCTTGCTAACTATGTGATTAATAAGGGCAAGGCTTTGAGAATTAGCAAATAATTTACTTACTTGAAGGTGAACCAAAGTAAAACAAAGACAAAGGCGAGAGACCAAGAATCCCTTAACTAATGAGCCTTGAGATTTTAACAAACACTAGAGACTGGGAGCAATAAAATGAACAAATGACAAAGAACAAGAAGAATAGAGTTGTGAAACATAATACAAAAGAGTAGAGACTAGCTTGAGACCATGAACCTGGAATACGATACCTTCCCTATGAGCCACCCTCCACATGAAAGGAATGAGACCATAAGGGAATGAGAAGAAGTGGAAAAAAAACATAGAGCAAAGTCATTGCTAAGATTAGGACATGTTGAACAAAATAGAAACAACATTGGAGACTAAGATAACACCTAGTTAAAATCTCATCAAAAGATAGTGACCTATCATCTTGGAGGGATCCTTTCTCCTCATTTTTTAGCGTGGTCTCTAGATTATTCACATATTTTCTATTTTCGTTTAACAACCATCGAATCAACGCCAACAACTGTCATGATCCACCACTACTACTTTGTTGCTACAAAGTTCCCTATCCTCCATTAAACTAGCTTTGCCAATCTTCCTTTGCAATTGACTTGAATGGTCAAGGTAGTGGCATAGGCTATGGTGGCTCCGCATTGAAATGCATCAAGGCTAATCACTTTCCAGGTGGATGGTGTCGTCCCCTCCCACCCCTTCCTTGTTTGACAAGCTATCTCCGCATTGAAATGCATCAAGGCTAATCACTTTCCAGGTGGATGGTGTCGTCCCCTCCCACCCCTTCCTTGTTTGACAAGCTATCTCCTTCATAATTGTTGACTTGATAACCTATAATATGCATTTTGAAATTGGTTTGAATTATGTTATTGTTGAAGTCTTTTCACTTCTTTCACTATATTGTTGTTGAAATAAATACACCTTATGATTTTGTGTTATATCATTGTTAAAATCAATACAACAATTTGAATAATATAGTAATTTTTCATTATATCATTGCTAAAATCAATGCATTGTATTATTTGTCATTATGCCATTATTGAAATGGATGTAAATAATTGTTCTAGATCATTTTTCACTATAATATATGTGAAATAAATGTACCCTATTGTTTTGTGTCATGTCTATGCTAAAATCAATGAAAGTATTTAATTGCTATGCATTTTATCATTTTTGAAATCATTGTAACTTCTTGATTGTTCTAAATTATTTTTTGTTATATTATCACTTAAATCAATATAACCTATTTTACTTTTTCTTATATCATTGTTGAAGTCAATGTATGTACTCAATAATTGGTATTGCATTTTTTTTAATACTTTACATAATTGAAACATATCAATAATGTAAATCTACATCTTAAATTATGATTTTTTTGAACTTTTTATTTTAATAACTTACCAAAATCTAAATATATATCTAAAAAAAAGTCCTTTCATTGTCTTTATTTTGGGAAATTGGGGTTATAGCTGTCCATTTTGTTTGTTTTTGGAAATTGAGATTATAGCTGTCAAATTTTTAGGATTTTTAGGTTTTGAGGATGCTGAATCTATTTTCATCATTAAAAAAACTATTCAATTTTGTATTTTTTGAAAAAAAAAATCATCTGATTCCAACTAGAAAATTGTTGTCCAAGTGTCCACCTACTGCGGAGGAATTGCCGGGATAGTCAAAAGTGGCCAGAATCTAGGCAAAAAAATTTCAAAAAATCTTACACTACAGTTTTTGAATGTTTTGAAAGCTAAATGTTTTGCAAGTTTTAAAATTTATTCCATTTTCGATTTTATTTTCAAATATTTTGAAAGCTACATTAAATTTTTTATTTTTTAAAGCATAAACATTTATTTCAAGTTAATAGAAAAGTTAGCTTGTATTACTATTTTTTAAATGTAGAATTATAAGTTAGTTACACTTTATGTCTAAGTGGATTAAATATTATATTTTCAAGTATATCAATGATTCTTATTAGATCTAGCACTAAATCCAAGGATTTTTTTGGGAAATTGGGGTTACAGCTGTCAATTTTGTTTGTTTTTGGAAATTGAGGTTATAGGTGTCAAATTTTTAGGATTTTAGGTTTTGAGGATCTTGAATCTATTTTTGTCATTAAAAAAACCATTCAATTTTATATCTTTTTGAAGTGTCTACTTACTGTTGCCGGGATAGTCAAAAGTGGCCGGAATCTGGGCAAAAAAATTTCAAAAAATCTTGCACTAGCAGTTTTTGAATCATGTTTTTGATGGAGGAAATAGATTCAGCAGCATCAAAAACCTGTGGGCACCCAAAACCTTGAAGTTTGACAGCTGTAACCTGGATTTACAAAAATCCCTGCCAGATTTGATCAAAATCTTGCCAGAATTTTCATGATTTTCAAGGCAAAAAAGCAGTCTAATTAGACTACCGCATGGAAAATTGTTACCCACACAAACAAGTCCTATTTAGAAACTTAACTATATTATTAGAAACAAATATCACATTAGAGGTAAGAAATTTCATAGATTAATCATATGATTGATATTTGCATTTTATTTGTTTTCTATGTAGATATTTTTATTTGTGAAAAAATTTATATATATATATTAATTTTATTATAATAATGATAATATAATATAATTTTAAATTTATAATTAAATTAAATATAAATTGATGTATAAGATTTTTTATTTACAAAATAAACCAGTTTAATGATTTGATTATTAATATGTTAATTTTAATTTAAGGGTTCTTTCTTGATCAATCTAAATAAAATTTAATTAAATATTTTCTTTAAAAAATACTTTGCTGTCGTGGTAAACATAAATTCTCTATCTATTTAAAATATCTTTGATTAATATAATTACAATTATTAATATTTAAATTTAAATTGATACTATCTATTTAAAATATCTTTTTAATATAATTACAATTATTATCTATTTAAAATATCTCTTTAATATAATTAAAATTATTAATATTTAGATTTTAATTGATATAATTAATATAAATTAGTATTGATATTTAAGTTAACACTTAATATGGTGTTACATTTATATTACTACTTGAATTGTGTTTTGTTTCTCAAAATAATATATATAATCTTTTGAATATTAAAAAATTAATATAAATTAGTATTGATATTTAAGTTAACACTTAATATGGTGTTACATTTATATTACTACTTACATTGTGTTTTGTTTCTCAAAATAATATATACAATCTTTTGAATATTAAAAATTAAAAATAAAATAAATGTAGGTTAAGTTTTTAGTTTTATGAAGATTATTTTTTAAATCTTAAAATTTTAATTAATTATTTAATATGTTGTTTATGTTATTAAATAATTTGTAATTTGATTTTGATTTTGATTTCTATATTATAAATATAGGTAATTTTATAAATAACTTGAAAATGATTTAAGCTAGGGGTAGATTGTTGATTTTTTGGAAACAATTTTTTTCATTATTTTTTTTGAACTTTATGAATTTTTCATTTTTACAATAATTTTATTTTTTTAAACAATAATTTATTTATTTATTTTATTTTATTTATTATTTCATATTTTTTAATATTATTGATCTATCATTAAGTTCAAGATATGTAGATTTATCTTAACTCAATATGTATTATAGGTTGAAAGAGATCTAAGTGATTTTTTGTTTTTAAATATCGCAACAAAATTCACATGGATCTATGTTTCATTTAGTTACCATGTTTCTATATCAGTATTGTTATGTATATGTTGGGTATGAATTTGATATTTTAAAATGTGCTAAGTGTCATTAAGGTGAATAATAATCAAGCAACAATATTCAATGACGAAGAAAATGAAAATTAAGAAAGTAATACTAACTTTATAATAATAAATATATAGATTATATAGTAGCAGACCTTATTATGTTTTCATCATTTTTTCATTTACCCACAAATGCTAGCATTATCATTTTTTCATATTCAAATATATAAATCAAGATGTATATTATAGTGAAGATTATCTCTTGCATTTTGATATTAATAGTTTCTTTCTCCAACTTCATATGTTGGACTCACAATTCTATTTACTTAATTGCATGATTTTGATTTCAATGCATTGTATGTGTGTATATAATGGTTTTAATGGAACGATACTAATGAAATGACACCCAAGCAAAGAAATTATAGGATTCCAATTTTACAAGTTATGATCTCAACTTATAATATGCATTTTTTTTTTTTTATATAAGCTAACGAGATGGGAAATGATATTAGATAAAAAAATATTACATAGTCAATGTCTTTGTGTGACTCCTATGCCACTAGGGAAATCATACTAGTCACACCGCAAAATTGACTTTGTCCATCTAAACATTTGAAGCTAAAAGATAATATAGTAATACTATATGCTAAATCTACTGTAGCTAAGCCGACTCTAAACCATCCTTTCTATGGTTAGATTAAAAAAGAAACTAGGCATACTATCATAATGAAGCATCATGACTATTCATTCACAGGGGGAGTCCACTTGAATGGTTACATACAAATTGGTGTCTTCCTTTGAGTCTATAAACTCTAGATTTGCCAAAGCATGAACCATTTTCATCCTTTTAATATCTAGCTTCTTCATCTTCCATTGGGTCTCATATAAGTAGAGAATAATTTCTTGTTTCTCCTTCAATCGCTTCCCTAGAACTCATCCCATTATATTTTTAACCTACCAATACATATCAACAACTTGCATGTATTTGGGGTTATGTGTCCTTGTTGTCCTTGTGTCAGGAATCCATTTTCCAACCTAAGCAAACACTTCTTCATTTGATACAAACCGACGCTCTACCTGGGCTTCTTCCTCTACCGTTTCAATTTCTTGTTGGAAAACCATGGGGGTAGTACTATAATAATTTTGAGCAGAGCTCTTAGCAACCTTCTCAGCGTTGGATGTAGAGGGCCTCGAGCTATCTCAATGGCCTCTACAACAAAGGCCACCCCTACCTCGCATCATAGCAATGCTTTGATTATGAGGATATATCACACATATTAGGGGGGATAGTGGGTTCTTAGATAGAAGCATAGGAAAATGACTAACAAAAAGACTACATAGACATGATGTAAAAATGGAACCTTCTAAAAATACCTCTGCGATATTCCCACAAGATAGAATACTAAATGTATAACAACAATTCCTTGCTAACTATGTGATTAATAAGGGCAAGGCTTCGAGAATTAGCAAATAATTTACCTACTTGAAGGTGAACCAAAGTAAAACAAAGACAAAGGTGAAAGACCAAGAATCCCTTAACTAATGAGCCCTGAGATTATAACAAACACTAGAGACTGGGAGCAATAAAATGAACAAATGACAAAGAACAAGAAGAATAGAGTTGTGAAAGCTAATACAAAAGAGTAGAGACTAGCTCGAGACCATGAACCTAGAATACCATACCTTCCCTATGAGCCACCCTCCACATGAAAGGAATGAGACCATAAGGGAATGGGAAGAAGTGGAAAAAAAACATAGAGCAAAGTCATTGCTAAGATTAGGACATGTTGAACAAAATAGAAACAACACTGGAGACTAAGATAACACCTAGTTAAAATCTCATCAAAAGATAGTGACCTATCATCTTGGAGGGATCCTTTCTCCTCATTTTCTAGCGTGGTCTCTAGATTACTCACATATTTTCTATTTTCGTTTAACAACCATCAAATCAACGCCAACAACTGTCATGATCCACCACTACTACTCTGTTGCTACAAAGTTCCCTATCCTCCATTAAACTAACTTTGCCAATCTTCCTTTGCAATTGACTTGAATGCTCAAGGTAGTGGCATAGGCTATGGTGGCTCTGCATTGACATGCATCAAGGCTAATCACTTTCCAGGTGGATGATGTCATCCCCTCCCACCCCTTCCTTGTTTCACAAGCTATCTCCTTCATAATTGTCGACTTGATAACCTATAATATGCATTTTGAAATTGGTTTGAATTATGTTATTGTTGAAGTCTTTTCACTTCTTTCACTATGTTGTTGTTGAAATCAATACACCTTATTATTTTGTGTTATATCATTGTTAAAATCAATACAAAAATTTGAATAATATAGTAATTTTTCATTATATCATTGCTAAAATCAATGCATTGTATTATTTGTCATTATGCCATTATTGAAATGAATGTAAATAATTGATCTAGATCATTTTTCAATATAATATATGTGAAATAAATGTACCTTATTGTTTTGTGTCGTGTCTATGCTAAAATCAATGAAAGTATTTAATTGCTATGCATTTTAGCATTTTTGAAATCATTGTAACTTCTTGATTATTCTAAATTATTTTTTGTTTTATTATCACTTAAATCAATATAACCTATTTTACTTTTTGTTATATCATTGTTGAAGTCAATGTAAGTACTAATAATTGGTATTGCATTTTTTTAATACTTTACATAATTGAAACATATCAATAATGTAAATTTCTGCATCTTAAATTATGATTTTTTTTGAACCTTTTATTTTAATAACTTACCAAAATCTAAATATATATTAAAAAAAAAAAGTCCTTTCATCGTCTTTATATTGAACTATTATCTAAAAAAATATGTTTAATTCCATTATACTTATTATTTTTATTGGAGACGATTTATTATACTTATTAGTTTTATTTGAAACAGTTTCAAAATAAATAAATTGATATTATAGGGAAATGATAAAAGAAAATAATTTACAAAAATAAATAAAAATAATAATTAAATCTAAATAAAAACATATCCATAATTTTCACAAAGCTTATTAACAAAATGATCTTATATATTTATATAATGTATAATAAACATATAATACCATTAAAAAAAGGTTTGGAGTCCTTTATTTAAGTAAAAATCAAATCAAATTAAATAGCTTTATTTGTTTTCACAACTTCTTTATCATTGATATTTCATACTTAAGTCTCACTTTCAACTCTGACATATTTTGTCTAAATTTTAGTTCTAACTTTAATATATGGTGAAAAGGACTTTGCAAAATCAAATCAAATTTAAAAGTTAAATAACTTTATGTGTTTACACAACTTTTTTATCATTGGTATTTCATACTTAAGTGTCACTTTTAACTCTAACATATTTTGTTAGAATTTTAGTTCTAACTTTAATATATTGTAAGAAATGGTAGGTTAATTTTCTCTAATCTAAGAATAGCATCTCAAACAACGCCTCTTAAAATGTTATGTGAACTTGTCACAGTTTTGTTTTTAAATTTTTCTCTAATTCGAAAAAATTAAGTAACGATTAAAAGGCTAACCTTCTAACATAATCTTAGTAATTATTTAGGATATTAGAGTTTAGGCTTCTGTGATCTATATCAAGTTAGAGAAAGATTTCGGTGAAAATCACATGGAATCTCATTTGTCGACGCGTTTCGAACCAACTAGTGTGGTTCATCGTCAGGACAAGTTGAAGAAACAGATCTAACTCATCATGCTAAATATTCTGAGCGGAGCCTCCAACAGCTATCATCTCTAACGGCTAGTTTGACTCAAGGACAGAGGTCAAAAATATTTTAATTCGTAAAAATAAATAAATTAAGGTAAATGGTACGAGACCTAATAATTAAAAACTATAAGTTAATTAATAATTAGTCAAATAAATGACCTTGAAAGGCCTAAAAATATAAAAATTTTTATTTAAAAGTATTAAGAATAAAAGGTAATAAAGAGAATCAAAGTTAATAATTAAAATTAAAATTTAATTAATAATTAAAAGGAAAATTAGTTAATTAAATGACCTAATGGATGAATAAAAAATTATATTCGCCATGAGACCTAATAAATAATTTTTTTTATAAATTAATTAATAATTTAAAAAGGAAATTGGTTAAATGAAGAAAATATAATCTTATTTAAAAGTATTATTAAAATTGTAAGTTAATTAAAAAATAATAAAAGGTAATAAAGAGAATCAAGGTTTATAAGTTAGTTAATAATTTAAAAGAAAAATTAGTATATTAAATGACCTTGTAATAAAGGATGGAGTAATATATAAATTAATTTTATATAAAAGTATTATTAAAAATGTATGTTAAATAATAAAATGTAATTAAGCTATGAAAATTAGTTAATCAAATGACCTTATAATAAAGGATAAGTTAAATGTATAGAGTAATGTATAAATTAATTTTATTTAAAAATATTATGTTAATTAATAAAAAGAAAATCAAAGGATGATATGATAAATCGGAAATTAGTTAAAAATATAAGTAGTAAAGAAAGGAAAGTTAGTTATATGGAGGCCCTTAAATAAAATAATCAATATAATAGGAATTAAAATGGAAAAATAGGCATAAAGGACCTTGAAATATCAGAAGAAATAGGTTGCTATACACACAAATAAAAACTAATAAATAAATAACCAAAAATTAAAAATAAAAATCTAAAAAAAATAAAATAATAATAATAAATAAATAAATAAAACAATAAATAAATAAAAATAATAATAAAATAAATAAATAAGTGAAAATAAAGATAAAAGACACCAAAAACCAAAGAGGACCAAGAACGACTAGGAAGAGAGGGTTGAGACCCAACACCTACTGACTTTCCAACCATCCTCTCTATTGAGATTGCTTGGTCTCTATTCGATCTCAAGCGCTTCCCTGAATTTTCGATGATGGAAATGCGAAACCTTAGCAATAACACTGGCTTCTTCAATACAAACATGATGATTGGTTTTCTCAGCATGTTCAGCCAAAGCGGAAGACTTAGATCTCCTATGCTTCAGATCTGCTGCGTGCTCGCTAATCCTCTGATTAATGGAACGACCAGTCTCCCCAATATAGGGGGTCCCACAGGGACAAGAGATCATATAAACACCCTTCATATCTTTAGGGTCGATGGGATCCTTCATCGATCTGAGGACGAACGAATGGTGTTCAGGGATTTTGAAAGTAACTTGTAATAATTTTTCAAAATATTATTATCCAATTTATTACTATTTTTATCGTGATTATCATTTTTTATAAGTTATTACTTTGAAAGGTTAAGAAATATAAATATAATATATTTAAAAAATTGAAACATGTTTAGCTTTATTTTGTTTTTTTATACATTTAGGAATGCTAGAGTCTTTAGAGAAATAGTCTATAACGCGACTTTTTGAAAGCCTTTCCGGCGGGTTTTTCCGGTCGAAATCCGGCAGGAATTTATTGGAATCGCAAGTTTGATAGCTAGTTTCTGCACAATGAAAGCGTCCCAGGGGTTTTCGAGGGTGCTGAATCCAAATATGCAGTTAAAAAACCATTTTAACTGCAACAAATCAAGATTTAACCTCAATTTCTTCTGCCGGATTCCGTCACCGGAATCTCCAAAAAGTCGCATTATAGACAACTCCGTCTTTAGATAGGATGTGTTTATTTATCTTTATTGTTATTTTGAGTATTCTTTATATCAGTAAAGAGGGTATAAACCAGCATATATGTGTTTTATCTTTTATTTTAGGTTGATGTTCATTTGCTCCATTAACTACCTATGGAGGGTTTTTATCTTTATTAATTTTAATATTTTATTTTATGGTTTAATTTTAATATTTAATTTTATGGTTTTCTAATATTATGTAGAAATTTCAAACCAAAGTTTTATTTATTTAGATTTTCGATAAATAAAGTAATTTATTTCGTAGAAGGCTTGACAGCTGATTACCTTGGTCATGAATTTTTAAAAATTAAAAATATTTTAAATTAAAATATTATATATTTTTGTTATTATTTTTTTTCAAAGTATTAGATATATAAAAGATAAAGATACGATGATGAAGATGTAGTCTTGCCAAGTTTACTAAAAAAATGTTTAGATGGCGATCAAGTGTTTTGTTAAGACATTCCTTGATGTGAAGTCATTGGTATTGTTAAGACATTCCTTGATGTGAAGTCATTGGTTCCACCTGTTCAATTCCTCGGGAATGGGGTGATATATTGGACATGCTGAAGATGTAGTCTTGCCAAGCTTACAAAAAAAATATAGTAATAAATAGAAAGCATATATTAATTATGGAAAAATCCACATATTTATTTTTTGTAAAAGAAAATATTAATTATAGTAAACTTTATATATTTGATTTTTTTTGGATAATTAATTTATGAAGACTCTTGGTTATTAGAGATTTTTTTAAAACAATTTTTTAATTGTGAAAAACTAAACTTAAACCACATAAAATTAGTTATCTACCAATAAAAAAATTATAAATTCAAATTTTAAAAATTCAAAAAATAATAATTAATTAAAAAAATAAATTTATTATTTAATTTTACCAAAACTTTAAGAAGCTTTAAAAATAATATTTAATAATTTACAAATTAATTAAGATTCAAAACATTTTGATCCAATCTAATTACAATAACCTGAAAATTAAAAGTAATACACCCTATCCTATTCTCCTTATAGAAGCAGGTATTTCCCCTATTGAGAGTCTAGCTATGATTCGGTTTCTGTTGTACAAGCAGAAACTCAATAACATAGACGATCATAGACTTCCTAAGCTAGCTTTAAATTCCAGTCAAAACCACCTAAGGCTCAATCAGGGTGGCATAAAGACACAAGGGTTTGGTTAAACTATTGGGAGATCAACGAGAATGATGCATTGCAAAACATAAATAACAGTAAAGATATTGTTACTTTTAAAGTTCAAAGAAAGAATGTGGTGTGAGAAAGATTTAGCGGCTAAAAGAAAATTAAGTTATTATAAGAAGGTTATCAACCCCACCCTAGAAGATCAAAAGTATCTCTCTATTTTAACTAGCTCAAAGAAGAAAATTAATATAGCAGAGATTAAAACGAATTCTCATGAGCTCCATAGTGAAACAGGTCGTTGGGCAGTTCCTAAAATGCCATGGATGGAAAGGATCTCCCATATATGTGAGAATAGGAACATCGAGGATAAAAACCACTTCCTCTTAGAGTGTCCCGCGTACAACCACATTAGATCTCAGTTTCACAGTCTTTGTTACAATACTGACCTTCCTAACCTTTTACAATGTCAAAATTATAGTGAGCTTGGGAGGCTTCTCTCCAAGCTTTTTGAGCATAGGAATAAAATTTTAAATCAAAATAAGTAATTTGTTTCTTTAGGTCCGACAGACCAATGTTTAGTCTTAATGGACGTTAACCATCATCATCATCAATAATAATAATAATAATAAAAATAAATATAAAAATATTTTTTTTATACCTTCTATTTATAATGTCTATTTTTATTTTTTTTAGTTTTAACTAATAATATGATCTTTCTCGAATCTTAATAATCTTTTGTCAAATTATTTTTGGAACCAAATATCTTAAAATTATGTATATATTTTTTTTAATGATTTAAAATTATTTTAAATTTTTAATTTTGAGAAAAATAAAATAATTTAATAATTTTTTACAATGTAAAATTTGAAAAAGTTGTGCATCTTCACAAATTTGATCACGGTCCATGCTTCATATATTAGAGATTAAGATGGTTTTAAATTAGTTTTTATTATTAATTTAATTTTTCCATTTTCTTTTAATTATTTTTTATAATTTCACTTTTGAAATTTTATGAAATAAATATCTTATTATATATTTTTAATTGGTTTAATAATTTTTTAAGTAAAATTATAATTAAATTTAATTTTCCATCTATATATATACTACTATGATATATCTGAGCTTGGGAAAAATAAGAATTAATTGAGATTTTTTAACATTTTATATCTATAATCAAAGAGAAGGGAGATAAGATTTCCTAGATCCTCTTAGTTTTGTTGATTAAACAAGTCAAGAAGGTTAGTAGTGTGGTAAAGATTATGAAAATTAGAATGGATTTGAGTAAGAGCTGGGCAATCGTGTTGAAAAGTGTGCAACAAGAAATGCTTGTTGAGAGTGCAACAAGATGATGGAGCTTAGTGAAAAGAGTCGCCTTCACTAAGTGGGCCCACAGGCTATTTTTGGCGCAAGTCTATTTTTAGACATATGGATCATGTCTATGGATTGCAGGTTGCTGTTTATGGATGATTGGTCAAGTTGGGAAAAATAGATGGACTTCTATTTTTGATGAAAGTGTGAGTGATCACAGTGTGAGTGATCAAAGTCTATTTTTAGACTGGCTGTCAAAAATAGAAAAGTCAAATATTATTGTCTCATAATAATATTTGGACTATAAACTTGATCTTATTCTCTTGGAGCACTTCAGGATGAGCTACGGATGTGGTACATGCAGATCCCAAAGGGAAATACGTGGTTACCTATGGGATGACTAATATTTGCATGCAGGACTTCAGTTAGAACTCAAGTGAGTTGAGTTTAGTGGATTGGAGGTGTAGTTGATGGAGTTGTGTTCAGTTTAGCTTTGTTAAACTGGTTGTATTTAGTCTAACTGATCAATAGACTAGAGATGAGTTGGGTGAATTAGTTATTAATTAATTCACAAGTTATTAACTGATAATGCAACTATAGAATACATCAGTTAACTCAGTTGCATGTCAGTGCATGTTCAGTTCAATAGGGACAGGTGGTAGAGAATCAGATTGCTATCAGTTGTGACTATAGTTATGCACCAGATCTTGCACAATCAAGGGATTGAGTATGCCAATGAGTTTGCTCACATATTTGCCCAGTATTGTAGCCTTTGCTCACGTCCAACAAAGTGTGAGTGATTATTTTGAGGTGAAATACGAGTTTGGGAAGTCATTCTCATCAATTCTTGAGCAGGTATTGAGCTGTGGAGGCAGGCAAGCAGCGGGGGAGATTTGGAGATCAAATCTGAGCTGTATTTTGTGTAACAGGTGGAGCTGGTACTGGATTGTTTGTGATAAGCATTGTACTTTGTATTGTTACATGATTCAATCAATATAATATACAGATAGTGTGGGGTTTTTAGCGAGATGCTTTCCCCGGGATACATACTGTGTTAATGAGTTTGATTGATGCTTCTATGTGTGCCTGTGAATGTTTCTGCTTCTGTAAATTGATGATCAATGTAGAGGAGATTATGTATTATACATGTTCCAATTATAATTGTATGATTAGGATAATCTCTGTGAATATGTGTTAGATTATTCAAAATTTCTACATGGTATCGGAGCTAGATGATTTGTAGAAAAAGTTTCTACATGATATCAGAGCTGCTTGATTTGTAGAAGAGATTTTTACAGGATATTAAGCGAGGATTGATCATCGGATCTATTATTCAGAAAGTGTTTACATTTTATTTCTTCAGGCAGAGTCTGTAATCGGGCTAGGTAGCCTCTAGATTCATCCTTTTTTTGGAAGGTGAGATATCCGGTGAAGGCCCAGACAGTCAATCTCTATACAAGAATTACTTTGTTCTCACGAATTCTAGATCGGAAGCGGTTGAGTTTTGAGCTGGTGGAATTAGAATTTAATTCCAAAGCAAGAGATAAAACTTAGAAACATTCAGTGTGAGAATGGAGACAATATGCCCCAGTATCTCACGAAGTTCACCCAATGCCGGGATGAGCTGGGAAGTGTGGGGGTTACTGTCGATGATGAGGACTTGGTGAGCTTGGCTCTCCTTGGTCTTCCGAAGAGTTGGCATTCCTATTAGGACTCTGTCAATGGTCGGGAGAAATTGCCAGGATGGGAAAGACTGTGGTCAGATCTTGTGTAAGAGGAGATTAGACAGAGCACCAGAGACGGTTCTTCATCCATGCAGGATGAGGAGAACTGTGCCTTAGCGAGTAAGGCGAAGAAGGGGAAGGGGAAGGTTTCTCTTTCCGAATCCAGTTCTTCCAATGATGGGAAGAAGGTTGACAAGGCGAAGGTGAGATGCTTTCGTTGTCATGAGTTGGGTCATTATGCTACTAATTGTCCAAAGAAGAAGTCCAAGAAGGGATCCGGGGAAGGATCTGAAGGTGAGGCAGTTTCACTTGCTTCACAGTTTGAGTTGGACTTCACACTCTTCGCATGCATGGTTTCATCCATGGTGGGAAATGGTTGGTTTCTTGACAGTGGAGCTTCTTTCCACATGACCGGTGACAAAAGTTTTTTCAGTACTTTGGAGGAGAAAGATCTCCAGATACTCATAGGGATGGGTAATAATGAGAAGTATAGTGTCTCAGGTGTAGGCACGGTTATTTTTCAGAGGGAGCATGGAGCTCGCCTTACCTTGACCGATGTCAAGTATGTACCAGGCCTGAAGAGAAACTTGGTGTCGATCGCGATGTTGGAAGACAGAGGCTATGATGTGGTCTTTAGTAAGGGAAAGGTTTTCCTTAGACACATCATCACTAGACAGGTGAAGTAGAATTGTTCACGGGTCAAGAACCTGTATGCTCTTGAGGTTCAAGATGCATGCAAAGCCTTGAGAAGCGAGGCAACTGATGGAGACTTGGTGGTTGAGAGAGAGCGTATATTACCTCTCAACATGCAGAGCCAGAAGAAGTCTCATACGATTGTGGAGGAGCCACGATTGGTGCAGCAGCTTCAGGAGATTATGGAGGAGCCACAACAGGGGAAGCTGAGAGGAGATAGAGTAAAGACATCTACTCATCTAGAGACCTCCAGTAGGGGTAAACTTCGAGCCAGATGGGCTGAAGGATCGCATGCAGGCATACCTCCAGGTAGGAGGTGGGGTGATGTGGATTGATCGTCCGAAGGAGGAGGGGTAGGATCCTTGAGGTACCCAACCTCTTGGATGAGACCTTGCTACGGGAGCCCCAAATGTGTAGTAGCAGGAACTGACTGATTGGGTAGAGATAGATGCGGATGGAGCGGTAGAGAGAGCGACAGTGCAGGGAATCCCATGACAGCGCATAGCTAGCAGGCTGTAGCAATGCGAGAGGCACAAGTGTTTTGCACAGTGCTAGGTGGCACAGAGAGGTGTGCAATGGTGCGAGATGCATGGAGATGTTGCAGTAGCGCAGATGTCAGAGAGGGAGCACTTGTCAGCAGCAGGTAGAGCTTCAGCATCAGAGGGTGTTTCTATCCCAACAGGGAGGTCAGTTGGGAGGTGCAGTGCGGATGCAATGCTGGGAGATAGAACCAGCAGCAGCACGGATGCAGTTAGAGATCAAAGTGACAGAGGCTAGAGCAGTCAGATACTGAAGAGCACAGAGATGCAGAGTTTCAGTCGACAGAGGCAATAGCAGTCAGAGACTTTGATGACAGAGCAAGTGGACCGGCCAGATGTGTTGCATGGAGAACATTCCAGAGTTACAGGATCGGGTTTGAGAGGAAGCCTTTCTTGTTGAGAGGGAGTGTTGAAAAGTGTGCAACAAGAAATGCTTGTTGAGAGTGCAACAAGATGATGGAGCTTAGTGAAAAGAGTCGCCTTCACTAAGTGGGCCCGCAGGCTATTTTTGGCGCAAGTCTATTTTTAGACATATGGATCATGTCTATGGATTGCAGGTTGCTGTTTATGGATGATTGGTCAAGTTGGGAAAAATAGATGGACTTCTATTTTTGATGAAAGTGTGAGTGATCACAGTGTGAGTGATCAAAGTCTATTTTTAGACTGGCTGTCAAAAATAGAAAAGTCAAATATTATTGTCTCATAATAATATTTGGACTATAAACTTGATCTTATTCTCTTGGAGCACTTCA
Source organism: Pinus tabuliformis (assembly GCA_031772625.1). NCBI lineage: Eukaryota > Viridiplantae > Streptophyta > Pinopsida > Pinales > Pinaceae > Pinus > Pinus tabuliformis. The sequence continues at coordinate 978,497,083 of CM062811.1, forward strand.
GGATGAGCTGCGGATGTGGTACATGCAGATCCCAGAGGGAAATACGTGGTTACCTATGGGATGACTAATATTTGCATGCAGGACTTCAATTAGAACTCAAGTGAGTTGAGTTTAGTGGACTGGAGGTGCAGTTGATGGAGTTGTGTTCAGTTTAGCTTTGTTAAACTGGTTGTATTTAGTATAACTGATCAATAGACTAGAGACGAGTTGGGTGAATTAGTTATTAATTAATTCACAAGTTATTAACTGATAATGCAACTATAGAATACATCAGTTAACTCAGTTGCATGTCAGTGCATGTTCAGTTCAACAGGGACAGGTGGTAGAGAATCAGATTGCTATCAGTTGTGACTATAGTTGTGCACCAGATCTTGCACAATCAAGGGATTGAGTATGCCAATGAGTTTGCTCACATATTTGCCCAGTATTGTAGCCTTTGCTCACGTCCAACAAAGTGTGAGTGATTATTTTGAGGTGAAATACGAGTTTGGGAAGTCATTCTCATCAATTCTTGAGCAGGTATTGAGCTGTGGAGGCAGGCAAGCAGCGGGGGAGATTTAGAGATCAAATCTGAGCTGTATTGTGTGTAATAGGTGGAGCTGGTACTGGATTGCTTGTGATAAGCATTGTACTTTGTATTGTTACATGATTCAATCAATATAATATACAGATAGTGTGGGGTTTTTAGCAAGATGATTTCCCCGGGATACATACTGTGTTAATGAGTTTGATTGATGCTTCTATGTGTGCCTGTGAATGTTTCTGATTCTGTAAATTGATGATCAATGTAGAGGAGATTATGTATTATACATGTTCCACTTATATGTATGATCAGGATAATCTCTGTGAATATGTGTTAGATTATTCAAAATTTCTACAAATCGAAGAGAAAAGTGCTTTTTATCTTCAACCCTCTTAGTATCGCAAAGGTGACAAACCCTTTTGTCCCAAAGTATTTTGGGAATAGAACAATGCCAGGTTTCACTTTGAAGCTCATGAGAATTAGCCCTTATCTTGGAAATGTTCATTTTCTTCTTAGCACTGGCCAAGACAGTGAGATAGAGATTGGCGTTGATCACCTCCTTATAACACCTTAGCTTCCTTTTTCCCTCTAACCCCTTATCTTCCCACAACTTATCCTTAAATTTGAAAGTAATAATTGTTTTAATATTATCCTTATTCTTCATGATGATCTTTTCCTTTACCCCCCAAATGGTCTAGTCAAGACTGGGCATCCTTATGCCAACCTTGCTTGAGCCGGAGGTGGGGTTTGCGGCTAGAGTTAGAAGCAATTTTAGGATACCCCTTGGTTTCCATGTTGTATAGCTTCTTATACATGGGATAACTAGTCATAGCCATGCTTTCAATGGGGAGAATGTTAGCTTCAATAAGGAGGATAGGGTAGGGAGTATTTCCTTTAATCTTAAGGTTGTAGGTTATAAATTGCTTTTGGATAAGATCAATATTCCTCCACGATTCTTTAGATATATTACAACCTGCAATACCACATCCATATAAAATAATAAGGGTGACGAAAGTCTCAAAGAGAAACATTTTTTTTTTATTCCAAGCCCAAAGATCAGTTGACTTAGACATGTTTTCAAACATATAATAAGTTTTCCAGCCTCAAATTATCATTTTCTAAATATTATTGTAATGACCCACTTCGAGTTATAGGGAACATAGAAATATCAGTATGCATATGATGCATCCATATGATAACTACATATGCATCCTAGTAAAAGATGAATAGATTAATTATTGAAAATTCTAAGAGAATACCTAATTCACAAAACATATCTATATATATATATATATATAGATTGGGTGATGTACTTAAGGTTTGTACCACCACCATAAAATATAACTATACAAAATAAAAAGAAAGACAAAGTACTATATAAAATAGGAGGGAATGTCCTACATATGGTATTAAAGTAAATATGAAACATACTTTATAAATTAACAAGTGAAATACAATATAAAATATACAAAAGTTATATTATATATTAATTATGAACTAAAAGAAAATAAAACATAAATATACCAACTATGCAAATTTAATCAAATCCATTAAATATATATTACGAACATAAAATAAAGTCACGTAGCATATATGTGGCCTATCGATACAATAAGAGATAAAAGGAGCACATTGTCAACCATAGACGCAGGTGGCGGATGCTTGTTTAGCCCTAGACCAAAACTTATCACCTTAACCTTTCGTTGGATGAATCTGGAGCGGGAAATCACCGCTTTGAAATAGACGAGGGCCCTATATAAGAAAGGGAAAAGAGGGATACAAGGGAGTTGTTTTGAATTTTACAGAGACAGAGTAGAAATTCTAACAGAGTCACAGACAAAGAGAGAGATTGAACTTGATTGTTCTTGGAGTTTTGGACACGGGGGCCAGAAGATTTCCATTTGAAGTCTTCTGGATCTGGGGTTGTATAAGTAGACCCTAGTTAGGCTGGGAGGAAAAAGGGCAGCTTGGTAATGGGAGCGGGAGCCACAACAGACAAGGAACGCCTCCAAACTAAATTTTAGGTATTCTTCTGCATTTAATTTTAAATTTCAGTTCAAATTTGCTGTCTAGTTAAATTGCAGAAAGTGGGTTCTATAATTATAGTTCTAATTGAGTTGATGATAAATGTGGATTCCCAGATATTTGTATGAAGAAAAATTTTCCAAATAGTTATTATCATAAATAAAATTACCATAGTTTACCCTTTTGGATTTAATTATCACGACTTTAGTCTTGTTGGTATTAACAATCATACCTATCTTGGAGTAATAATCTTGGATGATTCTGAGTTTCTTATTGAAATTGTCATGACTCCTAGCTAAAAGAACAATATTTTTAGCATAAAGGAGAAGAGTAATAACCATACCAATGAGCCCGGGGCCATCATGCCCTACAACTTCCAAACACTCTTCTAGCTTATCATTGTAAATACCAAAAATGGTAGGGGACAAGGAACATCCTTGCTTAACTCCGATATTGCGTGTAATTTCTTCAGACCAACCCTCGGTAGTTCTAAGCTTGGAAATAACATTATCGTATAGTCCAGTCACAACAACCCTCAGCTCAAGAGGAACCATTATCTCTTCTAACTTCTTTCATAACTTACCCCAAGGAACGATGTCAAAAGATTTTCTAAAGTCAACAAAGCAACAAAAGAGACAAGTCTTATTATTATGACATACCTCTGCAACGAACCTAAGAGTAACAAGATGGTATATAGTTGAGTGATGTCTCCTAAATCTAGCTTGCCCTTTAGCTCTTTTACCATGGCTTTCAATCCAAAGGCTAATCTTATTTCCCAAAATGACCCATACAACTTGGCTAAAATGTCGCTGATAATAATGGTCTTGTAGTTAGAGGGAATGCTTTTATCATTGCTTTTAAAGATAGGCATGATACGACTTTGCATCTAAGGCTTAGGGAAACCTTGTTTCGCTACCAGATTAAGGAGTTGGTGTATATGAGGTATGAGGAAAAACCTTCCCATTTTGAGAATTTCACCTTGATAGCTTTCAATATCCCTAGCTTTCCTAGTAGCGAGTTTCTTAATCCCAAACTCAAAGTCTTCAAAAGAAAAGATACCCTCCTCTATATTAGTGTTCAAGATGGTGTCCATGGCACGAGGGGAACAATAAAGATTCTTAATATAGATTTCCCAATTCTTGAAGGGGATCAAATTATTTTCTTTTGTTTTATGAACAAGAATTTTCCTCCAAAACTTTCTAGGCTCAACTTTAGAATGGTGAAGAAGATGCTCCTGCCTCTTATTTATCTAGGTTCTTTTTTTCCTTTTGATAAGAGCTTTGTACATATTTATTTTTTCAAGCTTTATGGTTTCCCTGGGAGCATCTTTAATTGCTTCCACGGGGATTTTACAATCACTATCATACCAAGGGTTGGAAGTTCTATTATTCTTTTTATAAGACACCCCATAGAGAACTTGTTGATGGTAGTGGAAAGAGTTGTAATAAAATTTTGGTAGATGTGATCAATATTATCACTATACATTAAGAATCTAAATCCCTATTTAAATCCTTAGAGAAAAGATCCATTTTACTTATGTAAAAACAAATATGCCATTGACTCAAAATGCTCTTACATGCTACTAGTCCCAATATTAAAATTTAAAATTAAGATTAAAAGTCTATAGTCAAAACTTCTCTTGATTATTTAAGAGGTAAAAATTTAGAATACTACTGATATTGATAAAAACTAATATTAACTAATAAAATTTCATATAATTATAATATTTTTTATTAAATTATTGGGTAAATTTTATATAATAAATTTAAAATTAATTCGATGTACATTTTTTCCCTTTTACATGATTACTTTATTGATATTTATTTCATTTATCATATAATTCTTAAAAAAGGTTTTAACATATTTGATTTTTTATTTTGTTTTTAATATTTTTTTTCAATTATTTAAAATAAAAAAAATATTTGTTATGTTACATATATTTTAACTTAAAGGGAAGGAGATTATTATAAACAATAACAAACCATCACAAAAACACAATGTGAAATCCGCACTACATATTCAAACCTTTTTGCAACTATCTCGTATTTTGCTTTTGAATTCCACCATGACAAAGTTTATTGACATTTTCTTACAACATTCCATGTTTTTAGTATGTCCTTTTATAATTCAATCATTGTTAAAGCACTGAATCTTTGTGCTTAGTTTTATGAAAATTTTAGTTCCGGTTGTCTTTATGAATTTCTTAATCTGGTTATCCTTAATAAAGAAAACGATACTTTCCATATTTATAATTTAATATTTTAATTTAAAATATGAAGTTATAAATAGAATTATGTAAAATTAATATTCAAATTACAATGATTTAGAATATTTTTTTCACTCACTATTGGATTTTTTTAAAGTTGCATTAGCATCAATTTAATTTAAATTTGATCAACTAATATAAATTTAAATTTACCTTAAAATTTGTATTTTTTTTTAAATCTATAATGTAAATATAATTTTATTAATTTTAATATATATTTCACGGATAGGTATATATATGTGAACTTTCAATGGAAAATGGTAGGTTGACTTTTATTCTGTATAGGTTGACTTTTATGTTGAAAATAGCAACAAGAAATGATAAAATTAGAATCCAGAAATTCCAATTTTAATTTGTCCTTGAATTAAAATCGACTATAGTCTCACCACCTGCTTGGAAATAATTAATTAATTAATTATGGATTAATTAGTTGGAGAAATTCAAGTTAGAAGTCTTTCTGAAGTCATGCAACAGTTATCCCTTAATTAAGGAGATAAGATTGAGTTGTAATTAGTTAGCTCAGTTTACTGAGTTAAGTCCAGTTAAATTATTTCCAAACTGTTTGAGGAACTAATTGTGAGTTATTAGTCATTTGATGCATGCATGCACTCAACGAGTGTACTCCATATAACTGAAGATTCCCTCATCAGTAACTCATGCTTGTCTGTTCTGAGAAAGACCCAGTTGAGCTAAATGTCAAGGACAATGTACTATCAATTGCATGTGTTTTCCTATAAAGGAAACTCATGCATGTAGTCAAGGTAAGGTTCCTTGAGGATTGCGCAGTTCTGACAAGGTGTGAGATCAGTGTTCTACTTGGTTGAGAGTTTTTCCACTTGGTAACAGGAGGATCACCCAAGAGAAACAACGCAAGGAAATAGGAGCTTGGAGGGTAGAGAGGAAGGCTTGAGAGAAGCCAAGATTGCCTGTGAACATCTGTGAGGATTGTACTGAGAGCTGGCTAGCTGTGAGAGCTAAGGCTTTGTATAATCTCTATGTATTTCCACCTTGTATGATAATACAAATAGTGGGGCTTTTAGCTAAGGTTTTCCCCAAAGTATTTTCATGTGTATTGATTCTTCTTCTTATGGTCATATGTGTTCAACTCTGATTCAGCGCGATCTTTAAGCTTCCACAAATTGATAGTAGAAGTAGATTATAGTATTTTTCTTTGGTTATATTGTATTATCAGGTTAATCTACAATCATATTTTCTACATAGTCTTAGAGTGATATTTGTAGGGAATTTGCAGAATTTCTACATGCTATAAGAGCTGAGTTTATCAAAGCTATGAACAGTGTACAGAGAGGAGAATTCGAAGTTTGAAGTTTCAGGTTGCAGGTGAAAATCGAATTCTTATCATACTTCAAGATTGGCCAATGGCGTTCTATGGCTTAAGACTCAAGTATGCCTTGGAAGGCAGCAGGAATTACATAGCATGAAAAGATCGCATGGAGGATGTATTAGAAGACAACGGCTTGAAGGATTTCATTGATCAAGAAATCCCAAAGATAGGTTTAATTAATGCACAAGAGTTGGCTGAGTGGAAGAAGTGTGTGGTGAGGGCGAGATGGATCATCCTTGAGGGAGTTCGATACCATATTGTCTCGAGTCTCCATGAGAAGGATACTCCATATTCAATGTGGAAGACATTGAAGGACCTCTACCAGAATAGTAGCGACTATAGGAAATTGGCGCTCAAGGATAAGCTTCAAAGAGTCAAGATGGAGAACGACGATACTATTTCCATATATCTGAACAAGCTCACCACTTGTAGAGATGAGCTTAGAAGTGTGGGAATAACTACTGTCGATGATGATATGGTGAGCCTCGCTCTACTTGGCCTTCCAAAGAGCTGGAATAAATACCAGGACTCTATGAATGGAAGGGAGAAACTGCCAGATTGGGAACAACTGTGGTCGGATCTCATGCAGGAGGATATCAAGAGGAGCACATGAGATGGTTCTTCATCCAAGGATGATGATGAAGAAAATTTGGCCTTCGCAAGTAAGGCAAGGAAAGGGAAGGGGAAGGCATCCCATTCTGAATCGAATTCTTCTCATGGAGGGAAGAAGGTTGACAAGTCTAAAGTGAGATGATTTAATTGTCACGAGATGGGTCATTATGCGACTAATTGCCCATCGAATAAGTCCAAGAAGGGATGCTCGGAAGGATCGGAAGGTGAGGCATTAGCCTCTCAGTTCGAAATTGACTTCACCCTTATCACATGCATGGTGTCATCGATGATGGGTTGTGGTTGGTTTCTTGACAGTGGAGCCTCATTCCACATGAGCGGCGATAAAAGTTTATTCAGTACCTTGGAGGAGAATGACCTCAAGATTCGCAGAGAGATGGGTGACGACGAAAAGTTTAGTGTTTCAGGAGTGGGCATGATTACCTTTTAGAGGGAGCATGGAGCTCCTATCACCTTGAAAGATGTGAAGTATGTGCTTGGACTGAAGAAGAACTTGGTATCGGTCGCGATGTCGGAGGACGAAGGCTACGATGTTGTCTTTAGTGAGGGAAAGGTTTTCCTTAAACACATCACTGCGAGACAAGTGAAACAGATCGGTTCACGAGATAAGAACCTGTATGCTCTTGAGGTTCAAGATGCATGCGAGGCCTTGATGAGCAAGGAAAATGTTAGAGACTTGGTGGTTGAGAGGGAGAATACATTACCTCTCAACATGCAGTCCTAGAAGAAGTCTTAGACAATTGTGGAGGAACCACAATTAGAGTTAGCAAAGGGATCACATGTAGCCATACCTCCAAGTGTGAGGTGGGGTGATGTGAAGTGATAGTCTCAAGAAGGTTGAAATTGGGTAGGGTCCATTAAGAGGTTTTATCTATGGATCGTACCTTAATATGGGAGCCCAGAGTACATAGTAGCGGGAGGAATCAATGGGATTGATGCAGTTAGAGATCAAAGTGACAGAGGCTAGAGCAGTCAGATACTGAAGAGCGCAGAGAAGGATTGACAACAATGAAAAAAGGCAGAGTCAGCCGAAGCGCAAAGTTTTTAGTTGACAGAGGCAATAACAGTCAGTGACTTTGATGATAGATGCATCATACTGATTCACGTTGGATGTTTTTTTTTTTGGTTTTTGTTTCTAGAGTTGTTGGAGCAACAACACTCGAGAGAAGTGTTACATGCATAACATTCCAAAGGTTCACGATTGGAATCGAGTTTAATTCCTTTCTTGTTGAGAGGGAGTGTTGAAAATAGCAACAAGAAATGATAAAAATAGAATCCAGAAATTCCAATTTTAATTTGTCCTTGAATTAAAATTGTGAATTAAAATCGAATTTAATCTCACCAACGGCTTGGAAATAATTAATTAATTCATTATGAATTAATTAGTTGGAGAAATTCAAGTTAGAAGTCTTTCTGAAGTCATGCAACAGTTATCCCTTAAATTAAGGAGATTATCCCTTAATTAAGGAGATAAGATTGATTTATATTTGAGTTGTAATTAGTTAGCTAAGTTTACTGAGTTAAGTCCAGTTAAATTAGTTCCAAATTGTTTGAAGAACTAATTGTGAGTTATCAGTCAGTTGATGCATGCATGCACTCAACTAGTGTACTCCAGATAACTAAAGATTCCCTCATTAGTAACTCATGCATGTCTGTTCTGAGAAAGACCCAGTTGAGCTAAATGTCAAGGATAATGTACTATCAGTTGCATGTGTTTTCCTATAAAGGAAACTCATGCATGCATTCAAGGTAAGGTTCCTTGAGGATTGCGCAGTTCTGACAGGGTGTGAGATCAGTGTGAGAGATTAGTGTTCCACTTGGTTGAGAGTTTTTCCACTTGGTAACAGGAGGATCACCTAGGAGAAACAACACAAGGAAATAGGAGCTTGGAAGGCAGAGAGGAAGGCTTGAGAGAAGCCAAGATTGCCTGTGAGCATCTGTGAGGATTGTACTAAGTGCTGGCTAGCTATGAGAGCTAAGGCTTTGTATAATCTCTATGTATTTCCACCTTGTATGATAATACAGATAGTGGGGTTTTTAGCCAAGGCTTTCCCTAAAGTATTTTCATGTGTTTCTTCTTCTTCTTATGGTTATGTGTGTTCAGCTCTGATTCAGCTCGATCTTTAAGCTTCCACAAATTGATAATAGAAGTAGATTATAGTATTTTTCTTTGGTTATATTGCATTATCGGGTTAATCTACAGTTAGATTTTCTACATAGTCTTAGAGTGAGATTTGTAGATAATTTGCAAAGTTTCTACATTTTGTTTTGTATTGATAATCGACAGACAGATTTGATGAAGAGTGAATATTCCTAGCATATTATTCGTTTGAGTGTTTAATCCACAGCTCTGAAAAGGGAAAAGAAAACGTCCAAATGCATGGCAAGATTTAGTGTGGAAGTGTTGGCGGCTGCGTTAACACGTTCTGAAAGTTAGTTCATTAATATAGGAAAAAGTTAATATTAATATAACTGTTGTTAAAAGAACACGTTAAAGTTAAAGTTAAATCTTACTATCTTACTATATTTGGCTTCCATGAAGTGGATGATGAAGGTTGAATAAACAAACTTAGTTCATGAATACATGAAAACCGCCATGTATGTTGTTATAATGATTTTAATTGAGTGTATGTTGTTGTTAAAAGAATACGTTAAAGTTAAATGTTACTGTCTTACTATATTTGACTTCCATGAAGTGGATGATGAAGGTCGAATAAACAAACTTAGTTCATGAATACACGAAAAACGCCATGTATGTTGTTATAATGATTTTAATTAAATGTATGTTGTTAAAAGAACACGTTAAAGTTAAATGTTACTGTCTTACTATATTTGGCTTCCATCAACTCGATGACGAAGGTGGAATAAACAAACTTTTTCCTTATTCGAACCCACAATTTTACTGCACCAGAGTGGAATAAACCTCAATACCTCCGGCAAAGCATTTGAGGTACACTCAGCCTTTAAGTTGACTCAGCATTCGACGAATTAATTTACTATGTTACAACTAAATTATTAAAGGTAATTTAGTATGGTAAAAGTTTGTTTTTTTGTTTTTGTTTCGTTTTGTTTTTATTTTTTATTTTTTGTTTTTATTTTTGTTTTTGTATTTTTATTTATTTATTTATATTTATATTTATTTATTTTTTATTTCGTTAAGGTTAATGACTACTTCTACTAGTCTTTACTGGTTATTGTTTGTAGAAGTGGATGCTAAAACGCGTGGGGTGGGGGTGGATTGGAAAACGATTGCCATCATCGTGGATGCTGAGACCACTTGCATGCTTGCAGAGTTTCATATTTTATGGAAGCTTGGGTTGTTCTGTTCTTCTTTGTTCGACTTAGCTGCTGGCATAGAATTGCGAATTGCATGGGTGGGGTGTGCTTCCTAAGCTTGGCATTGGAGACAAATACTACAGTTGCAGAGGAATACTATAGTGGTCGTTTGTCGTCTGTCTTCAAACGAGTAAGAAGACTGAATGACATTTTCTATTCAAAGTATGAATTGGCATGTTAATCTAGCTATTTAGTGCAAGAGCTGTTAATCTGAAAACAACTAGTGTGCCTATTGCGCATGTTAATAAGAAAAGATGATAGGCCTGTACCTTAGAAATCCAGGTTAGTCCTCTGGCCTAGCCTGACAATGGCCTAGCGAGAAGGCAGTCCCGAGGTCTATAATAATAATAATATGCAAATTTATTTAAATTTTAAAAGAAGTATTTAAGTAAGAGTATGCTCTACTTTTAAGGGATAAGAATGTACATTAAAAAATAAGCATGCACATTAAAGAAATAATTATGGAACCTTTGCATTTTTATGTTAAGAGATAAGTTAAGTTGAATCAGACACTTTGGTAATTTATAGAACACCAAAACAATCAATGAATCTTAGTAAGTCGAAATATTATCAGATAAATAAAAACGTGAAATAATTATCACGTTTAGTCCCCAGGTCGAGTCGGACTAACCAACAACCTGGGGACTTGTCTGGGTTCAATGCAACCTCGCATTAGTTTCTGGGGTTGAATAATAAGACCAAAACCGCGTATACCCTAGGGATGAGCGAAGCATAAATATGAATCTTATAAATGAATTGTGAACCTAATGAAGACAAGAAGTAAAAGACAACGAACAAAATAGTGGTTGTACCAAAGACAAAACAAAACCAGCAAATGAAAACTATACTTGTCTGTAATATATTCAAAATAGCCACATAAAACTGATTATTGATACAAAACCAAAACAAAAAACCATTTCTGACGGTGAAACCCTCATTCACGGGAATTAAAAAAGGAATATAATAACAATACATTTCATATATTAACATCTAGACTTTAAAAGGACCATAACTTAATTAAGTCCATTACGCCAAACCAAGCTGGTTAGGATACCTAAACCAACAGACATTCTATATCCATATATATAACTTCAAGTCACAACAAACCTCAAATAACTTGCGGCGGTGCCAGAAAATACAAGAATGAAATAACAACACTTTGTGGCCACATTTGGGCTCACAATGTATAATTTGTCCCTAGCCATTAATTAAAAACCTAAGAAAATAACTATAGGGACGAAATCTAGAAACCGTAATGAAAATAACACAGAATTTATGAAACCTGGAAAGAATAAATATGTGTGGAGGTCAGCTTGTCGACCCCCATCTCAAACAAAATTATAGAAGAAAAGATAAACCAAAAACATATTGGACCTATAATTAAATTCAACATTTTGTACATTCACGAGGAATGATATTATGTGGAATAACTTCATTAGTAAAGAGAATGAGATATATTTTTCTAAGTTAATAACAAAGCCATATACAAAATTATGGTAGTTATATAATCATTATGTGTATAACATTAACCAATAAAAAAGCTGCAACCTGTGTAGCACTATCAACACAAAACCATTCAAAATATACAAATTCAAACGTGACTATCAATTATGAGAAGCCCAAACCCTTATCGTGAGCAGGTCAAGGAAAGGCTTGGAGCCTACCCTCTAGTATCTCGCAGGTGAGCACCGATGGTATGACAAACCCCAACAAATAGAAAGGAAATTATTGTACATACGAGAGGGAACCGAAACCTGGAAGGTTTTCCCAAAAACAGTTCGTCCACCCATGGTCCTCTAAGGATAGGCAAGTATAAAAACAAGAGTTACTGGAATTCCAACCTGGAGATGAGCGAACAACATTTATGGGTAACATAATGAAGCCGAAAACCCTGGTAAAAATCCTCTTAACCCGCAGGAATAGTATGCATGTTAGGAATAATTCGGTAGAAGGAATTTAACTCATAAATTACAACAAATGGAAAAACAGACGAACAATAAAACAAAAAAGTAAACCTTACTCGAGTCGATGGTGAGAGAGTATTCTCCATGTTGGAAGCATAATGCTCAGATGGATGGAACAACAACCCATCCAGTGAGAAACTAAATATTTCCTGAGTGATTTGGTGCAAAATAGGGTTTGAGTGCTAAGGAGCATTTACTTTGCTTGGTTTATGCACTCTCTCCTTGGGGGAATAGTCTGCCTATTAGGAATAATTCAGTAGAAGGCATTTAGCTCAAAAATTACAACAAATGGAAAAACGAACGAACAATAACATAAAAAAGTAAACCTTACTTGATTCGGTGGTGAAGAAGTTTTCTCCATGTGGGAAGAAAAATGCTTAGATGGTGGCACAACAACCCAGCCAGTGAGAAACTAAAGATTTCGTGAGTGATTCAGTGAAGAATAGGGTTTGAGTGTCGAGGAGCATTTACTTTGCCTGGTTTCTACACTCTCTTTGTCTGGGAGAAGCAACTGGAAAATGAGGGTTGCAAAGCCATCGGAGCCGACAGAAAGGAACAAAATGAATTCTGTTTGTAAATGAACAAAATGAATTCTGTTTGTAGCAACCCAGCAAGGCGGTTACCCTAGTTCGTTCACAAGTGATGATAGCCGTATGATGATCATTAGGTGAGGCAATCCTTGGATGATCATCGTGTGGCATTCCAGATTGATGCGCATCTAGAGGGGTGCCTCGCAATTTTCGAGAGCCACCCATAACATATGAATTAGTACCGATACTTAATGTTTTCCTGTGAAAACTAATGTATGGTACCTGACCTGATACATGTCACAATCAAATCCCTTAAAAATCATTTACACTATACGTAACTCCGTGTTACATGAAATTAATGTTCCATGGCTGGGCTCAATGGTTCATACCATTGAGTTGTAATAAATTAAATGGCTTACATAACTATAATGTCAATATTAATATTGTGCTGTGACATCAAATCATAATGTTTAGAGTAATAGATAAGCGGTGACATGTAAGTAGAATAACTTTTTTTGATTGATTTATTTAAGGTGTTAACGTATATGTGACAAGTATGGTTTAATTAAGGGTTAACTTCCAAGGTTTCATAAGGTTTCGTTTGCATTCATACTCTATGTCTGAACCCACTTACCTACTGTGCATTCAGATTTCCCATTAATTTATACGAGCATAGCTACAATTGGAAACTTCCTTCTTGTCACCTCAACCGTTGATCTGAACCCTAAGCTCAGAAGGTCGTAGATCCAAAATTGCTCCAATCTCGAAGAGAACTCCAAGCTAGATGGCAGTAGATACGAGCACGAACTTTGAATGTTTTTATGGTGATCTGGATAATGAGAACTTTTTAAATGCTTTTATGGCGATCCTTCTAATATATTTTCATACATTTATGCTCGTGAGGTGGAATCCCTTACCCTTAAAATTTATGGTATAAAATATCATCACGGCAATTACTTGTCATAAACTTTTATTCTACATTTAAAATTTTCTATGTAATAATAGGTTGAGAATAATTCAAAGTGCATGACAATGATCACATTAAATAATTTATGGATCATCATTTATTTAATAATAATAATTTAAATGGTTTTAGTATAGTTTAAAGCAATTGCAAATGCAAATTTTATTTTACATTTAAACTCTAATTTTAAACATTAATGTGTGGGAATAATTCACTGACAATGGTAACCCATAAATAATTTATGGGTAATTATTTATGTTGCAAGGTGATAACGACACTAACTTGTCATATGATAAGTTTAAAATATGTCAAGTTATTAGTTCACTTTTTCAAAAATTTCTTCATTTTTTTTTTGAAATGCAAGGATTAGTTAATATAGGTTCTTGCGAAAATCAATAGAAAATTTTTCATGGTTTGAGTTTTGACTTTTATATTTTGAAATGCATAAAGATTATTGAATATAGGTTCTTGCGAAAATGAATGGAAAAAAATTCATGCTCGTACATGATGTCAAATTATTGTGTGAAGTGAATTGGAAAGATGAAAGTTAATGTTGCAAGGTGATAAGGACACTAACTTCTCATATGATAAGTTTAAAATAGGTCAATTCATTAGTTCACCTTTTCAAAAGAAGTTTGAATAATTTTATTATTGATCCTTAAAATTATAATTTCAGATTAGAATTAGCCCTTAAAAATAAAATAAAAATATTATAAACTATGATTAATCTATGATTTTTTTTCACATCTTAGCTCATGGTACTCTCTAAACCTAAGTACACCTTAAGCTACGTTCCCATATAATATAATAAAATATGGTGCATGTTGTACAAATGGAATTAAAAAAATTTCCTCCTTTTACTTTACTAGCATAAAAACCTAATGATAATTTTTTGATAGGTCATGACAGTTACAAATAATGATAATAATAAAAATAATAGTAGTAGACAAATCAATTTTCCCATGTTGTGGATGATTGAGACTTTAAATTTATGTAATAATTTAAGAAAAAGCGACGTGTAGATGGAACGTCAAGTGTTTTTGCTTTTAATTTATAGTTATTTTTAGAAATAAATAAATTTAGTTGTATATTTCATTTAGACATTTTGTTTTATTTTATTTTATGTTCAATATATATATATAATTTTTATTATTTTTATCTTTTCAATATAATAATATAAATAAATATGCAATAAAATTATTTCTCTTATAAATGTTCTACTTTGAAGCATAGAGAAATGTGTAGGGGTGTACTAAATGAGACATTTTGAAATGTGTACTCAATATGTTGAATTCTTTTATTTTTTTCAAACATTTTAAAGAAAAATAATCACCAACCATACTTTTTTGTATAATAGATTATTAATAAGTAGTTATCATATAAAAAATAGGGCAACTTAAAAGGTATAGTGTCGAGCTTATGATAACTTCAATATAGTTACAAATTTTTTATGTTTGTGTCAAACTTATGATAACTTCATAAATTCCAAACTTAGGATTTCACAAATATGAATTTATCGTTAATGTGAGTTTTAATATTATATTGAAAAGGTTTTGCATCATGTGCTCATGTAAATCATTTTCTGAATATGAGGGATTTGTCCTTCTTAATATTGAAATATTGAGCTTTTGTATTATTATTTTTTTTTAAATTTGTTTTTATATATATCATAATAATTGAATTAACAATGAGGGTAAGTATCATATATTTATCTTGCCTATCTTTGAGAAAAATGTTTCAAAAAATCGTTCTTGTGCAGTGGTTATAAATTCAATAATTTTGGATTTTTAAGTTGCACTATTTTGTTTAGTCTAATATTGAAGTATATAGAAAGCAAGTAAAGATGAAAATGGATTGTTTTCCTAATCCATTTTCGGATTAAAATAATCAATGAATGTTGTTCCTATTGTCATTTAACATTTTTCTTCTTTTCTTTGCAGTACAGAAGGCAAATTTTCCTTTGTTTCCAACAAAGGTTGTTGCTTTTGGTATGGATACTGCTATTTGGAAATTTCTCCCCTTTGACATTATTAAGTTTCTCTTTCATTGGATTCCTTTGTCGGCGTTGATGAAATTTAAGTTGCTTTGAAGACAATGGTGTCTTGTTTTAGAAAACCCGCTTTTTCTTGCAGCTTGTGATTGATGTCATGAGAAAGAGTTAGGATTTATTTCTTTGTCCACTTGTTTTCTCAATGATTGCTTCCTAGCATCATACCTTAACAACGGTGGTTGGTTGTCGACTATGGTGTTTCCTTTTCTTCATTCTGCATACATTATTGAATCTACAGTGGGATCAATGATTCTCTTTAGCATGACTGCAAGTTATTTACATACAAAAAACTATTTCATTGTCGACCCTTTTATGAAGACGTTTAGAATGTTGGAGTTCTTACTGTTAGGGAGTGAGTATTCTTCTCTTTATTTCAAAAATGTAGTCAGGAAATTATGAATGGGCGTTTTTGAAACATGTTTGTGAAAACATGGACTCACATTTTCTCATTTGCAGTAGTGTTGACAATGTTTGGAAGAGGACGAAGCTTCCATATGGTGTTGTAACTCCACCAAAGGAGGCTATCTTCTTTGAATAAATTTTTTATTGGGTATATCTAGACAAAGATTATGAAGATTACCCTACTTATGGTTACACTATCTACTGGTTGGAATTGAACATAAATAATTGGGGTTATTCATTTGTTCCTATTGTTGACATACAATGTATTTCATTAGGGTTATATAAGAATCAACTTGTTTGTGTTGTTAATAATGGCAGGACGTCTGTTTGGTCACTTGAAGAGGTAGAGAATTTTGAATTTGGTTGAATATTGAAAGAGAAAAGTTTGGAATATTTTGAAGATGATTGGGGACATAGATGGTCGTTGCTTCAATTTGTCTCTTTGGATATAAATACTAAATGTGCAGGTTACGTACCTTTGCGCATAGTTGGAGAAAAAGTCCTTATGCTTGGTTGGTCTGGAGTGCAGTTAAAGTTGTATGATTTACTGAGTGGAATATGCAAAACAACAATTCTTGATGGATTGTACATGCTAGAAGCATCATGCTTCTATCTACAAACAATTGAAGAATTTGATGATGTCATTGAAAATGGAAATCTTTTTTCATTGATTCCTAATGCAGATTCTATTGTTGACATACCTCCACTACCTGTTGATGTATTCAATTAGTGTTTGAAGCATGAAGATAATTTTTTTGTGTATTACTGAAAACCATATCTATGTTTAATGTTTTTAAATGTTTTTTTTAACATCACTGTAATTCACATTTTGAAGTTATATTAAGGAGATAGCCTCATGGTTCTATCTACAAATGGTGGATGATTTTGATGATGTCATTGAAAATGGAAATGTATTTTTGATTATTCATAATAGAGATTGTATTCTTCACATACGTGCAATATGTGTGGATGTATTGATTTAGTGTTTGAGGCTTGAACATGTTTGGCTTTTGATAATGTAGAAAACCTTTTCTATGTTTTGATTTTTTTTAAATCATTGTAATTCAGATTTTAAAGTTATATTAACGACATACGTATGGTAAATTTTGAATGCAATTCGTATTTCTTTGTTTTTAATTTCTTCAACTTGTTGTTCTATCGATTATGTGTAAGGGGAACATTTTTGTATGTGTTCCAAGTTTGTCGTGGGAAACATAATTTCTCAAATATTTATTCTCTGCACTTTTCTTAGTTTTTAGTTATTTCAAGATTGTAGATTATGTATTAGCGTGAAATGAAATTGTGAACTGACTTTAACTTTATCATAGAGATGTTAAGTGAAATAAGAAGCAAGAGTGATGTGAAAAAACCTCCCTCTGCTGCTACATGACAATGATTAAGTGAATACCAATGATAGTGGTATCAATAGAATAAGGAAGTCATTAAAGCATGAAAAATTGTTGCATATCAATGAAAGAAAAGATCTTTAGTGAATGATGAAGAAGGAGGACCTGTAGGGTGTAACTCATAAGTACGAAAAGAGCGGTGAAAATTTTGTTTTGATTGTCGTTTCATTGCATGTTTATCATATGAAAGAAATTATTATTTTTGAAGGTTTACTAAGTTTTTTTTTTTTTTTTTTGGAATATTGTGTTTCGAAAGAGAGTTTTCATATGAACAACAATGGTATTTCCTATGAAAACAATGAAAGAAATGCAGTTTTTGGAGTTCATGAGAATTGTAGGAATGAGGAATTTCCTGAAATGGTTGAAAATTTGGGAGACTGTGTTGGTGAAGAGGGTAAAGCATTTCTTGGTAGCAACTATATTATTAATATAGCTACCCCTCCTGAATCTGTATGTAATGTGTTTGTTGGAACAATGTAGGGAGTTCACATTTTTTTCTTTTTTTTTTGCATTTTATTTTCTTCTGGATCTAAACTTTTTACTATTCTTTTTTTGCCCATATTGTTTTTTAGAACAATGTTAAAATACTTGTAACCAAAAAATAGATTCAGAAGCAGTCAAACCTTTATTTCTTCCTGAATGCGAGGGTCGACGACCAACTTGTCAAACTTCAAGAAATGATGAAATGTACATAATCCAGCTAGATATTTGGGGCCACCTGCCTATTCCACCTAGAACCCCTAATCAGTTTCATCTGTTTCCTTAATTGTAGCACAATTTACTATTTTTGGCATTTTTCGGGTCCTAAACATCTGGAGCCATTTTGAGGCCCTAAACAACGTGGTTTGGGAACAATTTCCCAATAATAACTAGTTAGGAGCCATAGTCCTCGGAAATATCTTTCCAACGAGGTATCATACACGTCAAACAGAGATAATATGACCAAGTTATGACCCCAGGAAGTTGGCTGCCAACTAACCCCAACGTGGCCCATAAACTCTTGGTGTTACATCTCCACGGGTTAGGTTTTTCTCATATTGGTCAATAATAAAAAGGCCCTTAAGCCTCATTGTAACTCAGTTTAGAGGCATGTAGCCGCCACATCTCTTCTCAGAGATAAGCTACCATTGCTCGAGCTATCTTATTTCCATTCTGTTTGTAAGCATAGTTCAATATTTTTCTATTAATGAAATGAAAGTGTTTTTTTGCTGCATCTATGTGTTTATGATTATATTTGTAAGTTTTTGCGTTTATGTTTAAGTTCATATCAGTGATATCAAATTCATCTGCTCTTTCTCTGTTTTTCTTTACATGTCCCTAATGAGGTCAGGGTATAAGGAGTTACGGCTCGATCTGTTTGAACCATTGTAGGATCCCCCTCGCAAAACCCGACGACCTCCCATGGTGGAAGAAAATAAATATGAGGGGGCAGGAGATCCTTTCAAAATGTTTCTCGAGGAATCCCTCGAGTGACAAAGGGATGCGATGATGGATAATTTTTCCTCGATCCTTCAACGGCTACGCACAGGTGGTGCATCTTCATCCGACAGTCACCCTCGAGGCGCCACTCCTTTTAAGGTACAAGTTAACTTCAATATTCCCATATTCGAAGGCCTGATATATGCAGATGCCATAGATAAATGGTTAAATCTATTGGAAGGATATTTTTCAGTTCATGATTTTTCCAATTAGGAAAATCTTACGTTTTCACTTCTCAAAGCTGCAGTATAATATGATTTTATTTTAAAACTTGACCAACTTTATTTTGTTTTTTTTTATACATTTAGGAATGCTAGAGTCGTTAGATAGGATGTGTTTATTTATCTTTTATTGTTATTTTGAGTATTCTTTATATTAGTAAAGAGGGTATAAACCAACATATATGTGTTTTATGTTTTATTTTAGGTCGATGTTCATTTGCTCCATTAACTATTTATGGAGGGTTTTTATCTTTATTAATTTTAATATTTAATTTTATGGTTTAATTTTAATATTTAATTTTATGGTTTTCTAATATTATGTAGAAATTTGAAACCAAAGTTTTATTTATTTATATTTTCTATAAATATAGTAATTTATTTCGCAGAAGGCTTGACATATGATTATCCTGGCCATGAAACAAGTTTTTAAATTTTTCCTAAGTAAAATTAAATTTTTAAAAATTAAAAATATTTTAAATTAAAATATTATATATTTTTGTTATTATTTTTTTTCAAAGTGTTATATATATAAAAGATAAAGACATGATGATGAAGATGTAGTCTTGTCAAGTTTACTAAAAAAATGTTTAGATGGCGATCAAGTGTTTTGTTAAGACATTCCTTGATATAAAGTCATTGGTTCAACCTGTTCAATTCCTCGGGGATGGGGTGATATATTGGACATGTTGAAGATGTAGTCTTGCCAAGCTTACAAAAAAAGTATAGGAATGAATAGAAAGTAGATATTAATTATGGAAAAATCCACATATTTATTTTTTGTAAAAGAAAATATTAATTATAGTAAACTTTATATATTTGAATTTTTTTGGATAATTAATTTATGAAGAGTCTTGATTATTAGAGATTTTTTTAAAACAATTTTTTAATTGTGAAAAACTAAATTTAAAACACATAAAATTAGTTATCTACCAATAAAAAAATCATAAATTCAAATTTTAAAAATTCAAAAAATAAATTTATTATTTAATTTTACCAAAACTTTAAAAAGCTTTAAAAATAATATTTAATAATTTACAAATTAATTAAGATTCAAAACATTTTAATCCAATCTAATTACAATAACCTGAAAATTAAAAGTAATACACCCTATCCTATTCTCCTTATAGAAGGAGGTATTTCCCCTATTGAGAGTCTAGCTATGATTAGGTTTCTGCTGTACAAGCACAAATTCAATAACATAGACGATCATAGACTTCTAAGCTAGCTTTAAATTCCAGCCAAAACCACCTAAGGCTCAATCAGGGGTGGCATAAAGACACAAGGGCTTGGTTAAACTATTGGGAGATCAACGAGAATGATACATTGCAAAACATAAATAACATTAAAGATATTGTTACTTGTAAGTTCAAAGAAAGAATGTGGTGTGAGAAAGATTTAGCGGCCAAAAGAAAATTAAGTTATTATAAGAAGGTTATCAACCCCACCCTAGAAGATCAAAAATATCTCTCTATTTTAACTAGCTCAAAGAAGAAAATTAATATAGCAAAGATTAAAACGAATTCTCATGAGCTCCATAGTGAAACAGGTCGTTGGGTAGTTCCTAAAACGCCATGGATGAAAAGGATCTGCCATATATGTGAGAATAGGAACATCGAGGATGAAAACCACTTCCTCTTAGAGTGCCCCGCGTACAACCACATTAGATCTCAGTTTCACAATCTTTGTTACAATACTGACCTTCCTAGCCTTTTACAATGTCAAAATTATAGTGAGCTCGAGAGGCGTCTCTCCAAGCTTTTTGAGCATAGGAATAAAATCTTAAATCAAAATAAGTAATTTGTTTCTTTAGGTCTGACAGACCAATGTTTGGTCTTAGCAGACGTTAACCACTATCATCATCAATAATAATAATAATAATAATAATAATAATAATATAAATAAATATAAAAGTATTTTTTTTATACCTTCTATTTATAATGTTTATTTTTATTTTTTTAGTTTTAACTAATAATATAATCTTTCTCGAATCTTAATAATCTTTTGTCAAATTTTTTTTGGAACCAAATATCTTAAAATTATGTATATTTTTTTTATAATTTAAAATTATTTAAAATTTTTAATTTTGAGAAAAATAAAATAATTTAATAATTTCTTCAAAAATTTGATCACGGTCCATGCTTCATATATTAGAGATTAAGATGGTTTTAAATTAGTTTTTATTATTAATTTATTTTTTCCATTTTCTTTTCATTATTTTTTATAATTTTATGAAATAAATATCTTATTATATATTTTTAATTGGTTTAATTTTTTTTAAGTAAAATTATAATTAAATTTAATTTTCCATATATATATATATATATATATATATATATATATACATACTACTATAGTATATCTGAGATTGGGAAAAATAAGAATTAATTGAGATTTTTTAACATTTTATATCTATAATCAAAGAGAAGGGAGATAAGATTTCTTAGATCCTCTTAGTTTTGTTGATTAAACAAGTTAAGAAGGTCAGTAGTGTGGTAAAGATTATGAAAATTAGAATGGATTTGAGTAAGAGCTGGGCAATCAAAGAGAAAAGTGCTTTTTATCTTCAACCCTCTTAGTATCGCAAAGGTGGCAAACCCTTTTGTCCCAAAGTATTTTGGGAATAGAACAATGCCATGTTTCACTTTGAAGCTCATGAGAATTAGTCCTTATCTTGGAAATGTTCATTTTCTTCTTAGCACTGGCCAAGATAGTGAGATAGAGATTGGCGTTGATCACCTCCTTATAACACCTTAGCTTCCTTTTTCCCTCTAACCCCTTATCTTCCCACAACTTATCCTTAAATTTGAAAGTAATAATTGTTTTAATATTATCCTTATTCTTCATGATGATATTTTCCTTTACCCCCCAAATGGTCTAGTCAAGACTGGGCATCCTTATGCCAACCTTGCTTGAGCTGGAGGTGGGGGTTTCGGCTAGAGTTAGAAGCAATTTTAGGATACCCCTTGGTTTCCATGTTGTATAGCTTCTTATACATGGGATAACTAGTCATAGCCATGCTTTCAATGGGGAAAATGTTAGCTTCAATAAGGAGGATAGGGTAGGGAGTATTTCCTTTAATCTTAAGGTTGTAGGTTATAAATTACTTTTGGATAAGATCAATATTCCTCCACGATTCTTTAGATATACTACAACCTGCAATCTCACATCCATATAAAATAATAAGGGTGACGAAAGTCTCAAAGAGAAACATTTTTTTTATTCCATGCCCAAAGATCAGTTGACTTAGACATGTTTTCAAACACATAATAAGTTTTCTAGCCTCAAATTATCATTTTCTAAATATTATTGTAATGACCCACTTCGAGTTATAGGGAACATAGAAATATCAGTATGCATATGATGCATCCATATGATAACTACATATGCATCCTAGTAAAAGATGAACAGATTAATTATTGAAAATTCTAAGAGAATACCTAATTCACAAAATATATCTATATACATATAGATTGGGTGATGTACTTAAGGTTTGTACCACCACCATAAAATATAACTATACAAAATAAAAAGAAAGACAAAGTACTATATAAAATAGGAGGGAATGTCCTACATATGGTATTAAAGTAAATATGAAACATACTTTATAAATTAACAAGTGAAATACAACATAAAATATACAAAAGTTATATTATATATTAATTATGAACTAAAAGAAAATAAAACATAAAAATACCAACTATGCAAATTTAGTCAAATCCATTAAATATATATTACGAACATAAAATAAAGTCACGTAGCATATATGTGGCCTATCGATACAATAAGAGATAAAAGGAGCACATTGTCAACCATAGACGCAGGTGGCGGATGCTTGTTTAGCCCTAGACCAAAACTTATCACCTTAACCTTTCGTTGGATGAATCTGGAGTGGGAAATCACCGCTCTGAAATAGACGAGGGCCCTATATAAGAAAGGGAAAAGAGGGATACAAAAGAGTTGTTTTGAATTTTACAGAGACAGAGTAGAAATTCTAACAGAGTCACAGACAAAGAGAGAGATTGAACTTGATTGTTCTTGGAGTTTTGGACACAGGGGCCAGAAGATTTCAATTTGAAGTCTTCTGGATCTGGGGTCGTATAGGTAGACCCCAGTTAGGTTGGGAGGAAAAAGGGCAGTTTGGTAACGGGAGCGGGAGCCACAACAGACAAGGAACGCCTCCAAACTAAATTTCAGGTATTCTTCTGCATTTAATTTTAAATTTCAGTGCAAATTTGTTGTCTAGTTAAATTGCAGAAAGTGGGTTCTACAATTATAGTTCTAATTGAGTTGATGATAAATGTGGATTCCCAAATATTTGTATGAAGAAAATTTTTCCAAATAGTTATTATCATAAATAAAATTACCATAGTTTACCCTTTTGGATTTAATTATCATGACTTTAGTCTTGTTGGTATTAACAATCATACCTATCTTGGAGTAATAATCTTGGACGATTCTAAGTTTCTTATTGAAATTGTCATGACTCCTAGCTAAAAGAACAATATTTTTAGCATAAAGGATAAGAGTAATAACCATACCAATGAGCCTGGGGCCATCACGCCCTACAACTTCCAAACACTCTTCTAGCTTTATCGTTGTAAATACCAAAAATGGTAGGGGACAAGGAACATCCTTGCTTAACTCTGATATTGCGTGTAATTTCTTCAGACCAACCCTCGGTAGTTCTAAGCTTGGAAATAACATTATCATATAGTCCAGTCACAACAACCCTCAGCTCGAGAGGAACCATTATCTCTTCTAACTTCTTTGATAACTTACCCCAAGGAATGATGTCAAAAGCTTTTCTAAAGTCAACAAAGCAACAAAAGAGACAAGTCTTATTATTATGACATCCCTCTGCAACGAACCTAAGAGTAACAAGATGGTATATAGTTGAGTGATGTCTCCTAAATCTAGCTTGCCCTTTAGCTCTTTTACCATGGCTTTCAATCCAAAGGCTAATCTTATTTCCCAAAATGACCCATACAACTTGGCTAAAATGTCGCTGATAATAATGGTCTTGTAGTTAGAGAGAATGCTTTTATCACTGCTTTTAAGGATAGGCATGATATGACTTTGCATCTAAGGCTTAGGGAAACCTTGTTTCGCTACCAGATTAAGGAGTTGGTGTACATGAGGTATGAGGAAAAACCTTCCCATTTTGAGAATTTCACCTTGATAGCTTTCAATATCCCTAGCTTTCCTAGTAGCGAGTTTCTTAATCCCAAACTCAAAGTCTTCAAAAGAAAAGATACCCTCCTCTATAGTAGTGTTCAAGATGGTGCCCATGGCGCGAGGGGAATAATAAAGATTCTTGAAGGGGATCAAATAATTTTCTTTTGTTTTATGAACAAGAATTTTCCTCCAAAACTTTCTAGACTCAACTTTAGAATGGTGAAGAAGATGCTCTTGCCTCTTATTTATCTAGGTTCTTTTCTTCCTTTTGATAAGAGCTTTGTACACATTTATTTTTTCAAGCTTTATGGTTTCGCTGGGAGCATCTTTAATTGCTTCCATGGGAATTTTACAATCACTATCATACCAAGGGTTGGAAGTTCTATTATTCTTTTTATAAGACACCCCGTAGAGAACTTATTGATGGTAGTGGAAAGAGTTGTAATAAAATTTTGGTAGATGTGATCAATGTTATCACTATACGTTAAGAATCTAAATCCCTATTTAAATCCTTAGAGAAAAGATCCATTTTACTTATGTAAAAACAAATATGCCATTGACTCAAAATGCTCTTACATGCTACTAGTCCCAATATTAAAATTTAAAATTAAGGTTAAAAGTCTATAGTCAAAACTTCTCTGGATTATTTAAGAGGTCAAAATTTAGAATAATGCTGATATTGATAAAAACTAATATTAACTAATAAAATTTCATATAATTATAATATTTTTGATTAAATTATTGGGTAAATTTTATATAATAAATTTAAAATTAATTCGATGTACATTTTTTCCCTTTTACATGATTACTTTATTGATATTTATTTCATTTATCATATAATTCCTTAAAAAAAAAGGTTTTAACATATTTGATTTTTTTATTTTGTTTTTAATATTTTTTTTCAATTATTTAAAAAAAAAATTTGTTATGTTAGATATATTTTAACTTAAAGGGAAGGAGATTATTATAAACAATAACAAACCATCACAAAAACACAATGTGAAATCCGCGCTACAGATTCAAACTTTGTTGCAACTATATCGTATTTTGCTTTTGAATTCCACCATGACAAAGTTTATTGACATTTTCTCACAACATTCCATGTTTTTAGTATGTCCTTTTATTATTCAATCATTGTTAAAGCACTGAATCTTTGTGCTTAGTTTTATGAAAATTTTAGTTCCGGTTGTCTTTATGAATTTCTTAATCTGGTTATCCTTAATAAAGAAAATGATACTTTCAATATTTATAATTTAATATTTTAATTTAAAATATGAAGTTATAAATAGAATTATGTAAAATTAATATTCAAATTACAATGATTTAGAATATTTTTTTCACTCACTATTGGATTTTTTTAAAGTTGCATTAGCATCAATTTAATTTAAATTTGATCAACTAATATAAATTTAAATTTACAAATTTGTATTTTTTTTTAAATCTATAATGTAAATATAATTTTATTAATTTTAATATATATTTCACGGATAGGTATATATATGTGAACTTTCAGTGGAAAATGGTAGGTTGATTTTTATTCTATATAGGTTGACTTTCATGTTGAAAATAGCAACAAGAAATGATAAAATTAGAATCCAGAAATTCCAATTTTAATTTGTCCTTGAATTAAAATCGACTATAGTCTCACCACCTGCTTGGAAATAATTAATTAATTAATTATGGATTAATTAGTTGGAGAAATTCAAGTTAGAAGTCTTTCTGAAGTCATGCAACAGTTATCCCTTAATTAAGGAGATAAGATTGAGTTGTAATTAGTTAGCTCAGTTTACTGAGTTAAGTCCAATTAAATTATTTCCAAACTGTTTGAGGAACTAATTGTGAGTTATTAGTTAGTTGATGCATGCATGCACTCAACGAGTGTATTCCATATAACTGAAGATTCCCTCATCAGTAACTCATGCTTGTCTGTCCTGAGAAAGACCCAGTTGAGCTAAATGTCAAGGACAATGTACTATCAATTGCATGTGTTTTCCTATAAAGGAAACTCATGCATGTAGTCAAGGTAAGGTTCCTTGAGGATTGCGCAGTTCTGACAAGGTGTGAGATCAATGTTCTACTTGGTTGAGAGTTTTTCCACTTGGTAACAGGAGGATCACCCAAGAGAAACAACGCAAGGAAATAGGAGCTTGGAGGGTAGAGAGGAAGGCTTGAGAGAAGCCAAGATTGCCTGTGAACATCTGTGAGGATTGTACTGAGAGTTGGCTAGCTGTGAGAGCTAAGGATTTGTATAATCTCTATGTATTTCCACCTTGTATGATAATACAGATAGTGGGGCTTTTAGCTAAGGTTTTCCCCAAAGTATTTTCATGTGTATTGATTCTTCTTCTTATGGTCATATGTGTTCAGCTCTGGTTCAGCTCGATCTTTAAGCTTCCACAAATTGATAGTACAAGTAGATTATAGTATTTTTCTTTGGTTATATTGTATTATTGGGTTAATCTACAGTCATATTTTCTACATAGTCTTAGAGTGAGATTGTAGGGAATTTGCAGAATTTCTACGTGCTATAAGAGTTGAGTTTATCGAAGCTATGAACAGTATACAGAGAGGAGAATTCGAAGTTTGAAGTTTCAGGTTGTAGGTGAAAATCGAATTCTTATCATACTTCAAGATTGGCCAATGGCGTTCTATGGCTTGAGACTCGAGTATGCCTTGGAAGGCAGCAGGAATTACATAGCATGGAAAGATCGCATGGAGGATGTATTAGAAGACAATGGCTTGAAGGATTTCATTGATCAAGAAATCCCAAAGATAGGTTTAATTAATGCACAAGAGTTGGCTGAGTGGAAGAAGTGTGTGGTGAGGGCGAGATGGATCATCCTTGAGGGAGTTCGATACCATATTGTCTCGAGTCTCCATGAGAAGGATACTCCATATTCAATGTGGAAGACATTGAAGGACCTCTACCAGAATAGTAGCAACTATAGGAGATTGGCGCTCAAGGATAAGCTTCAAAGAGTCAAGATGGAGAACGACGATACTATTTCCATATATCTGAACAAGCTCACCACTTGTAGAGATGAGCTTAGAAGTGTGGGAATAACTACTGTCGATGATGATATGGTGAGCCTCGCTCTACTTGGCCTTCCAAAGAGTTGGAATAAATACCAGGACTCTGTGAATGGAAGGGAGAAACTGCCAGATTGGGAACGACTGTGGTCGGATCTCATGCAGGAGGATATCAAGAGGAGCACTTGAGATGGTTCTTCATCCAAGGATGATGATGAAGAAAATTTGGCCTTCGCAAGTAAGGCAAGGAAAGGGAAGGGGAAGGCATCCCATTCTGAATCGAATTCTTCTCATGGAGGGAAGAAGGTTGACAAGTCTAAAGTGAGATGATTTAATTGTCACGAGATGGGTCATTATGCGACTAATTGCCCATCGAATAAGTCCAAGAAGGGATGCTCGGAAGGATCGGAAGGTGAGGCATTAGCCTCTCAGTTCGAAATGGACTTCACCCTTATCACATGCATGGTGTCATTGATGATGGGTTGTGGTTGGTTTCTTGACAGTGGAGCCTCATTCCACATGAGCAGCGATAAAAGTTTATTCAGTACCTTGGAGGAGAATGACCTCAAGATTCGCAGAGAGATGGGTGACGACGAAAAGTTTAGTGTTTCAGGAGTGGGCATGATTGCTTTTTAGAGGGAGCATGGAGCTCCTATCACCTTGAAAGATGTGAAGTATGTGCTTGGACTGAAGAAGAATTTGGTATCGGTCGCGATGTCGGAGGACAAAGGCTACGATGTTGTCTTTAGTGAGGGAAAGGTTTTCCTTAAACACATCACTGCGAGACAAGTGAAACAGATCGGTTCACGAGATAAGAACCTGTATGCTCTTGAGGTTCAAGATGCATGCGAGGCCTTGATGAGCAAGGAAAATGTTAGAGACTTGATGGTTGAGAGGGAGAATACATTACCTCTCAACATGCAGTCCCAGAAGAAGTCTTAGACAATTGTGGAGGAGCCACAATTAGAGTTAGCAAAGGGATCACATGCAGCCATACCTCCAAGTGTGAGGTGGGGTGATGTGAAGTGATAGTCTCAAGAAGGTTGAAATAGGGTAGGGTCCATTAAGAGGTTTTATCTCATGGATCGTACCTTAATACGGGAGCCCAGAGTACACAGTAGCGGGAGGAATCAATGAGATTGATGCAGTCAGAGATCAAAGTGACAGAGGCTAGAGCAGTCAGATACTGAAGAGCGGAGAGAAGGATTGACAACAATGCAAAAAGGCAGAGTCAGCCGAAGCGCAAAGTTTTTAGTTGACAGAGGCAATAACAGTCAGTGACTTTGATGATAGATGCATCATACTGATTCAGGTTGGATGTTTTTTTTTTTTGGTTTTTGTTTCTAGAGTTGTTGGAGCAACAACACTCGAGAGAAGTGTTGCATGCATAACATTCCAAAGGTTCACGATTGGAATCGAGTTTAATTCCTTTCTTGTTGAGAGGGAGTGTTGAAAATAGCAACAAGAAATGATAAAAATAGAATCCAGAAATTCCAATTTTAATTTGTCCTTGAATTAAAATTGTGAATTAAAATCGAATTTAATCTCACCAGCGGCTTGGAAATAATTGATTAATTCATTATGGATTAATTAGTTGGAGAAATTCAAGTTAGAAGTCTTTCTGAAGTCATGCAACAGTTATCCCTTAAATTAAGGAGATTATCCCTTAATTAAGGAGATAAGATTGATTTATATTTGAGTTGTAATTAGTTAGCTCAGTTTACTGAGTTAAGTCCAGTTAAATTAGTTCCAAATTGTTTGAGGAACTAATTGTGAGTTATCAGTCAGTTGATGCATGCATGCACTCAACTAGTGTACTCCAGATAACTAAAGATTCCCTCATAAGTAACTCATGCATGTCTGTTCTGAGAAAGACCCAGTTGAGCTAAATGTCAAGGATAATGTACTATCAGTTGCATGTGTTTTCCTATAAAGGAAACTCATGCATGCATTCAAGGTAAGGTTCCTTGAGGATTGCGCAGTTCTGACAGGGTGTGAGATCAGTGTGAGAGATTAGTGTTCCACTTGGTTGAGAGTTTTTCCACTTGGTAACAGGAGGATCACCTAGGAGAAACAACACAAGGAAATAGGAGCTTGGAGGGCAGAGAGGAAGGCTTGAGAGAAGCCAAGATTGCCTGTGAGCATCTGTGAGGATTGTACTAAGTGCTGGCTAGCTATGAGAGCTAAGGCTTTGTATAATCTCTATGTATTTCCACCTTGTATGATAATACAGATAGTGGGGTTTTTAGCCGAGGCTTTCCCTAAAGTATTTTCATGTGTTTCTTCTTCTTCTTATGGTTATGTGTGTTCAGCTCTGATTCAGCTCGATCTTTAAGCTTCCACAAATTGATAATAGAAGTAGATTATAGTATTTTTCTTTGGTTATATTGCATTATCGGGTTAATCTACAGTTAGATTTTCTACATAGTCTTAGAGTGAGATTTGTAGATAATTTGCAAAGTTTCTACATTTTGTTTTGTATTGATAATCGACAGACAGATTTGATGAAGAGTGAATATTCCTAGCATATTATTCTTTTGAGTGTTTAATCCACAGCTCTGAAAAGGGAAAAGAAAACGTCCAAACGCATGGCAAGATTTAGTGTGGAAGTGTTGGCGGCTGCGTTAACACGTTCTGAAATTTAGTTAATTAATATAAGAAAAAGTTAATATTAATATAACTGTTGTTAAAATAACACGTTAAAGTTAAAGTTAAATCTTACTGTCTTACTATATTTGGCTTCCATGAAGTGGATGACGAAGGTCGAATAAACAAACTTAGTTCATGAATACACGAAAACCGCCATGTATGTTGTTATAATGATTTTAATTAAATGTATGTTGTTGTTAAAAGAATACGTTAAAGTTAAATGTTACTGTCTTACTATATTTGACTTCCATGAAGTGGATGATGAAGGTCGAATAAACAAACTTAGTTCATGAATACACGAAAAACGCCATGTATGTTGTTATAATGATTTTAATTTAGTGTATGTTGTTGTTAAAAAAACACATTAAAGTTAAATGTTACTCTCTTACTATATTTTCCTTCCATCAACTTGATGACGAAGGTGGAATAAACAAACTTTTTCCTTATTCGAACCCACAATTTTACTGCACCAGAGTGGAATAAACCTTAATACCTCCGGCAAAGCATTTGAGGTACAATCAGCTTTTAAGTTGACTGAGCATTCAACGAATTAGTTTACTATGTTACAACTAAATTATTAAAGGTAATTTAGTATGGTAAAAGTTTGTTTTTTTGTTTTTGTTTTTGTTTTGTTTTGTTTTTTTATTTTTTGTTTTTATTTTTGTTTTTGTATTTTTATTTATTTATTTTTATTTATATTTATTTATTTTTTATTTCGTGAAGGTTAATGACTACTTCTACTAGTCTTTACTGGTTATTGTTTGTAGAAGTGGATGCTAAAACGCGTGGGGTGGGGGTGGATTGGAAAACGATTGCCATCATCATGGATGCTGAGACCACTTGCATGCTTGCAGAGTTTCATATTTTATGGAAGCTTGGGTTGTTCTGTTCTTCTTTGTTCGACTTAGCTGCTGGCATATAATTGCGAATTGCATGGGTGGGGTGTGCTTCCTAAGCTTGGCATTGGAGACAAATACTACAGTTGCAGAGGAATACTATAGTGGTCGTTTGTCGTCTGTCTTCAAACGAGTAAGAAGACTGAATGACATTTTCTATTCAAAGTATGAATTGGCATGTTAATCTAGCTATTTAGTGCAAGAACTGTTAATCTGAAAACAACTAGTGTGCCTATTGCGCATGTTAATAAGAAAAGATGATAGGCCTGTACCTTAGAAATCCGGGTTAGTCCTATGGCCTAGCCTGACAGTGGCCTAGCGAGAAGGCAGTCTCGAGGTCTATAATAATAATAATATGCAAATTTATTTAAATTTTAAAAGAAGTATTTAAGTAAGAGTATGCTCTACTTTTAAGGGATAAGAATGTACATTAAAAAATAAGCATGCACATTAAAGAAACAATTATGGAACCTTTGCATTTTTATGTTAAGAGATAAGTTAAGTTGAATCAGACACTTTGGTATTTTATAGAACACCAAAACAATCAATGAATCTTACTAAGTCGAAATATTATCAGATAAATAAAAAAACGTGAAATAATTATCACGTTTAGTCCCTAGGTCGAGTCGGACTAACCAACAACCCGG
Source organism: Pinus tabuliformis (assembly GCA_031772625.1). Taxonomy (NCBI): domain Eukaryota; kingdom Viridiplantae; phylum Streptophyta; class Pinopsida; order Pinales; family Pinaceae; genus Pinus; species Pinus tabuliformis. The sequence continues at coordinate 978,528,621 of CM062811.1, forward strand.
GGACTTGTTTGGGTTCAATGCAACCTCGCATTAGTTTTTGGGGTTGAATAATAAGACCAAAATCGCGTATACCTTAGGGATGAACGAAGCATACATATGAATCTTATAAATTAATTGTGAACCTAATGAAGATAAGAAATAAAAGACAACGAACAAAATAGTGGTTGTACCAAAGAAAAACAAAACTAGCAAATGAAAACTATACTTACCTGTAATGTATTCAAAATAGCGACATAAAACTGATTATTGATACAAAACCAAAACAAAACACCATTTCTGACAGTGAAACCCTCATTCACGGGAATTAAAAAAGGAATATAATAACAATACATTTCATATATGAAGACCCAGACTCTAAAAGGACCATAACTTAATTAAGTCCATTACGCCATACCAAGCTGGTTAGGATACCTAAACCAACAGGCATTCTCTATCCATATATATAACTTCAAGTCACAACAAACCTCAAATAACTTGAGGCGGTGCCAAAAAATACAAGAATGAAATAACAACACTTCGTGGCCACATTTGGGTTCACAATGTATAATTTGTCCCTATCCATTAATTAAAAACCTAAGAAAATATCTATAGGGACGAAATCTAGAAACCGTAATGAAAATAACACAAAATTTATGAAACATGGAAAGAATAAATATGTGTGGAGGTCAGCTTATCGACCCCCATCTCAAAGAAAATTATAGAAGAAAAGATAAACCAAAAACATATTGGACCTGTAATTAAATTCAACATTTTGTACATTCATGAGGAATGATATTATGTGGAATAACTTCTTTAGTAAAGAGAATGAGATATATTTTTCTAAGTTAATAACAAAGCCATATACAAAATTATGGTAGTTATATAATAATTATGTGTATAACATTAACCAATAACAAAGCTGCAACCTGTGTAGCACTATCAACACAGAACCATTCAAAATATACAAATTCAAACGTGACTATCAATTCTGAGAAGCCCAAACCCTTAACGTGAGTAGGCCAAGGAAAGGCTTGGAGCCTACCCTCTGGTATCTCGCAAGTGAGCACCGATGGTATGAAAAACCCCAACAAATATAAAGGAAATTATTGTACATACGAGAGGGAACTGAAACCTGGAAGGTTTTCCCAAAAACAGTTCGTCCACCCATGGTCCTCTTAGGATAGGCAAGTATAAAAACAAGAGTTATTGGAATTCCAACCTGGAGATGAGCGAACAATATTTATGGGTAATGTAATGAAGTCGAAAACCTTGGTAAAAATCCTCTTAACCCGCAGGAATAGTATGCCTGTTAGGAATAATTCGGTAGAAGGCATTTAGCTCAAAAATTACAACAAATGGAAAAACTGACGAAAAATAAAACAAAAGAGTAAACCTTACTCGAGCCGATGGTGAGGGAGTATTCTCCATGCTGGAAGCACAATGCTCGGATGGATGGAACAACAACCCATCCAACGAGAAACTAAATATTTCCTGAGTGATTTGGTGCAAAATAGGGTTTGAGTGCTGAGGAGCATTTACTTCGCTTGGTTTATGCACTCTCTCTCCTTGGGAGAAGCAACTGGAAAACAAGGGTTATCTCCGCCTGCAGGAATAGTCTGCCTATTAGGAATAATTCAGTAGAAGGCATTTAGCTCAAAAATTACAACAAATGGAAAAACGAACGAACAATAAAATAAAAAAGTAAACCTTACTTGATCCGGTGGTGAGGAAGTATTCTCCATGTGGGAAGAACAATGCTCGGATGGATGGCACAACAACCCAGCCAGCGAGAAACTAAAGATTTCTTGAGTGATTCAGTGAAGAATAGGGTTTGAGTGTCGAGGAGCATTTACTTTGCCTGGTTTCTACACTCTCTTTGTCTGGGAGAAGCAACTGGAAAATGAGGGTTGCAAAGCCATCGGAGCCGACAGAAAGGAACAAAATGAATTCTGTTTGTAGCAACCCAGCAAGGCGGTTACCCTAGTTCGTTCACAAGTGATGATAGCCGTAGGATGATCATTAGGTGAGGCAATCCTTGGATGATTATCGTGTGGCATTCCAAATTGATGCGCATCTAGAGGGGTGCCTGCAATTTTCGAGAGCCACCCATAACATATGAATTAGTACCGATACTTAATGTTTTCCTGTGAAAACTAATGTATGGTACCTGACTTCATACATGTCACAATCAAATCTCTTAAAAATCATTTACACTATACTTAACTCCCTGATACATGAAATTAATGTTCCATGGCTGGGCTCGATGGTTCATACCATTGAGTTGTAATAAATTAAATGGCTTACATAACTATAATGTCAATATTAATATTGTGCTGTGACATCAAATCATAATGTTTAGAGTAATAGATAAGCGGTGACATGTAAGTAGAATAATTTTTTTTGGATTGATTTATTTAAGGTGTTAACATATATGTGACAAGTATGGTTTAATTAAGGGTTAACTTCCAAGGTTTCATAAAGTTTCGTTTGCATTCATACTCGATGTCTGAACCTACTTACCTACTGTGCATTCAGATTTCCCATTAATTTATACGAGCATAACTACAATTAGAAATTTCCTTCTTGTCATCTCAACTGTTGATCTGAACCCTAAGCTTAGAAGGTCGTAGATCCAAAATTGCTCCAATCTCGAAGAGAACTCCAAGCTAGACAGCAGTAGATCCCAGCACGGCCTTTGAATATTTTTATGGTGATCTGGATAATGGGAACTTTTTAAATGCTTTTATGGCGATCCTTCTAATATATTGTCATACATTTATGCTCGTGAGGTGGAATTTTATTCTACATTTAAAATTTTCTATGTAATAATAGGTTGAGAATAATTCAAAGTGCATGACAATGATCACATTAAATAATTTATGGATCATCATTTATTTAATAATAATAATTTAAATGGTTTTAGTATAGTTTAAAGCAATTACAAATACAAATTTTATTTTACATTTAAACTCTAATTTTAAACATTAATGTGTGGGAATAATTCACTGACAATGGTAACCCATAAATAATTTATGGGTCATTATTTATGTTGCAAGGTGATAACGACACTAACTTGTCATATGATAAGTTTAAAATATGTCAAGTCGCCAGTTCACTTTTTCAAAAATTTCTTCATTTTTTTTTGAAATGCAAGGATTATTTAGTATAGGTTCTTGCGAAAATCAATAGAAATTTTTTCATGGTTTGAGTTTTGACTTTTATATTTTGAAATGCATAAGTATTATTGAATATAGGTTCTTGCGAAAATGAATGGAAAAAAATTCATGCTCGTACATGATGTCAAATTATTGTGTGAAGTGAATTGGAAAGATGAAAGTTAATGTTGCAAGGTGATAAGGACACTAACTTCTCATATGATAAGTTTAAAATATGTCAATTCATTAGTTCACTTTTTCAAAAGAAGTTTGAATAATTTTATTATTGATCTTTAAAATTATACTTTCGGATTCGAATTAGCCCTTAAAAATAAAAATAAAAATATTATAAACTATGATTAATATATGATTTTTTTTCACACCTTAGCTCATGGTACTCTATAAACCTAAGTACACCTTAAGTTAAGTTCTCATATAATATAATAAAATATGGTGCATGCTGTACAAATGGAATTAAAAAAATTTCCTCCTTTTACTTTACTGGCATAAAAACCTAATGATAATTTTTTGATAGGTCATAACAGTTACAAATAATGATAATAATAAAAATTATAGTAGTAGACAAATCAATTTTCTTAAGTTGTGGATGATTGAGACTTTAAATTTATGTAATAATTTAAGAAAAAACGACATGCAAATGCAATGTCAAGTGTTTTTACTTTTAATTTATAGTTATTTTTAGAAATAAATTAATTTAGTTGTATATTTCATTTAGACATTTTGTTTTATTTTATTTTATGTTCAATTTATTTAAAATATATATATATATATATATATATATATATATATATATATATAATTTTTATTATTTTTATCTTTTCAATATAATAATATAAATAAATATGCAACAAAATTATTTCTCTTATAAATGTTCTACTTGGAAGCATAGAGAAATGTGTAGGGGTGTACTAAATCTGAGACATTTTGAAATGTGTACTCAATATGTTGAATTCTTTTAATTTTTTCAAACATTTTAAACCAAAATAATCACTGACCATACTTTTTGTATTATTAGATTATTAATAAGTACTTATCATTTAAAAAATAGGCCAGCTTAAAAGGTATAGTGTGGAGCTTATTATAACTTCAATATAGTTACAAAGTTTTTATGTTTGTGTGAAACTTATGATAACTTCATAAATTGCAAACTTAGGCTTTCACAAATATGAATTTATCGTTAATGTCTGTTTTAATATTATATTGAAAAGGTTTTGCATCATGTGCTCATCTAAATAATTTTTTGACTATGGGGGATTTGTCCTTCTTAATATTGAAATATTGAACTTTTGTATTATTATTATTTTTAATTTGTTTTTATATATATCATAATAATTGAATTAACAATGAGGGTAATTATCATATATTTAACTTGCCCATCTTTGAGAAAAATGTTTCAAAAAATCGTTCTTGCGCAGTGGTTATAAATTTCAATAATTTTGGATTTTTAAGTTGCACTATTTTGTTTAGTCTAATATTGAAGTATATAGAAAGCAAGTAAAGATGAAAATGGATTGTTTTCCTAATCCATTTTCAGATTAAAATAATCAATGAATGTTGTTCCTATTGTCATTTAACATTTTTCTTCTTTTCTTTGCAGTACAGAAGGCAAATTTTCCTTTGTTTCCAACAAAGGTTGTTGCTTTTGGTATGGATACTGCTATTTGGAAATTTCTCCCTTTGACATAGTATATCTCTTTCATTGGATTCCTTTGTCGGCGTTGATGAAATTTAAGTTGCTTTGAAGACAATGGTGTCTTGTTTTAGAAAACCCGCTTTTTCTTGCGGCTTGTGATTGATGTCTTGAGAAAGAGTTAGGATTTATTTCTTTGTCCAATTTTTTTCACAATGATTGCTTCCTAGCGTCATACCTTAACAACGGTGGTCGGTTGTCGAATATGGTGTTTCCTTTTCTTCATTCTGCATACATTATTGAATCTACAGTGGGATCAATGATTCTCTTTAGCACGAGTGCAAGTTATTTACATACAAAAAACTATTTCATTGTCAACCCTTTTATGAAGACATTTAGAATGTTGGAGTTCTTAGTGTTAGGAGTGAGTATTCTTCTCTTTATTTCAAAAATGCAGTCAAGAAATTATGAATGGGCATTTTTGAAACATGTTTGTGAAAATATGGACTCACATTTTCTCATTTGCAGTAGTGTTGACAATGTTTGGAAGAGAACGAAGCTTCCATATGGTGTTGTAACTCCACCAAAGGAGGCTATCTTCTTTGAATAATTTTTTTATTAGGTATATCTAGACAAAGATTATGAAGATTACCCTACTTATGGTTACACTATCTACTGGTTGGAATTGAACATAAATAATTGGGGTTATTCATTTGTTCCTATTGTTGACATAAAATGTATGTCATTAGGGTTATATAAGAATTAACTTGTTTGTGTTGTTAATAATGGCGACACGTCTGTTTGGTCACTTGAAGAGGTAGAGAATTTTGAATTTGGTCGACTATTGAAAGAGAAAAGTTTGGAATATTTTGAAGATGATTGGGGACATAGATGGTCGTCGCTTCAATTTGTCTTTTTGTATATAAATACTAAATGTGCAGGTTACGTATCTTTGCGCATAATTGGAGAAAAAGTCCTTATGCTTGGTTGGTCTGTAGTGCAGTTAAATTTGTATGATTTACTGAGTGGAATATGCAAAACAACAATTCTTGATGGATTGTCCATGCTGGAAGCATCACACATCTATCTACAAACAATTGACGAATTTATGATGTCATTGAAAATGGAAATCTTTCTTCATTGATTCCTAATGCAAATTCTATTGTTGACATACCTCCACTACCTGTGGATGTATTCAATTAGCGTTTGAAGCATGAAGATATTTTTTAAGTATTATTGAAAACCATATCTATGTTTGATGTTTTTAAATATTTTTTTTAACATCGTTGTAATTCACATTTTGAAGTTATATTAAGGAGATAGTCTCATGGTTCTATCTACAAATGGTGGATGATTTTGATGATGTCATTGAAAATGGAAATGTATTTTCGATTATTCATAATGGAGATTGTATTCTTCACATACGTGCAATATGTGTGGATGTATTGATTTAGTGTTTGAGGCTTGAACATGTTTGGTTTTTGATAATGTAGAAGACATTTTCTATGTTTTGATTTTTTTAAAATCATTGTAATTCAGATTTTAAAGTTATATTAACGATATACGTATAGTAAATTTTGAATGCAATGCGTATTTCTCTGTTTTTGATTTCTTCAACTTGTTGTTCAATCGATTATTCGCAAGGGGAACATTTTTGTATGTGTTTCAAGTTTGTCATGGGAAACATAATTTCTCAAATATTTCTTCTCTGCACTTTTCCTATATTTTAGTTATTTCAAGATTGTAGATTATGTATTAGCGTGAAACGAAATTGCGAACTGACTTTAACTTTATCATAGAGATGTTGAGTGAAATAAGAAGCAAGAGTGGTGCGAAAAAACCTCCCTCTGCTGCTACATGACAACGATTAAGTGAATACCAATGATAGTGGTATCAACAGAATAAGGAAGTCATTAAAGCATGAAGAAGAGTTGCGTATCAACGAAAGAAAAGAGCTTTAGTGAATGATGAAGAAGGAGGACCTGTAAATCATAAGTATGAAAAGAGCGGTGAAAATTTTGTTTTGATTGTCGTTTCATTGCATGTTTATCATCTGAAAGAACTTATATTTTTTGAAGGTTTACTAAATTTTCTCTTTTTTTGGAATATTGTGTTTCGAAAGAGAGTCTTCATATGAACAACAATGGTATTTCCTATGAAAACAATGAAAGAAATGCAGTTTTTGGAGTTCATGAGAACTGTAGGAATGAGGAATTTCCTGAAATGGTTGAAAATTTGGGAGATTGTGTTGGTGAAGAGGTTAAAGCGTTCTTGATAGCAACTATATTATTAATATAGCTACCCCTCCTGAATCTGTATGTAATGTGTTTGTTGGAACAATGTAAGGAGTTCACATTTTTTTCTTTTTTTTTTGCATTTTATTTTCTTCTGGATCTAAACTTTTTACTATTCTTTTTTTTCCCATATTGTTTTTTCAGAACAATGTTAAAATATTTGTAAGTGAAAAATAGATTAAGAAGCAGTCAAACCTTTATTTCTTTGTGAATGTGAGGGTCGACGACCAACTTGTCAAACTTCAAGAAATGATGAAATGTACATGATCTAGGTAGAAATTTGGGGCCACCCTCCTATTCCACCTAGACCCCCTAGTTAGTTTCATCTGTTTCCTTAATTGTAGCACAATTTACTATTTTTGGCATTTTTTTGGGTACTAAACGTCTGGAGCCATTTTGATGACCTAAACAATGTGGTTTGGGAAAAATTTCCCAATGATAACTAGTTAGGAGCCATAGTACTCGGAAATATCTTTCCAACGAGGTATCATACGTGTCAAACAGAGATAATATGACCAAGTTATGACCCCAGGAAGTTGGCTGCCAACTAACCCCAACGTGGCCCATAAACTCTTGGTGTTACATCTCCTCGGGTTAGGTTTTTCTCATATTGTTCAATAATAAAAAGGCCCTTGAGCCTAATTGTAACTCAGTTTAGAGGCATGTAGCTGCCACATCTCTTCTTAGAGATAAGCTACCATTGCCCGAGCTATCTTATTTCTATTCTGTTTGTAAGCATAGTTCAATATTTTTCTATTAATGAAATGAAGTGTTCTTCTGCTGCATCTATGTGTTTATGATTATATCTGTAAGTTGTTGCATTTATGTTTAAGTTCATATCAGTGATATCAAATTCGTCTGCTCTTTCTCTATTTTTCTTTGCATGTCCCTAATGAGGTCAGGGTATAAGGAGTTATGGCTCGATCTGGTTGAACCATTGTAGGTCGACCTCGCAAAACCCGACGACCTCACATGGTGGATGAAAATAAATATGAGGGGGCAGGAGATCCTTTCAAAATGTTTCTCGAGGAATCCCTCGAGCGAAAAAGGGATGCGATGATGGATAATTTTGCCTCGATCCTTTAATGGCTACGCATAGGTGATGCATCTTCATCTGACAGTCACCCTCGAGGCGCCACTCACCCTCGAGGCGCCACTCCTTTTAAGGCACAAGTTAACTTCAATATTCCCATATTCGAAGGCCTGATATATGCAGATGCCATAGATAAATGGTTAAATCTATTGGAAGGATATTTTTCAGTTCATGTTTTTCCCAATCAGGAAAATCTTACGTTTTCACTTCTCAAAGCCGCCCCACACGTCAAGGATTGGTGGGAAACCTACTGTGAACAAAAGGATGAGTGAACCCTCACTTTTTTCAGCTGCAAACACTTGGAATTATTTTTGAGACGCCATCAAGGAACAATATTACTTTGTTGGGAGCTATGAAGATAAATACATAAGTGGACCACGCTACGTCAGGTAAGGGACCAAGATGTGACAAAGTTCACAAATACTTTCCATACCCTTCACACGAAGCTGGGTATTAAGGATATTGAGTGGAATTTGGTGCTCAAGTATCGTTTTTTTCTACACAAATACATCCAAGACGAGATGGATTTCCTGGATATTTCCTCGCTCGACACAGCGTATTGTTACACTGTAAAGATTGAGAAGAAGTTTAAATAGAAGAAGCGGTACTTTGGATCTGCGAATCCAAAGCAAGGAAAATTCACCCCCAAACCACAGAACAAGAGACCAAGATAAGGCAGGGCTACCTAGGACAATTTGTCAAAGCCGCAAGCAAAGAACAACCCCACGAAGATGAAGAAGGACACGGGAAAATGGTGTGAGTTCCATAAGAGCTCCACTCACAATACAAGTGAGTGTAAGGCAAAACAATCACTAGTGGTCGAGTTGAAGGCTTTCGAATTAGATGCAGGTTCCGACTCTAAATCATAACCCAATAAGGGGATTGACAAAGGGAAGTAGATCATTGATGCGAAGCCTAGTGCCACAATGGCCACCACAAAGATCCAAAAAATTGATCCTGAAGATCTAGAGGAGGGGGAACGCCTCTTCCACTCATATATGTGGGTGATGGGTTCTCTGCTACGGTTTTGTTCATTTTCATTTTTTTGTTCAATAATTGAAATAAGAAAATAATTGACAAAAGATTACGCTGGTTTTTCAATGTTGGAGAAGGCAAGTCAACATTTGTTTTCTCAGTAGTGTCAGCTGCCCGGAAACAAAGTCTTTGCAGTGGAGGGTTAGGTTAACTTGCCGTGCAAGTTTTTAGAATTTATTCCAATTTCGATTTTATTTTCAAATATTTTGAAAGCTACACTAGATTTTTATTTTTTAAAGCGTAAACATTTATTTTAAGTTAATAAAAAAGTTAGCTTGTATTATTATTTTTTTAATGTAGAATTATAAGTTAATTACACATTATGCAATGCATAAGTGGTTTAAATATTATATTTTCAAATATATTAATGAATCTCATTAGATCTAGCACGAAATCCAAGGGTTTTTTGGGAAATTGGGGTTATAGTTGTCAATTTTGTTTGTTTTTGGAAATTGAGGTTATAGCTGTCAAATTTTTAGGATTTTAGGTTTTGAGGATCTTGAATCTATTTTCATCATTAAAAAACTATTCAATTTTATATGTTTTGAAAAAAAAAAATCATCTGATTCCAACTAGAAAATTGCTGTCCAAGTGTCCACCTACCGCGGAGGAATTGCCGGGACAGCCAAAAGTGGCCGGAATCTGGGCAAAAAAATTTCAAAAAATCTTGCACTAGCAGTTTTCGAATCATGTTTTGAAAGCTACATGTTTTGCAAGTTTTTAAAATTTATTCCAATTTCGATTTTATTTTCAGATATTTTGAAAGCTACATTAAATTTTTTATTTTTTAAAGCGTAAACATTTATTTCAAGTTAATAGAAAAGTTAGCTTGTATTATTATTTTTTAAATGTAGAATTATAAGTTTATGCCTAAGTGGATTAAATATTATATTTTCAAGTATATCAATGATTCTTATTAGATCTAGCACTAAATCCAAGGATTTTTTGGGAAATTGGGGTTACAGCTGTCAATTTTGTTTGTTTTTGGAAATTGAAGTTATAGCTGTCAAATTTGTAGGATTTAGATTTTGAGGATCCTGAATCTATTTTCGTCATTAAAAAAACCATTCAATTTGATATCTTTTGAAAAAAAAAACACCTGAATCCAACTAGAAAATCGTTGTCCAAGTGTCCACTTACCGTGGAGGAATTGGCGGGACAGTCAAAAGTGGCCTGGGCAATTTTTTTTCAAAAAATCTTGCACTAACAGTTTTTGAGTCATGTTTTTGATGGTGGAAATAGATTCAGCAGCATCAAAGACCTGTGGGCACCCAAAACCTTGAAGTTTGACCGCTGTAACCTGGATTTACAAAAATCCCTGCCAGATTTGATCAAAATCTTGCCGGAATTTTCATGGTTTTCAAGGCAAAAAAGCAGTCTAATTAGACTACCGCATGGAAAATTGTTACCTACACAAACAAGTCCTAGAAAAGGAAATTTTTTTTAGAAACTTAACTATATTATTTGAAACAAATATCACATTAGAGGTAAGAAATTTCATAGATTAATCATATGATTGATATTTGCATTTTATTTATTTCTATGTAGATATTTTTATGTGTGAAAAAAATTATTTATGTATATATATATATATATTTTAAATTTTATTACAATAATGATAATATAATTTAATTTTAAAGTTATAACTAAATTAAATATAAATTGATGTATAAGATTTTTTATTTACAAAATAAACCAGTTTAATGATTTGATTATTGATATGTTAATTTTAATTTAAGGGTTCTTTCTTGATCAATCTAAATAAAATTTAATTAAATATTTTTTTTAAATACTTTTCTGTTGTGGTAAACATAAATTCTCTATCTATTTAAAATATCTTTGATTAATATAATTACAATTATTAATATTTAAATTTAAATTGATACTATCTATTTAAAATATCTCTTTAATATAATTACAATTATTAATATTTAAATTTTAATAGATATAATTAATGATGATGATGATGATGATGATGATATTAGTATTAATATTTAAGTTAACACTTAATATGGTGTTACATTTATATTACTACTTGCATTGTGTTTTGTTTCTCAAAATAATATATATATATATATATATATATAATCTTTTGAATATTAAAAATTAAAAATAAAATAAATGTAGGTTAAGTTTTTAGTTTTATGAAGATTATTTTTTAAACTTTAAAATTTTAATTAATTATTTAATATGTTGTTTATGTTACTAAATAATTTGTAATTTGATTTTGATTTGTATATTATAAATATAAGTAATTTTATAATAATTTGAAAATGATTTAAGCTATGGGTAGATTGTTGATTTTTTGGAAACAGTTTTTTTCTTTATTTTTTTTTTTGAACTTTATGAATTTTTCATTTTTGCAATAATTTTATTTTTTTAAACCATAAATGTTTTTTTATTAAATTATTATTTCATTTTTTTAATATTATTGATCTATCATTAAGTTCAAGATATGTAGCTTTATCTTAACTCAATATGTATTATAGGTTGAAAGAGATCTAATTTTGGAAGAGATTTTTTGTTTTTAAATATCGCAACAAAATTCACATGGATCTATGTTCCATTTAGATACCATGTTTCTATATCAGTACTGTTATGTATATGTTGGGTATGAATTTGATATTTTAAAATGTGCTAAGTGTCATTAAGGTGAATAATAATCAAGCAACAATATTCAATGATAAAGAAAATGAAAATTAAGAAAGTAATAATAACTTTATAATAAGAAATATATAGATTACATAGTAGCATACCTTATTATGTTTTCATCATTTTTTCATTTAACCACAAATGCTAGCATTATCATTTTTTCATATTCAAATATATAAATCAAGATGTATATTGTAGTGAAGATTATCTCTTGCATTTTGATATTAATAGTTTCTTTCTCCAACTTCATATGTTGGACTCACAATTCTATTTACACTTAATTGCATGATTTTGATTTTAGTGCATTATATGTGTGTATATAATGGTTTTAATGGAATGATACTAATGAAATGACACCCAAGCAAAGAAATTATAGGATTCCAATTTTACAAGTTATAATCTCAACTTATAATATGCTTTTTTTTTTTTTTATATAAGCTAATGAGATGAGAAATGATATTAGATAAAAAACTATTACATAGTCAATGTCTTTGTGTGACTCCTATGCCACTAGGGAAATCATACTAGTCACACCGCAAAATTGACTTTGTCCATCTAAACATTTGAAGCTAAAAGATAATATAGCAATACTATATGCTAAATCTACTGTAGCTAAGCCGACTCTAAACCATCCATTTTCTATGGTTAGATTAAAAAAGAAACTAGGCATACTATCATAATGAAGCATCCTGACTATTCATTCATAGGGGGAGTCCACTTGAATGGTTACATACAAATTGGTGTCTTCCTTTGAGTCTATGCACTCTAGATTTGCCAAAGCATGAACCATTTTCATCCTTTTAATATCTAGCTTCTTCATCTTCCATTGGGTCTCATATAAGTAGAGAATAATTTCTTGTTTCTCTTTAATCGCTTCCCTAGAACTCATCCCATTATATTTTTAACCTACCAATACATATCGACAACCTGCATGTATTTGGGGTTATGTGTCCTTGTGTCAGGAATCCATTTTCCAACCTAAGCAAACACTTCTTCGTTTGATACAAACCGATGCTCTACTTGGGCTTCTTCCTCTACCGTTTCAATTTCTTGTTGGAAAACCATGGGGGTAGTACTATGATAATTTTGAGCAGAGCTCTTAGCAACCTTCTCAGCGTTGGACGTAGAGGGCCTCGAGCTATCTCAATGGCCTCTACAACAAAGGCCACCCCTACCTCGCATCATAGAAATGCTTTGATTATGAGGATATATCACACATATTAGGGGGGACAATGGGTTCTTAGATAGAGGCGTAGAAAAATTACTAACAAAAGGACTACATAGACATGCTGTAAAAATGGAACCTTCTAAAAATACCTCTGCGATATTCCCACAAGATAGAATACTAAATGTATAACAACAATTCCTTGCTAACTATGTGATTAATAAGGGCAAGGCTTCGAGAATTAGCAAATAATTTACTTACTTGAAGGTGAACCAAAGTAAAACAAAGACAAAGGCGAGAGACCAAGAATTCCTTAACTAATGAGCCCTGAGATTATAACAAACACTAGAGACTAGGAGCAATAAAATGAACAAATGACGAAGAACAAGAAGAATAGAGTTGTGAAAGCTAATACAAAAGAGTAGAGACTAGCTCGAGACCATGAACCTAGAATACCATACCTTCCCTATGAGCCACCCTCCACGTGAAAGGAATGAGACCATAAGGGAATGGGAAGAAGTGGAAAAAAACATAGAGCAAAGTCATTGCTAAGATTAGGACATGTTGAACAAAATAGAAACAACACTGGAGACTAAGATAACACCTAGTTAAAATCTCATCAAAAGATAGTGACCTATCATCTTGGAGGGATCCTTTCTCCTCATTTTTTAGCGTGGTCTCTAGATTACTCACATATTTTCTATTTTCGTTTAACAACCATCGAATCAACGCCAACAACTATCATGATCCACCACTACTACTCTGTTGCTACAAAGTTCCCTATCCTCCATTAAACTAACTTTGCCAATCTTCCTTTGCAATTGACTTGAATGCTCAAGGTAGTGGCATAGGCTATGGTGGCTCCGCATTGAAATGCATCAAGGCTAATCACTTTCCAGGTGGATGGTGTCGTCCCCTCCCACCCCTTTCTTGTTTGACAAGCTATCTCCTTCATAATTGTCGACTTGATAACCTATAATATGCATTTTGAATTTGGTTTGAATTATGTTATTGTTGAAGTCTTTTCACTTCTTTCACTATATTGTTGTTGAAATCAATACACCTTATTATTTTGTGTTATATCATTGTTAAAATCAATACAACAATTTGAATAATATAGTAACTTTTCATTATATCATTGCTAAAATCAATGCATTGTATTATTTGTCCTCATGCCATTATTGAAATGGATGTAAATAATTGATATAGATCATTTTTCACTATAACATATGTGAAATAAATGTACCCTATTGTTTTGTGTCATGTCTATGCTAAAATCAATGAAAGTATTTAATTGCTATGCATTTTATCATTTTTGAAATCATTGTAACTTCTTGATTGTTCTAAATTATTTTTTGTTATATTATCACTTAAATTAATATAACCTATTTTACTTTTTCTTATATCATTGTTGAAGTCAATGTATGTACTCAATAATTGGTATTGCATTTTTTTAATACTTTACATAATCGAAACATATCAATAATGTAAATTTCTACATCTTAAATTATGATTTTTTTTTGAACCTTTTATTTTAATAACTTATCGAAGTCTTTTCATTGTCTTTATATTGAACTATTATCTTAAAAAATATGTTTATTTCCATTATATTTATTATTTTTATTTGAGACAATTTATTATACTTATTAGTTTTATGTGAAAGAGTTTGAAATAAATAAATTGATGTTATGGGGAAATGATAAAAAAAATAATTTAAAAAAATAAATAAAAATAATAATTAAATCTAAATAAAAACATATCCATAATTTTCACACAGCTTATTAACAAAATGATCTTATATATTTATATAATATATAATAAACATATAATACCATTAAAAAAAAGTTTGGAGTCCTTTATTTGAATAAAAATCAAATCAAATTAAATAGCTTTATTTGTTTACACAACTTCTTTATCATTGATATTTCATACTTAAGTCTCACTTTTAACTCTGACATATTTTGTCTAAATTTTAGTTCTAATTTTAATATAGGGTGAAAAAGACTTTGCAAAATCAAATCAAATTTAAAAGTTAAATAACTTTATGTGTTTACACAACTTTTTTATCATTGGTTTTTCATACTTAAGTGTCACTTTTATCTCTAACATATTTTAATACTTAAGTGTCACTTTTATCTCTAACATATTTTATTAGAATTTTAGTTCTAACTTTAATATATTGTAAGAAATGGTAGGTTATTTTTCTCTAATCTGAGAATAGCATCTCAAGCAACGCCTCTTAAAATGTTATGTGAACTTGTCACAGCTTTGTTTCTAAATTTTTCTGTAATTCGAAAAAATTAAGTAACGATTAAAAGGCTAACCTTCTAACATAATCTTCCTAATTATTTAGGATATTATTGAAAGTAACTTGTAATAAATTTTCAAAATATTATTATCCAATTTATTACTATTTTTATCGTGATTATCATTTTTTTTTATAAGTTACTACTTTGAAAGGTTAAAAAAATTGAAACATGTTTAGCTTTATTTTGTTTTTTTTTTATACATTTAGGAATGCTAGAGTCTTTAGATAGGATGTGTTTATTTATCTTTTATTGTTATTTTGAGTATTCTTTATATTAGTAAAGAGGGTATAAACCAGCATATATGTGTTTTATGTTTTATTTTAGGTTGATGTTCATTTGCTCCATTAACTATCTATGGAGGGTTTTTATCTTTATTAATTTTAATATTTTATTTTATGGTTTAATTTTAATATTTTATTTTATGGTTTAATTTTAATATTTATTTTATGGTTTAATTTTAATATTTATTTTATGGTTTTCTAATATTATGTAGAAATTTCAAACCAAAGTTTTATCTATTTAGATTTTTGATAAATAGAGTAATTTATTTCGCAGAAGGCTTGACATCTGATTACCCTGGCCATGAAACAAGTTTGCTTGACATCTGATTACCCTGGCCATGAAACAAGTTTTTAAATTTTTCATGAGTAAACTTAAATTTTTAAAAATTAAAAATATTTTAAATTAAAATATTATATATTTTTGTTATTATTTTTTTTCAAAGTATTATATATATAAAAGATAAAGACATGATGATGAAGATGTAGTTTTGCCAAGTTTACTAAAAAAATGTTTA
This sequence comes from Pinus tabuliformis, assembly GCA_031772625.1. NCBI lineage: Eukaryota > Viridiplantae > Streptophyta > Pinopsida > Pinales > Pinaceae > Pinus > Pinus tabuliformis. The sequence goes on from CM062811.1 coordinate 978,544,750, forward strand.
GATGGCGATCAAGTGTTTTGTTAAGACATTCCTTGATGGAATGGGGTGATATATTGGACATGCTGAAGATGTAGTCTTGCCAAGCTTACAAAAAAAGGTATAGTAATGAATAGAAAGCAGATATTAATTATGGAAAAATCCACATATTTATTTTTTGTAAAAGAAAATATTAATTATAGTAAACTTTATATATTTGAATTTTTTTGGATAATTAATTTATGAAGACTCTTGGTTATTAGAGATTTTTTTTAAACAATTTTTTAATTGTGAAAAACTAAACTTAAACCACATAAAATTAGTTATCTACCAATAAAAAAATTATAAATTCAAATTAAAAAAATTAAAAAAATAAATTTATTATTTAATTTTACCAAAACTTTAAGAAGCTTTAAAAATAATATTTAATAATTTACAAATTAATTAAGATTCAAAACATTTTGATCCAATCTAATTACAATAACCTGAAAATTAAAAGTAATACACCCTATCCTATTCTCCTTATAGAAGCAGGTATTTCCCCTATTGAGAGTCTAGCTATGATTAGGTTTCTGCTATATAAGCACAAACTCAATAACATAGATGATCATAGACTTCCTAAGCTAGCTTTAAATTCCAGCCAAAACCACCTAAGGCTCAATCAGGGGTGGCATAAAGACACAAGGGCCTGGTTAAACTATTGGGAGATCAATGAGAATGATGCATTGCAAAACATAAATAACATTAAAGATATTGTTACTTCTAAGTTCAAAGAAAGAATGTGGTGTGAGAAAGATTTAGCGGCTAAAAGAAAATTAAGTTATTATAAGAAGGTTATCAACCCCACCCTAGAAGATCAAAAGTATCTCCCTATTTTAACTAGCTCAAAGAAGAAAATTAATATAGCAAAGATTAGAATGAATTCTCATGAGCTCCATAGTGAAACAGGGAGTTGGGCAGTTCCTAAAATGCCATGGATGGAAAGGATCTGCCATATATGTGACAATAGGAACATCGAGGATGAAAACCACTTCCTCTTAGAGTGCCCCGCGTACAACCACAATAGATCTCAGTTTCACAATCTTTGTTACAATACTGACCTTCCTAGCCTTTTACAATGTCAAAATTATAGTAAGCTTGGGAGGCTTCTCTCCAAGCTTTTTGAGCATAGGAATAAAATCTTAAATCAAAATAAGTAATTTGTTTCTTTAGGTCCGACAGACCAATATTTGGTCTTAGCGGACGTTAACCATCATCATCATCATCATCAATAATAATAATAATATAAATAAATATAAAAATATTTTTTTTAAACCTTCTATTTATAATGTCCATTTTTATTTTTTTAGTTTTAACTAATAATATAATCTTTATCGAATCTTAAATAATCTTTTGTCAAATTGTTTTTGAACCAAATATCTTAAAATTATGTATAATTTTTTTTTTATGATTTAAAATTATTTTAAATTTTTAATTCTGAGAAAAATAAAATAATTTAATAATTGTTTACAATGTAAAATTTGAAAAAAGTTGTGCATCTTCACAAATTTGATCACGGTCCATGCTTCATATATTAGAGATTAAGATGGTTTTAAATTAGTTTTTATTATTAATTTATTTTTTCCATTTTTTTTTAATTATTTTTTATAATTTTATTTTTGAAATTTTATGAAATAAATATCTTATTATATATTTTTAATTGGTTTAATATTTTTTTAAGTATAATTATAATTTAATTTAATTTTCCATATATATATATAGAAAATACTACTATGGTATATCTAATCTGGGAAAAATAAGAATTAATTGAGATTTTTTAACATTTTATATCTATAATCAAAGAGAAGGGAGATAAGATTTCCTAGATCCCCTTAGTTTTGTTGATTAAACAAGTCAAGAAGGTCAGTAGTGTGGTAAAGATTATGAAAATTAGAATGGATTTGAGTAAGAGCCGGGCAATCGAAGAGAAAAGTGCTTTTTATCTTCAACCCTCTTATTATCGCAAAGGTGACAAACCCTCTTGTCCCAAAGTATTTTGGGAATAGAACAATGCCAGGTTTCACTTTGAAGCTCATGAGAATTAGTCCTTATCTTGGAAATGTTCATTTTCTTCTTAGCACTGGCCAAGACAGTGAGATAGAGATTGGCGTTGATCACCTCCTTATAACACCTTAGCTTCCTTTTTCCCTCTAACCCCTTATCCTCCCACAACTTATCCTTATATTTGAAAGTAATAATTGTTTTAATATTAACCTTATTCTTCATGATGATCTTTTCCTTTACCTCCCAAATGGTCTAGTCAAGACTGGTCATCCTTATGCCAACCTTGCTTGAGCCGGAGGTGGGGGTTTCGGCTAGAGTTAGAAGCAATTTTAGGATACCCCTTGGTTGCCATGTTGTATAGCTTCTTATACATGGGATAACTAGTCATAGCCATGCTTTCAATGGGGAAAATGTTAGCTTCAATAAGGAGGATAGGGTAGGGAGTATTTCCTTTAATCTTAAGGTTGTAGGCTATAAATTGCTTTTGGATAAGATCAATCTTCCTCCACGATTCTTTAAATATACTACAACCTGCAATCTCACATCCATATAAAATAATAAGGGCGACGAAAGTCTCAAAGAGAAACATTTTTTTTATTCCATGCCCAAAGATCAGTTGACTTAAACATGTTTTCAAACACATAATAAGTTTTCTAGCCTCAAATTATCATTTTCTAAATATTATTGTAATGACCCACTTCGAGTTATAGGGAACATAGAAATATCAGTATGCATATGATGCATCCATATGATAACTACATATGCATCCTAGTAAAAGATGAACAGATTAATTATTGAAAATTCTAAGAAAATACCTAATTCACAAAATATATATATATATATAGATTGGGTGATGTACTTAATGTTTGTACCACCACCATAAAATATAACTATACAAAATGAAAAGAAAGACAAAGTACTATATAAAATAGGAGGGAATGTCCTACATATGGTATTAAAGTAAATATGAAACATACTTTATAAAATAGGAGGGAATGTCCTACATATGGTATTAAAGTAAATATGAAACATACTTTATAAATTAACGAGTGAAATACAATATAAAATATACAAAAGCTATATTATATATTAATTATGAACTAAAAGAAAATAAAACATAAAAATGCCAACTATGCAAATTTAATCAAATCCATTAAATATATATTAGGAACATAAAATAAAGTCACGTAGCATATATGTGGCCTATCGATACAATAAGAGTTAAAAGGAGCACATTGTCAACCATAGACGCAGGTGGCGGATGCTTGTTTAGCCCTAGACTAAAACTTATTATTAATTTTAATTTAATATTTTTTATTAAATTATTGGGTAAATTTTATATAAAAATTTAAAATTAATTGATGTACATTTTTTCCCTTTTACATGATTACTTTATTGATATTTATTTATTTTATAATATAATTCTTAAAAAAAGTTTTAAGATTTTTGATTTTTGATTTTATCTTTAAAGTTAAATCTTACTGTCTTACTATATTTGGCTTCCATGAAGTGGATGATGAAGGTTGAATAAACAAACTTAGTTCATGAATACACGAAAACCGCCATGTATGTTGTTATAAAGATTTTAATTTAGTGTATGTTGTTGTTAAAAGAATACGTTAAAGTTAAATGTTACTGTCTTACTATATTTGACTTCCATGAAGTGTATGATGAAGGTCGAATAAACAAACTTAGTTCATGAATACACGAAAACGCCATGTATGTTGTTATAATGATTTTAATTTAGTGTATGTTGTTGTTAAAAAAACACGTTAAAGTTAAATGTTACTCTCTTACTACATTTTCCTTCCATCAACTTTTTACCTTTTTTTTTTTTTTTCATGAAGGTTAATGACTACTTCTACTAGTCTTTACTGGTTATTGTTTGTAGAAGTGGATGCTAAAACGCGTGGGGCAGGGGTGGATTGGAAAACGATTGCCATCATCGTGGATGCTGAGACCACTTGTATGCTTGCAGAGTTTCATATTTTATGGAAGCTTGGGTTGTTCTGTTCTTCTTTGTTCGACGTAGCTGCTGGCATATAATTGCAAATTGCAATGGTGGGGTGTGCTTCCTAAGCTTGGCATTGGAGACGAATACTACAGTTGCAGAGGAATACTACAGTGGTCGTTTTTTGTCTGTCTTCAAACGAGTAAGAAGACTGAATGACATTTTCTATTCAAAGTATGAATTGAAATGTTAATCTAGCTATTTAGTGCAAGAACTGTTAATCTGAAAACAACTAGTGTGCCTATTGCGCATGTTAATAAGAAAAGATGATAGGCCTATACCTTAGAAATCCGGGTTAGTCCTCTGGCCTAGCCAGAAGGCAATCCCGAGGTCTATAATAATAATATGCAAATTTATTTAAATTTTAAAGGAAATATTTAAGTAAGAGTATGCTCTACTTTTAAGGGATAAGAATGTACATTAAAAAATAAGTATGCTCATTAAAGAAACAACTATGGAACCTTTGCATTTTTATGTTAAGAGATAAGTTAAGTTGAATAAGACACTTTGGTATTTTATAGAACACCAAAACAATCAATGAATCTTACTAAGTCGAAATATTATCAGATAAATAAAAAAACGTGAAATAATTATCACGTTTAGTCCCTAGGTCGACTTGGACTAACCAACAACCCGGGGACTTGTTTGGGTTCAATGCAACCTCGCATTAGTTTTTGGGGTTGAATAATAAGACCAAAATCGTGTATACCTTAGGGATGAGCGAAGCATAAATATGAATCTTATAAATGAATTGTGAACCTAATGAAGATAAGAAATAAAAGACAACGAACAAAATAGTGGTTGTACCAAAGAAAAAACAAAACTAGCAGATGAAAACTATACTTGTCTGTAATGTATTCAAAATAGCCACATAAAACTGATTATTGATACAAAACCAAAACAAAAAACCATTTCTGACAGTGAAACCCTCATTCACGGGAATTAAAAAAGGAATATAATAACAATACCTTTCATATATGAACACCCGGACTCTAAAAGGACCATAACTTAATTAAGTCCATTACGCCAAACCAAGCTCGTTAAGATACCTAAACCAACAGACATTCTCTCTCCATATATATAACTTCAACTCACAACAAACCTCAAATAACTTGCGGCGGTGCCAAAAAATACAAGAATGAAATAACAACACTTCGTGGCCACATTTGGGTTCACAATGTATAATTTGTCCCTATCCATTAATTAAAAACCTAAGAAAATATCTATAGGGACGAAATCTAGAAACCGTAATGAAAACAACACAAAATTTATGAAACATGGAAAGAATAAATATGCGTGGAGGTCAGCTTATTGACCCCCATCTCAAACAAAATTATAGAAGAAAAGATAAACCAAAAACATATTGGACCTGTAATTAAATTCAACATTTTGTACATTCATGAGGAATGATATTATGTGGAATAACTTCTTTTTTTTTTTTTACAAAATCGGTTGCTTGATATATTCAAAAAAGTTGGAGGAGTCTTAGCTCCGATTTTACAAGAGATGAAGTTACAGTAGTTGCTTGTGTTTGTATTTCATCGTGGCAATACACATGAATGCCTTTACTGTTCACTTGTAAGATCCTAGAACAAGTATAGATTCTTATGAATTGGGATAACAGAAAACTGGTTTTGCAGTACATCTAATCAATAGTGATATATCTGATATGTCGGTCGATGGAGGCCTCAGGTTTGCTGTCAAAGATCACGAGTTCTGCTGAATAAGATCCAATTTGTTTTTTTTAAATCTTCAAGAATGAGAATAAACTGCGTAGACAGAGATTGTTGCAGATGGAGATTTGGTCAGACTCCTTGATAATAGAGGCGCAGTTCCTTGGAGAGTGGCGATTTGGAACAATCATGTGGATCAAGGGATGAATTGGTGCAGGCTCGCTTGATTGCATAAGAGGCTTCCTTTTTCCCGTGAGCTGGCCTGACTAGCTCTCTTATTCGCTTCCTGGTTGTTGGATCGAAGGACATGAAAAAATTGGTACTCCAAGCCCTGAGACAGCAGATTTTTACAATGACTGATGATTTGATGGAGAAAGAGATTGGATGCTTGTCTGTTGCTATTCATTAAACTGATTATTATAGCTGAGTTGCCGAAGATGAGGGCTTTGTTAATCCCTTGGTTCTGAAGCTGTAAGATACCTTGGTACAGACCCAGAGTTTCAGCTCGGTTGTTGCTTAGCCTTCCCAAACCCCATTCGAAGGAGGACACAGGTGCGCCTAAAGGATCCAGAATGATGCCCCCTGCGCGGGGAGCTCCCGGATTAGATTTGGAAGCTCCATCAAAAAATAAAGAGTGAGAGAGCTTCAACTCGGTTGTTGCTTAGCCTTCCCAAACCCCATTCAAAGGAGGACACATGTGTGCCTAAAGGATCCAGAATGATGCCCCCTGCGCCGGCAGCTCCCGGATTAGATTTGGAAGCTCCGTCAAAAAATAAAGAGTGAGATTTCTTTGTAAGGAGCCATTTACCGAAATCATCTTTTGTGAGGCAGATTTTCCATTCAGGGTTGTCGGCTTTGCCACTAAACTTACTGATCTTAGTTGCTAAAATGGTGCTGGACCTGTCTATAAGATTCCAAATAAAGTTTCTCTCCTTTGTCCATAGGCTGACGGGATCGATTCTCTTTGTTATCTTAGATGCTATAGTTTCCGATGCAAGACTTGAAACTTTAAGGAGTATGTGCCTGATTGTAGTTGCTTTGTCTCGAATATCATACTGTTTCGGGCGATCCATATGCACCACAGAAGAACATAAGGAATGACGTTCCAAACTCTTTTAGCTGGATTTTGATTCGTTGAATGCCAAGGATAGCTTCTCCTCCAGTTATTTAAGGCTTTGACAATAGAATGTTGGGGATTCCAAATGGGGGGAGCAGAAGGGATGATGTTGTTCCAGCATGAGGCAGCAAAGGGACAAGAGATAAATAAGTGCTGTATTGATTCCTCTGCCGCTTGACAGTTGGGACACCTAGAGGGTCTGAAAATGCCTCTTTTCCTGAGGTTCTATGCAGTTAAGATTTTACCATGGAGAAGTGTCCACATGAAAAATTTGATCTTTGGAATTGCTTCAGCTCTTTTTAAAATCTTCCCGTGAGCCCAAACAACAGTGGGGTATTCCTTGCTACTCAAGTAGCTGTATCCTGCTTTGATGGAATAATTTGTTCCTGAAGGGTCCCAACGAAACTCGTCCTTTGCACCTTTAATGGTGGGTGCAATACTGTGCAGACAGTTACAAAGAGAGTCAAAGCTACCTTTGAGATGGTGGGGTATGGGTGGGAATTCCCATTGAACCCAGGCATTAGATGAAACATTCCATTGAGAGATTTGACTCAGATTAGATATTCCTTTACTTTGAAGATAATGAAGAATAGGGTCGATACCTGGAAGACTGTTTATGGGAGGGTTCCCCATGATTTTTTCCAAACCAAAGTTCACCGTTTCACCTCCTTTTGGCACTTTAGAAACATTTTGCGCCATGAAGACAATAGCTTTTTTACAAAATTTCCATATCTTTGTACAGTGTCTGTTGGGGATTTCAGCATTGAGAATTTGTGATCTTGGCTGATTAAGATATTTTGATTCTAGGGCTTTTTTCCACCATGCAGGTTGATTGTCCATTATTCTCCAAATCAATTTCCCACCGAATGCTAAATTCATAAGAGATGGGGACCTAATGCCCAGACCTCCATTCTCAGGGCTTTGTATAACCTGTTTCCAGTTTACTAGGTTGTATTTTTTCTTTTCATTCTTGCCCCCTTGCCAAAGGAAAAATTTGAGGATGCTATCCATTTTTCGGTGGAATGAAGCTGGAGCTTGGGCCAGAGAAAACTGATATAAAGGTAGGGAGGAGAGCCCTGATTTTAGTAGAACCTGTCGCCCAGCTGGATTGAGCCACATAGTTCCCCATCTCTGAATTTTCCTTTTCATTTTTTCTAGCGTTAAGTCCCAGGCTCCAGTCTTTGCTTTCCCTATGGTTACCAGCATTCCCAAATAACTGAAATAGTCCCAATCTAACTTGCAGGGGACACCAAAAATATTGGCAATATTATGTATCATTTGGGATGAAGCATTCCATCCATAAATATAGCTCTTAAGGTAATTTATTTTACCTCCTGAATATCTCATGAACTTGTCAAGCAGGGACTTGAATCTTCTTGCAATAATGGTGGTCGCCCCCCCAGCAGAAGGGTGTCATCGGCAAATTGAGAGTGATTTATATTTTTAATGCCATCTTCAAACTTGATGCCCGTAATGAGGCCTGACTGTATGTTTTGATCAAGGGCACAGCTAAATGATTCTGCCATGAGGATGAAGAGATAAGGGGATAAGGGGAAACCTTGCCTTAGTCCTCTTGAGGATTGGAAGGAAGGTCCGGGTCTTCTGTTGATGAGGGGAGCGATCCAAGGTCCAGAAATGCAGCCTCTTATGACATTAATAAGAAGAGGTGAGAAGCCCATCCTTTGAAGAACTGCAAATAAAAAAGAATGCCTTACCTTGTCAAAGGCATTGGCCAGATCTAGTTTTAGAATGAAGCCTTTCTCATTCCTTTCATGACTTGAGTGTATGGCCTCTTGAACTAACAGAATAGAATCTGAAATTTGTCTGTTAGCCATAAAGCCTCCTTGGTTTTCTGAGATCAACATCGGTAGAAGAGGTTTGAGCCGAGAGGCTATGATTTTAGTGAAGATTTTGTAAGATGAATTGCATAAAGATATAGGCCTGAAGCGAGAAAAATTGGATGGCCGGTTCTCCTTCGGAATGAGAGCCAAGTGGGTAGAATTTATATATCCGCCTATTTTGCCTTTTTTTTGGATCCACTTGATGTATTTTATGAGGTCCTTCTTTATCAACTCCCAATAATCCCTGTAAAAGCAAATTGGGAACCCATCCGGACCAGGTGCCTTGTTGGGATGGAGGTTCCAGATTGCTTCAACTATTTCTTCCTCTTTTATTTCTGCTGTCAAGTTTTTGTTTAGATCATCTGTGACTTTAGAATGCAAATGCTGTAACAAGTCATCATAAGATTCTTCCTCCCGTGCTTCGGTTAAAAGGTCCTTGAAATGTTTTGTAGCTGCTTCTTTAATATCTGTTTGTTCCACATGTTGAGTACCTGCGCTGTTTGAGATGGCAGTTATGGTGTTTTTGACTTGTCTTGCGGTGGCTTGTTTATGAAAGAATGATGTCTTCTTATCTCCACTTTCCAGCCATATTTGTCTTGATTTGATGCGCCACTTTTCTTCCTCCTGCCTTTTAATTTTGCTCAATTTATTATACAACTCTTCTTCTTGGATTTTTTCGCTGTGGCAGTAATCCTTTTGTTCTATTGTGCATTGGAGTTCAACAATTTGAAGTTTTAGCTCATGTTTTTCCTGTTCTGGCTCCTTATAGTGCGATTTGGCCCATTGTCTAAGCGCTTTTTGCACATTCTTTAGTTTGCTCTCCCATATGTAGCCTGGGGAACCTTCAATATGCTGTCCCCAGGTGAGCTAGATGATGTTTCAGGCAGCTTGTTGATCACTCCAAATATGATTATATTTAAAAGGCAGCGGACCAAGGGCGCAGTGAGTATTCAAGGCGAGAGTGATTGGATAGTGGTCTGAAGCAGCAAAGGGCAAAATGGCAGATTTAATAGATGAAAAGGTTGACAGGAGTGGGATATTAACCAAGAATCGATCCAGCCTCTCCATGATATTGTGGTTGCCCAGCCTTCGATTGCTCCATGTGAACTTGCGATTTTTTGGAGCTATATCTATCAGATCACCAATGTGCATTATGTTTTCCATTTGATTCCTGAAAGGATCTGACAGAAAATTCCCCCCTTGCTTTTCATTAGCATGCAGAATTAAGTTGAATTCGCCACCTACCATGATGTTGCTATTGTCTCCTTCCATGATGTGATTGCTAAGATCTTCCCAGCATTTTCCTTTATCCCTATAGTGATTGGGAACATATACATTGAAGATGACAATCTGTTGATTGTTGATATTATTTCTCAGGACTGTTTTTATCCAATGTTGATCGATTAACTCAGCTTCACTTTGCCAGTCATTTTGATTCCAGATGGTGGTAATTCCTCCAGAAGCTCCTCTTGCTTCACATATGCTTCCTTTGTAATGTTTATACTTTCCAATGATTTTGTTGATTTCTGATTCTCTTTGCTTTGTTTCCTGTAGTAATATGATGGATGGTTTCTCCTGCACTATAAGGTCTGTTAGAGCATTGATTTTAGAGGGGTGCCCAAGTCCCCTGCTGTTCCAAGAGAGGATTTTAATCATTTCAGACCTGTGGTTCGAGGAGGTGCTCTGCCTCCCTTGTCTTTGCTTGCTACTTCTTGATCTTTTGTGGCCTGAATGTAAGATTCTATTGGATTCTGTAGACCAAGGGCTATGTCTTTCTGCGCGTTTTCATCCCCATGCTGCTTTGTAGTCTTTCTTCCCGGCTTCTTTTGACCATCAAAGGAAGAGCCCTGGTCCTTGGAGTTGCTTTGGGTGATTCTAGGGGGGAGTGGTTCAAGAAGGAGGGGAGGAAGGGCAGTCATATAATGAGGGGAAGAGGGCTGATCAGGAGGGTTCGAAGGAGAAGGGTCACCTTCAGGGAGGGAAAGAACATGGAAAGGGTTGGAGGATGGAGGAGAATGAAGGGGTTTCCCAAGTCCAGGGGAATGAGATTAATGAGGAGAGGAAGGCAGAGGAGATGGGATTTGGGCAGAGGTTTTATGAGAGGAGGGTACAGGTTCATTGGGTAAAGAGGGATTAGGGGCTGATTTTTTTTTTTTTACCACTTCCCATTGCTGATCTTGAGTATTATTATCCACATTAGTGATCTTAGTGCATCGATTGGCAAAATGACCATACTCGTGACATACCTTACATTTGAAGGGGATTTGTTCGTAATCCAACTGTTGTATGTGCGACCATTCATCGACTTTTATCTTGATAGCTTCTGGAAGTCCTTTTCCCAGGTCGACCTCGACGCAGATACGGGCGCATGCTTGCATGTTGTCTCTTGGTTCTCTTCTGTCAATATATTTTCCGACTGCATTTCCAATGGCTCGCACAGATTCACCTCCCCAGCAGTGTAATGGGAGATGTGGGAGACGTACCCAAACAGGAACTGCATTAGGAATTTCAAGCTCTGGATCGAAATCTGGCGTCCACTTGTTTAAGTACAGACCTCTGGAGTCCATAAAATAAGGTCCATTGCGAAAAATCAGATCCTTGTCATTCTTTGTCTCGAAGTGAAAGGTAAAGTAGCCCTTCCCACAGAATCTAATAGCAATTTGTCCTTGGATTTTGTCCGACCAATTTCTTTCCACCCACCTCTGAACAGTGTTAGGTGAGGGCCAAAGACCAGTGAATTGCCCTATCAGACCCTTTTCGGCCAAAGCAAGAGCAACCATTCTAGGCAGAGTAGGAGGAAGGGAAACCTCTTGAAGTCCTTCTATTTTTTTTACAAATTTTGAAAGGCCTGGGCGATCTCGTTAAGACGGCAGGGAACTAACAAGGGCTGAGAATGCCAGATGCTGAGCGACCTCCTCCGGTGGAGCCTCTGGAGGGGCCATCAGGAAGGATGGGGGTGCGAACCAGAGATCTGAAGGCGGCAGGCAGCGCGCGCGCTAGGGTTCTCAAGAGCGCGGTTGATGGAGAGGAGGTAGAAGGCTTGTTACAATAATTGGAATAACTTCATTAGTAAAGAGAATGAGATATATTTTTCTAAGTTAATAACAAAGCCATATACAAAATTATGGTAGTTATATAATAATTATGTGTATAACATTAACCAATAACAAATATGCAACCTGTGTAGCACTATCAACACAGAACCATTCAAAATATACAAATTCAAACGTGACTATCAATTCTGAGAAGCCCAAACCCTTAACGTGAGCAGGCCAAGGAAAGGCTTGGAGCCTACCCTCTGGTATCTCATAGGTGAGCACCGATGGTATGACAAACCCCAACAAATCGGAAGGAAATTATTGTACATACGAGAGGGAACCGAAACCTGGAAGGTTTTCCCAAAAACAGTTCGGCCACCCATGGTCCTCTTAGGATAGGCAAGTATAAAAACAAGAGTTACTAGAATTCCAACCTGGAGATGAGCGAACAACATTTATGGGTAATGTAATGAAGCCGAAAACCCTGGTAAAAATCCTCTTAACCCACAGGAATAGTATGCATGTTAGGAATAATTCGGTAGAAGGCATTTAACTCAAAAATTACAACAAATGGAAAAACTGATGAACAATAGAACAAAAGAGTAAACCTTACTCGAGCCGATGGTGAGGGAGTATTCTCCATGCTAGAAGCACAATGCTCGGATGGATGGAAAAACAATCCATCCAACAAGAAACTAAATATTTCCTGAGTGATTTGGTGCAAAATAGGGTTTGAGTGCTGAGGAGCATTTACTTCGCTTGGTTTATGCACTCTCTCCTTGGGAGAAGCAACTGGAAAACAAGGGTTATCTCTGCCTGCAGGAATAGTATGCCTATTAGGAATAATTCAGTAGAAGGCATTTAGCTCAAAAATTACAACAAATGGAAAAATGAACGAACAATAAAATAAAAAAGTAAACCTTACTTGATTCGGTGGTGAGGAAGTATTCTCCATGTGGGAAGAATAATGCTTGGATGGATGGCACAACAACCTAGCCAGTGAGAAACTAAAGATTTCTTGAGTGATTCTGTGAAGAATAGGGTTTGAGTGTCGAGGAGTATTCACTTTGCTTGGTTTCTACACTCTCTTTGTCTGGGAGAAGCAACTGGAAAATGAGGGCTGCAAAGCCATCAGAGCCGACAGAAAGGAACAAAATGAATTTTGTTTGTAGCTGTCAGGCCAGGGTAACTCCAGAATGGGCAGAGAAAAACTGATTGCATAATTCATTAGCTAACTATCATTTATATACATAAATGGGACGGATCAGTTCATCTTCTTGATGACTGTTCACGTTCCAGTTCACCCATCCGTTGAGGATTAGGTGTCAACATTCCCCCCCTTAATCTGAAGGGATGTTGGTGAGTCCAAGCATCGTTCTGAATCTTTCAAGCTTTTCTCTTCCAAGCGCTTTGGTGAAGATGTCTGCAATTTGCTCGTTTGTGGAACAATGACGGAGATGGATTGTTTTGGCCTCAACATGATGTCGGATCAGATGATATTTAGTATTGATGTGCTTAGTACGATCATGGAACTTTGGGTTCTTGGCCAACTTTATTGCAGAGGTGTTATCAATCATGAGTGGAGTTGATTGTATTTGTTTTACCTGCAAATCTTCAAGAATTTTCCTGAGCCACACAATTTCTTTCGTTTCTTCAGCTGCTGCCACATATTCTGCTTCTGTTGTGGAATCTGCTGGTACTGATTGTTTGCGTGATCTCCAGGAGACAGCTCCTGATCCAAGACTCATAGGATATCCTGAAGTAGATACCCCAATTTCTTTGTCTCCATTGAAGTCTGAACCAGAGTATCCAATCAAGTTGAAGTCGTCCACCTGTGTATACTTGATTCCAAGGTCTTGAGTTCCCTTCAAGTACCTTAGAACTCTTTTTGCAGCAGACCAATGTCCCTCACAAGGCTTTTGCATAACCTGGAGAGGATTCCAACAGCAAATGAAATGTCTGGTCTGGTAGTAGTGAGGTAGATGAGACTTCCTACAAGCTGTCTATACTTTGTTGCATCCTCAAATTCCTTTCCTTCAATAGATGTGAGCTTCAAGTTTTGTTCCATTGGAGTAGAAAGAGGATTGCACTCTGTCATGCCAAATCTGTTTAACAAATCTCCAATGTATTTCTTTTGAGAAAGAAATATGGATTTTGGATGTTGGGTTACTTCAATGCCAAGATAGTAATGAACATAGCCCAAATCAGTCATTTCAAAACTTTTTCCTAATTCTTTCTTTATGGATGCAATATAGCTTTCATTGTTCCCTGTCATTAAAAGATCATCTACATATACCACAAGATATACAACTGTTTTGCCAACTTTCTTGACAAATAAAGTTGCATCATCAAGATCAAAATGATTGAAGTTGAGTTTCAGAAGATGCTCAGTTAGTTTTTCATACCAGGCTCGTGGTGCTTGTTTGAGGCCATACAAGGACTTCACAAGTTTGCATACTTTATGTTCATGTCCTTTCACAGCAAATCCTTCAGGCTGGGACATAAAAACATTCTCTTTTAGATCTCCATTCAAGAATGCAGTTTTTACATCCATTTGATGGACTTTCCAACCGTTCTGAGCAGCTAGTGCAAAGAGTGTCCAGATGGTGGCCCATTTTGTTGTGGGGGAAAAAGTTTCCTCATAATCGACCCCTTGCTTCTGTGCAAAACCTTTTGCCACAAGCCTAGCTTTGTGTTTGTCAAGTGAGCCATCAGCTTTGTATTTGTTCTTGTAGACCCACTTGCAGCCAATTGGTTTGGTTCCAAATGGAGGATCAACCAGCTTCCAAGTGCCATTCTTTATGAGGGAATCATACTCCTTCTGCATCGCTTCTTTCCATTCATCATGAGAAGAAGCTTCTTTGAAGGAAGTTGGTTCAAAATCTGTAGACAAGTTCAATTCACAATCATAAGTAACATCCATATCAACAGGTGAATTAGAGTTATCTACATCACCTCCATCTTGTCGGTTTGTATTTTTGGTTCCTGTTTTTCCAATTTCATCAGGATGAACACTTTCAAGTGTCTTTGTCAGCCACTTTGGGGGACCTTTCTGAGATGGTCCGGGCTGCTCTGTTGATTGAGTTGGGACTGAATCAAGATTGAGTCTCCCAATTCTATCAATTACATCACTTAAAGGATCATCCGGTGTTGGAGTTTCATGCACGGGAGATTGTTCTTCAGAAGAAGATTCCACATGTTGATCTAGTATAGGAATCCCCCCTTCAAGATGTGGAATCTGATTATCAAACTCTTGAAATGATTTCATTTTTGTGAATCTATCCAAGCGATCAAGTTGCCGCTCAACAACACTGTCAGATTTGGATGATTCAAGAAAAATGACATCTCTAGATACAACAAACTTTTTATTTACTTCATCATAGAGACGGTATGCTTTAGATGTGTTTGAATACCCCAGGAAGATACACTTACGACTTCTAGCACCAAGTTTGTTTCTATGTACCTTTGGTATTAAAGCATAACAGGTGGAACCAAAGATCCTGAGATGTTTTACCGAAGGAACATGTCCATACCACAATTCATAAGGAGTTTTGTTTCTTATAGCATTAGATGGACATCTATTCTTTATATATGCAGCACATAGAACAGCATCAGCCCAAAACATTATCTTTACATTTTTGAAGAAAAGCATGGATCGTACCATATTCAAAATTGTTCTGTTCATTCTTTCAGCTACACCATTCTGTTGAGGATTATAAGGCACAGTTGTTTGATGTTTAATCCCATGTTTGTGAAGATAGTGTTCAAATTCATTTGATGTATATTCTTTTCCATTATCAGTGCGAATAGACCCAATATGAGATTGTGCATCATTTTCAATCCATTTATGAAAATTCTTGAATGTTTGAAAAGCATCAAATTTGTTCTTCAATAAATAAACCCAACACATTCTGGTGTAATCATCAATAAATGTCATGATATATTTATTTCCATTTGCAGAAGGAACAGGCATTGGACCACATAAATCTGAATGAATGAGTTCAAGCTTCCTATGTGCTCTTGAATGTCAATCATGAAAAGACTGTTTGCTATGCTTTCCTAGAATGCAAGCATCACATTGCTTATGTTTTCTAGGAATTGTAGGCAAACCAGCAACACCATTTTTCTTCAACAAGCGGAGACTATCATAGTTTAAATGTCCAAATCTAGCATGCCATAATAAACTTGACGGAAGTGTACCTTCTTCATGATAAGAAATATATGAGAAATGTTGTGCATGAGCAGAAGTTCCTTGCAGTTTAAGAAGTCTTTCTTCTTCTATACCCCTCATGATAAGTGAGTGGTCAGATGCCTTTCTTACCTCAAGCTTGCCATCAAACATATGAATGGAGTGACCTTGCTGGCGGATGTGGACTAGGGACAACAAGTTTCTCTTGAGCTGTGGGAGATATAGAACATGGTCCAGAAGAAAGTCTGGAAGACCAGGCAGTTTAAGCCTGATTGTGCCAAGCCCTGATGGCTTGATTTTTGACTGATCTGCAAAGTATACTGGTCCATCAACATTGTCAGTGAAATCTTCAAAAAAAATCTTTCCTATGAGTCATATGACAGGTTTCTCCTGAATCAAGCAACCAGTCATTTTTCGAAGAGGCAAGTGAAGCATTAAACAAATCTTCATTTACTCCAATGTTACATTGTGCCTCAATATAGTGAGCGGATTCAGGTGCTTTACCTTTGTCTGTGTCATCAGTTTTACCTTTCTGCTGATTTCTTCTCTGCTCAATTTTGTCCCATGGTAGCTTGCATGTAGAAGCATCATGTGATCCATTTCGTTTGCAGCGAATGCAATGCAGATCTGCCTTTTCTGCTTGAGAATGTCTGCCCCCCCTGCCTCTGAAGTATCTTCCTCTTCCTCTTCGTCCACCTCTTCCTCTTGTAGAATCTTGAGCAAGATGCTTTTCTTTATGAGCAAGGCAAACAGTCTCTTCAGAAGATTCAGGGACTGTTTTCTTTCCAAAGGCTTTCTCTCTTTCAACAAACTTTTTCACAAGAGACTCAAAGGTTATGTCTTTAAGATTTCCATTTGCTTGTAAAGACTCAAGATAATTGGAGTAGGTAGGATAGAGTGCCTTGAGAAAGGCAATAAGAGAGATATCCAGCTCAACCTTAGTGGATTTAATATCATGCATTATAGACTTTATTTCAGATGCAAGAGCAAGGGGATCATTATTTTTTAGTTCAAGAGTGAAGAGTTTAATCATGAGCTGGACAACTTCAAGTGCAGAATGTGAATCATAGAGTTCTTTCAGCTTTTGTAAAGCTTCAAAGGCAGTGGAATAGGATGAAATATGACGACTTACTTCTTCATTTACAGATGCTGCGATCAATGCATAGGCTTTGCTGTTCTTGTTTTCCCAAATGACAAGTTCTTTATCTGATGTAGGCTGCACAGGGTCTTTGTCTTCTTCTCCGACACACACTCCTTTCCACAACTCATTGTAGATGAGGGTGTGTTTTACCATCCGAGACCATTCAGAATAGTTCTCCTTGCCAGTGAGAACTATTCCTACCATAGAAATGATTGAATGCATTCTGTAAAAAAAAATACTTCTGCTAAAAAAACTTCTGCTGATAAGAAATTTCTGCTGATATAAAAAAACTTTTACTGATGTACAGTGAAATTGTACTCAAAAGATTTCTGTGGGAAATAACTTTGGTTGTTTAAAAATAATCAGTCATTCACCGCGAGCTCTACAAAGTTGGAGCAGCAATGGTATTAACCGCGAGCTCTACAAAGTTGGAGCAGCAACGGTATTACAATTTCAAAGTTCACTGAAAAGACTAAAAAATCACCATAAATCCCTTTGATTCTCTAGACCTGAGCTGTTCATCCATACATTCACTCATATCATAACTTCAATATTTACAAGATTATCTGAATACTTAAAAATTACAAGGATGCAAACTCGGTTTCACCTTATAACTTTCTGGGACAAAACGTCCAGTGAAGATGGACCATTGAATCAGGCATAGCGTTTGAGAAAAGAAATACTCGAGAAAAGACGATTTCTCTTCTTGTTCTTTGATCTAACAACGTCTATGCTGGAAATGTTTGTCAATATTTGAACAGTTTGTTAAAAAATGCTAAAGAGTTGCTGCATCGACCTCAATGTGATTCAGACGCATCTCATTCATTCCCGATACTTGGCACATAAAAGAATAATAAAAGAAGGTAGCCACTTCAATCCCAAATCATTCTCTTTGGTGAGCTTGTAATGTTCACTTGAACGGACGTCTATAGCAGGTTCCAAGTTAACTAATAACATAATTTAATAGATTACTGCAGAATTCACCACAATGTAAATAAATAAGAGCACAAACTCTTCCTTTCCATGCATCCCTAAGCGAGACAACCCATTAACTCATGGAAATATCGGAATGAAGGGGATATGAAAACTAAGGTCATCTAATATTAAACGACCATCGAATCTTCGAGATGGAGGCCGCCTGAAACCACGCGTTTTAATGCATTTCTGGTTTCTCGATGACATGGGCACGATAACGTTGGTTGAAAACACATAAAATACTTGGTCACGCTCATGTATCTTCCTGAGCTTCGAGGAAATGGTTGCAGCCAACATGGATTGGCTTCTGGAAACCTTCGACGGGGCTGGAGAAGCCAATATAGAGCATGCGGAAGAGTTGAATAACGCAGAAGGGGAGATGAATAACGCGGAAGGGGAGGAGAGCGAGAGCAGGCCGTAGGACAATCAATGATTTTTTTTAACCGATGCGCAGAGACCCAATGACACGCAGGACAGAGGTAGAAACGCTCAGGTATTCAGCGCAGAGAATGAAACGCATGACAGAGGCAGCGCTCAGGTATTCATGCGCAGAGAAAAGGAGTTACGACTATTCTTAGGACTGGGACCTGTGCTCTGATACCATGTCAGGCCAGGGTAACTCCAGAATGGGCAGAGAAAAACTGATTGCATAATTCATTAGCTAACTATCATTTATATACATAAATGGGACGGATCAGTTCATCTTCTTGATGACTGTTCGCGTTCCAGTTCACCCATCCGTTGAGGATTAGGTGTCAACAGTAGCAACCCAGCAAGGTGGTTACCCTAGTTCGTTCACAAGTGATGATAGCCGTATGATGATCATTAGGTGAGGCAATCCTTGGATGATCGTCGTGTGGCATTCCAGATTGATGCGCATCTAGAGGGGTGCCTGCAATTTTCGAGAGCCACCCATAACATATGAATTAGTACCGATACTTAATGTTTTCCTGTGAAAACTAATGTATGGTACTTGACCTGATACATGTCACAATCAAATCTCTTAAAAATCATTTACACTATACGTAACTCCGTGATACATGAAATTAATGTTCCATGGCTGGGCTCAATGGTTCATACCATTGAGTTGTAATAAATTAAATGGCTTACATAACTATAATGTCAATATTAATATTCTGCTTTGACATCAAATCATAATGTTTAGAGTAATAGATAAGCGGTGACATGTAAGTAGAATAATTTTTTTTTTATTGATTTATTCAAGGTGTTAACGTATATGTGACAAGTATGGTTTAATTAAGGGTTAACTTCCAAGGTTTCATAAGGTTTCGTTTGCATTCATACTCGATGTCTGAACCCACTTACCTACTGTGCATTCAGATTTCCCATTAATTTATACGAGCATAACTACAATTAGAAATTTCCTTCTTGTCATCTCAACTGTTGATCTGAACCCTAAGCTCAGAAGGTCGTAGATCCAAAATTGCTCCAATCTCGAAGAGAACTCTAAGCTAGATGGCAGTAGATCCCAGCATGACCTTTGAATGTTTTTATGGTGATCTGGATAATGGGAACTTTTTAAATGCTTTTATGGCGATCCTTCTAATATATTGTCATACATTTATGATCGTGAGGTGGAATCCCTTACCCTTAAAATTTATGGTAGAAAATATCATCACGACAAATACTTGTCATAAACTTTTATTCTACATTTAAACTTTTCTATGTAATAATAGGTTGGGAATAATTCAAAGTGCATGACAATGATCACATGCAAATAATTTATGGATCATCATTTATTTAATAATAATAATTTAAATGGTTTTAGTATAGTTGAAAGCAATTGCAAATACAGATTTTATTTTACGTTTAAACTCTAATTTTAAACATTAATGTGTGGGAATAATTTACTGACAACGGTAACCCATAAATAATTTATGGGTAATTATTTATGTTGCAAGGTGATAACGACACTAACTTGTCATATGATAAGTTTAAAATATGTCAAGTCGTTAGTTCACTTTTTTCAAAAATTTCTTCATTTTTTTTTTTGAAATGCAACGATTATTTAATATAGGTTCTTGCGAAAATCAATAGAAAATTTTTCATGGTTTGAGTTTTCACTTTTATATTTTGAAATGCATAAGGATTATTGAATATAGGTTCTTGCGAAAATGAATGGAAAAAAATTCATGCTCGTACATGATGTCAAATTATTGTGTGAAGTGAATTGGAAAGATGAAAGTTCATGTTGCAAGGTGATAAGGACACTAACTTGTCATATGATAAGTTTAAAATAGGTCAAGTCATTAGTTCACTTTTTCAAAAGAAATTTGAATAATTTTATTATTGATCTTTAAAATTATACTTTCGGATTAAAATTATCCCTTAAAAATAAAAATAAAAATATTATAAACAATGATTAATCTATGATTTTTTTTCACATCTTAACTCATGGTACTCTATAACCTAAGTATACCTTAAGTTACGTTCTCATATAATATAATAAAATATGGTGCATGTTGTACAAATGGAACTAAAAAAATTTACTCCTTTTACTTTAGTGGCATAAAAACCTAATGATAATTTTTTAATAGGTCATGATAGTTACAAATAATGATAATAATAAAAATAATAGTAGTAGATAAATCAATTTTCTCATGTTGTGGATGATTGAGACTTTAAATTTATGTAATAATTTAAGAAAAAACGACATGCAGATGCAATGTCAAGTGTTTTTACTTTTAATTTATAGTTATTTTTAGAAATAAATTAATTTAGTTGTATATTTCATTTAGACATTTTGTTTTATTCTACTTTATGTTCAATATATATATATATATATATATATATATAATTTTTATTATTTCTATCTTTTCAATATAATAATATAAAAACATATGCAATAAAATTACTTCTCTTATAAATGTTCACTTGGAAGCATAGAGAAATGTGTAGGGTGTACTAAATCTGAGACATTTTGAAATGTGTACTCAATATGTTGAATTCTTTTATTTTTTTCAAACATTTTAAAGCAAAATAATCACCAACCGTACTTTTTGTATTAATAGATTATTAATAAGTAGTTATCATATAAAAAATAGGGCAGCTTAAAAGGTACAATGTCGAGCTTATGGTAACTTCAACAAAGTTACAAAATTTTTATGTTTGTGTCAAACTTATGATAACTTCATAAATTCCAAATTTAGGATTTCACAAATATGAATTTATCGTTAATGTGAGTTTTAATATTATATTGAAAAGGTTTTGCATCATGTGCTCATCTAAATCATTTTTTGAATATGAGGGATTTGTCCTTCTTAATATTGAAATATTGAGCTTTTGTATTATTATTTTTTTAATTTGTTTTTATATATATAATAATAATTGAATTAACAATGAGGGTAATTATCATATATTTATCTTGCCCATCTTTGAGAAAAATGTTTCAAAAAATCGTTCTTGCGCAGTGGTTATACATTTCAATAATTTTGGATTTTTAAGTTGCACTATTTTGTTTAGTCTAATATTGAAGTATATAGAAAGCAAGTAAAGATGAAAATGGATTGTTTTCCTAATCCCTTTTCAGATTAAAATAATCAATGAATGTTGTTCCTATTTCCAATTAACATTTTTCTTCTTTTCTTTGCAGTACATAAGGCAAATTTTCCTTTGTTTCCAACAAAGGTTGTTGCTTTTGGTATGGATACTACTATTTGGAAATTTATCCCCTTTGACATTATTGAGTTTCTCTTTCATTGGATTCCTTTGTCGGCGTTGATGAAATTTAAGTTGCTTTGAAGACAATGGTGTCTTGTTTTAGAAAACCCGCTTTTTCTTATGGCTTGTGATTGATGTTGTGAGAAAGAGTTAGGATTTATTTCTTTGTCCAATTTTTTTCACAATGATTGCTTCCTAGCATCATATCTTAATAGCGGTGGTTGGTTGTCGAATATAGTGTTTCCTTTTCTTTATTCTGCATACATTATTGAATCTACAGTGGGATCAATTATTCTCTTTAGCACGTCTGCAAGTTATTTACATACAAAAAACTATTTCATTGTCAACCCTTTTATGAAGACATTTAGAATGTTGGAGTTCTTACTGTTAGGGAGTGAGTATTCTTCTCTTTATTTCAAAAATGCAGTCAGGAAATTATGAATGGGTGTTTTTGAAACATGTTTGTGAAAACATGGACTCACATTTTCTCATTTGCAGTAGTGTTGACAATGTTTGGAAGAGAACGAAGCTTCCATATGGTGGTGTAACTCCACCAAAGGAGGCTATCTTCTTTGAATAAAAGTTTTATTGGGTATATCTAGACAAAGATTATGAAGATTACCCTACTTATGGTTACACTATCTACTGGTTGGAATTGAACATAAATAATTGGGGTTATTCATTTGTTCCTATTGTTGACATACAATGTATGTCATTAGGGTTATATAAGAATTAACTTGTTTATGTTGTTAATAATGGCGGGACGTTTGTTTGGTCACTTGAAGAGGTAGAGAATTTTGAATTTGGTCGACTATTGAAAGAGAAAAGTTTGGAATATTTTGAAGATGAATGGGGACATAGATGGTCGTTGCTTCAATTTGTCTCTTTGGATATAAATACTAAATGTGCAGGTTACGTACCTTTGCGCATAATTGGAGAAAAAGTCCTTATGCTTGGTTGGTTTGTAGTGCAGTTAAAGTTGTATGATTTACTGAGTGGAATATGCAAAACAACAATTCTTGATGGATTGTCCATGCTGGAAGCATCACAATTCTATCTACAAACAATTGAAGAATTTATGATGTCATTGAAAATGAAAATCTTTTTTCATTAATTCCTAATGCAGATTCTATTGTTGACATACCTCTACTACCTCTGGATGTATTCAATTAGCGTTTGAAGCATGAAGATATTTTTTTGTGTATTACTGAAAACCATATCTATGTTTAATGTTTTTAAATATTTTTTTTAACATCATTGTAATTCACATTTTGAAGTTATATTAAGGAGATAGCCTCATGGTTCTATCTACAAATGGTGGATGATTTTGATGATGTCATTGAAAAAGGAAATGTATTTTCGATTATTCATAATAGAGATTGTATTCTTCATATACGTGCAGTATGTGTGGATGTATTGATTTAGTGCTTGAGGCTTGAACATGTTTGGTTTTTGATAATGCAGAAGACCTTTTCTATGTTTTGATTTTTTAGATTTTAAAGTTATATTAACAATATATGGATGGTAAATTTTGAATGCAGTTCGTATTTCTTAGTTTTTGATTTCTTCAACTTCTTGTTCAATCAATTATTCACAAGGGGAACATTTTTGTATGTGTTTCAAGTTTGTCGTGGGAAACATAATTTCTCAAATATTTCTTCTCTGCACTTTTCTTAGATTTTAGTTATTTCAAGATTGTAGATTATGTATTAGTGTGAAACGAAATTGCGAATTGACTTTAACTTTATCATAGAGATGCTGAGTGAAATAAGAAGCAAGAGTGGTGCGAAAAAACCTCCCTCTGCTACTACATGCAAACGATTAAGTGAATACCAATGATAGTGGTATCAACAGAATAAGGAAGTCATTAAAGCATGAAAAAGAGTTGCGTATCAACGAAAGAAAAGATCTTTAGTGAATGATGAAGAAGGAAGACCTGTAGGGTGTAACTCATAGGTACGAAAAGAGCAGTGAAAATTTTGTTTTGATTGTCGTTTCATTGCATGTTTATCATTTGAAAGAACTTATTATTTTTGAAGGTTTACTAACTTTTCTCTTTTTTTTTTTTGGAATATTGTGTTTCGAAAGAGAGTTTTCATATGAACAACAATGGTATTTCCCATGAAAACAATGAAAGAAATGCAGTTTGGAGTTCATGAGAATTGTAGGAATGAGGAATTTCCTGAAATGGTTGAAAATTTGGGAAATTGTGTTGGTGAAGAGGTTAAAGCATTTCTTGGTAGCAACTATATTATTAATATAGCCACCCCTCCTAAATCTGTATGTAATGTGTTTGTTGGAACAATGTAGGGAGTTCACATTTTTTTCTTTTTTTTTTTGCATTTTCTTTTCGTCTGGATCTAAACTTTTTACTATTCTTTTTTCGCCCATATTGTTTTTTCAAAACAATGTTAAAATATTTGTAACCGAAAAATAGATTCAGAAGCAGTCAAACCTTTATTTCTTTGTGAATGCGAGGGTCGACGACCAACTTGTCAAACTTCAAGAAATGATGAAATGTACATAATCCAGGTAGATATTTGGGGCCACCCGCCTATTCCACCTAGACCCCCTAATCAGTTTCATTTGTTTCCTTAATTGTAGCACAATTTACTATTTTTGGCATTTTTTCGGGTCCTAAACGTCTGGAGACATTTTGAGGCCCTAAACAATGTGGTTTGGGAACAATTTCCCAATAATAACTAGTTAGGAGCCATAGTCCTCGGAAATATCTTTCCAACGAGGTATCATACGCGTCAAACAGAGATAATATGACCAAGTTATGACCCCAGGAAGTTGGCTGCCAACTAACCCCAACGTGGCCCATAAACTCTTGGTGTTACATCTCCTCGGGTTAGGTTTTTCTCATATTGTTCAATAATAAAAGGGTCCTTGAGCCTCATTATAACTCAATTTAGAGGCATGTAGCTGCCACATCTCTTCTCAGAGATAAGCTACCATTTCCCGAGCTATCTTATTCCCATTCTGTTTGTAAGCATAGTTCAATATTTTCTATTAATGAAATGAAGTGTTTTTCTGCTGCATCTATGTGTTTATGATTATATCATTAAGTTGTTGCGTTTATGTTTAAGTTCATATCAGTGATATCAAATTCGTCTGCTCTTTCTCTGTTTTTCTTTGCATGTCGCTAATGAGGTCAGGCTATAAAGAGTTACGGCTCGATCTGGTTGAACCATTGTAGGATCGGCCTCACAAAACCCGATGAACTCCCATGGTGGAAGAAAATAAATATGAGGGGGCAGGAGATCCTTTCAAAATGTTTCTCTAGGAGTCCCTCGAGCGACAAAGGGATGCGATGATGGATAATTTTGCCTCGATCCTTCAACGGCTACGCACAGGTGATGCATCTTCATCCGACAATCACCCTCGAGGCGCCACTCCTTTTAAGGTACAAGTTAACTTCAATATTCCCATATTCGAATGCCTGATATATGCAGATGCCGTAGATAAATGGTTAAATCTATTGGAAGGATATTTTTCAGTTCATGATTTTTCCAAACGGGAAAATCTTACGTTTTCACTTCTCAAAGCCGCCCCACACGTCAAGGATTGGTGGGAAACCTACTATGAACAAAAGGATGAGTGAACCCTAACTTTTTTCTGGTGCAAACACTTGGAATTATTTTGAGACGCCATCAAGGAACAATATTACTCTGTCGCGAGCTATGAAGATAAATACATAAGTGGACCACGCTACGGTAGGGAAGGGACCAAGATGTGCCAGAGTTCACAAATAATTTCCATACCCTTCACACGAAGCTGGGTATTAAGGATACTGAGTGGCATTTGGTGCTCAAGTACCATTTTTGTCTACACAGATACATCCAAGACGAGATGGAGTTCCTGGATATTTCCTCGCTTGACATGGTGTATCGATACACTGTAAAGATTGAGAAGAAGTTTAAACAGAAGAAGCAGTACTTTGGATTTGCCCAAAGCAAGGAAAAGGCACCCCCAAACCACAGAAAAAGAGACCGAGATAAGGCTGGGCTACCTAGGAGAACTCGCCAAAGCCGCAAGCAAAGAACAACACCATGAAGACGAAGAAGGACATGGGAAAATGGTGTGAGTTCCATAACAGCTCCACTCACAATACAAGTATGTGTAAGGAAAAACAATCACTAGTGCTCAAGTTGAAGGCTTTCGAATCAGGCGCACGTTCCGACTCTAAATTAGAACCCGATAAGGGGACTGACAAAGGGAAGTAGATCATTGATGCGAATCCTAGTGCCATAATGCCCACCAAAAAGATCCAAAAAATTGAGCCTGAAGATCCAGAGGAGGGGGAACGCCTCTTCCACTCATATATGTGGGTGAGGGGTTCTCTGTTGCAGTTCATTGTCGACAACGAGGGCCAAAAGAACCTCATTTTAGTAAAAGTTGTGAAGTAGCTGGGCCTAAAGACTACAACACATCCACAACCATACACCATTGGGTGGCTTCACCAAGGACGAGATCTTCACATTAGCCAGTAGTGTCACCTTCCCTACAGTATCAAGTCCTTCATGGATGAGGTATTGTGTGATGTTGATCCTCTTGATGTTTATGATGTATTGTTAGGACAACCATACTTGTGGAAGTGACATGCTGTATATGAGTCTAGACCTCGCTCTATGATTATTACTTTGACTAATAAGTTGTACAGGATACCGAAGGTAGCCCCGCCTACCGCCATCTCTTTGATCACTACAAAGAAATGCAGTAAGGTCATTTCCCAAATCAGGAAGTTTGTTTTCCTTATGATTCGCCCCAAAGGAAAGAAGAAGGTTGTGGCCACGACTTCCAGGCAGGGCTCCTTTGCACAACAACACCATATGGACAAGGTCGGGGAGGAGTACAGGGATATTTTTGCCTCACCCACTGGGGTACCTCTGCATTGTCAGGTGAAGCACTCCATCAATCTGACCCTGGGCCCGCCGCTGCCCAATGGATCGATCTATCAACACTATGTTCTATAGAATAATGAGATCAAGAGGCAGATTCAGGAACTACTGCAGAAAGGGCACATCAGGCTAAGATCATCACCCTGTGGGAGCCCAATTGTATTGGTATAGAAGAAGGATGGGACCTGGAGGCTCTATATTGACTATCGAGCGTTGAACGGGATCACTGTCCGGAATAAGTACCCAATTCCGTGGATTGATGACCTTCCAGACCAGCTAAACGGGGCCAAATATTTCAGCAAGATTGAATTGAAGTTAGGTTATCACCAGGTGCATATTGAACACTTCGATGTGTGGAATACTGCCTTCAAATACAAGGAGGGCCTTTTCGAATGGTTGGTCATGCCGTTCAGGTTGACGAATTCCCCTGCAACCTTCATAAGACTGATGGATGACATCTTGCGACCCTTCACTAATGCATTCATGGTGTTTATTTAGATGACATCTTGATCTTCATCCAAAGTTAGGAAGAGCACCTCCACCATATTCGACAGGTCCTTCAAACCCTCCGACAACACAAGCTCTGTGCTAACTCGTAGAAATGCACCTTTGGAATAACCTAGGTTCAATATCTGGGGTACATCATTGATGAGTAGGGTGTACATGTGGACCCATCCAAGATACAAGTCATTTGGGATTGGCCAACACCAACCACTCTAATAGAGCTCCGCAACTTTCTCAGTCTTGCCAATTTTTACCGTAGATTTGTGTTGGGTTTCTCTCATATCACTTGGCCTTTAAGTCAAGTCACCAAGGGTGGAGCGAAAGAAAAGTTCTTTTGGTTAGAAACCCAACAACGAGTGTTCTCTGAGTTGAAGAATCACCTCTGTTCTGCACCAGTGCTCACATTACCAGACCTGCAACAACCATTTGAGATTGAGACAGATGCCTTCGACTATGCTGTTGGTGCGGTTCTTACTCAACATGGGAATCCAGTGGCTTACCATAGTGAGACACTTTCAGACATAGTTCGAAATTACCCCACTTACGACAAAGAAATTTATTCCATTGTGCAGGCCTGTTGTTAATGGAAGCATTACATTCTGGGGAAGGAAACGATCATCCACACAAACCACCAGCCTCTACAATTCATACAGACACAAGGGAAGTTGAAAAATGATCACCATCAGAAATAGTCCACCTATTTGCAACAGTTCCATTTGAACATTAAGTATAAGAAGGACAACACCCTTAATGTCACTAATTGCCTCAGACGACCACCGAACATGACGTTAATCACTGTCCTTGACTCCTATGGGCACGAGACATCGAGGTGGCCGCATCTTTACAAGAGTGATGCAGAATTTGACAAAATATACCAGACACTCCTAGAAGGGAAGCAAGTTCCAAATTTTAACCTTCAGGATGCACTGTTATGCCACCCAGGACACATTTGTGTTCCTTCAAGGGGGTGTTCCAAGATGATTTGGGAGGTGCACTATAATCAGGTCGCTCGACATTTCAGAGTAGAGAAATAGTGCCAGTATTGGAGAAGTATTTTTATTGGCCGAAACTCTGTTAGGATGTTGGGAAGTACATTAGATCCTTTACTGCCTGTGCCATTGCCAAACCAACCATTAAGAAGCAAGGCTTGTATACTCCTCTACCTACTCCTATTCGACCTTGGGAATCTGTCTCCATGGATTATTTGTCAGGCCTTCCTTGTACTAAGCACAACAACAATTGCATTTTCGTGGTTGTTGACAAATTCTCTAAGATGGCCATCACGACGGCCTGCAATAAGAGTATCACAATAGAGGCCATTGCTAAGCTATTCTTTGATCGAGTGTGGGTACACTTTGGGATCCCATAGTCTATTATCTTAGATCGGGACAATGGATTCCTAAGTGAATTTCAGTCAAGTCTTTGGTTGATATTGGATACAAAACTTACTAAGTCCACAAATTTCCATCCCCAAATTGATGGCCAAACAAAGGTTGCAACAGGATGATAGTACACATTCTGTGCATGTACAACTCAAAGCATCCATGCAAATGGGATGAAAGTCTCCCCTACGTCCAACACATCTACAACAAATATCTCCACAACTCAACAAGCCACAACCCCTTTTAGGTAGGGTTGGGATTTCAACCATTATGCCCCATTGATGTGGCCATACCATTTGCAGCCACTCACGTAGATTCGGCTCACGTGCACTTTGAAGCTGAAAGGGCTAATGACTTCATTGAGTGCATTCAACACATCTGCCAGTAGGTCCATGTTATATTGGACAGAGCCAATGCTAAGTACAAGTGGCGCCATGATCAAATTGAGTGTCGCACAAGTTCCAGGTGACCGACAAAGTTTGGCTTCATTTGCAGGAGGAGCGCCTTACTGGACCCCACCGCAAGCTTCACCCGCTCCGATATAGGCCATACACCATCACCAAGGCCATCAGTGACAATGAATTCGAGCTCAACATCCCACCGTTCTTTGGTCTACATCCAGTGTTCAGTGTAGGTGCCTTCGACCATACTTTCCACCATTGTTGGACACATATAACATTGCATAACAACTCACACCAACATAGCTCAACCTGGACTGCATGGAACAAACCACAACTAATCAGATCATTGATACACAAATCAAGAACACTCGACAATAGAGGATACAACTATATTGAGTTGTCAAAGCAGGCCAACTCCTTCACCAAGGCAAGTGGTTGACCAGGGACTAGGTTCAACAGAAATTTCCTCACCTCATGGAGGCTCTGCATGCAAAGGGGACCATTGCTTCATAAGGGGGGAGGAATGATTTATGTGGATATTGGGGGTCACCCACCTATTCCACCTAGACCCCCAAGTCAGTTTCATCTGTTTCCTTAATTGTAGCACAATTTACTATTTTTGGCAGTTTTTCGGGTCCTGAACTTCCGAAGCTGTTTTGAGGCCCTAAACGATGTTTTTTTTGGAAACATTGCTTAGCTATTTCAAAGGAAATTGCATCAATAGCCATAGTCCTCGGAGATATCTTTCCAACAAGGTATATTCCATCAATAGCCGTATGACTAAGTTACAACTCCAGGAAGTTGGTTGCCAAACTAACCCCGACGGGGCCCATAAACTCTTGGTGTTACATCTCCTCGGGTTAGGGTTTTATCTTATTGTTCAATAATAAAAATGCCCTTGAGCCGCATTGTAACTCAGCCTAGAGGCATGTAGATGCCACTTCTCTTCTCAGAGATAAGCTACCATCGCCCGAGCTATCTTCTTTCAATTATGTTTGTAAGCATAGTTCAATATTTTTCTAGTAATGAAATGAAGTGTTTTCCTGCTACATATCTGTGTTCATGATTATATTTGTAATTTGTTTTGTTCCAGTTTAATTTCGGATCAGTACAATAATAATAATCGTAATTTTAGAAACTTTCGTCTATACATAGCAGAACATTTTGTTTACGTTTTTGTTTGCTTTGTTGTTGATTCTCTTGAAATTTTGGTCTTCTTTCGTATATCTTCTTAGATGTTCTTTGTTTTTGAATATTTTGATTACATAGGGACCCTTGATAGATATGAGAAACTTGGGGGCTGTGGAAATGGTGCAACAAATGTTACAATAGAAGATAGGGAATCTGATTCCAGAGAAGAAGTTGTTACATATGATGTTTTTGGTGATAGTAATATGCTTGCTAGAATGGTTGATGATTTGGGAAATGTTGGAACCAACGTTTGTTGACGTAGCTCTACAAAGAATATTGTTGAAGCTGAAGAATGTGGGAATAAATTTCCTCTTCGTGAAGCACAAGTGATTAATGCATATTTTTTTCCAAAGGTTTATTGGTTGTCAATGTTAAATTTATATTGTTTTACAAATGTCTTTGTTGATGTTTTTTCATAGAATTCTATTGAGCTAAATAGTGGTCGACAAAGAAATTTGCAAGAAACACAAGCAATATCAGTTCAACCACTTGCACATGGATGATGCAACAATGAAGATGTTATCACAAAACATAAACCCAATAGGCTGCTAATCAGGAAGACCTTGGGTAACTGTTTCAAACCAACTTTTGGCTGAGGCTTAGCCTCCTCAACTTGAGAGGGCTCTCTCACTAGGTTAAAGATTTTGATAATATATTAGATGGCTAACTCTATGAAGCAAATGAAGAAGTGTGAATGGTTGAAACATAGTCAATAAATATCCATTGGGCTTATGGAGTCAGAAACTTCTTTGTATGACAACAAATTTAGCTAAACATGGAAGTCAGGGCATCAAAGTTCAATATATCAGTTAACACATAGGAACATGTAGGAAACACAGTCTACAGATGAATGAAGGAAGTTATAGCATTGCCAATGAGTTCTAAGTATCATACATTTGTACTATTGCAAATAAGGAAATGAAGACAAACATAAAACAAGCCACCATTGAACTCTTTCTGAATCCTGAGAAGTAAAGCCAAAGTCTGTATTCATAAAAACATAATCAGGTATAATAACACAGTATGAGTATTTTTTCTAAAAATTTCCAACCCTTGGTGCATTACATCCCTTTTCATATATAGGGTTTCCTTACAAGCTTGAATTCCTTCCACCAACAAGAGGGGAATTCGAATTTCTCTAGACCTGACACCTATTGAACTTTAAACAAACTATTAATTACAACTGACTGTAAACTAACAGTCTTAGAGACCTAATTTGAGTAGGAGTGTAATTCCTTATCTATGCTGGCAAAAAACTTAACTATGAAACAAACTCGTTCTTTGACAACTGTCCCTCTTCATATTTGGCTTGAGTGCTGAATTTAAACTTCATGCTGGCCTTTGATTGCTTGTCCTTTAATTGTCCCTGGATACTAGGAAAACTACCCCTGTTTTTCTGCTTTGGTCTCCAAAGTGGTTCCTCGAATTTTGTTAACCATTTTATCCCTTTTAATAACATTTGATGCCTTGAATTAGTCCAAATATCCTGCTCAAATACTCGTGATAAGACAAAACCCGTCAGGTGATGGTTGAAGCATGACAGCTGTCTGAGCTACGAAATGACTGTTGTTTTAGTAGCATAGAGTTTGGAGTTATTAAATGCCTCTCATTCTTCGGATTTTCCTTTACTTAGTATTCAAAACTTCTGAGGTGGCCCTTTTGTGTCTTCTGCAGCAACATTCTTTCATAATGGATCCACCTTTTCAATTCAAAATTGATTCAAAAAACAAAATTAGCATCTTCAACAATTTTGTAGCGCGCTACGAAACTGCTGTGCATTGTATGTCATTTTTAGCAGTTTCGTAGATCACTACGAAACTGTTGTGTGATTCAAGAACACAGTTTTTTGTCATTTTTTAGGAATTTTGATGGCTTATCCATATGCTATGAGCCAAATAAGCTGACATTATCTATCCAAAATAACCTTCAATCTTCAAAAAGTAAACTTCACATCAAAATTGTCTCAAAATTGCTTCACTTACTGTCAAGTTCATTTATGTTGAAGCTGTTCTTCTGGTTCATCCAATTGAATCTTCAAATATTCAACCTGTCTTTTCAACATCCAGATTTTAGTTCTTAGTTTTCCATTTATCCTTCTGACATATCTCACCTCTTTTATTGCAGGAACAATCCAAGTGAAGTATTGATCATGACTGCTCACTACTTCATATCTTGGAACTCTCCTATCTTCCCAACTAGCTTTTTCTCTTTTGAAATTTGCCTTTTCAATTGCATGTTTTCTTACTCTTTCCTTGAGTTGGGCAATCCCAAGATTTGCAGACACCAATTTCTTTTTTATCTCCTCAAAACCATATTCCTCTTGCTGAGTGATAACTGCATTACCTTTGTCATCTTTATGTAGTTGTGATGATGATTCTGATGGAACCACAAGTTCTTCATGTAATTCTGCTACCTCCCCTGTCTCACTTGCTTCTAGCTGTGCCTCTTGTATTCTTCTTGAATGCTTTGTCACAGGTCTTCTTTGTTTCAACACAAACTCTAAGACATGGTCATCAAATTGAAGCTTTTTGGAAGATTTAACCTTTTTGGTTTTGTTCTTGCTGGCTTCAAGTAGATCTGCTTGGACCAAAGGAGTCTCTTCTATGTCAATGGCCTAGAGGAGATCATTCAAACTTGCCTTTGAAGCTGGGTTTTCATCAGCAATTGCAGCCTTCCCTTTTTCCTTGGCTAATTGACTTCTTGTTACCCTTCTTTGGATAGTTTTAACAACAGACTGCTCTTGTTCCACCTCTTTAATTTGAACCTTCTTCCTTTGTGACCGTTGAGGGGTGTCTTGAACTACTAGTGGTGTCATAGGCTCCTTCACCTACTTTCTGGCTTTCAATTTCACAAACCTAGTTGATCTTGTTTCCTCCTAATGACTTACTGATGGTGAAGAAATCTCCTTAGCCTTAGGACTAAGTCCTGTTTCTGTTTTAAAGACTGTCATAAACAAGAAAGTGGACCCTTTTCTTCCAATCTTTTGAAGCTCATGTAAAACAATCAACTTGATCAACCCATGATGGAATAAGGAGGTTTCACAAGCTTCTTTCTTCAATTGAACCTTATCAGACATTTTACCTAAGCTTCAGATAAAAAGGTAAATCAAGAGATGTTTTTCCAGTGAAGTGTAAGAAGAGTTTAAAATGACAAGAGTACACCTTATGATATCTCCCCTCATAGGGGAAATATCTTTGGATGCATGTCAGCAAGTTGGCATATGAATCCTTTACATAGCTTCTAGGCATTGATTTGGTTAAGTCTGAGCCTATGAATTCTGGCTTCAAATTTTTTTGGCTGGGTGCCATTTCAAATTTAAAATTCTTGAACCATCTTTCCTGGCCCCTTGGTATCTCGGTGACTGCAGATATGACCTCAGGACAAATTGGAATATCTAGCACTCTAACTCTTGAATTCAAACCAGTGAAATTGAAAGCAAAATCTTTGGTTACTTGAACGTGACCACCTTGAAGTTTTTCGCAGAATCTCCAGTAGCCCACCTGTTTGAATGCATGTTCAACCTCTCTGTTTCTCATGAGAACATCTAAACCTTCAGTCTCAGATCTAAGACATCGGCCTGATCTGTGGTTTTTCCTTTCTTCAGACATATCTATGAAATCCCTGCAAGGAAACTTGAAGATAAACCTGCACTGAATTGGTTTGAATGTTGCCTCGCTTGAGATTATAAAACTGAGAATTGCCTCGCTTGAGCTTTCAAAAAGTCCTGATGACTGCCGTCCTTAAGCTTTCCAATTGTCTTCTTATGCATGAAATAAGCATGGGAAAAAAACCAAGACTATCTCACCTCACCTTACCTTTTTTGAAATTTGAAATAGCACGTATAAGACATCTAATGAATCTAATGATGAGAATGAATGGTTGCATGTGATAAGCATGGCTCATGGATTGACACATAGTGATGAAATATTAACGGATTTTGATGGAAAAGATAGCTAGACAAGATCTGGCATGAATCCTCGATTTTGTAGTGCGACTAGTGCAAATTCTAGGTTTTGCGCTATGAAATCTCCTAGTTACGAATCCTTGTTTTCATAGCGCACATAGTGTATTTTTATGAGTTTGTGCTACGAAAACTCCTAGTTGATTTCGTAGCGCATGCCAACTTTAAAATAGTCTTAAGACATGACACCTATGAACCAATGTGGGACTAATGATAGTTAAAACAAGATTGTTGACCTCATTTAACAATGGAAACAAGACTCTATCCTATGTTTTATACTCCTTAAACAAAATAATAGAAGTGACTTGACCAAGACTGAATTACAACTTTGAAACCATACAAGTTGACCAATTTTTTTTTATAATGATAACAATGGCTCCACTTGGGATAGTGTGCCCTTGTGGTACACTAAGAAATCGTAGCTCCAGTGCTTCATCCACTTATGATAAACAGAAATTTATTTGACAAGCATCCCCTTTAGGCTTCTTGGCCTTCACCTCGAGCTTAAGCCTTCTGTTTCAGCTTGTCATTATTAGCAAAAAAACTAATAAAACGCATATATACAATGTTATGAGAAATTGGTAGTGCTTCAACAAAGATAATGCTTTAAGAACCTACCATTAACAGGTCCTCCAGCATATGATCCTCCATCAATTTCCTGCAAAATGTATTTGTTGTTTCCATGGAAAGCAGCGATATGAAAAGGACCTTTCCACAAATTCTCAAACTTATCGTGCTTGCCATTTTCTTCAATTTTGGCCTCCCATTTCAACACTTTGTCATGGATTTGGAAACTACCTTTTTTGATCTTCTTATCAAATGTATTATTGATTCTGTTCTGACCATGTTGATGACTGTCATATACTTCATTCCTATTCTCCTGCAAGACTATCAGCTGATTGATTCTCCTTTGAATGGCATTTGGTTCCTCTTCTAGTCCTTGAATTAGTTTCATTATCGCTACTCCAAGTGATGTTGGGAATATAGCTTCAGCACCGTAAACTAATTCATATGGCAAAGTCCCAATTGATCTCTTTGTACAAATCCTATCATCCCATAAGGCATACTTCAATTTCAAATGCCAAGCTTTCTTGTTTTCTTGCAGCACCTTTTTTATGATCCTTACAATACTCTTGTTTGATGATTCAACAAGGCCATTTCCTTGCGGATAGTAAGCAGTAGAGTGTCCAAGAATAATGTGATATTGGTTGGAAAAAATTAATCATTTTCTTGGACTTAAAAGCTTGAGCATTGTCAGTTATAATCTTCATTGGATAGCCAAATCTAGACAATATATTATTTTCTAGAAAAGAAATAACTACTGAATCATTAGCTTGCCTGGTTGGAATCGCTTCTATCCATTTGGTGAATTAATCCGTGGCTGTGAGAATCCAACGATGTTGCCCTGATGAAGGAGGATGAATTTCTCTAATAAAATCCAATCCCCATTGCTGAAAATGTGCCCCCACATATATAGGAACCAAAGGCAAAGGCACCAACTTTCTTCTCCCTTCAAAGATTTGACATTCATGACATGCAGCCACCCTTTTGTATATGTCTCTGAACATAGTTGGCCGAAAATATCCAGCTCTTAAGATCTTATTTATAGTAGCTTTCCAATAATGGTGTCCTCCACAATCTCCTTTATGAAATTCTTCAATCACTTTATCAGCTTCTTCTTCTAGGAGACAATTTAACAAGATCCCTCCTACATATTTCCAAAACAGATTTTGGTCATATACAAAATATCTTAAGGATTTCAGCTTGACAAACTGTTACACTAAAAAATGTCACCATGGCTATGTACAGTTAGTATGGCTCTATCAACAGTCATGCTATCCTCCTGGGCAAGTCTTAAGCCTCTGCTCTCCATGTCAAACTCCAAAAAGAGAGAAAGTCTTTATAAATGTATTTATCTCTGGGTACGCAGGTTCTCTCAACCTTACCTGCGGGTACGCACCCAATGTTCACAAAAGCTGCGTACTTGTACGCTCTGTATGTAAAGGGGCAGGTGCGTCTCCCTGTAAAGGTCAAAATGCGCAAGTTTCATCTTTAAAAAGTTACTTGTGGTCATTTCTAGAGCATTCTAGAAGGTTGTTCGACGTGTATTGGGCGCCTCCAGATGGTTCATGTACCCCTACCAAAGAGGAACTTATCCCATCAATAAGGGAGTTATCCCATCCAAAGAGGGGATTATCCCATTGATGGTGGACCTGATTAACTTCCTCTTGAGCACTATAAATACAGGCATTGGGCCAGAAGGAGGGGGGGTTGAAAGCTAAACATTTCTAAGGGTAGATGCTGCAGGAATTGGGACTCCCATTTAGAAGCTTGTGAGGAGAGATTGTCATCTTTACTTGTTCTATTTGGAAGTGGGTGAGCTTTGTCAAAGTAAAGGAGAACTCTTGATGGACCCTGGGAGGGACTTGCACAACACCAAGGCTCAGGTTGTAATTGTTCCTTTTGTTTCCTATTAATGCAAATGAGTCCATTCTTCTCAATAACTTGTTATTTATGAGTTGTTTCATGTACTCCTTGGTCTATATGTTAAATATGTTTTATCTTATGAGATTATCAAGTGCTATTTAATCGTTTGATTGTTAGTGGATGCAGGTTTCGAAGTGAAGGAGGAGCTCATCCGGATCGGCGAGGCTGGACTGCTACAACAGCGTTGGACTACAGGTAGGATCTAAACACTTGATTTCTTGTATAGTAAATGCATGTTTAGAGAAGGATTGCTCTTGTTTGTCTTGTTTGTCACTAGAGAGTCTTAGGCTCCTAGGGAGGTTGATTTGTGTCCGCACTATCGACTCTTTCCGCCTGACAAAATGGTGACTCCGCTGGGGATGCCATTGATGTGAAAGTCTTTTCCTTTGTATGCAACTTTGATCTGAGAAAAGTCATTTATTTTCTAGTTTTTGGCTCTGTGACTTTGTTTTTGGGTGGGTTAGCTTAGGGTTAGATTGAATTTAGTTTTTCTTGGTTTTTTCAGTAGGACGCACCCTCTGTGTCTTGCACAGTGCGTACCTGTACGCACTGTTTCTGTGTGCACAGAGCGGGCCCGCACCTGGCTTAATAGGTTGCCTGCGTCCCCTGCTAAAAATTAAGAAATTTCCTTTTTTTGCATTTTTCCTCTTAGATTTTGCTTTTTCTTAGATTTTACTGCCCAGATCCATTAGTCTCTTATCAAAGATCTTCACCTGAACTTGTTTCGATAACATTGAGTGTTTTAGTGGATTTCATAGAAGTTTAAGCCCTAGGGTTTGATTTTTGGGTAGGTCCTGTAGTGACTTTGGCGGTAGAAGTTGTCAAGCCTTAGATCTCTCTGGTTTTGTCAGCCTTCTTAGAAGTCGGACCTGTCATAAAGTCTACCGGTGTGAGCAACTTACCTTTGAGTGGTCTCTTTGGCAAATTTCGAAGTGCTTGTTGATTGAGTATTGAATTCCATTTTACAAAAAGAACAAAAAGATTTGAGTTTTGTTTTGACTGGTCTTTTGATTCTGCATTAGCTGGTCCTTGACTTGATTGTGGTCAAGTAAAACAACCTAGAATCATCCTTGTAGGCTTTTGCCTCGTTAGGTTTGCTTAGAGTAAATTTCTTTTTGATTTGCTTGTGAGTCAAGTTTTTCATAGATTTTATAGCTTTTGAGATTGCTTTTCATTAAAATAGATTTATATGCTTTATTAAATAAGGAAAATACAAAAACATCTCCTTTGAAAAGTTTTGTTTTAAGTAGCTTTGAAGAGTTTTGAAAGAAAAAGATTTTTTCGTGCACGTAAAGAGTGGTCATGTTTGTATGCTTGGAAAGATAAAGAGAATTGTTTCTTTGATTGTCTTTACTAAGAAAGTTGTTTTCTATAAAATTTGCATTTCTCAACTCTCTTAGTTAGGAATTTCATTGAAAGAGAAAAGTAGCATAAATCATCCTAGGTGCATTTTTGTAGTGGTTTGAGTCGAGTCTACACACCATTGGTTTCACTTCCGCTACCTTTTGTCTTTAAGAAAAACCATAAAATTAACGCTTAAAGTAAAATCAACGTAGTAACTTTTATTTACTAGGGCTCTGAAACACCAATTTAGATCAGGCTAGTGTCTTGGAGTAGGAGAGTAATTAACTCTCCAAGACAACAAAACCAAACAAGTAGCTTATCTTGTGATAGAATAAATCCAATTGTCTCATTTGTACTCTGGGAAAGCTCCTCTTAAAGGAGAAGCACGAGCTCGTGTTCGAACCAGTGAGGGGATCAATCCTCCCTCGTTGGGAACGACGCCAGACACGCACGTATTACAAACAGTAAACCTCGGATTAACCATTATCGAGGAGCCAGGGGTCACTTGTCGGTAAACCTTGGATTATTGTCAAGGAACCGGCAAGGGGATTGAGCTTGATACTCTGCCCTTGCGTGCTGTCGGAGTGTAGACTGTTCCCCCAGGTGCATTTGTTGCGGTTGGTAACCTTAGTGACCATTATCTTTAGGATTCTACCGAGGTGACGGTGGAGGGAAGATCCCACTGTACCTGGAGCAGACGTCGGCTAGACTCACTTGGATTTTCCGGGGGGTTCACTTCACTCGAGACTGTTAAAGTGGAGGAACTTGTGCCGGTCTATTCATTAAGCAGGTTGCCGGGGTAACTGTTCCACCCGCCACTTCTGTACTGAATCCGGCGATGTTGGGTTTCATCTCCAACTAGCGTTTTCAGTCTAGAAGGCTACTGTTTGTGCTTGGTTTGACGCCCTAGATTCTTTAGGCGTGTGATTCAAATTTGTTTGGTTCTTTAGCGACTTTAGGTGGTTTGATTTGAGATTTTACTTTGTTTTCGTGTGTAGTAGTTAAAAGTTTTTAGCTGTGGCGGAATTACCGAGACAGTCCCGTAGACTTCGGGGCAAGTCACCTGAGATTGTTACCGGAACTGATTTGTTGAGGAAACTCCGTAGATCACGGGGTGGATCTCCCGAAGACGTCCCGGGTCAGTACGAAGGATTGAAGGTCCTTGTAGCTCCTCCTAGTGGCAGTAGAGTAGGTTCACCTGAAGAAGGAGAATCTTCCTTGGTAGTCCATCCAGATTACCAAAGTCTAGAGACAGGTTATAATCCCGAAGCTGTTACAGTTTCTGAGCTTGCTGGTAGTTTTTCGTCTACTAGTGATATAGGCGAAGAACCTGAAATATCTGAACCTGTTACTCCGACTTCTAGTGTTCCAGATTCACCCAGAGTAGAACGAGTTATCACCGAAAATCTCCCTACTGGTTTGATTGCTATTGAAGAACTTGCTCCAGAGGAAGAAATAGGCATCTCTAACCTTGAAGGTCAACTTACTATTGACCTCAGGGAGCGTGAATCTATCTTTTACAGTCCTCCTAGAAGTACTACTTGGTACCTTTCGTTAACCAATTATTTAGACAACTCAGGGATAGGTTTTTCTCCACCTCGTACTCCTTTTCCACCAGGAGGTATTTATACTCCTGTAAATATGTCTGGTCAGTCATCCGTGTTTACTCAAACTCCTGAATCTTTCCTACACGGCGGTCCTTCTGTTCCCACCGGGTATCAGTCACTTTCTGGTATCTTTGCGGGGGAATCTCCTCAACCCGTCGATCATGGGTTATTAGCTGGAAACAATGGTAATAAACCGTTGGGTATAGGGGACATTTACATGATGTCAGGTTCAGTTCCCGTTTCTCAACCTCAAGGTGGCCAATTACCGCCTGGGGGGCAGCCTCAATTAACGCCTGGGGGGCAACCTCAAGGTACACAAATTGTGTCTGGGGGGCAGCCTCAAGGTCAGTATGTGCCTATGGTGCAATACATGCCTCAGGGTCAACCTCAGCCTCAATATGTACCCCAAGGTCAACCTCAGTATCAATATCAACCCCAAGGGTATCAACCTCAAGGGTATCAACCTCAAGGTCAAGGTCAACCCCAGTATAAGTATTTACCTCAAGGTTATCAACCTCAAGGTCAATACTCAAGTCAAGGTTATCAACCACCTCAAGGTCAGTCATATGTTCAAGGTATGGGAACTATACCTTTCAGTTATCAATCCTATCCTCAATCCGGTTATGGACCTCAGTATTCTCAACCTGTTACGGGTCAATACCCCGGAATGTTAGTGTGGGATCCATCACAGGGTCAACAGGTGTTGCAGCCAAGTATGCAGTTGGTACCTCAAGCTGGACAACCCGTAGTTTCTGGTTCACCCCAGCAACCGCAGCCTGTCCAGTCAAATGTTCAGACTTCTGTAACTTCGGTAGTTACTCAGCCGCCAATTGCACCTAGTACTCCATCTCAAACGGCTGCTGCAACTACCACAACATCTACCGCACTTACTTCTGGAGTATCGACAGCTCCGGTTTCTACTGTCTCTGCAACCACTCCTCAGGCATCTTTACCGTTGTCTAGATCTACGATTCAAACCACGGTCCAGATGCCTATAGGTCAGCCTGGTATAAGTACGGTTGTCACTACTCAACCTCAATTTGTTCAACAACCTTACCAGGGACAGTATCAACAAGGGCAAGCTGTCCAACAGCCGGTTTACCAGTATCAACCGTATCCTGGGTACACTTATCAACAACCTCAACAACCCCAGTACGGTCCGGTTAATCCTGGTTTTCCAGGAGGATATAATATCCCTAATGCGATTCCTGTTCCTAGTTATCCTGGATATCCTCCTCCTGGGGCTGGTGTCATGACTCAGAGTTTTAGAGATCCTAACCGGCAATTACCGTTTATCGCAACTTTGGATTTACCAGATTTGACGCGCCTAACGAATGATCCAATTCAATATCTTCAGTTCTGGCCGCCAATGCCAAATAAGTTGCCCAGTGATATACCCAAGTTCGAAGGTAAGCCTGGAGAGGATCCGTCCAATCATGTGATGACTTACCACCTCTGGTGTGCTTCAAATTCTATCTCGGATGATTCGATCCGCTTACGTCTTTTTCAGCGTACTCTCATTGGTCTCGCGGCCAAGTGGTACATTGAGTTACCACGGGCCTCTTTTTACAATTTTAGCCAGTTAGCTACCTCGTTCTTAACTCACTTTTAGTTGCCGGTCAGATAAGATAACGGCACGGAGTTATTAACTTCGCTAAAACAATCGACGTCCACGTATATTTCCGATCACATTCATGAGTGGAGACGTCGAAGGAGATTAGTGAAAGTTTTTATCCCGGACCAAATCTTAGCTGAATGGTTTGTTAAATCATTGTTACCGAAGATTACTGAAGATGTAGCTAAGGCCGGAGTAGTTACTGAGGAGCAAGTCATTGCTCAGGCGCAGTACCTTGACTTAGTTTATACTCAGTCGGGTACGTTACACGAGAAGATTCCAGATCTTTCAAAATCGAATCAAATCGCTGCTGCTCCTTCGGGATCTCATGCCGCTGATGGTATGATTGGTACGGTGAACACAAAGAGCAAGAAGAAGTCTTCCAAGAGTTCTACTACTCCTATAATCACCTTGCCTGATTCCCCGACAGGAGAGTCTTCTCCTGAACTTTCCGCCGATATTCACGCTGTAGAGTCATCTACAGCCAAATCAAAAAACGGTGGAAAGAAGAAAGGGAAGAAGAAGGCTAAAGCAGACAAGGCTCCGAAGGAGAAAACAGAAAAGTCGGAAACCAATGACGAAAAGCGCAAACCTCGATATCCTTGTATTATTTGTGAAGAAGATCATTTTACAAGAGATTGCCCTCATCGGGCCGAGGTTGTGAAAATAGTCAAAGGTTCTCCCACTCCTGCTGTGTTAAAGGATCCATTTCCAAAGCAGGAAAGTAAGATGATAGGTTCTTCCTCGACTGCCAGTGAAGAACCCATT
Organism: Pinus tabuliformis; assembly: GCA_031772625.1. Classification (NCBI taxonomy): domain Eukaryota; kingdom Viridiplantae; phylum Streptophyta; class Pinopsida; order Pinales; family Pinaceae; genus Pinus; species Pinus tabuliformis. The sequence continues at coordinate 978,586,599 of CM062811.1, forward strand.
TTGATGATGTCTCATGTGAGGATTGCGACTCGATCGCAAGATTATGGTAGTAAGAGTCCTGTTGATGGTAAGGAAGCAGAATCTTCTCATTCTAATCCATCAACCTCAGCTCCTGGTTCCGATCCACTACAGATCGAAAAACCTAACCCGGACTTAGTAATCAAACCGCCCGCCAAGGGTGTTCTTCGAAGGTCTGCTTTCAATCCACATGCGAGAGCATCCCAGAATTACAACATCGTTGAGGACTTAGCTGTTTCACCCTCAGCAATGTCGGCTTTAGAAGTGCTGCAATCATGCCCAGCACAACGAAAATTACTTTTGTCGGCTATCGGAGCTGTTGATGTTCAGGACCCGAATCTGATAATCTTCGATCTAGAAAATAGTACACCGCGTCTCCCTCATCAAATGGCTTTCCAGATTCCAGTGATAGTCAAAAACAGGCCTATTCATCGCACTGTGATTGATGAAGGAGCTTCTACGTGTATTATGTCGATTCAGTGTTGGAGATCACTTGGTTCTCCTTCACTGAACCAATCCCCGACCATCCTTAAGGCCTTTGATGGCCGTGGGTTCCGTCCGTTTGGTATTCTACAGGAATTGCCTATAGGGGTAGAAGGTAAAACTGTTAGTCTGGATGTGGAAGTGGTTGATGCCCCTCTAGACTACAACCTTCTTTTGGGTCGAAGTTGGTCATATGCTATGACAGCGGTCGTTTCATCGGTCTTCAGAGTAATTAAGTTTCCACATAACGGTAAGATCGTGACAATTGATCAGCTGACATACTTTTCATCCGACCCAGCCTCTTCAGAGAGTATCCAGCATGTCGGTAAGACGAAAATCCCCTATAGGGACGTTGGCGTAGGTTTAGTTAAAGATTCCGGTTTACTGGGGACTTTTCCTTTCCCTCCAATCAACGCAGACCCTTCATTTGCATCAATTCATATGATTACATCAGACAACATTATTTATGATGATCCTTGGATTGTCCCATCTGAATCTGAGATAGACTCATTCGGTGATGCTATGCCTTTGAGTCCATATGAAATTGCTTATGAAGCCATCATGTCTTTTACCGACTTGCGTTCAACCCAAATCGACCAAATGAATGTGGTCAGTGAAGAGTCGCTTTTCACATCAACCTTGGAACGGATAGCGTTTCCCGAAGTTGTGTCATCTGACGAGCAACTTCGCGAAATCCTAAGTGTAGACGATCTACCATGGGAAGATCTTCATCATAGATCTTCGTTTTTACCTGAGGATGATGCTTTTGAAAATGATTTTTCATCTATCTTTACCGCTGAATATGTCAAAGACGCTCAGAATCCAACAAAACATTCTGATTCAGAGTTGAATTTAGGGAATATTTCTCGCACTATTCCCATTGACATTTCAGTGAAGCCCGGAATTGAGGAAAACATTCATATAGGTGCCTCATGTACAACAGATGAAATTCAAACTTACAAGGCCCTATTCCAAGAATTCCGCGATGTGTTTGCCTGGTCTTACGAGGAAATGCCAGGAATCGACCCTGCCATTGTTGTTCATGAAATAAAGACCTACCCGGACGCTAAACCCGTCCGGCAACGGTTGCGTCAGATTCACCCTCGGAAAGCAACTGCGATTAAAGCAGAAGTCGAGAAGCTGTTGAAAGCAGGTTTCATTTATCCAATCCCGTTAACGGATTGGGTATCGAATATTGTTCCGGTCAACAAGAAACAAGGAACAATAAGAATCTGTATCGATTATAGGGATATAAATCGAGCTTGTCCAAAAGACAACTATCCAACGCCTTATATCGATCAAATAATTGATGATTGTGCCGGAAGTGAAATGTTTTCCTTTATGGATGGTTTTTCAGGCTATAATCAAATCAATATTCTACCTGCCGATCAACCAAAAACGGCATTCATTTGTCCGTGGGGGACATTTGCTTACTGCAAATTACCTTTTGGGCTTAAGAATGCCAGAGCCACTTTTCAACGGGCGATGTCTTACGCTTTTCATGACATCAAGCACATTGTGCAACCGTACCTCGATGATTTTCCTGCTCATTCTTTACATCGAGCTGATCACCTTGTCCACTTACGAGCAATCTTTATGAGGTGTAGACATTATCGAATTCGGTTGAATCCCCACAAGTGTGTATTCTGTATAGAGACGGGTCGATTGTTGGGATTTGTTGTTTCAAAAGCCGGCATTCGCGTCGATCCCTCGAAGGTCGAAGCTATCATCAAATTGCCTCCTCCTTCGAGTTTGCGCCAACTCCAAAGTTTGCAAGGGAAAGCAAACTTTTTACGCCGATTCATTCCAAACTACGTCGAGGTCACTAAAGGTTTTACACGGTTGTTGAAATAGAACGCTCAATTCTTTTGGGATGAGATTGCCCAACAATCTTTTGATGCACTTAAGCACGCGTTGACCCATGCACCGTTGCTGCATCCTCCCAACTACAACCAAGACTACTTCTTATACCTCGCGGCTTCGCATTCCACTATTGGAATGGTGTTAGTCCAAGAAGATGAATTCGGAGCGGAACATGTGATATATTATCTTAGTAGGACATTAAACCCCACTGAGCTAAAATATTCACATGTGGAGAAATTGGCCCTGGCAGCCGTTCAAGCTGTCCAGCGTTTTCGTCACTACATTCTTCTCCGTAAAACTACAGTTATTTCGGATTGCAACCCTATGATTTATATTTTGACTAAACAATTGCTAGGGGGCAAGTACTCTAAATGGATCGTTATCCTGCAAGAGTTCGATTTGGAGTTTGAGAAGTCCAAGTCTAAGAAATCCTTAGTTTTTGCGGAATTGATGTGTGATTTCCCGCATGCTGACACGGAAACTGTGGCAGAGGAGTCCATCACGGACGAATCTTTGTTTCTTATCAGTACTTTAGATCCGTGGTATGGGGATATAATCATCTATCTCTAAACCCAAACCTTTCGGCCTGAAGCTTCAAAGTCAGAGCGTCGAAAAATTCGATTCCAGTCCCAGCAATACAAAATTATTGGAGATACTCTTTATCGCCGGGGGGCAGACTTGGTTTTTCGACGTTGTTTAACTCACGAAGAGGCTGAGAGAGTTTTGAATGATTGTCACTCTGGAGCATGTGGCGGTCATATGTCTGGGTGTGCCACAGCTCAGAAGGTGTTGCGCGCTGGCTATTTCTGGCCGTCCATGTTTAAAGATTGTATCATTGCAGTCCGGAAATGCCACAACTGTCAAGTGTTTGATCGCAAGATGCGAGCACCACCTGCTCCTCTCCATCCTATAATTGCCGTTGGTCCATTCGCCAAATGGGGTATCGATTTTATTACTTGTAACCCTCACTCGGCCGGGGGGCATGCTTATATCATCCTCGCGGTTGATTATTTTACTAAATGGGCCGAGGCGATGCCTACATTCGACGCAAGCGGCAAAACAGCTGCAGTTTTCGTATTCAATCACATTATAACTAGGTTTGGTGTCCCACAAGCAATCATCACTGACCATGGGAGCCATTTTCGAAACATCATGATGACTGAGCTTACAAGCCAGCTTGGTTTGCGCCACGATAGCTCTACTCCTTATTATCCGCAAGCCAACGGTTTGGTTGAGTCTATCAACAAAGTTCTGGTTATCATGATCCGACGAACCATTGGTATTCATCGGTCGAATTGGCACAATATGTTATTTTCAGCGCTATGGGCATACCGAACCTCAGTGAAAACTTCAACAGGGTTCACTCCTTTCCAGCTAGTTTATGGCTTGGAAGCTGTGTTACCCATTGAATGCCAAATCCCATCACTTCAAATGGCTGTCGAATTACTCCCAGCTACTTCCGAAGAGGAGAAACGTTTATTATACTTAGCTCAGTTAGATGAGACTCGACGTGACGCTGCATTGGCAATCGAGACTCATGCGAAGCGAATGAAAGCTCAGTATGATAGAAATGTGACCCCTCGAAGTTTTTCGGAGGGAGACCTAGTGCTATTATATGATCAAGCTAACGATAAGCTAGGTGCTGGAAAATTCGTTCCTATGTGGCATGGACCCTACATTGTAAAGCGAAAGCTAGCAAAAGGGGCCTATGAGCTGGTAGATTTTGATGGGGACTCTTTGGGTAAACCCAGAAATGGACTTTACCTTAAGAGGTATTATGCTTAAATGATGGGTATGGAGAATTTTAGTTAGGTTAGGTTTTCTTTCTAGCTAGTATGTTTGTTAGTTTAGATGGTGTGCTTAGCTTAGATAGTGTGTTTTTGTTGTTATTCTGGCTTATCTTGGTTTTACTCTTGATATTGCAGATGTCGACGTCTCTCCAAACGTACATTGGATTTGCTGATGGTGCTTGTCGTAGTACACGGAATATCTCTTCCGCGGCTTGGGTTATCTATTCGCCCTCTGACGAGTTAGTTTCTATGCATGGGGTGAGCCTCGGTCAAACAACGAACAACATTGCAGAATACAGTGCAGTGGTTGAATTATTGTCTGAATCTATTTCATTCGGAATTCGACGTTTGATAGTGAGGATAGATTCTGAACTCGTTGTACTACAGCTTAATAGAGTATATGCCATTAGAAACCCTGTGTTATTAAGGTTGTTTTTGAGAGTGCGTCTCTTGGAACGTTAATTTGATTACATTGAATATCAGCATATTCCAAGGTCTTTAAATACATTAGCAGATGCAATTGCTTCTCGAATGTTGGACAGACATTTGCGATAATCATACAAGTAAATTTAAAAACATTTCATCACATATGTTAAACAAGATAAGCCGGTAATAATGATATATATATAAAAGTAGGAGCGTGTCAAAAAATATACATCGTCTTTGATCATAGGTTGAAAAACACCTTATGATCGGCAAAATGATAAGTACAAAAAACAAAAATGACATATGTGTCTACAAAGTGACTAGCCAGTCACTGGTGGTGCTCTCTATACGAGACCACTGCCCGCGCTACCCTACACAGGAACCCTTTGATGGGTCCTGGGACTACAACCACATAGCGCTGAAGTCGAATAGGAATGTCATCTATGGTGGTCTTTGGTATATCCGCCGTCAGACGCTCTAGATCCCGTTCCAGCTCGACTAAGGCCTCTGCGGCCGCATCCTGTGGGGCGGGTGCTGGTACAGCTGGTACTCTTCTCTCAAAAGCTCGGAGATTGGCCGGACGCCATGGACCTACATCTGCATTTTGAAAATTTGCCACTGTCAGTTTTGAGACGATATACATAAAAAAAAAAAAAAAAAAATAGATAACTTAAAAACTTGTGAAAAATAAAGTACCTCTGTCATCCCATTGTTCTCCCAGTGGAAGAACCATGTCCGGATCACCTCGAAAATCTACTCCGGCATACGGAAAGTCCTGGATCGCAAAAACCTGGTCCTCTAACCAGTGAAAATAACCAGCAGGGAATCGAACAACTGCCGCGCCCTCGTCAGGATGCCGGGCCATCACCGTAACCCATCGTATCAGCTTTGGCTCCCGAGGACCCAAGATATCAACAGTGAGATGCTGAGGGATCAACATCGGAACTCTCTCTAAGGCAAAGCTCACAACTAGAGGCCCATATCCAAAGGTCTTCAGTTGTCCGTTCTTTGCCCTAGTCAGTTGGGCCTTCGTATTGGCCGACACAGCATCGCACCAGTTGAAGATGGTGCCTCGAAAACAGTCAATCGCCATCCGCATTTGGGACCCGGTGGCAATATGTAAAGCGGCTGCACCACAAATTCTGGTAACCGTGAAAGCTATAACCTTGAGTTCACGCCGAGAGATGTATTTGATTTCTACGCCTTTCGCATGGTTTTGATTGGGTATGCACCAATCTGCCCGGAGACTAGCAAGGGATTGGCCACCCGGCCTGGTCCCGGCTAGATTGAGTTGCTCGCCCCTATTTTGCAAGCCAGTGAGAAAGTATATATCAGAGGGCTCTATCTCGAGTTGGTGCCCTCCGATGTAAAAACATTGCTCATGAATGTTCCATCTCTCAACCAGCCACTCCAAGAATCTCACCTGAGCCCTCATGCCAGGTATGGCCCAGTATTTATATAGTCCGCATGCTTTTAGGGCATCAATGGAAGGTTGATGATTGATTGCGGCTAAATCAACGTCCTCGTGCTCTCTTTCTCTCCAATCCAACATGGTGAGTACCCTACACACCAAGAAATGAAGATTAGAATTAATTTGGGAAAATTCAAATGGTTATTTTTGGGGTTTGGGGTTTCAAATTCCGCCCTTCGCGGGGGACGCACCCCGCGTTTAGGACACAGAGCGTCGGGACGCAGCTGGCCTGAAGGTGGGCTGCGTACCCCGACCTTTTTCCTATGTAGGAAAAGGTCGGGGGACGCAGGTCACCCTTGGGGCACCTGCGTACCCCGCAGAGCGGTTTTTAAAACCTAAAACCCCCCAAAAACCAAAACTAAAACCTAAAACAAAATTTTAATCGGATGAAATTGAAGAGGAGGATGTTGTGAAATACCTGGAAGAGACGGCGTTCGATTCTGACGGTCGGATTCTCCCCAACGACCACGGGAAGTTTCTTGCCAAAAGCCCTTTTCTCAACCTCAACAGTAAAATGGTAAAAATGACATGGTAAAAAGTCTTTTTATAGGTTTTTTGGATGAATGAATGCTAGGTTTGTTTATTTTTCACCATGGAAGGATATTTTTCAATGTATTTTTGCCTATCTTAAACAGGTATGAGTAATGTGTCGTTTTTGTGCAGGACAAAGGGATTTAGAGGGAAAATTGTCATTTTTCACGAACCAAAATATCAGAGTCATCTTTTGAGCCCTTTTCTGACTCCTAAAATATGAAAAGATTGCCGAGCGTTTCTTTTACACTCGTTAAAATGGAATTAAAAGACGGTCCCCTTATAGCCCTTTTCTGACCGTAAAAATAGGAAAAGGTTGCCGGGTTTTTGTCGTTTCAAACTCGATATTGGAAATAAAACGACGTGTCCTTGATTGCTTTTTACTTTTCAGGTCAACGACACTAATATGAAAGTACTCCTTGGTCGCAAGATCAAGCGGTTCCCCCAAGTATTATTTTATACTTTTTCGGGCTTGAGGGACACAAATTTACGAAAAAGTTCAACCTGGAGTCTTCTTAAGTTTTTCAGACTCTCTAAAATTGAAAAACGCCGAGTTTCTCCTATACTGGGCTCGTAAAAATTTCACAGTAAAGGACCTGTTCAATTACAAACAGGAACGAACCACTCCTTCCTAGGGTTCGAATCAAAACTAGGTTGGACTCATCCGAAGGATGAGCTTATAATCAAGCATATGTTATCCTCCTCAAGCTTGTTAAAAATAAAGAGGTACTTGCCAGAAATGGTGGGGGAAAAGAGAGAAGAATGATCCTATTTGTTATACTTTGTCCCAAAAGAAACTTTATTACCACTCTTGGACACGACACTTTTCATTCACCTGGGTTGGTAAATCCTTTACCTCACAGTTGATCAAACCACATTGAAAGTCTTCAGCCAGGTTCCGGGGATTAACTTTGAGTCGTTTATCACCAAGCCATCTGCTGTGTCGTTATGTGTTCAAGAGGTCTGCAAACAAAACTTTCATCTGCAAAATACTTGTCATCCATTTGACCATCCCTGAGTCAGTCCTTACAGCAACATTTCTTCAACTTGAACAAATGATTTTGTGTTGTGGGCTTGCCTGCAACGGGTCGCTTTCTATCGACATCAACACATTATCTAGAAATATGACTTAGAAATCGTCAGTACCTTGAAGTCTGCATGCATCAATGGCAGGTTTCTCGCCTTTGACGTCAGTTTACATCATTGACTCTCGATCGAAGGATTCCATGAAATGTTCGACATCAACTCATTCATTCACATCTCATGGATTGTACTGGGTACTTTGAGAACCATTGACATTACTGGTGGTCTCTCACACACTTGTTAACAGTTTACATCATCGACTGGTAATCAAGTGGTTTCTACCATGTTCGACATCAACTCATTTATTCGCATGGCTAGAATCGTACCAATTCAGGAAGCAGAAATGAAGACCCTGGATCTAGTTTCCACCATCCAGGCTGCGAGGAGTTTTGTATTCATTATCTAAGTAGACTAATCATAAACAGATGGCTGCGCCCATACTGTGTCTACAAAAGTCTATGATTATGATGTATTGCAAGATCATTCCTATATCAGAATAGTTAGTCTGTTAGTTAAAGTTTTGATCTGAGTATGGGAATGCCTACCTCAGTGATGATATAATCTTATACATGTATTTTGTGTTGAAAATTGCAGGTTCTGACCATCCCCAAAGACTTGCCAATTGGTGATGTTATCTGGTATAGCTGGTCGATGGTGAACTTCCGCCTCATACTTTTCAGAAGAATGAATAGGAATGACAAACAAACTTGCAGAAACAACAAGTGAATCTGCAATGGAGTTTTGGTCTCTAGTTTTGATAGTGAAAGAATATGCTTGAAAATTTTCCAACATATCTAACACTCGATTTTTGTATGCTCTCATTCTTACATCCTTTGTTTGATAAGCACCCTCCACTTGTTTAATAACCAATTCAGAATCTCAAAAAAAGGAAATATTTCGAGCCTTCATCTTTAACAAGACTTCTAAGCCCAAAATTAGAGATTCGTATTCGACATTATTATTTGTGCAATCAAAGTTTAGTTTGTAAGAGTAAGACTTAATTTCATCACTTGGACTTGTGATCCAAATTCCAGCTTCTGTCCCTTCCTTTCCTGTTGATCCATCAAAGTACAAAGACCACCATCTCTTCATCTCTTTCTCATTTTCTTGCTGATTTTTTGAATGCATCTCTTCTGATCCACTGTCATATGACTCATTGAAAAGAATGGCTGATCCAAGTTCAGTATCAAATGAATAAATAGGAAAATTATGAGGTTTGTCTTTGTTGCTTACCATATATGCCATTCTGGTCTCCCGATACAATCTCCCTTGCTCACCAAAAACAGGGATGGTAGCATAGGTAAGGTCCATCTGCATTGTGCCTTTGATTTTTGTTGCCCATGATCTTGACAGAAGCATCCCAACTTTGGCGGAATGTCAGCCACAACAATGTCCATGAAATTTTTTTTCGCTGGGATTTGTGCTAGACCAACAACATCTTTAATTAAACCAATGCATTGGACTCTTTTTGAATCAAAGGAGAATAAATCTTTATATGGTCTTGTTACTTGTAATCCTAACCTCTCCATGATTACCTTATGCATAAGATTATGAGAAGCCCCTGAATCCAACATAGCATTATGTAAGGTCATATCATGAATACTAATGCTTACATAGAAAGGAGGAAATTCTTCATTCTGATCATCTTCTAGCCTTCGACCCAAGTATATAGTAGGATTATCTTCTTGCACATTTAAGATATCAGTAGCTCCTGGTTGTGAATTTAACATCTCTACAATCTTACTTCTGTATTTATCTACCTTGAGAATTTCACTAAAAGGGACTGATATTTTGATTTTTGCAATTTCATTCTCAAGGTTAAAAATAGAAACAGTTTTCTCAATTTATTTGATAGGAGATGGAGGTTGAATGTCCTTTTTACCAAGAAGAGAGTCATTTTTACCTTCACCAACCCTTTGGGTATCCTTTTTGGCTTCAACTGTCTTTGAAACATCCTTCTTGGGTTGTGTTTTGTTTGCAATAATTGGTACATTTCTATTTATGACATTGTATTGTTTTTTCATTTCAAATATAGCATGTTGATATCCCCTTAAATAATCTGAAGGCTCTTCTCCTTGCTTGGTCAAAATTGACTCATCATGTTCTTCCTTAGTCAAGAAAATCCTTGACATTTCTTCATCAAGACAATGGATAGATTCTTCAAGAATCTCAGGTTCATCTTCTTCATCAACCAAATTCTGCTGAAAAGGAGGTCTCACTGGAGGATCAGGCTGTTGATTCCTATTTTCTCTTGGTCTTTATTGGTTTTGAGGTCTCCTAATTTGAGGATTTCTAAATTGAGGCTCCTGCTGCACAAGAGGAGCAGAGGTGTTTCCAAAAGCTAACCTATCCATCAACTTCTCCATGGTCTTCATCATTGAATCTATCTTATCTTCAGGAGTTGAAGAGGAAGGTTTCTCTTCTTCTTTCAATTTAGCTTTTCACATTTTTTATTTTTTAGCAGTAACCATGTTTACTTATACTTTTATTGCATCATTCTGCATATCAACAAGTGTAGCAGAATCTCTCTCTTTAAGCAACAGAGAAAAATCAGAATCAAATGCTTCAACATATCTCATTTGTGCTAAGGCTTTCGGAGGTTTTAAGCGATCTGGGATTGAATTAAACACTTTGTTAAACCTCTTTGAGAAGTTTTGAATGGTTTCATCAGGTGCCCTTCTAAGATTATTGTACTCGGTAAGAGCTTGAACTGGATTAGTTCTATTTCCCCACTTCCTTAGAAAGCTATCTTCAAACTCTACCCAATTATGAATGCTTCCTGCTGGGAGGGCTTTAAACCATTTTCTAACTTACCCGATAAAAGTTTGTGCAAATAATCTTAACTTCACATCTTCATCATAAACTTCCTCTCTGTCAGCAAAATCATTGAATTTGTCTACATGTTATTCTGCTGTGATTTCTTCATCACCACCCCATGTTGGAATTCTTGTAGCATATTTGCTAGGAAGGTCATGCAAAATAGCAGGGAGTGCAAGTGGAGCATACCTAGCAGGTACAACCATGATTAAAGGAGGAACAATAGTGATAGGGACAAAAGGGACAAAGGATGAATAACTGATATGAGGAGGATTGCTTGGTGTCTGAAAGCCACTAGGAATAGCAGAAGCAGAAGATGAATAACTAATACAAAGAGGACTACTTGGGCTCTGCAAACAAGTGACAAATGTGCTCCAATTGGGAAGAGGTAAACCAGCTTTAGATCTTAGCAAAACTTCAAAAGGATCAAGTTATTTCAGTTTATCTAAGGCTTCCCTTTCTAACAATAATTCAGAAGTAACTACTTTCAAATTTTCCTCTTTATCTTCTTGTGATACTAAGGCTGAGGTATCAATGCCTCTCTTTTGCAAATCTAAAATAATACCAATGAGTTCTTCTTCGTTTTCTGATCTAAACAACACCTCATGGATTTTATCATCAACTATTTTGTCTTCAGGACTCCTTGAGAATTCAGAGAGCAAAGATTTTGAATAGAATGGAGTACTTGGTGTTTCAGTAAATCTTTGTCTGCTCCTTGAAAGAGTGTTGGGATTGTCCACAGGAGTAGGTGGATTTGGGTCAGGATTGCTCCGTGTATATCTCCCTCTCGAAGCCACCTTTAAAACTTTGAAAATGTATGGAGTCACCAAGGTAGATTGCAGCCTCGAAAAGTTTTCTGAGCTCCTGCTACCTTCAGAAGTTCACCTTCTTGATTTCGGGAATGAATAATCTTCAGGCTCTCGGTAGATGCACCAAAATGTTATCACAAAACCTAAACCCGATAGGATGCTGATCAGGAAGACCTTGGGTAACTGTTTCAAACCAACTTTTGGCTGAGGCTTAGCCTCCTCAACCTGAGAGGGCTCTCTCACTAGGTTAAAGATTTTGATAATAGTTTAGATGGATAACTCTATGAAACAAATGAAGAAGTGTGAATGGTTGAAACATAGTCAATAAATATCCATTGGGCTTATGGAGTCAGAAAATACTTTGTATGACAACAAATTTAGCTAAACATGGAAGTCAAGGCATCAAAGTTCAATATATCATCTAACACATAGGAACATGTAGGAAACACAGTCTACAGATGCATGAAGGAAGTTAGAGCATTGCCAATGAGTTCTAAGTATCATACATTTTTACTATTGCAAATAATGAAATGAAGACAAACATAAAACAAGCCACCATTGAACTCATTTTGAATCTTGAGAAGTAAAGCCAAAGTCTGTATCCATAAAAACATAATCAGGTATAATAACACAATATGAGTATTTTTTCTGAAAATTTCCAACCCTTGGTGCATTACATCCCTTGTCATATATAGAGTTTCCTTACAAGCTTGAATTCCTTCATCGAACAAGAGGGGAATTCAAATTTCTCTAGACCTGACACCTATTGAACTTTAAACAAACTATTAGTTACAACTGACTGTAAACTAACAATCTTAGAGACCTAATTTGAGTAGGAGTGTAATTCCTTATCTATGCTGGCAACAACCTTAACTATGAAACAAACTCATTATTTGACATCTGTCCCTCTTCATGCTGGCCTTTGATTGCTTGTCCTTTAACTATCCCCGGATACTAGGAAAACTGTCCCTGTTTTTTCTGCTTTGGTCTCCAAAATGGTTCCTTGAATTCTGTTAACCATTTTATCCCTTTTAATAACATGTGATGCCTTGAATTAATCCAAATATCTTTCTCAAATACTCGTGCTAAGTCAAAACCCGTTAGGTGCTGGTTGAAGCATGACAACTGTTTGGGCTACGAAATGACTGCTGTTTTAGTAGCACAGAGTTTGGAGTTATTAAATGCCTCTCATTCTTTGGATTTTCCTTTACTTAGTATTCAAAACTTCTGAGCCGACCCTTTTGTGTCTTCTGCAGCAGCATTCTTTCATAATGGATACGCCTTTTCAATTCAAAATTGATTCAAAAAACAAAACTGGCATCTTCAGCAGTTTCGTAGCGCGCTACGAAACTGCTGTGCATTGTATGTCATTTTTAGCAGTTTCGTAGATCGCTACGAAACTGTTGTGTGATTCAAGAACACAATTTTTTGTCATTTTTTGGGATTTTTGATGGCTTATCCATATGCTATGAGCCAAATAAACTGACATTATCTATCCAAAATAACCTTCAATCTTCAAAAAGTAAACTTCACATCAAAATTGTCTCAAAATTGCTTCACTTACTGTCAGGTTCATTTATGCTGAAGCTGTTTTTCTGGTTCATCCAATTGAATCTTCAAATCTTCAACGTGTATTTTCAACATCCAGATTTTAGTTCTTAGTTTTCCATTTATCCTTCTGACATCTCTTGCCTCTTTTATTGCAGGAATAGTCTAAGTGAAGTATTGATCATGACTGATCACTACTTCATATCTTGGAACTCTCCTATCTTCCTAACTAGCTTTTGCTCTTTTGAAATTTTCCTTTTCAATTGCATGTTTTCTAGCTCTTTCCTTGAGTTGGTCAATCTCAAGATTTACAGACACCAAATTCTTTTTTATCTCCTCAAAACCATATTCCTCTTACTGAGTGATAACTACCTTACCTCTGTCATCTTTGTGCAGTTTTGATGATGGTTCTGATGGAACCACAAGTTCTTCATGTAATTCTGCTACCTCCCCTGTCTCACTTGCTTCTGGATATGCCTCTTGTATTCTTCTTGAATGCCTTGTCACAGGTCTTCTTGGTTTGAACACAAACTTTGAGACCTGGTCATCAAATTGAAGATTTTAGGAAGATTTAACCTTTTTGGTTTTGTTCTTGCTGGCTTCAAGTAGATCTGCTTGGACCAAAGGAGTCTCTTCTATGTCGATGGCCTGGAGGAGACCATTCGAACTTGCCTTTGAAGCTGGGCTTTCATCAACAATTGCAGTCTTCCCTTTTTCCTTGGCTAATTGACTTCTTGTTACCCTTCTTTGGACAATTTTAACAACAGACTGGTCTTGTTCCACCTCTTTAATTTGAACCTTCTTCCTCTGTGACTGTTGAGGGTGTCTTGAACTACTAGTGGTGTCATAAGCTCCTTCACCTGCTTTCTGGCTTTTGATTTCACAAACCTAGTTGATCTTGTTTCCTCTTGATGACTTACTGCTGGTGAAGAAATCTCCTTAGCCTTAGGACTAAGTCCTGTTTCTGTTTTAAAGCCTGTCATAAACAAGAAAGCAAACCATTCTCTTCCAATCTTTTGAAGCTCATGTAAAACAATCAACTTGATCAACCCATGATGGAATAAGGAGGTTTCACAAGCTTCTTTCTCCAATTGAACCTTACCAGACATTTTACCTAAGCTTCAAAACAGTTAAAAAGGTAAATCAAGAGATATTTCTCCAGTGAAGTGTAAGAGGAGTTTAAAATGGTAAGAGTACAACTTATGATATCTCCCCTCACAGGTGAAATATCTTTGGATGCATGTCAACAAGTTGGCATATGAATCCTTTACATAGATTCTAGGCACTGATTTGGTTAAGCCTGAGCCTATGAATTCTGGCTTCAAAATTCTTGGCAGTGTGCGATTTCAAATTTAAAGTTCTTGAACCATCTTTCTTGGCCCCTTGGTATCTCGGTGACTGCAGATATGACCTCAGGACAAATTGGAATTTCTAGCACTCCGACTCTTGAATTCAAACCAGTGAAATTGAAAGCAAAATCTTTGGTTACTTGAATGTGAGCACCTTGAAGTTTTTCGCAGAATCTCCAACAGGCCACTTGTTTGAATGCATGTTCAACCTCTCTATTTCTCATGAGCACATCTAAACCTTCAGGCTCAGCTCTAAGACATCGGCATGATTTGTGGTTTTTCCTTTCTTCAGACATGTATATGAAATCCCTGCAAGGAAACTTGAAGATAAACCTGGACTAAATTGGTTTGAACGCTACCTCGCTTGAGATTCTAAAACTAAGAACTGCCTCGCTTGAGCTTTCAAAAGGTCCTGGTGACTGCCGTCCTTAAGCTTGCCAATTGTCTTCTTATGCATGAAAGAAGCACGAGAAAAACTAAGACTATCTCACCTCACCTTACCTTTTTTGAAAATTGAAATAGCTTGTACAAGACATCTAACGAATATAATGATGAGAATGAGTGGCTGCATGTGATAAGCATGGCTCATGGACTGACTAGTGATGAAACATTAACGGATTTTGATGGAAAAGACAGCTAGACAAGATCTGGCACGAATCCCCGATTTCGTAGCGCGACCAGTGCAAATGCTGGGTTTTGTGCTACGAAATCTCCTAGTTACGAATCCCTGTTTTCGTAGTGTGCATAGTGTATTTTTATGAGTTTTCCCTACGAAAACTCCTAGTTGATTTTGTAGCACATGCCAGCTTTAAAACAATCTTAAGACATGACACCTATGAACCAATGTGGGACTAATGATAGTTAAAACAAGATTGTTGACCTTATTTAACAATGGAAACAAGACTCTATCCTATGTTTTAGACTCCTTAAACAAAACAATAGAAGTGACTTGACCAAGATTGACTTACAACTTTGAAACCATACAGGGTGACCAATTTTTTTTTTTTTTTTTTTTTTAGTGATAACAAAAGAAAATGTAAATTGTTTTTTGTTATATTAATATAAATTTGATTTGTTTTGTAGCTATTTCATTCTCACAAACGCTATTTTCTTTGTTCGAACCAGAATTTGGTCAGTTTTAGTGGATATAGAAGAATGATTTCCCATTATGTAATAGAAAGAAATGATATAACCAATACTCCAGTTCCGCAAGTTATTTCACATGATCGCCGAAGAATGATTTCTCATTCTATTATAGAAAAAAATGATATAACTAATGCTCCAGTTCCATGAGTTTTTTCACATGATCGCTAAGCTAGGATGATGTTTCTTAGAGAAAATGAAAGTGTTCGGTATCATTTTAGCGAACAAATGGTTGATGTGCATAAAAAGTTTCGGTCGAGGATTGATAGTTTGGTTTCTATGCATATGTGCCATGTATGTAATGAATGTTATCCTGGTATACAAGTTGTTAGATTGCACGAGGGGCCGATTTGTAAAAGATGTAAGTTTGAGAAAGGTGCTCATCGCTTTTCTCACTTTAACAACATGGATCCAGGTGAGTAGCCTGAGGTTCTAACAATTTTGACACAAGTTGAAGAGATGCTAATAGCATGGGTAAATCCAATATTGCAAGTAACACATGCTCATGGTGGTCAATATAAATATAGCGGCCACATGATATGTTTTCCACAAGATATTTCTTCGATTGCAAAGAAGCTTCCACGACATGTTGAAGAACTATATTTTTTTATTGTAAGAAGGCGAGGTGTACAATCTGAATACTATGAATGCTATGTGAAGAGACAACATGTGATGGATGCGTTGCGTTATAAAATTGAAATGGACAAGTACTACAGGGATGTCGAAATTGACATGGATTCAATTGCTTCTCTCCTAGAAAGACCTACTGATGTTTCTAGCAGGTTACAATATGTTGATAGTCATGTTGATGATATACCTAGGATGGATGCAGAGATTGAAACAGATGGGGCTAATTTTTTGCACTGTCACCCATCATCCTTTATTTCTTGCTTTCCTAATGAATCCCAGGAAGTTGATCGAATTAGAAGATTTATTGAAAATGGAAATAACACATCCGTTGAACCAATAGATTGGCCAAATATTGGTACATCTCCCATTAATGAATATAATATTGAAGGACTACTAGATATGGTGTTCCCCACTTTATTCCCTACAGGTGATGTTGATTGGTTGCATCCTCGAATTTGCAATGTTGAAATGCATGAATATGGTTTGCATCTATTGAGATTTTATGATTAAAGATTTGGAATCCATCCTCACTTTTGATATTTCTTGTTGAATATGATTATGCGGCATCATAGTCAGGGAACAACTTCATTTTTTTGAAGAAAAATATTCATGAAAATGTGCCTGCAACTGTTCAGGAGTTGCGTCAACAACTTTCTGATTTGCCAAATAATAAGTTGGCTGAGAAATTAATGCATTTTGGATCTTGTCTTAGGGGTACAAGAGCTTATTGGACAAAGTGTCATTCTAAATTAACTGATATGATCAACCAATTGGGTTGCCCTACTTTGTTTTTTACATTGAGTGTGGCTGACACAAAGTGGTCTGATTTGCATAGTGTTATGCCTTCAAGAAAAGATTCTGATTGAAAAAGTGAGCATGCTAGAAAGATTCAAAATGTTATTTAGTACTTGCATATAGTTTCTATGTACATGCACCAAAGATTCAATATCTTCCATGACATAGTCTTGTAGAGATATCTTGGTGCTAGAGATTTTTGGTATAGGTTTGTTGTTCTTCCTTTCTGACAATTTTATAATGATTTGAAGGAAAATGTATGTTGTTGTGATTTCTTATTATATTTTAACTGCATGTTTTCAATCCTTTCAGGTACGAGTGGTAGCATAGAGGTTCCACCCATATCCACGATTTTTTGTGGTTGCCTGAAGCACCAAATATGGAAACATTGGATTGGTCTAATGCGACTGTTATTGGTGTAGCAAAGCGGTACTTTGACAAATATGTTACAACATGGAATCTGCGTGACATACATCATCGAAAAGTCATGATCCCTTGAACTTTAAATTAAGATCCACGTGTTTTGAACACTAAACAATTTTTTTCTTGTAATGCCAAAGAAGATTATGAGCATTTAGTTAACCATGTGCAAAGGCATACAAAATGAAGTTTTGATCCTTGTTTACATAAAAAAGGGTCTGTTCTTCCATGTCGCTATCATGCTCCATGGGAGGTTCGTCTAGAGTCAATATTGTTGATAGATGAAAAAGGGAGAAAGAAGTATGAACCAACATTAAATGATGATCGTTTAAATGTTCACACTGTTGATGTTTTAACAATGCAGCAAGAAAATGTTGATTGTCAACCAGTTCTTTCTCAACATCACGTTTTAAAGTATATTGAAAAATATGCTTCACAAGTAGATAGAAGATTTGAAAGTTATCATGAAATGTTGACCATAGTTGTTGGTGGGAGTGTGTCTGAGGCTCCTGTATTATCTGCATATAGAAGGTTCCTTGCTGAGACACTTGTTGAGCGTGACATTGGAGCTCAAGAGACATGCCATTTGTTGCTAAAGCTGCCTCTTGTTGTCTGTAGTCAGAAATTATTCTCCTTGAATGTTGGCAAGAAAGTGTACCAAAGGGTTTCACTGCATTCTGATGAAGTTTTGTGTGGAAACAATTTCATTTAGGTTTATCAAAGTTGACTTGTTTTTTTGGAACATTTATGCTTGATAGAAATAACAAGATCATGGAGTTTTGAGGAGAAGTGTAGGCAGGACAAATGGAGGCCACGTGATAAGCAGGCTATCATTCGTGTTTGGCCACAGTTTTATGTTGTTCTTGATGAGGGGTCAGAAGAGTTTGAAACATTTTGCTGGAGTGAGTTGCTTTTATACAAGCCATTTTGTGACGTTGGTTCAGATATTGGGTTGTCTACTGAAAGTATTGTTGAGAGTTGGAGAAATTGGAGATATCATGCATGGCATGTTGATTGAGGCCCTTTGCCAAATGAAGGTGATGAAGAGGATGTGGAGCCACTTATACATGAAGAAAATGTTGATCAAGATTTTGAAGAGTGGCAAGTTTTTTCGCGATTAGTTCCTCCAAGTTGTGTAAACATTTCAAACCTTGATAATCTTGGTAGAAGGGACTTTGATGTTGATTATAATTGGCAAGAAATGATGGTGTCAAATGATTTCTTAGAAGAAGGGGTCAATTTTTTAAAACATGCGTAGTTTGCAAGTGTTTTGAATTCTAGGTTCGTTACAGACACATATTTGTCGCCTTCGTCTCTATCAGAAAAATAACTAGCTGCTTTTGAAATTATTTTTCGACACTTTGCTAATGGTGAAAATGATGGTGCTTTGAAAATGATTATTCCAGGTACTACTGGAACAAGGAAGTCTTCTCTCATTGGGTGTATTTCTCATGCTCTTTCTAGTGCAACAATGAATGGAAAAAGTCCATTGTTATTGCTTGCTCCAACTAGTATTGTTTCTTTTAACATACATGGGAAAACAATACATTCTTCTTTAAAAATTCCTATAAAAGATATGAAGCCACTGTGTGGGCAGGCTTTGGCAGTGTTCCAAGAGGAAATGAGACATGTTTGATATATATTGATTGATGAGATGAGCTTTATAGGTCCAAGGCTATTCATACAAATATATTCTCATTTACGAGAAGCCTTTCCTGAAAATAAGGATTGTCCTTTTGGTGGTAGGTCCATCATTCTTGTGGGTGACCTTGCCCAACTGCCTCCTGTTAAGGATAACCATTGTATGCAGGTAGAAAAACTAGGAAGTTTTTGTAGGAAATCTTCAACATTGTAGTCGCTTTGGACAAAATTTATAGGCAACAAGGAGATTATCCCATACAAGCATATTTTCACAGTCTTTTAACCAATATTAGAAATGTAGAGCCTTATCTTGTTGATTGGGATTTTCTTATGACCCGTCTTGATACTTGCTTGGATCGACAACAAAGGATTTTGTTTGATTCTTTTGTTCACTTATTTGCGACAAATAATCTTGTCACTTTGCACAATCAAGAAATGCTTAAAGCGTTAAATTCTCCTATTGCAAGATGTGTTGCAAAAAGTAGTAGAAGAACAAAAATAAGTGATAGTGATGATGATATATTGGAGCGTGAAGTACTGTTATGTCGTGGACAATGCATGATGTTAACATGTAATTTTTGGGTTGAAGTTGGTCTCGTTAATGGTGCAATTGGATATACTGAAAATATTTTCTTTGCGTCTGGTTCAAAGCTGTCGCAACTTCCACAATTTATTACAGTTATGTTTGAAAAGTATTGTGGTGTTCCATTTAATAAGGATTTTCTAATTCTTGTATCTATTCCGCCTGTTCTTAGAGGGAATATGAGGAAAATTCCTTTGAAAACGGCAAGGGCGTTGACAATACACAAACCACAGGGGATTCCTTTGCAACGAGCCACTGTAGATATTGGAGACAGAGAAAGGTAGGGTCTAACATTTACAGCTATATCGAGAGTGAAATCAATAGATGGTTTGTGGATTTCACCACCTTTTTCTTTTCAACGTTATGCAAAAATGAAAGATAGTGCATATGTTACACATAGAAAGAAAGAGGAGGAGCGATTAAAGTCAATATCATTTTTGGGTATTTATCTTCAATACAATTTAGTATTTATGAATTATTTTTTAAGTAAATAGACTATTTCAGAGAAATTGTTTTTTGATTTCTTGAATTGTAGTTGTTTGAGTTTTTTTTTTTGAATCCTTTTTTTATGTTTCAATATGAAAAAAAAAATCATAAATGTATAGTTTTGTTTATGTTAATTTGTTCTCTTTGAATGTACTGGTTTTAATTGTATGTTTTTGTCAATGATTCACATATATGGATAACATTGATGGTAATTATTACATCAAAGCGATTAATTCAATTACAAAAACCATTCATTTTGTTACTTTTATTCGTGCAAGGTTTGATAGAAGACATGGCTTCCATCCTGATTTTGTCGATGAACATATTTCGTTTTGAGTGGAATGAAATCAGATGTTCAAACTTTATATCATTGGCACCAAAGAGAATTAGGGAGGAAGATGAGAAGGGATTGGCTTGAAAACGTGAAGTATCATGATCATTATCCTGTTGATTTGAATTGGTGTTGCTTTTGCCACCGCTCTAGGTGTGTTTTGGAAGAGGTTGCTATGACATAATTGTGTTGTGGTCGAGTGTTGAGAGTTGAATTTTGTTGTCGAATGTGGTGCTATTGTTATTATTATTTCGTTCAATGTTACTAAACTTTGGATTGTTGTCATTGGTCTTGTAATGTTTAAAATTTCATCTCATTTCTTTGTTGCATTGTGAGCAACATTGTCAAAATTGTGAATGCTTGTTAGTGATTGATAATAATTGTTGTTGATGTCAAAATTTATGTTCTCTTCAATGTATTTAATTTTTCCTATGCTTATACTTAATTAGTAACATTATTTTATATTTTTAATTAACAACATTATTTAAGCAACATTTCACATTCGTTAATGTTATGGTTTTGTATATCTATTTCGGTTGTTAATTTTTATTATTAATGTTTCATTGTTAATTTGATTGTTTATTTTATCATATTTTTCTATCATAAATAATGTTATATATTTAGGTTATTAATTTTTATTAATATGCTTTAGTTAATTTTATCCTTTGTTTTATTTAATCATGTTCATTTTTTTTATAATATTTATTTATATGTGCTATTATTAATTTCTAAAAATATTTTAACTTTTTAATTATTATTAATATAATATTAATATTACTAATAATGTTAATATTAATATTAAGATAAATTATTGTATTATATACCTATTAACATTTTTCAACCACATTTATATTAATATAAATATGATTTTACTAATTAATAATTATTAAAATTAATAATAATAATGGAGAAAACTTTATTCTAAGTAACACTAATGTTCACAGGCTCTTCTCAATGCTTAACATTTTTTCCGGTAAATTAACATGGTTGTATTATATTATATTAAAAAAAAATACATCAAAACAATACGTGACTGTGCTCAATTGGTGTTCAAATGGTTTAAGATTCAAAATTACTTTATAGATTGAATAGAACAAATAATTGATGAAAGTTGCTAACGTAGTTGCATCTTTAAAATAGTTACTGTTGAGTACTCTTTTAAATCTAAATTTTTGTTTTGAAGACGGTAAGAAACTTAGTTTTCATAATCTTGATCACTAAGTCTAATTTGTTATATTTTTTTATTAGATTTTGATGATGTTGTTTTTTTTTTTGGTATTTATTCAAATTTATGTTTTTAATTGTTTTATTTTCTTTTGTGTTTTTTCAAATTTTATTTAGAATCTCAATCTCTTTTATAATGTTTTTAGTTTTAAAATAATTTTCAATTTCATGATTTTTAATCATTTTCATAAAATTTAACTAATTAATTAAATCTTTGTACACTTTTCAATTGAATTTCATTTCATTTTTCTAATTGTAATTTTGTTTTCTTTATCTTATTTATATTTCATTTTTGAATATTTTTTTCCATATTTACATTTCATTTGTTTTGAAAATAGGTGAGATTTGAAAAGTTGTCTAACTATTTGAAGTTTTGGATTTTTTTGGTATATTTTTATTTATTTTTCTTGAAATCAGTTAGGAATTTGTTGTAATCACAAGTTTTGGTTGTGTAGTATATATAATCCAAGTGCTTAGGTGTTTTTTGAGAGCATTGAATCCATTTATGCTTTGAAGATTGTTTTTTAAAATAATGAAATATCACAATTTTGTCCAAAATTGTATTGCCAAATTATGGCAAAAGAAACCCAAAATTTCTAAGATTAGACCAACACAATAATAAAATGTTTTAATTGATATATATATATATACACACACACACACATGGGACACAAAATTTACGTGGAAAACCCCATTCAAAGAAAATGATTAGTAGTTTAATTTTTTTTTTACAATAACAATAAAATATTACATTTCACAACTTTGACATTGATTTGGTCTTATGCCTAACAATCACCCACTTGAGACCAAATAAAAACTTTGAATATTTTTGGCATTGTTTCTCTCTCCTTCGTACCAATCCTTTCCCAAGATGCCTTTCATCATGTTTGCATTACTCCACCCAAGGTTCTACGTAGCTATTGCTTATCCATCGATAAAATCTTTGTTAACATATTAGTTGGATTGCCTTTAGTGTGTATTATCTCTAACTGTAGGAGCCCATCATCTAAAACTTCATGGATCCAATATTATCCAACATTAATGTGCTCTGGCTTAGAATGATATGTTCCATTGTTTTACACTGAACATATATTTATCTTGTTTTATTCCCAGCTGTGTAAAGAATTTTTGCATCCACAACATCTCTTTCCGAGCTTTTGTGGAAGCTAGGTATTTTGCCTTTGTTGTGAAGAAGGATACTACTTTAAAAAATCCAAACACCCAAGATACTACTACATGTGCATATTGCATCCACAATATCTCTTTGCAAGCTTTTGTGGAAGCTATGTATTCTGCCTTTGTTGTGAAGAGGGACACTACTTTAAAAAATCCAAACACCCAAGATACTACTACACATGCAAAATTATATAAATAACTACTGGTGGACTTTCTAGTATCCACAATTCTAGCCATTGCTGCATTTGTATAACGAACAACATTGTTATTACCAAAACATAAACAATAATTACTAGTACCCTCGAGATACCTCAAAATCCACTTTATTGCTTGCTAATGTTGTTTTTCTTGATTTGCAAGGAACTTGCTTACTACCATTGAATGTGCAATATCTCGACATGTACATACCATGACATACATCAAGCTGCCAACTACTGAAGCATAAGGGATTTTACTTTTTTCCTCCTTCTTATTTTCATCATAAGGGCACAAATCAACACTAAGTTTAAAGTGTGATGCTAGGGGTGCACTGACTGGTTTGACATCCTTCATATTTAACCAGTTTAACACCTTCTCAATATATTTTTCTTTTTATAGCCACAACTTTTGTTATTTTTATCACAAATAATCCTCATGCTCCATATTTTTTTGTGTTGGATCTAAATCTTTCATTGCAAATTGACTGCCCAAATTTTTCTTCAACCTATTATTCATGTTCTTATCATGTCCAACAATTAACATATCATCAATATACATCAATAGTATAATATACCTTTCTCGGTTATACCTTTTGATGTAGACACAATCATCTCGACCTTTAATATTTTGAAGCCACGCTTTAGCATAAATGAATCAAATTTATTGTACCATTAGCGAGGTGTCTATTTTAGCCCTTAAAGGCTCTTGTTCAACCTGTAGACAAGGTTTTCTTTACCTTTTACCTTGAATCCTTCTGGATGTTCCATTTAAATTTCCTCTAATTATCCATGAAGGAATGTTGTTTTCACTTCTAATTATTCACATTCCAAGCCTAAAGAAACAAGAAGGCTGAGGATACTTATGGATGACATTTTAATAAAAAAAAATTTGTAAGGTCAATACCTTCCTTTTGGGCAAATCCCTTCACCGCCATCTTTGCTTTGTATCTTTCCTTCTTTTCACCCTCATGTTTAATCCTGTATACCCATTTGTTTTGTAGGACATTGCTTCCTTTTGAAAGATCCACTACCTCCCAAGTTTTATTTTCCAACAAAGAATCCATTTCTTCCTGCATTGTATTCTTCCACTTTTCGCAAGTTTCCACTTCACAAGCTTCTTGAAAACAATGAGGTTCACGTTCATTAGTTAGCAAAATATAATTTGAGGGTGGATGTGAGGGCTTATGAGGCCTAGTAGAGCTACGAACTAACTATGGTGGTGTGTTTTCTGGTTTAATCTCTTGTAATGGATGTGACAAGTTTTCTTCTTCTTCTTGGGACCATCATTTTCCACTTACTGTCCATCCTATTCTTGAATTTGCTGGCAAAATTCTTGCAATGTTATAATATCTTGTTATTGTTTTGTAACCCATAAACAATTCTTTTGACCTCC
The DNA here is from genome assembly GCA_031772625.1 of Pinus tabuliformis. Classification (NCBI taxonomy): domain Eukaryota; kingdom Viridiplantae; phylum Streptophyta; class Pinopsida; order Pinales; family Pinaceae; genus Pinus; species Pinus tabuliformis. The sequence goes on from CM062811.1 coordinate 978,610,806, forward strand.
ATATCACCCGCAGGTCTTTTATACATCTCAACTTCATTAAATATTACGTCCCTGCTTCTAAAATTTTTGTGATTAATTGGATCCCATAGATGGTAACCAAAATCACTATTTTCACATCCCAAAAAAATACATTTCCTTGATTTATCATATATTTTCGTTATATGCCCTTTTGGAATATGCATAAATGCTTCACATCTAATTTTTTTTAGGTGAGAATAATTTACCTTTTTGCTCGTCCAAACTTCTTAGGGAATACCACTATCTAAGACTGTAGACGGTTAGCAATTGCTGAGATAACAAGGTGCCCTACTGCTTTTTCCCATAAATGCTTTTCCAATCTGGAATTTGAGAATATGATCCTTGCCTTCTCCATAATAATGTGATTCATATTTTGTGTAGTATAATTTTGTTGGGGAGTACAAGGGACAAACTTCTCATGTTTAATGCCAAACCTATTACAATAATTCTTGAATACATTGGAGCAATACTGTCCAAAATTACCTATCCTCAAACACTTGAGAAATTTATTAGTATCCCTTTCAACAACAACATGAAAATATTGAAATATTCAAATACCCGACCTTTACTTTTCATAGGGTAGGACCAAACCTTCCTGAATGGATCATTTATGAATGTGATGAAATATGAGGCTCCTCCTAAAAACTTAGCATTCATTGACACAAACAAATTAGAGTGTATTATATATATATATATATATATATATATATATATATATATATTTCATGTCTAAAAGAAACTCTTCGTTTCCTACCAAAAATAAAATGCTCACAAAGATCAAATTCATAGGATAATAGAATGTAGACTTTCACAATTATTCATATTGTTAGAAATTCTCAAAAGAAAATCGTGTATTTTTTTTTTATTATCCAACATTTCAAGTGGACACTCCACTTGAAACATTAGACAAGAAAAAAATCATACACAATTTTATTCTGAAAGTTTCTAACAAAATTTATATGATTTCAAACATGGAAGTAGATTTTTACCAACGAGAAATTTTAGGCCCTTTTCAATCATGTAGCATAAGTGATTATGCCATAACTTTGTTGAGTTTCCTCCTTTTGCAACAAAAACTACATCTTATATCTCGGTTGTTTCCCTCATTGTATATAAGGTTCTTGTCTTGAATCCTTTATCCAACACCAATGTCACTTTACCAATTTTCCAACCACCTTTCCCATAGTTTGTGGAGCATCCTTCATCATCCAATCATCCCATAGATATCAAACTCATACACACTCTTTGGGACATGAATAACTTGTTTCATCAAGATACCCTTTCCATCCCTTGTCTATTTTCATACAAGATATCCTACACTCCAACAATATTAGAAAAATGATTATTTCCTAAATGTACTCTACCATGATCACTCGCTTCATATGTAATAAAATTATTTTTGCATGGGGTCACATGGTGAGATGCCCCAAAGTCAAGTACCCAATCAAATCTACTACTATAAGTATATAACAAATATTATTCTATTGAAACGGTATGTAAGGCATCACTTTCAAAAGCTACAACAATGGTCTCACCTTCATTTGTGTTACTCGATTTTTGATTTGTGTTAATTGATTTTTGTTCCTTCTTCCAAAACCAACAATCCTTTTTCTTATGTCCCGCTTTTCCACAATGAAAAAAATAAGTCTTTTGGCTATTGATTTTGATTTGACTCTTGATTTTGAATGCCCTTGTCAATTTTCCTTCCATGATTAGCTAAGGCTAGAGCTTCTCCTCCATAGTTTTCTGCAATTAATTTGCGTTGCAGTTCCTCATTCATTAAACTGCTGCTAACATCACCAAACTTCAGGGTCCCAACATATGTTGAAGTGCTCTTAGCTACTATCAAATTCTCCCAACTGTCTAACATGGAACACATAAGTAGGATGCCTTTTATTTCATCATCCAAAACAATTTTAACAGAGACACGTTGACTAGTAGTTATATTAAATTCATTCAAATGATCTGCAACTAAAGCACCCTTATTCATCTTCAGGTTATATATGTTCTTCATCGAGATGAATTTATTTGAAGTCGTATTCTTCTCACACATATCACACAACTTCTTCGATATCCCTTTCACTGTCTTCTCACTTGCTACATTAAAATACACACTCTTTTCTAGGCACTACCGAATTGTAGCAATGACTTTCCTATCCAATGACATCCAAGCTTCACCTGTCATTATTGAGGGCCTCTTTGCCACTCCTTCAATTGGGAAATACTAATCCCTGAAAATCAAAATATTTTCCATTTATGGTTTCCATAGGGAAAAATTGGCCCCATTCATCTTCTTCATATGTCTTATTACTCTCCATACCTTCTAGCTTACACCACAACTCTAATATATATAATAAAAAATAAAAAAAATAAAAAAGAAAAAGAAAAAGAAAAAGAAAAAAGAAGTTGAAAAAAATAAAATTCAACTCATATACTAGACACAAGATTGCTAATATAAAAAAGACATAAAAATAAATTGAAAAAATAAAATTTAACTAATATACTAGACACAAGATTTACAGGGAAAACCCCATTTGGCTAAGACCATTGGAAAGGGATTAATAGCTTATTTATTTATTTTTAATAGAATAACAATAAAATATTAAATTTCACCCGCTTCTTTTTATTCATGCCTTGTAAAATTAGATTTCATTACAATACCATAGGTTACTGATACCATGGATGCAAACACATTTGACTTTGATTTGGTCTCACACCTAACATCCCCTTCATTTTCATTTGATTTATAGAATCTCTATACACTCATCTTTCTCTTTCTCTCTAGATAAATATTTTTGTTCTATATATAACCACATGTATGTTGAATAAATTACACATCTCCTCCAGGTTAAATTGTAATATCAATGTTATTTTTAAATACCACATTTCAACTCCATATTGATTAATAATGGAATTACACATTTCTGTCAAACTCAAAAACATAAAGAACTTATAACTTACATTACAAATTTTATTTTCAAATTTTCAATTACATTATTTCTCTATATAAATATTACTTTATTATCTTTAAATTATGTAATGTTAAGGTACAACATCTTTCCCTTATTTAACTATATACCAACACAATTACATTTTTTCTTTTGTATTATTAACAAGATTCTCCAAATTGGAAAAAAAAAATAGAAATTAAAGACATTTAAATAATTCTGATTTAGAATTTGATTATTAACTAATTATAATTTATTTATATATTAATATTTTTAATTACTTTTAATATAATTTTTTCTTTCTTATTAACCCATCAAAACCATTCTTTTCATTAATTAATTAATTAATTTATTATTTTTTTTAACTCATTTTCAATTTCCATATTTTTTAATTATTTTTCATAAAAATTATTTAAATACTAAAATAATTTTTTTGAATTAACTTTTATTCCTCTAAAACAATAATCTCATTTCCTTGGACCTTTTATATTTATTCCTGGTAACTCTCTTATACAATATTGTTCACTACATGACCTTCATTTGTACTTACAAAACTTCCTACACAATTCGAAAATAAAATAATTTAATCTCTATATAAATTGTTTCATAATTTTTTTGTTTTTTGTTTTTAATTATTATCAAAACAGTTAATTTTCCATCATTTGATTATTAATATGTTAATTTTAATTATTATAATTTATTTTAATACACATATTATTATCAATGTTTAATATGACATTTAATACGATAGAGATTAATGATATTTATTTGTTTGTCAAAGTAATATATATACATTTTTTGAATATTAAAAAATTTAAATTAAAATAAATTTATTTTAGGTTTTAATTTATGAAGATCATGATGGTATATTAATATTAATTAATTATTTTTATTAGTAAATGATATTTTTACAAAAATTTTAAAATGTTTTAAGACTCGTAACATTTGTTTTATGTTTATAATATTTTTATTTTTGAAATAATGTAAATACTTATTTTGTTTTTTCAGTAGAACGGGGCAAAGGGGCATTAAATTGCTAACAACCAATTGAGTTATTGCTCTTTGTCTAATTTATTATTATTAATTTAATATATATATATATAAAAGAGTAAGTGTGTCTTTTTTGTTTTCTTCACACCAGAAAAAATTAGCCATCAATTTTTATTAAGGGAAATAGAATTTACATTTTCTAAACATATATAGTATGTAATGTAGTAATTGACATGAAAAGGATATGACTTTACATTAGAGAGCAAAAATATAAGTATATATGGTGCTATAAATGATAAAAAATCATAGAGTATGTGACAAAGTAAAGAACACAAAATAGAGAAAAGATAAGATTATTAATGACAATTTGATCTTATTTTTTCTTTTTCACCCTTCCTTCTTTGCACCTTTTTCCATTTTTCAGGATTTGGATCAATAAGAACCAAAGCAAGTTCTTGTCCCCCATCTGGATGTGGAGATTTTTTTGTCTGAATTTGAGGACTTTGAAATGTGTGCTCGTTTAGTGCCTCGACTTGCCAAAGGCTACTGATTTTCTAATTTTGGACCTGTCGGAAGTGAAGTGATTGATCCATCCTAAACTACAACCCCCCCCTCCATTTTGTCTATGGTTTGTTCAGGCCATGTCTCTTGGTTTTTCCTCCTCATCTTTCGAATGTGGAGATTCATTAAACTACCATCCTTTTGGTTTATTTGGCTGCTTCTTTTTCTTTTTTGGGATCTTCTTCACCAGAGGGCATGTGTTCTGAAGATGACCTATTTGAAAGCGCACACGACATCTGAAGGCCGTATTCTCATAATCTAGATTGTGTCCCATGAAAATTATTATGTTTTAGGGTGATGTGATATGATAATCCTTTGCTGAGCTCTATCTCCACACAAATCCTAGCAAAGGTGAATATTCCTTTATCTGTTCTCTCCATATCCATTTTTTTGAATTTGCCCAGTTCGTTCCCATTGTCTTTAAGAACTTAGTGGCGCCAAAAAGGAAGGGGTAGGTTTGGAAGCATAACCCAAACTGGCATGAAAGTGACCACCAAGGATGTTACATCAAAACCAAGAACCATTATGTAATTGGAAGACCAACACTACCCCAAAACCATGGCCCTTCATTTATAACAAAATTTTGTTCTTTTTGTGTGTCAAATTAGACAACGAAAAATCCTTTAGAGTATAGGTAAATATCACAATTATATGACTAAGAAGCGAACACCCACTGATGTAATGCTTTAGGTTTTGGCCAAAATCCATTAAATATGCATATAATGGTTTTAGATTGTAGTGCAATGAATAAATAAGATCCTTGTGGGCTTTTGACCTCCATGGATGGTGCTTGCTCCATTTGGTCCACAATATATGGACATGGAGGAAAGTTTTAACTTTGTTTTGTAGGGATCATAACTTTCCCTTCTACTACAGAGGTCTTCCCTTGAACAACATATTTGAAGGATCCAAAGGGACCATTTGAGGCCCTGGATCCATTTTATCCCCCACACAGCTTGAGGTTCAAGATTATTGATGAGTTTTTAACAATACTGTGGTCTTTGAGTTGCAGGGGATCTAGCAAAACCTTCTATGCAAATTGAAGACATTGGAGATTTACAAGAATTCTCCATCTACCTTGAATCATCAACTTGAGAGATGAAATTAAAAATGTTTCTTGAATCGAGTATGCTTATGTCTTCTTGTTGATGTTTTTGATAAATATCTGAAAAAATGATTTTAAATCGCTCTCTGGCAGTGGATATGTTATGAATAAAATAATCATAAAATATATTAATTAATAAATAATATTAAAATAATAGTTTAAATTAATTAATTAAATTAATAACCCATTAATTATGAAGGGACAAGGGTCAAAAGATGTGACCACTCATCTTCATGGCCAGTGAATACCTATATAGGCACATTGCCATGAAGAATTGTAAGCACGATTCAATTTTTCAATACAATACAATTACTTATTTGACTATTACAATTACAAGACTACACACAATTATATTCTTGCAACATGTTCTTTTGAAATAATTTTATAAATAATTGATTATATATATATATATTAAAAAAAAAAGTGGGTTCTACTAAGAAAAATGGAAAAATTATGAATAATGAAGAACTACAAGCTTTTAATAAAGGGTCTGTAAGCGAATACACCCATGAATAGGAAGTATTGGATACAAGACAAAGATGATTTACTGATGAAAAACTACTTAAAATGTATAGATGTGGACTTAAAGATTATATTCGTGTAGAATTGAAATTGTACAAACCACAAACTATCAAAGAAGCTAGACACACGACAAATCTTATTGAACAAAAACATAAGTTCAAAATGTCATCATTCAAGGAAGATGAAGACCAACAACAATACTCAGGTAAAAAGGAGTCAAAAAAATGTAGGTATTGTGGAGACAAATGGACGTAAGGACATAGATGCCTTAATAAGAAATTATATGCTTATGAAGTTGAGAGAGAGTCAGACACTTCAAGTAATGAGTCAGAGAAAAGGATAAAAAAGAAGAATAATTGTCGCAAGTGTGGAGAAAATTGGATGCCAGGACATAAATGTGAAGACATGTCCTTACATTACTATAAAATAGTAGATGGAAGGCAAGTTGAAGTACAAGACCCTGATGAAGAAATTGTTATCACACAATCACACACAATGAAGATTCAGATCTTGAGGAACCATCATTAGCTGCAATCTCATGTTTCCAAAAAAATCAAGATAACATAAGCAATTTTTCAAAAGATAAAAAACAACAAGTAACTGTAAAATACATTCCACCACACCTTCGAAAGCAGAAAAACCAGTCTCTGAAAATAAAGAACACTAAGCTTACAACACCACCAAAAAACATGACAAGAAGGTTACGACCTAAAAACCTAAAGCTTAAGGGGGTCATAAGAGGCATAAATGTCAATATACTTATAGATTCTGGAAATACTCAAAATTGTATAAACATCGATCTTGCTAGACAACTTGATGTTTGTGTATTCCCAATGAAGGAATTGACCATTGTTGTCGCAACTGGGAAAAAGTTTGAAAAGATAGGGGAATGTCATAAGGTTTCAATCCAGATACAAGAACTAAATCTACAAACATATTTATTTTCCCCACCGCTCAAAGAAATGGATATAGTACTAGGTGTAAAATGGTTAATACAATTAGGAAGATATAATACAAACCTTGAAGAACAGTTCATGGAGTTTAACTAGCAAGAATGACATTATATTTTATATGGTGTTAACACTTCCAACTTTAAGGAAAGTGCAAATACACACGAGAACTTCACCAACTCACAAGGCACAAACAAAGTCAAAGTAAAAGATTCCATTCCATAACAATGCGTTCAACTAGAGAAAACCCTTCTTGTTATGTTTTGAGGAAAATGCATCTCTAAAGGGGGTGGCAATGTTTTTTTTTTTTACAAAGTCGGTTGCTGTATTAATCTCTGAAAAAATAAAGGGAGTCGGGACTCCTGAGATACAATAAGTGCCAAGGTAAGCCAGGATCAGAGGGGTTACAAAACTGGAGATTCTCCTTAATCCTGCTTGTTATGGCTTTAAGAACTTCTAGACAAAAGTAGATTCTTACAAATTGGAGCAGCAAAAACTGACATTGACAAAACATATCTAAACTATACTAATGTGATTAATTTACCGTGCTGTGGATACCTCCGGTTTTTCATCACCATCCATGTGCTTGGCGCTTGAAGAACTTGGGGCTAGGTTATTGCAAATGTCCATCATGAAATTCAGAACCGTAAAGGGCTCTTCCGCATGGCTACCTCTATTAGATCGATGGTTGATCTGCTGAAGAAGAGAAGAGATCCAGTGCGGGAATAGAAAGATGTCTGCAATGGAGAACAGCCTATGTATTCTGACAGATAAGAAGGCGGAAAAGTCCACTCGATCACCGGAGAACCAGTGCAAAACGGAGGCATAATTACGATTCTGAGAGAGAGCAAACAGAGAGGCCATCAGAGGGAAGGGCACTGAGAAAAGGCAGAGGGGGGAATAACATATAGAAAGGCAGGAAGGGCGAGGAACGAACATGGGGAATGAGAGTGAACCCGGAGGAAGCTGAAGGGAGACTTGGAAGTTGTCCTGAAAAGTCAAAGAGTCGAGAGTGTAAAGAGAGAAAGTAGCGATATTACTTATCATGGACAAAGCATTGAGGGGGTCGGATCTGCGCCAAATCCCTTTGCAAATAATGGCTTTGTTGAAAATCTGGAAAGTCTGCGTCCACTTCTTTCTGTTAGGAATAGCCGACTTGATGTAGGGTAAACAGATTCAGATCATGGCAAAGGTTTATGCATCTCCTTGGCGTTGCAGCATAAACTTCCCATTGTCCTTTCGCAAGCCTTGTTGGCGTGTCTATCAGCTTGTTTATTGAGATTGCAGAGGATGTGATGATACTGTAGGTTGCCCAATGTTTGGTTCAAGAGTTGGCATCTCTAAATGACCTGCTGAAGGAGAAGGTTGGGAGTCTCTTTCTGTTGAATCATAAGGCTAATAACGACCGAGGAATCTCTGAAGATCTTTGTTGTTCTTATCCCTGGCCTACTGAGCTGAGTTAACCCCTGATAAAGAGCCAATGCTTCTGCCCTATTGTTAGATAAATTCGCAAGACCCCATTCATAATAAAGGACGCATTCCCCATTAGAATTTAGGATCAGTCCCCCTGCTCCAGCGATTCCTGGGTTTGACTTAGAAGCTCCGTCAAAGAACAGGTAGTAATTGTTGCATCTTTGTAACCAATTTGCAAACTCCTCCTCTTTTAACCTGATTTTCCATGAATGTGTTTCCTGACTGCGTTGATCTTTCACTGTATTGCCTTTCTGAGTGCTGTTGTTTTTGTCCAGGATGTAGCTAATGAAACTTCTTTCTTCGACACTGTACATTGCTGCATCAATGCTACTTTGGATTTTGACTGATATGGTTTCAAGAGCAAGATTCTTAGCCTTATTGCATACAGTTCTTGTTGCCGAGATTTTATCCTTAAAGGTTTTTCGGTTTCTTGCTAGCCAGATACTCCATATCATGGTGTAGGGGAGAGTATTCCATACTCTCTTCACTAGGTTGCTTCTCTTATTTTCCCAAGGACAACTCTTTTTCCAGACATGAATCACTTCCCCTATAGATTGCTGGGAATTCCATGGTAATATATCAGTGAGGGATAATTTTTTCCAACAATCTACAACAAAGGGACAATTGACAAAAAGATGATGCATAGTTTCTTCAGTGCCGTAGCAGTTGGGGCAGCGAGATGGACCAAAGATACCCCTCTTTTGCAAGTTCTCTGCTGTTAAGATTTTCCCTTTTAGAAGGGCCCATATAAAGAATTTGATTTTAGGTATCGCCTCTGATTTCCAAACCATTTTCCATTGATTCCATGATGTCATAGGGAAGGTGCTGTAGCAGATGTGCTGGTGTCCTGCTTTGATAGTGTAAACTGATCCCGAGGGGTCCCAACGAAAGCCGTCCCTCTCATTCTTTTTGATGGGAGCTTTACTGTGGAGGAGGGACTGAAGAGTGGATAGACTAAATTTAAGATCACTTGGGATAACTAGAAAGGACCACCCCAGCCAGATATGATACTGTGGATCCCATCTAGAAATTTGATCCAGATAAATGATACCCATGTTGTTGAGAAAAGTTAGAATAGGAATGGTTTTTTCATACCTGTTTATTGGCTGTTGTCCCAGGATTTTATCAGCCCCAATATTTATGCTAGCTCCTCTCCTAGGGACTTTGGATATATTCTGAGTCATGAAAGGAATAGCTTTTTTGCATAATCGCCATATTTTTGAAGAGTCTCTATTGGGGATATCAGAGTCTAGAAGCTGCTGTCTGAGGGAGGTCAAGTATTTGGTTTCCAGAACCCTTTTCCACCACGTAGATGGGCCAGTGATGAGCCTCCAAACGATCTTCCCTCCAAAGGCAAGATTTAAAAAAGTGGGGGACCTAATACCAAGACCTCCTCTGTCCTGGGATTGAATGACTTGTTTCCAACTGACTAAGTTGAATTTTTTCTTCTCGTTTTCCCCCCTTGCCAAAGGAAATGGCGAAGAACAGCTTCCATTTTGTGGAGAAAGGAAGTTGGGGCTTGGAAAAGAGAAAAATGATAGAGGGGAAGAGAAGAAGTACCTGATTTAAGGAGGATGAGACGGCCTGCTGGGTTGAGCCACATTGAACCCCATTACTGAACTTTCCTCTTCATCTTTTCAATGATACTGTCCCAAGTTCCTGCCTTCAAAGGTCCTAGGCTCACTGGCATGCCCAGGTAAGAGAAACGAGTCCAGTCTAAGTTGCAAGGAACACCAAAAATATTTGCAATGTTGTGGATGACCTGATTTGAAGCATTCCAACCATAAATACAACTTTTTTGCTGATTGATCAGACCTCCAGAGTACCCCATAAATTGATCAAGAAGAATCTTGAACCTCCGTGCTATAGTGGTGGAGGCTCCTCCAATGAGCAAGGTATCATCGACAAACTGTGAGTGGTTGATATTCTTGGCTCCATTCCCGAATTTTATACCAGTGACGAGACCCATTCTTCTGTTGAAGTCCAAAGCTTGACTAAAGGATTCCGCCATAAGGATGAAGAGATAAGGGGAGAGGGGGCAACCCTGTCTGAGACCCGGGGAGGATTGAAAGGCTTCACACGGTCTTCCATTAACCAGAGGGGAAATCCATGGCCCAGAGATGCAAGCAGTAATGAGACTAATGAAGGACGACTCAAACCCCATCTTCTTTAAAACAACAATAAGGAAGGAGTGCCTAACTCTATCAAAGGCGTTGGCAAAGTCAAGTTTGAGAATGAATCCTTTCTCCTTCCTGGAGTGACTCGAATGAATGGCTTCTTGCTCTAGAAGTATAGAATCAGTAATTTCCCTGTTGGGCAAGAACCCTCCTTGGTTTTCAGAGATCAGAGAGGGGAGGAGGGGTTTGAGTCGAGAAGCTAAGATTTTAGACAGGATTTTGTAGGAGGAGTTGCAGAGGGATATGGGCCTAAACCGAGAGAAGGATGTGGGCCGATTTTCTTTAGGGATGAGGGCGAGAAAAATGGCATTGGTGTAACCACCTATCTTACCCTTCCGCTGGATCCATTTGATCATCTTGACCAGATCCTTTTTTATTAAGCCCCAGAACGCCCTATAGAAACAGATGGGGAATCCATCAGGCCCAGGAGCCTTATCTGGATTCAGAGTCCAAATCGTTCTTCTGATTTCCTCCTCATCAATTTCCTTATTCAGGCTGTCATTCATTTCCTTAGTAATTCCTTTGGGTAAGTATTGGAGAAGGTTAGTATAATCCTCTGCACCTTTAGTTTCAGTTAAAAGATCCCTGTAGTACTCAGTGGCAGCGTTTCTAATGGCTTCTTGGGTGTTTTGCTGGTTGCCCTCATTATCCAAGATTGAACTTACATTATTCCTGAGTTTTCGAGCTGTGGCCTGTTTGTGAAAAAATGTTGTATTTTTATCGCCACCTTGGAGCCAGAGTTGCCTTGATTTTAGACGCCATTTGGATTCTTCTTCCCTGTTTATGTGACTCAGCTGAGAATAGAGAGCGCTTTCTTGCTCCATACTCTGCTGAGAGAGGCCATGTTCTTCTATCATTCTTTGGATGTTCTCTAGATCGCTCTTAACTTTCTTTTTGGTCTCCTCAGTTTCCTTATAATTGGCTCTTGCCCATTCTTTGATAGTGATCCAGATCTTGGCGGGAGGCCCCCAAGATCTAAGAGATTGAAATGGATCTTGGGAGGAGAGACCCCCAAGATCTGAAAACTTGAATTGCCAGAAGAAAAATAGGAGAATGCCCAATAAAAAAAACCACAAAGAAACTTTTATTTAAAATAGTAATGAAAATAAACCAGCTAGGGCGATGGTAGCTTATCTCTGAGAAGAGATGTGGCGGCTACATGCCTCTGAACTGTAAAGGCTACATTGTGGCGGACAATTTGTCCTTTTACAAAATGTGACTTGTTACTTATAGTATTTTTCAGTTACAATACCACGAGTCAATTCCATGGGTGAATGAATACCATGGGTGGATGTCACTTACAATATCATGGGTGGATGTCATTTACAATACCATGGGTAAATTCCATGGGTCGATGAATAATATGGGTGGATGAGTACCATGGGTTGATGCCATTTTCCATTCGGATCATTCCTCCCTCCTTAAGAAGCAATGGTCCCCATTGCGTAAAGTTCCCTCCTGCGAAGCCTTTGTGGAATATGAAGAGCCACTGAAGATAAGGGTTTTATGTGGTTAACCCAAAACCCTGATAAACGAAGATCCGAGGATAGAGATACCCTGTAATGCTTGTGACCAACTGTGATTCTGACAGTGTGCGGCCTAGCAAATGGACTTCGATGATAAGGATTTTATGCGGTTGACCCATAACCATGATGTTGGTTGTTGATGAAGTAGCAGGTGCCTACATAGCCTGGGGTGGAAGGGCACGTCTCCAAATAACCCAAGCCAAATGCTGCTATATTGAAACTGATGAATGCGAAGCAGGTGCCTAATAAAGTGGGGTGGGAGGGCACGTCTCCAATGGAAACCCACTCCGAATGTTGCTCCAAAGTTAAAATTGACATAACTCGGCCAATATAACTCAGAATATTTATTATAACCTGTTTTTAGAAGCAGAAGGATCATTTTTCATCTTCCCATGAGTTGGAAATCCTTATTTGGACACTCTGAGATCTCATATTCGCGCTGCAACAGTTCCGCCATCACAAAAATTCCAATAAAATAGCTGATTTTAAATCAGCGATATCTCCCACATCCGAACTCTGATTTGACCCATTTGTTTTTGAAATTGGGTGATTTTTTGAGAGGAATCTAGATATGGTATTTGTTTTTGTAAATTTTGTACCAAATGTTTCAGATCTGATCTGCAAAGTCGCCGCCCAAAAAAATTCCTGCAAAAAAATGAAAAAAGAAAAATTCTTCCTGCTTGACCCAAGAAAGTGCTCTGTGGAGGTTGTAGCACATGCCTGAAGTTTGTTGAATATTGCTGCAAAATTTGAAACTGAAATATGCATCAAACCCTCATTCCCATGGAATCATAACCTGCTCTGATACCACTGATCCGGATCTTGGGGGGAGGCCCCCAAGATCTAAGAGATTGAAATGGATCTTGGGAGGAGAGACCCCCAAGATCTGAAAACTTGAATTGCCAGAAGAAAAATAGGAGAATGCCCAATAAACAAAACCACAAAGAAACTTTTATTTAAAATAGTAATGAAAATAAACCAGCTAGGGCGATGGTAGCTTATCTCTGAGAAGAGATGTGGCGGCTACATGCCTTTGAACTATAAAGGCTACATTGTGGCGGACAATCTGGCCTTTTACAAAAAGTGACTTGTTACTTATAGTATTTTTCAGTTACAATACCACGAGTCAATTCCATGGGTGAATGAATACCATGGGTGGATTTCACTTACAATATCATGGGTGGATGCCATTTACAATACCATGGGTCGATGAATAATATGGGTGGATGAGTACCATGGGTTGATGCCATTTTCCATTCGGATCAGATAGCCTGTTTGGTTTTTCTTTGTTTAGTTTCCCAAATGAAACCTAGTGATCCTTCAACATGCTAATTCCAAGTTCCCTGAACTATTTCGCTAACTGCTGGAACCCAGTTCCAGAGGGGACTGTATTTAAATGGTATGGGCCCAAGGGGACAGTGAGTTTCCAGCGTGAGGACTATGGGATAATGGTCAGAGGCTGAAGTGGTGAGAATGTTAGCATATCCCACGGAGAAGGAGGATAGATACGAAACATTGATCAAGAACCTGTCCAGCCTTTCCATTATATTGCCAATGCCGAGTCTACGGTTGCTCCAAGTGTACCTGCGGTTTTTAGGAGCAACGTCCACTAGGTCATGATCTTGAATGATAGCCTCCAACCGGCCTCTGAAGGGGTCTGGTGAAAAACTACCTCCCCGTTTTTCGTTGGCATGTAAGATGAGATTGAAGTCGCCTGCCACTATGATATTTAAATTTAACTCACCATCAAATGTTAGCCTTAAGATCTCCCCAACAATTTTCCTTTTCTCTGTAGTGATTGGGTGCGTACACATTATAAATGATTACAGTTTGGTTGTTTATTCTATTGTTCAGAGCGGTTTTAATCCAATGCTGTTGAAGATTTACTGAAACACAGTTCCATTTGCTTTGATCCCAGAGGGTGGCTATGCCTCTAGAAGCTCCTCTTGCATCACTGACGCATCCTTTGTATTGTTTCTGCTAGTCTATAATGCCTCTCATTACTTGTTGATCTTGTTTTGTCTCCTGAATCAATAATATTTCTAGCTTTTCACTATGCATTAAATCTCTGAGGGCTAAAATTTTGGAGGGGTACCCTAACCCCCTACTGTTCCAGGAGAGTATTTTCATCATTGGATATTTGGCGTTCGGAGAGGTGCTCGCCTCTCTTGATCTTTGTAATTTGTCTCTTTCTCTTGATGCCCCTGAATAAACGACTCTATTGGGGTTTGAGTTCCCATGGCTATGTCTTTCTGAGCGTTCTCGTCCCTATGTTGCTTGGCTGATTTTCTACCAGGTCCAGATTTCTTAAAGGTATCACTGGAAGTTCCATGTTCTTTAGTGCTGCTTCTGGTTTGCCTTGAAAGAGAGGGTTCTAGAGAAGCTTGCGATGAGATGTTCAGGGAGGGAGGGGGATCAGAGGGCTCGGGTAGGATCAAGGGGGGCTGAGGAGGGTCCACGGGAGAAGGATCAAGGGAAGATAAGACTAGAAAGGGATTAGAAGAGGAGGGGAGGGGCGGATCTGGAGGGGGGTGGACAGATAAAGAAGGTGAGGAAGATGAGGGATGAGAAGCAGAGGGAGCTGGAGGATCTGATTCCAGGGGAGGCTTAGATGACGGGGCAGACTTCTTCTTTTTGACAGTTTCCCATTGGCCTTCTTGATCGCCGCTCTCTGCATCAACAAGTTTAGAACATCTATTGGCAAAGTGTCCGTATTCATGACATACCTTACATTTAAAAGGAATCTGCTCGTAATCCAGCTGCTGGATATGGCTCCATTCGTCCACCTTCAGTTTTATTGCTTCTGGGAGCCCTTTGCCAAGATCCACTTCGACACAGATCCTTGTGCAGGCCTGCATGTTATCTTTTGGTTCACTGCGATCAATATATTTGCCCACTGCATTCCTGATGGCTCGAACAGACTCATCTCCCCAGCAGTGAAGAGGGAGATGAGGGAGACGGACCCAAACCGGAACAGCACTGGGGACATCTAGTTCAGGGTCAAAGTCAGGAGTCCATTTGTTGAGGTAAAGGCCTCTGGAGTCCATGAAATAGGGCCCGTTTCTGAAGATTAAATCCTAGTCCTCTTTAGATTCAAAGTGGAATGTGAAGTACCCTTTCCCACAAAACCTGATGGAGATTTTCCCTTGAATCTTGTCAGACCAGTTTCTTTCAACCCATCTTTGAACAGTTCTAGGAGAAGGCCAGAGGCCTGTAAACTGGCCTATGAGACCTTTTTCATCGAGAGACAGAGCCGCCATGCGAGGCAGGGCTGGAGGTAACTGAACTTCCTAGAGTACATCCAACTTCTTGACAAATCTTGAAAGAGCAGGCCTGGGGCGCTGCGGAGGAAGGGATTTCACCAAGTCAGAGAATGCGCGTTGAGAGTCGACCCCCTCCAAAGGCGGATCCGAGGGGGCCATGGCAGGAGGCTAAGGCCGAGGCCCAGGCAGTCGAGGAGCTGGATCACAGGAGCAGACTCAGAGGAGGGCGCGCGCGCGCAACATTGTACCCTCATAGACTAGTAAGGGGGTGGCAATGTTATATGAATAAAATAATCATAAAAAATATTAATTAATAAAAAATATTAAAATGATAGTATTGCATAATAAATTAACTAATTAAATTAATATCACATTAATTATGAAGGGATAAGGGTCAAAATATGTGACCACTCATCTTCATGGTCAGTCAATGCCTATATAAGCACACCTCCACGAAGAATTGTAAGCACCATCTAGTTTTTCAATAAAATACAATTACTTATTTGACTCTTATAATTACAAGACTACACACAATTATATTATTGCAACAAGTTTTTTTGCAATTGGATAATATGCCTCAGATCGAGGCTTAGATAGAGGAATGATGAGACTTCTATCTTCCAGAGGATCCATAGGCAACAAAGAAGCCCCCTTCTCTGCAGTGGTTGATATAGAGCTTGTAGACGATATATAGAAAAAGGAAGTGCGCGCCAGAGGGAATAACGCCGAAGATAACACCCTTTGTTTTGAATTAAAACAAAAGAGAAAAATAAACCAATGAGGGAGATCTCAAACCAGACAGACATACCAAATTTTTCGACAATTTTTTGCTTCCCTCCATGAAAAGATGAGTGACATAATAAAAATGAGTTCACACTACCGTATACAGGGATGTCGACATAAAGAAATATGCAATCTAATGTATATTTTCCTTCCCAAGGTGAAAGAGCATTAGGAGTTGCAAGAAATTTGTTTGCAAAGACGGGGAATAAGGAGTCGCAGACCAATAAAACTCTCAGAGGACAAGTCAACCAGATCCAATGTAGACATGCCACCTCTACATTTTTAATCCAAACTTTGTTTCCGTTGCACCAGAAAAGAAGCCAGTCCTCCTCATACTTTCCTCGATTTCCCCATTTGACACCTTCATTGAGAAAGTAGAATAATCTCTTTCCGACGTTTGGCCCATCTCTAGCAATAGAAGCCAACCCAAAGCTAGTGAAGGTTGCTAGGAAATTGAGGCCGAACGAGAAAACCCTAGAAGCAGATGCGCAATCCATTGTTTCTCTCTCTCTCTCTCTCTCTCTCTCTCTCTATATATATATATATATATATATAACAAGATTCTTAATCATGAGATTCATCTGCACAGATTCTTAATCATGAGATTCATCTGCACACTTTACCATAAAGATTCTTAATTTGTAAATTAACTTTGTTGCAATGTCATAGGTCAATACCATGGCTCATCAATATGACATTCCCTAAAGACTATAACTCATTTCAGACTATAACTCATTTCATATAACACTTTTTCATTTAAATTTTTTTATAATTAATCAATTTAATTAAAAAGGAAAAAAAAAACATAATTACTTTGCAGATAAATCTCAACCCTTATTTTATAAAGATTACTAAAAATATTCTAAAATATTCCATAAAAGTTAAATCCCTACTATCCAGCTAATAATTTTTGATAATTAAATTAAAATTCTAAAAACCCTCTTACAAAATAAGTACAATTATTAAAATAATTAATAATTATTTCCAAACAACATAGCCTTATTAAAATAATTAATAATTCTTTATTTTAAACACTTATTAAAATAATTAGTAATTCTTTTCCAAAGTAAAAAAATATTAATATAATAAATATGATAAAAAATAAAATAAAAGAGAACAATTCGTTCTCTAACCCACCTTTAAACCTGTCTTATGCCTCAATATTATATTGAACATTTCACTCATTTCTCACCTCCCATTGCTCCGCTCCTTACTCTTCATATTTTCATTTTTTTTTTAATCTCCAGTCAAAAAAAAGTACAATTCAATTTAATTTAATTTAATTTTATTTAATTTTATTATTATTATTATTATTAAGAATAAGAAGAGGTACAAATTGTGGTCTACGTCCATTAATTAGAGGAGGTGGTTAATTTGTTCTTTTAGGTTTTTGCATTCTTATGTGAGAGTTTCTTTATTATTAATTTTAATATATTATTATATGTTTTAAATATTTTTTAATTTCAAATTAAGTTTTTATTTTAATTTATAAAAGTTAGTTGAGTTTTTTTTTATTAATTTATATATATATATATATATATATATTTTTTTTTTTTTCAGTACGAATTATTAATTTTAATATATTATCATAGAATTGTTTTAATAGAGTTTTTGGATTTTTGGGTGCTCGAATTTGGTAGAAAAAATTGAGGTGAAATCTTGATTTGTGTTATTTAAACTGATTTTTTGACTGTATGTATGGATTCAACACCCTCAAAAACCCCTAGCGCACTTAGATTGTGCAAGTGTTATCCATCAAACTTGTGATTTCAATAAATTTCTGATAAATTTTAGAGAGATTAAATCGTAAAACCCCACAAAAAAATTCTCAAAAAAATCACAATAAAAACAAATCATATTATTATATAATTATTAAATATTCATTTGGAATCTCAAATAAAACCTATCTTTATTTCGATTTATGAAAAACTCTGCTTCCATTTGAATGGATTACCCGGATGAAACAACCTTCGAACTAATTTTCCCAAGTTATTTTAAATTGAAGCATTTTAAAACAACTTTCAGGATAAGTACCATGTCCTATATTACGACATTACTATATATACAATATTACATATGCCTTTGTCACCTTCCGTTATGATGGTAAGTTCTCTCTTCATATTTAGTGGATGTGATAAGTGGAATAAAAGGGGTTACATGTAGACAAAAATATGCGGCATTTCATTTTCATTATAATATTATTTTGGTTAATTATAATATAATTTCTATTTTAAAAATTTTTAATAATAATTTATTACTTTAAAATCATAATAAATAATATAATAATAATAAAATTTTCACACTGCATTTTTTTATATTTGTTTTTTAAAAACTTTGTGAGAGGCTAGATATTTCATTATATATATATATATATAGTTTTTGTTTCCACGGTCTATTAAAATTTCATATGTATATGTGGATGGATATTGTTTCTTTTCCCTGATATTTGTGTAAATAAAATAATATTTTTAAAATTTTAATTAAATAATATTATATTTATAAACATATCATTTTTATTATTTATAATAATTTAATAAAATATAAAATATTTAGTAATTTTTTTAATATTAAATTTAGAATATATTTAAAATAAAAATAAGTTTATATTTTAAAAACATTAAAATTATAATATTATTTTTTAAACATTTAAAATTAAAATAAATATATTAATATTTTTATTTTATAAATAAAAAATTTAATTTGAAAGTTTACAGCATTAGAATTACAATTATATATATATAACTTGTGTTTTTATAGAAATAATTTAGGAAAGAAGTTTTGAAATGTTTTATATATCACATAAAACTAAGTGCATAAAAAAATATTGTAAAATAAATATTTATAAAATAAATGAATATAAAAATAAATAAATAAATTTGAGTGAATTGAATATATATATATATATAATTTTAAAATTAAAAACGTTTTATAAATATTTGAAATAACGTAGAAGCGTATAATAATAGATAACAGAAAAATAATAAATAGAAATATAAAATAAACAAAATAAATTAAGCTAAAAAGTAATAAAGAAAATTGACAAACAAAAAATAAAAGAAAGAGTCTCAAGGTGTTAAGAGGGAAGATAAATTAATTTAGAGAACAACCTAAAAGAAATGAGAGAAAATGAGAGAAAAAGGAAGAATAAAATCGAACAAAAAAAATATAAACAAAATAGAGTTAGTGAGTGAGGGAATGAATAATAGGCTTTTAATAATGTTTTAATTTATAGTTATTTTATTAATTAAATTAATTAGGTGTTTTTAAATTTCAAGAGCTTCCAAAATGTTGTAAAAAGCATAATAGAGTGTTGACAAGAATTTTTGCTTGGTAGAAGCTTCATGAGATATTTAGATTTAAAAGTGTGCTTAACAATAGCTAATTTTGAAATGTGACAATAAATCAAGTGTTAACAATATGTTTTTTGAGAAATGTTTTACATGATTTTCTATTTTGGCCAATGTATGATTTGCCATAGGAGCAAAGGAATTTAGTAAATTCTTGGGCTAAACATATGTTGAGAGTTATCCTTAGTAGTTCAAAGTAATTGTTTAAGGGGTTTACAAGGTTTAAAGCGGGTTGTAATATTTTGTTAATCCTTCTTGGGCTAAACATATGTTGAGAGTTACCCTTAGTAGTTCAGAGTAATTGTTTAAGGGGTTTGTAAGGTTTAAAGAGGGTTTTAATATTTTGTTAATCCTTCTAAAAAACACTATGTATCTTGTATGAAACTAACCACATTTTAGGTGGATGCTCCATTCATCATCAGTGACATATAAAGCTATTTGTAAGAGAAAATAATGAAGAAGATTAAAAATTTTAATTGGAGAATAAGATTTCATAGGTTAAATTTATTAAGAAGAAAAGAGAATTTATTATTATTATTATTGAACTATTAATATTAATATTATTAATACTATTATTGTTAATAATATTCATAATGTTATCATTACTTATTAGAATTTTTAATCAATTAATTAGGTACATATTATTAATCATTAGGTAAGTTCGAAGAAGGATATTATAAATAAATGTTATTATTAACATTAATATCCATATTGTTAATTTTAATTTTAATATTATTATTAATTCTATATATAATACTATTAAATTAATATTATTTTTAGTACAATTAATTAACATTTAATTAATTGTTTAGAACCATATTAATATGATCAAAATTAAATGGGGCCTCCAAAGGTAACCCAGGCAGAACAGGATATGGAGGAATATTCAGGGATCACAAAGGCAAACCTCTTTTAATTTTCCTGGGCTCAATTGGATGGGATACGAACAATTCTGCAGAGCTAGAGGGGCTATGGCAAGGGCTTCTTTTAGCTCAATGACACAGCTTCTTCCCCTTAGTAATCGAAGGCGACTCTCAAATTCTTATTAATATGGCTAATCAGATCCTGCAGGGGACCCCAGCATACAAAGTGGTTAGCAGTTAGAGATTGGCAGAAAGATTAGAGCTCATAGAACAATGGCTCACCACTAACAGAGCAATCACTTTCAAACACATCAGAAGAGAAGGCAACAAAGTGGCTGATCTCCTGGCAAATTTGGGGGTGGACAGTGATCAGACTCTACATACAGGTTCGCTCAACATAATCACCAATGCTTCCCAGCTACAGGAATATAATGAACTGGTACAAAGTGAAGAGGCACACCCAGATGCGGGTGATTAAATTGACGTTAATGCAGATTAGACAGAAGGACGGCAGGCGGCCAGGCCACATGGCCACCCGCGTCCCCTTCCAT
This sequence comes from Pinus tabuliformis, assembly GCA_031772625.1. NCBI lineage: Eukaryota > Viridiplantae > Streptophyta > Pinopsida > Pinales > Pinaceae > Pinus > Pinus tabuliformis. The sequence goes on from CM062811.1 coordinate 978,631,883, forward strand.
GCCAATTTATGGCAAGCCACAGTCGGCCTGCAGGCACCATTACTCTGGTGCTCAAGTCAAGGAATTCGCAGCAGGCATAAGGCCATGGCTTCCACAAGCCATAATCCATTCATCCCATCCCCGCTAAACTGCTCTTGCCCCCCTCATGCTGCGGAGCTGAGCTCACGCACAATTACAAGGAGGCACTGTTGGATTCTCAGCTGTGTTGATTTGGGGAATGGCTTCCATTTCTCCCAAACCACTCACTATGCTCTGAATTTTGCCCAGAATTCCTCTACTTCTCTTTTGAATAGCCTCATTAATTCCAGAGTAAACTTTGCCTCCCCTAATGCAATCACTGATAACAACACAGTCATTTTAGCCCAGACCAACAACCGTCAACCAGCCATGCCGCGTACTCGCCATCGAATGTGTAGCAAAAGAGGTGGTAGTCACGGCGGAAGAATTTGCCTCCCCTCGACGCCCACCCCTGAACCAACAACTCCTTCCTCATCCCCTTCTACTATTCATTCCAGAGGTCATTTCTCTGGCAGATACCCTGACACGCGCAGCGGTAGAGGTCGGGCATAGGCCCATGGTGCCAGAAGAATGAACACTGCTACCCAAACGGCCAACCTCCCTAACCCCCCTCACCCCTCTCACCACACGACCCAATTTCGCTTTCACAGTACGTTGCATCGTCCCGATATCATTGCCACTGTCATAGTGACCTTCAATGAGGAAATTGGTCCGCAGGATGAGCAGGATGCTCAGACCCACAAACCTAGACCAGAGAAAGGGAACAACAGCAAGCAGCAGAAGGCAAATAATACGAACAAGGATGGCCATGAACCAGAGAAAGGAAACAACAACAAGCAGCAGATGACAGAGAAGACGAGCAAGGCTGGTCATGACAGCATTTTGCATGGCAAGGATATGGCTGGAGGCAAGCATGCAATCGAAGGTAGTTCGGGTGACACACAAGCAGTTGGTGGCATCCCGGGCGGCACATCAGGCAAGCATGTAGTCGAGGGCAGTTCGACTGACACACAAGCAGTCGGTGGCATCCTGCGTGGCACGTCAACAGAGGATGATGACTGGTATGAGTACGCGTGTCGCGTTGTGGAGGAGCCTCCACAAGACGACACCTAGGGGGTCCAAACAGACTGCTGGTCAAGTCACCAAGTTTCGTTTCGCCGCTGTCTTGTTGTTTCATGGGGTTTTTTCTCTACTATTTTTTCAAACCATGTGGCTCGTTTTGATTGGTTTTGATTTAGGACCCCTGTGTGGGCATTTTACAGTGGGTTCACTCGGACTAGTTTCCCCTCGATGGGCAATCGAGTTTTGTTTTCTTGATTAAATTTTGACATAACTCTATTCAACACCGCAGAGGTCGAAGCCTCACTGTATTTTTAATTTTTTTTTTATCAATAGAATAGTATTACTTAGAAAAAAAATATGATCAAAATTAATATCACTGTATTAATATGGTTTTAATATCACTTTTGGCTAGAATTTTAGAAATATGATCAATAGTATCTTCCATATAGGGCAGAGAAATGAGAGTTTAAGCAAAGAGGAGGGGAAGTGGAAATATTTGTTGATTTGTGAGACTAACCATTGGCTACAATGACTTTTGTCAAGTGAGCCTTTTCTTTCTCTAGGTATTGAACAATAGAGATTCAAATGGATCAAGTAATGAGAGTTTTAAAAATAACTGATTATTGGGTTGGATGATGATGGGATTAGGGATGAAGATATTGGAGAGCATGGTTTTTTTCCTATAAACTTGGTGGTTGAGGGATCCATTACAAATATGGGAGATGAGGACATCCAAGAAGGGTAAAGGCTTATCTTTTTCCAATTCCATAATATAATATGAGGGGGTGCATGGGGTCTTGGATAGACAGTGATCAGGTGCTCTGTTAAGGCACTCCTTGATGTGAAGTCACTGGTTCAATTCCTTGCCCCGATCGAGGTGATATATTTGGACATGATGAAGATGCACTCCTTGATGTGAAGTCACTGGTTCAATTCCCTACCCCGATCGAGGTGATATATTTGGACATGATGAAGATGTAGTCCTGCCATGCTTACAAAACAAAAATGAGGGGAAACACTATTAAGATGATTGAAATAGGAGATGAGGGAGGAATTCCCATGAGACCAAACGATAAAGGTATCATCAACAAATTGTAACCAACATTTTGGATTGATATGCCAAGAGTTTAAAGCTAGAGTCTCAAAATGCTACTTCAAGATATTGGAGATTACTTGAGATAAGGAAGTTTTCTTGGCTATACCATCTGTTTGCTCAGAATAAGTCACTTTAAAAGTGAAAAAAAAGAAGAAGACAAATTTGAATGAGGTTAGAGGTTTCAAGGTCAACCAATTTATAGATCATGTTTATAATTTTAGGAGCAAAAATTTTGGTGAATAAAGATACAACATCAAAATTGGTCATGTTCATCAATTGGAAGATTCATTATTTTTTTAATAAAATTATAGGAATCCTTAATGAAGGAGAGAATTTTACCAATGAAAAATTGAAGTTTGAGTAAGAGCATGAGTAGATGCTCATATAACAATGACTATTGGTTTGAGAGGGATGTATTTTTTTTTATTTATGAATTTTAGGTTTTCCATATATTCTAGGGGTATGGAGGTTATGAGAAATAAGATTTTTTGATAGAATAGGATTTTATAACTTTGGTAACTAATATGGATATAATACTAATTGTTTTTTCACCAAAAGGTTTATATGAAGAAGAAGAAAGAAGATTAAAAAATTTAGATTCATGGTCAAAAGTATTCATAATTTACCTTTATCAACTTTAAGATAATGCTATTGGGAATGCTATTGGGGACGTGATTAAAGTAATGGATGGACTAGAACTATTCTTTAGTTACCTTTATCAACTTTAAAATAATGCTATTGGAGTTGTGATTAAGGCAATAAATGGACTAGAATTGTTTTTTGGTTTGGAACCACAAATAATCCATTCACTTGTCAAAATTCTTTATTGTCATGTGTGGAAATATTCTATCTAATGGATTCAATAGGGCAAATAATGTTTGATATAAAAATATGGTGATGAACAATAATGAAGGTTTTTTTTTTTTTTTTCAATTCCATATATATCCATAATTTTATTTGTTTCCTTTTTACATTTAATTTATTTATTATTAAATTTCTAGAAATTCAGTTTCTTTTATAACATTTTTTATTTTAAAATAATATCAATTTTCATAATTTTTAATTATGTTCATAATCATTTATTAATTAAATTTTTATTATTTTCCAGTAATAATCTTATTTCCCTCCTCATATTTATATTCATTTCTGAGCAATTTAGTATCCAAACAATGGATGATGTGGCCAGTGGAAATTGATACAATAATTACATTTCAATTTTATAATATTTTTATTCTATTTTATAGGTAAAATAAATTTACTATAATATTATTATTTTAATATAAACATAACACTAAAATTGGCAAAGTATAAGTATGTGTATATATATATATATATATATATATATAAAAGCCATCTGTGTTATATTCCAGTGCTGTGTATATATATAACCCATCTGTGTTATATTCCAGTACTGCGCAGAATGTATGCTTTTTATGGGGAGTTTCTGTAAAAATATCCCTTTCAATGAAGACTAATGAGCTGGGCTTTGTGTCCAATAAAATTATATTTTTTCAGAAAGTTTGTTCAAACAATGCCGACGATTATTTTGAAATACTGAGGCTGTTTTCAACAATTGGAATCATTACAATGATCGATGCAAACCAGCGATATGGATTCTTAACAACTTTTGTTTGAATATCACCAGCGATGGTCACCATTATCAACATTTTTAAAGGACTGGTACTGTTCAATGCCACACTGTTAACAGTGACCGATCCGATCATAATAACATTATCTGATAGTAACATTGTTATGAAAAAACAGCAAAAGGCTGTTATGATAGTAACATTGTTATAAAAGGATAGCAACTGGCTGTTACAGTGATACCTAAAATGGAAGTAACTTCATTAATGCTGTGATTTAGCTATGTTTTTTTCCCTTGTCATATGGCAATTTTATCAAACAACCCATCAACCACACACGGTCTCAAAAGCAAAATTTAAGTACATGTCTGCATTTGTTGCTTTGACAAACTCTTCTGCGCTTTTGTCACCCACGTGGTAGCAAGTGCCCATGAATGTCTTATTAGAAAAAGCTAAAAATCCTGCAGGACATTGATATTGCATCAGGATGGAATCTCAGGGATTGGTATTGCATTAGCCACACTTCTTCAAACATAATAATGGGCAGATCTGAGAACAAATAAGAGAAAAGATTCGTCAAGAACCGCTTTGAGTACAGATAAAAAAAAGCATACTGCTATTGTGTTGTCCACAACTATTGTAACATAAAATGGACAGTTCTTGAGGACTAATGAAAAAAATAGTACACTTTTAACAAGTACATAACATCAACTTTGTCAACATGGCTTCCATGTTTCACTCAATCCCTTTCTTTCTTAATCAGCTTACATCATCTTGTATACATGTCTTTCAATGCTTATAAATTAAAATCTCCATTTGACTTATTGGATAAAGCCACCTCAATAATAAAATTGAACATATTTTTATTTTTTCAATTTTTTTTTTATCAATGATGTAGGTATTAAATAAATTGTTTATTTAAAATCAAATTATTTTTATTTTCTTTAGTTTAATAGTGTTATGTTGTGAAGGTTGGTTTTGGCATTTCCCAGATTGAATTTGTTTGAAATCTAACAACAAATTATTGAAATCAAAAGTTTTATTGATAAACTCTGCATAATTTGAGTGGTTTTTTTGAGAGTTTTGAATTCATTTGTGTATTCAAAAATGGATTTTAAATAACTAGCAAATATCATCTGAACAAATATTATTTTACCAGGCCAAAAACTCAAAATAGAGAATAGTTGATGACTTCATTTTATTCTATATTTATAATGTGATTATTATATAAAAATATTTTTAAACATAAATATATCTTTTTCATAATTAATAATAATTGAAGATAAAATTATTATATAATGTCAATTGAGTTTAGTATGGGTGGAATAGTTTCTATACCCTCACGTAGGTTCAAATCTCTTAAATTGACATGTTAATGCTTTAGAATAGAGTAAATTTGTTGGCCCTTAAGTGAGTCTATACAGAAAGCCAACAATCTCTCTTGCTAACTAAGGAAAAAAAGTCAATTATTATATAAAAGGTTGAAAATAATAAAATTTTGTATATTATTACTAACAACTCATTAATATGTTTTAAAACAATTAGTATAATTTTTTGAAATATCTAAAAATTTAAATATGTTTTTTAAAAAATAAATAAATAATACAAATTTTAATTTTGTTTCATTTGTAAATAAAGTTGTCTTAGGCGGAACATTAATGTTTAGTTATTTTATATCCTTATAAATAAAATGACATGAACAACATCATTTGAAATTTGATTTAGATTTCAATATAATTATTTATATTGAACAATTTAAAATAAAAATGAGCATTTTAAAATTGAATTAGATTTTTATATAAATGTTTATAATATGGTATAAATCATTTAAAAAAAAATAAAGTTAGATTTATATATAATTAGCATAACTATATAAATTAAATGATAATAAATATAAAGATACTTATTTTAATTATTTTTAAATAAAGTTAAATCTATATATAATTAGGATAATTATCTAAATTAAATAGTTGTAAGTACAAAGATATTTATTTCATGAAACATTTACATGGTCAAGAATAAAAAGAATTATAAGAATAAATTAAATTATAAATCTATTTTAAATTATTATTATATTTTTATTTTGATTTTTTATAATTATTATTTTATTTTGAATAGAGTTTCTACAATTTTAATTTAGTTATTAATAATTAATAGGTGGATGGTAGGGATTTAACTTTTATAAAATATCCACTCAATATTTTTACTAGTAGTTATGAGTGGGGTAAGATTTTTTTTCAAAAATAGTTATGCCGTTTAGCTTTTCAATTCAATAAAAAAAAATGTTATTAAAATAAATTAAAATAAAATATATATAAAGTATTTTGATTGTAAAATTAGTTATGGTTTTTTGGTTACTTGGTAATGATAAGCCAATGATACTGGCTTACAACATTGTCACAAAGCCTATTTACAAATTAAGAATCTCCATGGTAAAGTTGGAGTGAATCTCCACAATTAAACATCATGTTGTACACACACACACATATATAACTCATGTATTCACATTTTTTTTTTAAATAATTAATAATATTTTAAAATAAAGTTGTAATTTAGTATAAATATATATATATATATATATATATATATATATATATATATATATATATATATATATATATATATTATTTTATGTATTTATTTATTTATATTTATTTATTTTTTATATTAGTCATGTAAGAGAATGAGATAAGTGTTTTGATGCCCATCATAGCCTGAAGCATATCAAACTTTAATAACCATTTAATTTATATGCTTGTGTTAGTTAAGCAATAATAAGGAATAAGAGTTCAATACCATAAAACCAAAATTTGATACACCTTGACATGACATTTCTTTTATAATTAAATTGAAAAAAAATGGCATAACTAATTTGACATAACTCTCTACTCTCTATCCTCACTACTACTAAAAATATTATGTGGATATTCAATGAAAGTCTTTACCATTTATATACTAATTATTGATAATTAAATTAAAATTTTGAAAACCAAATTCCAAAATAAACATATTTATAAATATAAATATTTATTATTGAAAATAAACAATACTACTTCCAACTTAAACATATTTACTCTCTCCACGACCCAGACGACCAACAGTTTTGTTCCTCCGTTTCCTTCGTAGCCGTCTCCATTTGTCGACGGTTACCTGTTTCAAGCATGGGTGATGTCATGGAAATTGAGGAGCTTGATTACACCGAGGATCCTTTTCCTGACCGTGTGATTTTTGGTAACCCTAGCCCTAATCCTCCCGTCTCAAGTTCACCTCTTCCGTCCGTTACTATTCCGTCTTGTACTGCTCCGGTGGTCTCTTTCCCTGGACACCGTGCATCTTTGCTTGTCTTCGGGTCATTATCTATTGATTCTCCTGCTCTTGATTGCCCTCCTTTATCTCCGGGAACCCTACACATACTCACTGTAATTTCACCGCCCTTGCCCTCTTTTGAGCCGAACCCTCCAGTAAACCACCTCCGTCCATCGAGCTCGACTTTGTTTTCGGCACAGCCTGAGGAAACCCCAGCATCTTGCGGCCAAAACCCTCCCATCTCTGCAAATTCTCCACTGGGTTGTTTTGAAACGCTTGCAGTAAAGGTCAAATCAACAACCCATCTACCTCAGGACGGGATTGTCTCACCAGACCCGCTATCGGATCATCCATCTACGCCACGAACAGGGAAGCAAAAAACTAAGTGTGTGAAGGCTACTACAAAGGGCATCACCATTCGATTTGGCGAAGGTACTACTATTGGGGAAGCCATTTATATGGAAAGTACAATGCTAGTTGGACATGTCCGAGGCAGGGCATACTCAGCGGACAGACTAACCCTGTGGGTGCGAGAATTTGGGAGAGCATGCTCAAAGATTTGCGAGAGGTGCAGGTACTTCCTAGGGGCTGATTCGCACTTCATTTCGCCAAAGGAAATTATACAAACTTGGTCTTGGCTAGGTATTAGAATATTGAGATGCACCAGTTCTTCTCAAGAGATGGAGCCCCCTTTTCGACCCGGGGCGGGAGCAGATTGGGGCAGGACCTCTATGGGTTCGCTTGCCTGGACTGCCTTTGCAGTACTGGTGTGAGGAGGTTTTCATCAGAATTGGGAATGCCCTTGGCACATACCTGGACCATGATAAGACCTTCGTTCAATATAAGAATCAAACCCTAGCTTGCATTCTGGTCCACTTGGACACGCGTGAAGGTCGGGAAGAAAAAATCACTCTACAATGGGGGAAATACACTCGGGTGCAGATCTTGGACTACAAAGGAGTCCCATTTCGATGCAGAAGATGTCACAAAGTGGGGCACGTCTTCAAGGATTTCCCACTAATAAAAAAATCAGAGGATCCTCCGAGTGCACCACCTACATTAATGGGGCCTGCTGCATCTACTCAGAATCACACTCCTGTATCGGCGCCTCTAGCACTTGTTCGCAACAAAACTCCGAGGACTGTAGCAGGAGATTGCAGAATGCCATCGCCTCCCTTAACAAGAGCTCGCGTAGCTGCCGAGGCCGCAAAAACTTCGGGTATTCCTCTGTCCTATCACCCTTTCTATTTTTCATGCAGCTCTCCTCTTGATTCATCTGCCATCAGTACTTCTGTGGTTCACTGTACTCTTGCACCTACACCTCCCACCATCGCCACCACTGTTCCATCCATACCTCCCTCGCCGAACATCTCATCCTCTCTATCCTTAGATGGGATGAATCCACCCCATAATTACAACCTTCACTCCCGTTCTCACATTGATGGTCATCCGTCTCTCCTCTCAGGATTGGGACTTTCCCTTCTTGGTTCTGTCATACATTCATCCCGCGGGAGGAAATCACATCTTTCAATAGCCATTCAAAGGGCTGGGGTAGAGGTTACCTCTGTTAGACAATCCACTTTGGAAAGGTTTCTTAGAGCACTGAATACCCTGGGTAGGGTTCCCTCATGAAGTGCCTCTCATTTAACTACAGGGCATGGCTAGTGCCTCCAAAAAACTAGCCCTGCGTAGATTATTTGAAGTTGAACATATTGATATCATCATGCTGCAAGAATCCCTGGGTGAGGCCGAAATTATCTCCAGAACACTAGTCTCCCTCAAACTTGGATGGAAATTTTTCGCCATAGATGCTATGGGGCGATCGAGGGATTTAGCCATAGGGCACAATCCTCGCACCATCAAAGTGTTAGCATCCTGGGGAGGATCTGGGTTTATAGGATTGGATATCTTATCAGTGGAGCTCGGACTAAACCTTAGGGTTATCAATATATATGGTCACTGTCAACAGAGAAAGATCTTTTGGCAGCACCTGCTCAATCTCTCGCCCGTAGGATTTGAGGAATCTTGGGGATCTCAAGCTCAAGTGGACACTTTATCAGGATTCATGATGAACCTTTTGGAACAACACAATTTTGCAGATGTCCCCATGAATAAGCCACTCCCCACTTGGAGAAACAAAAGGGTGGGAGAAGCAGCTCTTACCCCCACTTGATGGGGGTGTAACAGACACCTTCAAAAAACAATTAATATAAATTTTTGAAACATCTAAAAATTTAAATATGGTTTTTAACAAATAAATAAATAAATAACAATAATACAAATTTTAATTTTGTTTCATTGGTAAATAAAGTTGTCTTAGGCGGAACATTAATGTTTAGTTATTTTATATCCTTATAAATAAAATGACATGAACAACATCTTTTGAAATTTGATTTGGATTTCAATATAATTATCTATATTGAATAATTTAAAATAAAAATGAGCATTTTAAAATTGAATTAGATTTTTATATAAATGTCTATCATTTAAAATAAAAAAATATATATTTATATATAATTAGCATAACTATATAAATTAAATGATAATAAATATAAAAATACTTATTTTAATTATTTTTAAATAAAGTTAAATTTATATATAATTAGGATAATTATCTAAATTAAATAGTTATAAGTACAAAGATATTTATTTCATGAAACATTTACATTGTCAAGATTAAAAAGAATTATAAGAATAAATTAAATTATAAATCTATTTTGAATTATTATTATATTATTATTTTGATTTTTTATAATTATTATTATATTTTTATTTTGAATAGAGTTTCTACAATTTTAATTCAGTTATTAATAATTAATAGGTGGATGGTAGGGATTTAACTTTTATAAAATATCCACTCAATATTTTTACTAGTAGTTATGAGTGAGGGGTAAGATTTTTTTCAAAAATAGTTATGCCGTTTGGCTTTTCAATTCAATAAAAAAAACGTTATTAAAATAAAATATATATAAAGTATTTTGATTGTAAAATTAGTTATGGTTTTTGGTTACCTGGTAATGATAAGCCAGTATATATATTTTAAATATTAGCCATGTAAGAGAATGAGATAAGTGTTTTGATGCCTATCATAGCCTAAAGCATATCAAACTTTAATAACCATTCAATTTATATGCTTGTGTTAGTAAAGAAATAATAAGGAATAAGAGTTCTATACCATAAAACCAAAATTTGATACACCTTGACATGACATTTCTTTTATAATTAAATTGAAAAAAATGGCATAACTAATTTGACATAACTCTCTACTCTCTATCCTCACTACTACTAAAAATATTATGTGGATATTCAATGAAAGTCTTTACCATTTATATACTAATTATTGATAATTAAATTAAAATTCTGAAAACCATATTCCAAAATAAACATATTTATAAATATAAATATTTATTATTGAAAATAAACAATACTACTTCCAACTTAAACATATTTACTCTCTCCATGACCCGGACGACCGACAGTTTCATTCCTCTGTTTCCTTCGCCGCTGTCTCCATCTGTCAACGGTTACCTGTTTCCAGCATGGGCAATGTCATGGAAATTGAGGAGCTTGATTACACCGAGAACCCTTTTCCCGACCGTGTGATTTTTGGTAACCCTAACCCTAATCGTCCTGTCTGAAGTTCACCTCTTTCGTCCGTTACTATTCCGTCTTGTACTGCTCCGGTGGTCTCTTTCCCTGGACACAATGCATCTTCGCTTGTCTTCGGGTCATTATCTATTGATTCTCCTACTCTTGATTTCCCTCCTTTATCTCTGGGAACCCTACACATACTCACTGCAATTTCCCCGCCCTCGCCCTCTTTTGAGCCGAACCCTCCGGTAAACCACCTTCGTCCATCGAGCTCGACTTTGTTTCCAGCACAGCTTGAGGAAACCCTAGCATCTTGCGGCCAAAACCCTCCCATCTCTGCAAATTCTTCGTCGGGTTGTTTTGAAACGCCTGCAGTAAAGGTCAAATTAGTGACCCATCTGCCTCAGGACGGGGTTGTCTCACCAGACCCGCTATCGGATCATCCATCTACGCCGCGAACAGGGAAGCAAAAAACTAAGTGTGTGAAGGCTACTACAAAAGACATCACCATTCGATTTGGCGAAGGTACTGCTATTGGGGAAGCCGTTTATATGGCAAGTACAGTGCTGGTTGGACATGTCCGAGGCAGGGCATACTCAACGGACATACTAACCCTGTGGGTGCGAGAAATTTGGGGGAGCATGCTCAAAGATCTACCAGAGGTGCAGGTACTTCCTAGGGGTTGATTCGCACTTAATTTCACCAAAGGAAATTATACAGACTTGGTCCTGGCTAGGTATTGGCATATTGAGATGGCACCGGTTCTTCTCAAGAGATGGAGCCCTATTTTCGACCCGGGGCGGGAGTAGATTGGGGCAGGACCTCTATGGGTTCACTTGCCTAGACTCCCTTTGCAGTACTGGTGTGAGGAGGTTTTCGTCAGAATTGGGAATGCCCTTGGCACATACCTGGACCATGATAAGACCTTCGTTCAATCTAAGAATCGAACCCTAGCTTGCATTCTGGTCCACTTGAACACACGTGAAGGTCTGGAAGAAAAAATCACTCTACAATAGGGGAAATACACTCGGGTGTAGATCCTGGACTACGAAGGAGTCCCATTTTGATGCAGAAGATGTCACAAAGTGGGGCACATCTTCAAGTATTGCCCACTAATAAAAAAATCAGAGGATCCTCCGAGTGCACCACCTACATCAATGGGGCCTGCTGCATCTACTCAGAATCGCACTCCTGTATCGGCGCCTTTGGCACCTGTTCGCAACAACACTCTGAGGACTGTAGCAGGAGATTGCAGAATGCCATCGCCTCCCTTAACAAGAGCACGTGCAGCTGCTGAGGCCGCAAAAACTTCGGGTATTCCTCTGTCCTATCACCCTTTCTCTTTTTCATGCAGCTCTCCTCTTGATTCATCTACCATCAATACTTCTGTGGTTCACTGTACTCTTGCACCTACACCTCCCACCATCACCACCACTGTTCCATCCATACCTCCCTCGCCGACCATCTCATCCTCTCTATCCTCAGATGGGATGAATCCACCCCATAATTACAACCTTCACTCCCATTCTCACATTGATGGTCATCCGTCTCTCCTCTCAGGATTGGGACTTTCCCTTCTTGGTTCTCTCATACATTCATCCCGCTCGAGGAAATCTCATCTTTCAATAGCCATTCAAAGGGCTGGGGCAGAGGTTGCCTTTGGTAGACAATCCACTTTGGAAAGGTTTCTTAGAGCACTGAATACCTTGGGTAGGGTTCCCCCATGAAGTGCCTCTCATTTAACTGTAGGGGCATGGCTAGTGCCTCCAAAAAACTAGCCCTGCGCGGATTATTTGAAGTTGAACCTATTGATATCATCATGCTACAAGAATCCCTGGGTGAGGCCGAAATTATCTCCATAACACTAGCCTCCCTCAAACTTGGATGGCAATTTTTCGCCATAGATGCTATGGGGCGATCGAGGGGTTTAGCCATAGGGCACAATCCTCGCACCATCAAAGTGTTAGCATCCCGGGGAGGATCTGGGTTTATAAGATTGGATATCTTCTCGGCGGAGCTCGGACTAAACCTTAGGGTTATCAATATATATGGTCCATGTCAGCAAAGAGAGATCTTTTGGCAACACCTGCTCAATCTCTCACTCGTATCTCCAGACACAATTCTCGGGGGTGATCTCAATTTCTCCATAGGATTTGAGGAATCTTGGGGATCTCTAGCTCAAGTGGACACTTTATCAGGATTCATGATGAACCTTTTGGAACAACACAATTTTGCAGATGTTCCCATGAATAAGCCACTCCCCACTTGGAGAAACAGAAGGGTGGGAGAAGCAGCTCTTGCCAGGAGGTTAGATCATTTTCTAATAAAGGTCCCCCTCTTAAATCTGCTGCATCTCTATAAACAATGGGTGGGTTCCGGTGGTATCTCAGATCACTCCCCCATATATCTTGAAATCCTTGGACCCCATCACAAACCAAACGCTCCCTTCAAATTTAATCATGTTTGGCTACAGGACCCTGGATTCATCAATCTGGTCTCGGATTTTTGGAAAACCAATCCTATTGCGAGACATGAATCTTTAACAAAGGGTTTCTGTCATAAACTGGCCCAACTCAAGCACCTCTCCATCACCTGGGCTAAAGAGAAAAATCGAAGGGAGGACCTCACCTTAACTCAGGTTGAGTCAGAATTATGTGCACTGTCAGATGACGGCAACCTGGTTTACATCTGCAAATGAAAAAGCTCACCTGATTGAGCTTGAAAACCAAAAGGTAAGGATTCTGAAGGAGAGAGAGGAATCATGGCGACTCAAGAGTAGGGTTATCTAGTTAAAAGCGGGAGATGATAACACAAAGTTTTTCCAAAATTATGCTAAAGGTAGAAAAGTTTCCAACACCATTTGGAACTTACCCCCACTTGATGGGGGTGTAACAGACACCTTCAAAAAACTCTCCCAGCTTGGCACCTCTCACTTCAAGCAACTCTTCAAATCCCCACCTAGGTCTAATCTTGCTGATATCATCAATGTTGCTGGTCATTTCCCTCGTTTTGTAAACGAAGATGAGGCAGAAGAAATAAATTCCCCTGTTACTCCTGGTGAGCTCGAAGGGACTGTGAAATGGTTCAAAAAAGACAAAATTCCTGGACCGGATGGATGGTTGATCGAATTTTATCTTGCTATCTATGAACTCTTGGGGGATGATCTGTTAAAAGTTGTGGAAGAGTGCAGAACCTCTGGCACCATATACAATGTTGTCAATACCACTTTCATTGCCCTTATTCCAAAATCAGATTCCCCCTCCTCCTTCAATGACTTTAGGCCCATCTCCCTTTGCAATTGCCTGTATAAGATCATTGCCAAAATCATTGCAAATTGTATCAGGCCCATCCTCTCTCGCCATATAGCCCCTGAACAGTTTGCTTTCCTTGAGCATCGACAGATTCACGAAGCCATAGGTACGGCCCAAGAGGCTATACATTCGATCCGGACCAAAAATCTAAAAGGAATCATCCTAAAGATCGACCTGGAAAAAGCTTTTGATCAGGTTAGTTGGCTCTACATCAAGATGTTGCTTATCCATCTTGGCTTCCCCCATGCTTTCACCACCTGGATTATGGCATGCATCTCCACTTCAACTTTCAGTGTCCTCATCAATGGATCTGCCTCCCATTTTTTTCATGCTGAGAGAGGACTCAGACAGGGCTGCCCCCTCTCCCCCTTACTCTTTCTGATTGTCATGGATGGGCTCAGCAGATTACTTGCACAAGCTAAAAGAGATGGCAGACTCTGTGGCCTCAAGATAAATGACTTTTGCTATCTTACACATCTCCTTTTTGTGGACGATGTACTCATTTTTCTAGATGGAAGCATTAGAGACTCAGTCACCTTCTCAAAAGTCCTTTCCCTCTTCTTGAAGGCTACTGACATGCAGGCTAATCAAGTGAAATCCACCATTACTTTAGCCCATACTTCCATCCATGAGTCTTGGTTTGCTCAACACCACTTTCCTTATTGTATCTACCCCCTTGATCGTGGATTCAAATACCTGGGATTTTGGATCAAGCCACTCGATCAAAAAATAGTAGACTGGGTTTGGCTGGTAACCAAGTTGGAAAAAAAGCTCTCAAATTGGTGTCATAGATACTTATCCAAAGCAAGCAGATTGGTGCTCATTAAATCTGTTCTCGAGGCCACTCCTATTTTCTGGATGGCATTGGCATGGATTCCCAGGAATATCCTCACTCGCCTTCAACAGATTTGTAGCAGATACTTTTGGAATGGCCATCAAGACAAAAAGATCTTTGCTTGGGTCAGTTGGACCAAGATTTCTTTGCCCCAAAAATGGGGAGGTTGGGGCCTAAAAGACCTAGCTCTTTTTGCACAAGCCCTAGTTGCAAAAATGGGCTGGATATTATTGACAGGGTAGAATCTATGGACCTCTGCCTCCTATTACAAGTACATTTGGCCTCTCCCAATCATGGATTGGGTTCACATGCCTAGCTAGACAAGAACAGGTATATCATCAGTTTGGAAGGCTCTTCTGCATTCCTTACCAAGCATCTGAAACAATCTTGTTTGGAGAATAAATGATGGATCAAAAGCTCGCATAGGACTGGATCCTTGGACTGGGGGGGGGAGGAAGATTTCAGCTACCGTGAGAACTCGTTCAACAGCTCAATTCACATGATATAAAGGTCTTTGCACACATAGCTGATCAAAGTAACACCACCATTTTCTCACAAGGATGGAAATCTGCCCAACAACTTGATATTCCTCCTCAATGGCATCGGAAGTGGCAAGAATATATAAATGCTCAGTGTGAATCTCACATCCGGATTAAGGAGGGACCTAAAAAACTTGTTTGGTGCCTGGTAGAGAATGGAATTTATTCCCCAAAGGCTGGCTACCTCAGTCTCATTTCGCATAAACATCCTGAGCAGACACTAGAGTGGTGGAAGAGCATCTAGAAGCTTGGTTCTCCCCCGAGAACAAGACTGTTCTTTTGGGTGTGTTCTTAGGAACAAGGTCCCCACGGGGGAATATCTATCACATCGCTCTTTCCAAGGCCCTCACTGGTGTGTATTATGCAAAAAATCTTCTGAATCGACAGAACACTTATTTATTTATTGTGAATCTCTGAGCAATCTCTGGCAGATTGTCTCCTCCTCGATTCATTTGTCTAGAAAATGGGAGGGTGAAAATATTTTCTGAGCATGGGAACATTGGTGCAATCTGCATCGAGGTACAAAACAATTATGCCTTCCCCTACTAATATGCTGGCATATCTAGCTGGCCCTGAACCAGATTATATTTGATGACAGAGCAGCTAGATGGACGCATATCTCAGCCCAGATTATATCTGCCTTTCATGATCTGCCTGAGCCCTCTAGACCTCGATCTAGGAGACCACATGCCCCTGCTCCCATTGATAAAAACACTCCCTGGGCGTACTTTGATGGTGTTGCACAAAACCAAGGATGTGGCGGCAGTTTCATTCTATATCTCTCTGATCAGCACTATTTTAAAGTCAAGATGGGGCTTGGACATGAGACAAATAATTTCGCAGAACTTATCGCTCTTTGCCATCTGCTGCATTTTTCACCTGGTCATGATTGCATGGATCTAAACATTTATGGAGACTCAAAAAGCATTATTAAATGGTTCAATAATATTACTGTTTGTCATGCACATCCTTTCAATAATATTCTGGATGAAGTAAACATGTTCAAAGCACAGTTTAATTCTATTTCTTGTCAACATATTTACAAGGAACATAACTGCAGTGCTGATGGGCTTTCCAAGGAGGCCACGATACTTCTCTGAGGAGTCTGGATGATACAGGAAAAACGGGGTACAAATGAGTACCGATATTATCGTAGGCCATACAATGATCAGACTTATCACAGGGCAGAGAGTCCCTAATTTTTGAGTTTTTGGTTTTTTTGGTGAATCATGCACAGACTATACATATGTATATATTTATTTTCAGTGTTTATTTTGTTTTTATCTCCAGACCATACAGAAAGGACATCCCCATGCATGGTGTATGTTAATTATTGTAGATAACAGCTATGTTTATATTTTTATCAGACAAAAAACCGAACACCTTGCGTGGTGAAGAATGATACATGCATCTTTTTGGACAAAAACTGAACACCATTTTTCATTATGGCTCACAGAAATGGCTAAGGGCAAGTACAACATATGCTGAAAGGCATCTACTACATGTAATTTTTCAATTATAATGAAAGATTACGATTTTTCCTGTGGAAAATATATTTACTCTCTCCACACAACAAAACTTAAAACTTAATATATTTATTACATTTCCACACAAACAACACCCTTTCAAAGTTGAATTAGAATTACACATAAACATTTATCACATGGAATGAACAACAACAATTCTAAGTTCAATTATAATAACTATGGTGACTATTTTTCTTTATGTTTTTATATGGTATTAGTGTTATTGGAAAGATTTTAAAAGCATTATTACTTCAAAATGCAAGTCAATTCACGATCAGATATTAGAGTGAAGGACAATGTGATAGATATGAGAAATCTGAAAAGTAATTGGAATAGTCACTTTATTGGGTAGCAAATGAGAAAATTGTTATAAAAAAAATATAAATTAAAAAATTAAAAATTAAAAAGAAAAAAGAAAACAGAAAAAAATAAATCAATAATTAAATTAAAAATTGATTAAGTGAGATATAAAATTATAAATAATACGTAAGCATTTAAGTATAATTAATTTTTATTATTATTTTTAAATTTTAAAGTAAAATATCTCTCTACTTGCCTAAAATGAAAAATTAAATATCTCCTTTGAAGTGACTGAATGACAATTATAAAAAAGAAGAGACAAGCCAAATACACCTTAGTGAAACAAATTGATCCAACCAAGAAAGATTTGAACCCATTACAAAATTTCTAAGAGAATAAGATTTGAACCCATTACAAAGAGGAAAGGAACAAATTAAATAGGCATACAACAAGCTAAACGCTCAGAGTGATGTTTTCTGGAGAAGGTGCGTTTTCATATAAAATGATCAACAAATTTTCACTGAGGAATAATTGATTTAGACCATACAATATGCGTTTTCTTATTATTATGGGAAAATTACTCTTTGATAGGTTAGTTTTTGGGTAACATTATTTTTTTCATTACAGGGACTTTGATAAATTAGATTTTCTAAAAACATTCCCTAATACTGGGTAATATTATTTTTTATTATAGGGAGTTTGATAAACTAGATCTCGTCAAAAATATTCCCTTACATTTGAAGCGGCTAAAAATCTAAAATAAGTTAATTTAAGATCCAAAGTTGACTTAATTATATAGAAAACTAAATTTAGTAAAAATAGGTAAAAAAACAACATTTTTAAATAAATTTGAAATAATTAAAATTTCAAAATGAATTTAATCTAATTAATTAAAATAAAATGAAATATATAAAATTTAAAATTAATCTAATCATTTAAAAATTATTTTTAATTAAAAAGCCATAGTTTATTTTTTCGATGTTCTGGAATATTTTCTAGTATATTTTTTGCTTTAATTTTAGCAAAATTTCTAGCATAATTTCTAGTCTAATTTGCTTAGAATCCAGCAAGGATGTCTTCCAATCACAAATTTGAGTTGTAAACTTTCCAAAATCAGAATGCCCTTGGCGTTCTTCAAGGTGCTCAATCCATATATCTAGTCAACAACCTATTTTAAATAACAAAAATTAAGATTTTGTTAAATTTTGTTTAGCCATTTTCCAAACAAAAACTTTAAAACATAACAAATTTAAACCAAACCAATTAGATATATACAAAATTTAACAATATCATATATATATAAACCAAAAGTTAAAATAATAAGAAAAAAAAGGTAAAGTAACAACCTATCAAATATACAATGACAAAATCAAATGAAACCAATCAAAAGATTCTAACCCAAGTGAAAAGCCCTTGCCATCATTATGTCATTGTGACTCTCATTCATTTCACAATAACAGAAGGAAATATTTTGTTATATTTTGTTACATGATTCATGAACACATTATCATCCTAATATATAGGAGGGAACATTGTTAACCAATCATAATAATATTATAATGATTAACCTTGTTATTGAGGATATCAAATCTTATGAGCATGAAAAGCTTTGATTCAAGCTTTGATGATGGCTAACATATGAACCACCAGCACGTTTTCTGTAAATATCCCATCCAGCACGTTTGTCTGAAAGGAAACACGTTTGAGTACCGGTACTTTCTCTGGTGATTTGTTGGCTTCTCAATCTCTTATGAACTTCAAAAATTATTGTAACCCACGTGGAAGCAAAGGGTAGGTGAAAGCTTGTTTTTTTCAATTGTGAAGGACATTCACAGTGCATCAAAGATCAAATCCTAAGGATTGATATTCAAGTACAATTTTTGAATGAGAAAAAAACATTAGGTACAGAGATAGAACTCGCCAACAACGACATCCATCTTCCATTCAAAACCTGATCTTCCCAATCTCCCTACCTCCTTGAATGGAATTTTAGGCATCGCTTTCTATTATAATTAAGGTAAGATTTCACTTCACTATATTCACAAGAATGGAACATTTCTGTACGCAATTACTAAATTTAGTAAAATATGTATTTTAAAAATGGTAAAACATTTCTGTATGAATTATTAAATTTAATAAAATATATATTTTAAAAATTGTAAAATTTTCAACATATTAGTGGTGGGATAGCCTTGGTGGGTAGTGATTGGTTAGATCTCCTCGCTACTTTACTCGCTCTGTGTCACGAGGCATGGGTTCGATCCTTTGGGAAGGATTAGGTTTCAAAGCTCAAGAGGAATGGTGTGAGGTTACCACCCCTATGGAACCATTCAAAAAGCAAAACACAAACATATTAGTGGTAAGATTGAAAATGGAAATTTGCTTAAGAAAAAGTAATGGCTCTGTGTCATGAGGCATGGGTTCAATCTTTTGGGTCTGGCTTCAAAGCTCAAGAGTAATGGTGTGAGGCTACCACCTCTATGGAACCATTAAAAAAATCGAAACACAAACATATTAGTGGTGGGATTGAAAATGGAAATCTGCCTAAGAAAAAGTAATGGCTCTGTGTCACGAGGCATGGGTTCGATCCTTTGGGTGTGGCTTCAAAGGTCAAGAGGAATGGTGTCACGCTACCACCCCTATGGAACCATTAAAAAAAAAACAAAACACAAACGTATTAGTGGTGGGATTGAAAATGGAAATCTGCTTAAGAAAAAGTAATGGCTCTGTGTCATGAGGCATGGGTTCGATCCTCTGGGTCTGGCGTCAAACCCCAAGAGGAATGGTGTGAGGCTACCATCCCTGTGGAATCATTAAGAAAAAACAAAACACAAACATATTAGTGGTGGGATTGAAAATGGAAATATGCTTAAGAAAAAGTAAGATTTCATTTGCCCAAGAAAATAAGATTTCATTTCACTATTTTTATAAAAAAGAACATTTCTTATGTAATTATTAAGCTTAATAAAAAATATATATGTTTTTAAATAACTTGTAAGTTTCTCACTTATAGATAGTGGAATTGAAGATTGAACCGTATCAAAAGATTTAATAAATAATTGTTGGAGATGGCATTGCGTTAAAGGGCCTGAGATACATGCTACTAGATGGTTATAGTTATTTGAGTTCAATATTTAAATTTGGAAATTAACCTATAAGTGTACGACCTAATTGTTACACGTCCAAATCATTTTAAAATTTATTGTTAATATTTATATTGAATGATGTTTTAGGTGTGATGAATCATTCTGGATCATGTTGGGAATTGAGAATTGAATTATGAATGGGCTTAGGAATACTCACAAATAATTTAATTAGGGAATCAAATTTATAAATTCAATTAGGGTGAAGTCCTTGAGAGCATTTGGGGGCTCAATGATAATTACCTATATAATGAAGAACTTAAAAACCTCATTAGATAGCAAGATAACACAACTCATAGCAATAATACAAAAGAAGGTTCCTCATTTTGACGACCATAATTTTTTATGTCCTAATGGATCTCAATCGACATCGACAACCAAACGACCATGTGAATACAACATCAAGATTGAGCAAAGGTATTCTAAGAAAATATGGAAAAATGTTTTTCAAGCTATCTCATGAATTCCATCATCAAATGCATGCCAGAATGTTCCAATTGGTTTAGGTCTTATGTGTTTCCACTTCAAAGTAAGAGTAATGGCTCATATAGATAGAGGTTGGTTTTTATGTGTATAACTCTCTCAACTTCCCCACACATGCTTACCTTAATTTGCAATTGCATTTTGAAATGATTTTGAGCTTAGTTTAGGTCGTAGGTAGGGTTATGGAGTTTGAAGTATCCATTGAAGTGGAGATTAGAGAGAGATTACGTGATTTGACTACTTCATGGTTGTCTTCTTTAGCACAACTGGAATTTATCAATAAGCTCAATAAGCTCAATAGAGATTTGTAGTTTTATTTTAACTACTGGTCAAGTAATTTATAGGAAAAAATGAGGATTCATGTTTGGTTTGGTGATGTTGGTCATCCATGATGTTGGGTTTAGACTGGTGCTTTGGGGATACTTTGAGCCTACATATTTTTAGAGCTAGGGAAGATCTAGATAATGTTTCTCTTATGTATTTTAGATTTGGGGTCTATTTCTTATTTCATTGCACCTATAGTAGGGGGATTGGGTTTCCCACCCCACTCCCACCTTTTTGAATTCAAATAATTTATATTTTGTTTTGAGGATTGTTTGGAATTATTACTCTTTGGTTATGCATAAGCATGCTAGGAAACAGTAGTTAATTTTTTGAGATGATCACAAATTATCAATTAGGGGGATACATCGAGCTTTCCTTGAGCCTAGGAAGGTCTAGTTTATCCTTTGTGTTAGGAAACTCTAGTGTTTACAATTGGGTACATTACACTTGCTTCCTTATGAATTTAGGTAACTCAATATTTCTTTATGGGTTGGTTGGAATTTGGTATTGAGTGTTTGTCTTTCCATTCTTGTTTGATTAAAATGTGTGTACTTTGCTTGGGTTCTTTTGGAGGTTTTGAGATATGGATTGCCTTGAGAACCATGAGAAATATCTTAGGGACATAAATGAAATACATCAAGTATTACATAGCCATGAGGATTTCATCAATGACAACATTATGTCCATATTACTGGTAGAAACCAAGTCCATGGCATTGAGCATCAATGTAATTCTTAAAATTCATTGATCATGGAAAGACTCCTCTAGCTAAAAATGAAAATTCACGCATTGGAAGTAGAGTGTTCAATGTCAAGGAGTATGATTTGTAATCTTAGTAAGGGTTCTCAATCAATTGCTTCCAAATTTAGAATGTCAATGGGCCCTATCCATTGCAAATCTAAACAAGAAGAAATGGTCCATCAAATGCTAAAAGACATGAACTTGCAAAACCAATAATCACAACCTACTAATATTAGTCAAGATGAGGTGCAAAACAAGCATGTCCTCCACCAATATTAGTTTATCTTATGTTGTGTGAAACAATTCGGATTTTAGGTGCCTTTCTTAGAGTTAATACTACTAGAAATTTTTTGAAATCCTTTACAAATGATGATATAAACCTTTTGTCTTTAAATACATACTACATGATAGTCATATTGATTTTTTTTTGTTCTAAAAGACAACACCCTTTTTGTATTACTATGCTAATCCATTTAATTATAGCTTATTTTTAATTCCAAATTTTAATATATACATCTATACATCTATATATATATATATATACACATACACTAGTGGATTTGTAAATTTTGTTGTTTTTTTCTGATTCTCATTTACTTTAGAAATGATTTTAGCCTATTTTAATACAAAATTTTAACTATACATGTTATAAAAAAAAATTGAGTGGCTAAATTAATCTAATAGTGAATTGTTCTTATGCTCATTTATTCTAGGAATAGGTCTCTATTTTTGTAGGCAATTCTCCTTACTATAATTTCATATATGGCCATATATTCTATGGAAAATCTCTCATATATTTTCCTTCATTTTGAGGGTGGTGTTCATGGTAAATCACTTGGACCTTTCTCTTGATTTTAAGGGTGGTGTCTAGGGTAAACCTTAGATTCTTTAGTGCAAAGATAATCCAATAACTCATGAATACATTATATATAGCTCATTAAAAACTGATGTAATAAGAGTAAACACCTTAGAAAATGGGATTTAAACCAAGGTGTGGAGAGTAATTGCCCAACTACACTCTACTAACAATTATATATATATATATATATATATATATATATATATATATACTAAGAAATATTTCATGGGATTCACCTTGTGACATATTTGTTAGTTCCATGTTGGAAGGTGTTTGGTTTGAATCCCCTTGAATGAGGAGCGTTAATTTATGCTGAGAAGTTTCTTAAAAATGATCTCCATAAAGTGACCATGTTTCAACTCATTGACTGTGGGTAACTCGGGACATAAATCTAAAGATCTGTAAATTATTGGCCATCGATTATCATGTAGTCATTTTCCTTAGTAATAATTTTTCTTCTCGAGTATTTAATTGTAGTAAACTAAATTAATTCATGGTAGAAATTAAAAATAAAAATAAAGGTGATTTATTTATAGTTGTTAAGGTTATAAAAGTGGTGTGGAAGGTTTTATGGATTTTTTTTCAATTCTTCTCATGATTATGTTTATGATATTTTTTTAAACTATCAAAAAGGGATCACATTCAACTTGGGTCACACTAACTCTTAACATGGTTAGATTTTTGCTCACTGAGTTTCAAACCAATGACCTTCACATCATAAAGTGCCTTACCAACCCTATCAAATAAAATAATTTTATTAATCTTTAAAAAGTAATAAAATTTTAAAATACAAACAACAATTTGTAAAAATAAATTATATTTGGAAACTTTTATTAAAAATTAATTTTACAAATTATCAATTATTAACTATGAAATAATTTTATATATTTACCTATTCATAAAATATTTCATGTTGAAGAACATATTAAGCTTATGACTCACATTTGGTTATAGGAAAAAGGTAGCAAAAAAATACTTATTATTAAACCAAAAAAATACTTTTAAGTTAGCATTGCTAGAATTTTACTACCATTTGACATGGTAATTTTGGTGTAACAACCCTCCCTTTAGTGTCTTTGTAGTTTTGATGTGATTTACTAATTTTATTGTGCCCTCTATATATATCTTTTGGTTTTTTGCTATTTTCTTTTATAATTTTATTGCTCTCCCTTGGTTTCTTGTCATTTATATTTTTAATCCCAGATGAATTTTTCTTAGGACTAATAACCTTAACATGCATGTAATCTCTCTTCCCTTCACTATATGAATGGGATATTTCTTATGTTAGAATTCCTTTTTGATGGGCATCAACCATTTTTTTTTTCAAAATCCTTGTCATCAATCAAAAAGGTTTCTTGGATTTCTCTCCACCAAAAGCAATTTTTTATACTTGGTATCAACAAAAACATTTTCCTAGAAGTTGTCCACTCTCCCTAACCATCCATGCTCTTAAAGAATAATGGAATTTAAGAATTCATTTCACAGGCTAAGCATTGATCACAGATGGACCCCTTTTATTATCATTCATTCAATAGAGGTTAAATCTATATGTTTTTCAATTCATAATTGACATAAAAATATGAAGATATAATTACACCAGTTACATATGTTCTCAACTTGGCGAGAGAGGAAGCAATGTAATAATGTAATACTCCTTGTTTCCAAATATTTGTACATGTTTGATGCATCTTGGAGATGCCAAAATGTTATATCCTAACCACAAATCCATTTTTGTTCAAATAGACACTAAAAAAACAATAATTCAAATTTCGATGATTACCATTAAGCCAAAGACTTAATGCCATGCATAGTTATACAAATTATTACCACCCAACAAAATAAAACTAATACATTAGCCACCACTCTCAAATAAAGGTTTAATGATTCATCATTTAAATAATTCCTCTTCTAATTCTCATGTATGCTTTACTACACACCACTCTCAAGTAGAGGTTTAATGATTCATCATTTATATAATTCCTCTTCTAATTCTCATGTATGCTTTTCTATGCATTTGAGTGTTTTCTAAAACACAAACACCTTCCAAGCCTAACAAAAATAAAAATCCACATGAATTAATAAGAGAAAAACAACTCAAAATGACTTCTACTTTCTTTGTTTTAGGTCTTTACTTTACAAATAAATTTATCCATACATGTTTTTTGCTACCAATGATCAAAATTGAACACTCTCTACCCCTTTCAAGGAGTTCAAACTCATCCTAAAATTGTAATTAAAAAAAATGTCTTTAAAAAATGTAATTTTGTAAAATCACTCATCATTTATGAAGGAAAAAATAGTATAAAATTTGAAAAATAAGTCACATTTTCAATAACTTTTCAACCTCAAACTCTTGGATTGTCAATGAGCATTGTACCTTCCATATTATACAAGGATGAATGTGAATCATGAGAAATATTTGGGATTCCATGCCCATTACTTTCCCTTGACATCTAAAAAAAAATCTCTATTTTTGTTGGATCTAATCTATTCCTTAATATGTTGTACCCTCCCACAACATCAACTTCATCAAAAATACATGCCTAAAGAATCATATTGTTGTATTGGCATATCCACCATTTAAGTGTTACTTAATGTAAGCTTCCAAGAGAAGTTTGAACAGCTTATCTTTTTGAATCCCTAATTGAATTCATGTGTTAAGTGCATTTTTATCCTTGTTGATATTAATGTGTTCAAATCTGTCATTTACTATAATGTCATTTCCTTTGTTATATTTGCCTCCACTCTTCACTTTGCAAGAAACCAAAACAATTAGTCATGAGTTATGGGTGTAAACTATAATGACATTACAAACTTAATAGCGAGTTTGACTATAAATTCATGGTTCAACAACATTTTTATAGAGAAAACAATAAACACTGACAAAACCCAAAGAAATTAGGTCATCTCTCTTTCTTCATGCTTCTATAATATTTCCTCTCTCTAAAATCATATAACATATTGACAAATCTAACATGGTTATAACATTGCTATCTAATATTTTCTTATTATTTGAGAACATTCATTGGTCTCTCAACCACTTAGTATGTAGTTCATGACATCCACATTAAGACAACATATATTTAGGGAAAAAAACACAAAATTATTACTTGACTGTGAATCTTGCAACAATCCACTAATATTGTATAGGCTTGTTCAAACTCTTCATAAACATAATGCATAGTTTAAATTCTTTGTTTCACACAAGACTATGTTAATGGTTTTGTTTTGGGATAAAAATCACTATAAAGTTTAGTGATAACTTATATGTTCTTGATTAATTTTATATATTAAAACCTACATAAAATGGGCATCGCAAATATTACAAAATCCAAAATTAGAATTAGAATAATAAGAATTTTGACTTTCTATTCATTCAATTTTTTGTATCATAAATTCCTTACTATGTTTATTCCTTTTTCCCCAATTTTATGCACATTTATCTATCACACGCTTTCACTTTCTTCTTTTTATTGTGACAATACTTTAAGTGTCAAATATCTGAGAATGCTCCTTCCATCTATTTCCTTTTGCCTTAATGCAAGCCAAATAGTAATGAGATGTATCCTTCACAACTTGAATGCTTGGAACAACATTTTTAATGCTTCACTGAGTTTCTTATACAAGATAGGGGGAAGGTTACATAATTCATGTTATCATGACATCTATTAAATATAGATTGTGTTCTAAATATACTTTTTCATGCATGGTTTGAGATATAAAGTGAACAATCACAGTCCTCATTAAGAATACCATACTTGGTGGTCTCAATGAGTAATTTATTTTTACTTTGTGTTTGTATTTGACCTTAGGAATTATAGAGGTCATAGCCTACAATATAATAAGAAATGGATGTAATCATACTAGAATTGTATGTTCCTATAGCCCTATAAATCAAGAAGTCTCTCCTCATGACTCTTACAGTGTTTTGATAGAATTAATACCTTTGAATAAAGGCCTCAAGGTCTATGATAATTTATTATTTTCTATTAAGATTTACAACAAACATGACTCCTAAGATTAAGCATGAATGTGATATCCTTGAGATATTAATATAAGAGAGAGTGATTAATCATCATATTGATACACAAAACGAATCCTTTGTAATCTAGGTGTCAATGGTTTGATTATGACTTTGTATCTACAACTTTACATTGTCATTTTTAATATTTTGAAATTCCTTAAAAGAAAATAAATATGGTCCTCCATTAATGATTTTTATTTTTGTTTATTAACTTTTAGGATTGTCTAAATTGGAAAGGAAATATTTTATTGAAAATGATTTATTTTGGAGTGTGCACTTAGTTTAATATTTTCAATTGAAGTATAAGAACTTTTGCAATTTTTCATATAAAAAAAAAGATTGGATTAAAATATACCCTTAGTTTGAAATAAATAGTAGCCCTTTACAATTGATCATTGCTTTTATATATCAAATTGAATGTTTGATTAGACTATGATCTTAAAATTAAATTATTAGTGTTTATTATTATCAACAGTAAATACAAATTGAATAATATTATGAAACCATTAAAATTTGATTATTTTGATTACATAAATATTTGATATCTAATATATTAATTATTATTCTTTGATTACTATTAAATATGTATATATAAAACTCAATCAATTATGATGCTATAACAAAATCAATCAATTATAGTTATGAAAAGTGATTTATATGTAGCAAACTCAATCAACTATGATACAACATCAAACACCATCAATTATAATTATAGCAAACTCAATCAACTATGATACAACATCAAACACCATTAATTATAATTATGATATAATTTTTGAAGTGATTTATAATGAATGTTAATATTTATTAGTAAATTATAATAATAATATTAATTACTATTAATATATATTTGTTCTTTATGGGAAAAGTATTTTTATATTATATATGAGGAGTATACATGTTTTAATCCTTGAGGGATTATTCACTTTCAACAACAAGGCTCAAAGCAATTTCAACAACGCTCATTTTGCACTTTCAAAAATTGAATCTAGGTGAGGAGGATCTCAATCATTCATCCCAACCGCCCAAGATAAATCTAATTGACAATAATATTTATTAAATTAATATTATTATTATTTTTAACAGGATTGAGTACACCCCACTCAATGGAATCAGTAACTTTGTATATACGGTTGCCATTATTTCACCACGGAGAACAACTATTTCATAAATGCCACAAAGGCTAACTTACAACATGTCTCTGAATCATTGAAACCATAAAGTTGTGGACATAAAACATGTGCCATACCACTCGAGCTAAATTCCCTCAACTAAAATTTAGTATTGTTCAATAATTAAAAATAAAATAATATTTTTTTGGGTTAAACATAGAAAAATAATTTGAACCTTAAATCTCTCATTATTTATATCATAACACGACAATCACTAATTAAACTACCCCATAAATTAAAAATAAAATATATTAATTAAAAATAATATTAATAATTAATAAAATATTTAAAATACTTATAATTTATTATTATGTCAAACTTATAGTAATAGTATTATATGGTGCATTGAATCATCACTACTACATTTATAATGTGTTTTTGAACATCTTCTTGTGGAGTGTTAAAGGGCACTATCTAAATGAATGACATCATAATGACATGGCAATATCATAATAACTTTTATTTATTTTTAAAATTGACATAACACTAACATTTCTTTTTCTCGATTGACATACCCCTAAAATCATCACTTTTACATATATTTGATGCATATAACGTCACTTTATCACATTCGACAAATAAATCTTAAACCTGACACAACTTAATGTCGAATGATGTAAGTAAAGCAGTTTGGCTTTTTTGAGTGTATTTTTCCATCCTATCATAATGCAAACATAACACAATATTCTGGCAATCCCAATAAATGATACAATGTTTAATCATGATATAAAAAAAAAAAAAAACAAACATAAAAAATTATTGAGCGAAATTCCTAAAGAATCAATTATTGAGTGATACAGCCAATGTTTTGTTTTGTGGTATAATTTTTGATAATATTATATTTTTTTTATTATTTAAAACATATTTTTAATATATAAATGAGTTTAGTGTTTTTTTTAAACACTTAAATTATTTAAATTATATAACTTAAATCTATAAATTTAAATTTCTATTAATTTTTAAACAAAATAACCAAGTAAAATTAACTAAAATCGGCCTGGAGTATGCCGTAAAACTGCTTCTGCTTGGCTAAGAGCTCGTCTTCCTCGGACGTAAGGAAATAGGTTAACAGCCCAAGACCCAGAGGCATCTGGCAGGAGTGAGAGCCTGCTCCCGATTACGGACCACCAGCAGGGTTATGCCAGGTGGCGTGGTTTTCCTATTTAACAGTGATGAGTCAAACCCAGCATTCGCGGATAGCAGCCAGAGATGGCTGTCCTCACTGTTGGTTTGACACCTGAGTTGATTAGGTTTTACCACCTTCGGAAAAAAAAAAAATTAACTAAAATACAAACCCAAAAAACCAAAATAATTAATAATTAAATTATATTCAATAAAATTATTTAATATTAAAATTTTATAATATTTCAATATCTCTCTAACAAATTTATTAAAACAAATTCAATATCTCTCTAACAAAATTATTAATACAAATTCAAACAAGTGCTACATAGTAACGAGTCCTGCCGCTTAGTTTAAATATAGCTAAATTAGAGTAAAAATATTGAATTCAAGTTAGTGTTAAGGTTTAGAATTCGATCAATATAGATTCTACAGATTGCTAAAGTCTTGATCTATACAATTAAAGAGCAAGACCGATCCTGATTTCAATGCCAGTGCAAACATAGCTTTAAAAAACTATAATATGTTCACCCTAGCAAGAAGATTTTGTTTGGTGCGTGAGAAATTTTTGCATACTTATTTCCACACCTTAGGATTGTTTTTCCAACCCCCCAAGCCAAGAAATGAAGACATGGCAAGTTGAGGTCAATTGGGGATCAAGGTTCCAACTTCCATTATTAGGTTTACGATACCACCAGCTCTTAGTGGACTAAAAAAGCTTTCCCGATTTTCCATATTGTAACATATCATTGTTAAAGAAGCAGAGACAACCTCATAGGACAAAAGAATATTATTTAAAAATTAGTTGACTCGAAAGCAATTACATCATCTAAATATTGCATTCTTCAATTCAAATATGCATTTAATGTTGCATTAAATATATAATTATATTTGCATTTACATTTAAATTATAATGGCATATTCTCACATTTTTTTAAAATACCGTGGTTAATCATATTAATAAAATACTGTAGAATTAAATAGAACAACATTAAAGAATGATATATATATTTTTAAATAATGTTTCTAATCATAATAATAAAATAGGTCTCAGCTGTATGTATCTGAATAGATGCCAATAAATTTATGCTTCGAAGTTCACCACGCTAATGATGTCAGGGTCTAAAATACCAACAACATTTAATGCCCCTACTCCATAATAGGAATATTCAAATGTTAAAGGTTGAAGTTTCGTGCATATAAGATGCATCTCTTCATATGATTAAATGTTGCCTCATTAATAAACTATACAACCTGCAACATCAGAACATAATTGTTATGATAGCGATAACAACTGAGGTACAAAAAGAAATTTATTGTAAAATAAGACTATAACAAATGAAAATAGAAAAAAATAAAATAAGATATTTTATAAAATAAATATATTTTTTCTTTATAAAGTTAACTTTGCAAAGTGCTATATGATTTTTAATCAAATAATAAAATAATTCATAATCAATGCTATCACAAACACGTAATACCTATCTACAACATGATAATAATACTAATTATAACTCTAGCAAATCTTATAAATCAAATTCAATATCTTAAATTAATCCAAACTCATACTAATTATAACTTTAGAAAATCTTATAAATCAAATTCAATATCTTAAATTAATCCAAACTCAAACCATGCTCATTTACCTTACAAAATATTATGACATTTTTTTAAATATTCTTTATATTTTTAATAATAAATTATTAAATTCACTATCAAAATATTTATATTTGTTCCACCATTTAAAAGTTTATACGTACGAATATTCTTTATGAATTTGTAAGTACAACTATTCTTTATATATGCATTTAACCATTTCTTAATTGATTTATTCAATAAACGAATTTTTAAGCATTCACTATCAAAATATTTATATCTTTACATCTTCTAAAAGTTTATAAGTAGAGATATTCTTTATGAGTTTGTAAGTACAACTATTCTTTATATATGCATTTAACGTTTTCTTAATTAATTTATTCAATAATTTGTAAATGTTTATGTATATGAGTGTTTTTTTTTTACAATCTCTCGTTTTATCTTATATCTAAGATACACAATTTTTATTTTATCTTGATTTTTAAGATAAATATTTTGACTAGTGTATTTTTGTTTGAGAATATTAGCAATGGATCATCTGATTTGTTACGTATATTATTGATTATGAGGCAAGATGTTATTTGATGAGAGTATTATTACATTATATTTGTTGATGTTTTTGATTAGTATATTTTTGTTTGAGAATATCAGACATGAATTTGTTAGGTATATTATTGATTATGAGGGTATATGTTATTTGATGAGAGGATTATATTTGTTGATGTTAGAATAATTTTTGATGTACAAATTTTATGATGATTAATTTTATGATTAGGTATTAGTAATATTTTTTTGAGCGTGGAAGGGGACTACAATGATATATAGGTACAAGATTCATCGGGAATTATAGTTTGATTTTTGAATAATGTGAATTTAAATTTGAATTATTATTGATAATTATATTTTATAAAATATTGATGATTTTTTCCAAAGAAAAAAAGCGAACTTTTTATTAAGATAAAAAGTTACAAGCAGATGCATAAAGCATTCAATTTGGCTGTGTGAAAAATGATCATACAGCCCGCAATGTACAGCACTGCCTAAAAACAGGAAAAAGAATGAGCTGCTCCGCTATTCCGGAAAGCAGCAAAAAAGGGAAACCCAGCTGGCCTAAGTCTTCCTACCCTTCTTCTTCTCCACTTTTCGCCAACCATCCATGATGGGAGGGGAGTCAATAACGGCTAGCTGGTTTTCCATCGTACTCATTGGTTGCTCCTTATCCGAATCCAATCCTTCAGGACTGTGGCTTCGTTTGTTTCCGTTTATTTCCATCTGGATCTCTTGTTCCTTTTCCTCATTAATCTCCTTGTCCTTTTTGTCCTGATTTTTATCCTTTGCTGTAGTTTGTTCTTCTTTCTTTGCTGTAGTTACCTTCTTCCATGCAACATCTATATCCTGCCATCCTTTCGGCTTCCTTTGTTGTTGCTTGCTCTTGTTGAGGCTTGGACATGCCTTGTACAAGTGACCTGTTTGTTGACATCCTTGGCATCTGAAAGCTGTATTCTCATAGTCCAGAGGTTGTTTCCACTGAGTATTATTGAAGTTTAAGATGATGCTCTCAGGTAGTCCTCGACTATAAAATATTGATGACTTGAATAATCGATGATATTATATAAAATATGATTTGTTCTTTTCTAAATGACTCATATATGGGTAATTGGGTTGTACGAGGGAATTTGGATTACCTTGGAGGGGTGGAATAGTGTCCCTGATTCCACCCATGACTAACACTCCAACTGTGCCTTAGGTTGGGAAGTGCAAAGCACTTTCACCTTCAAGTTGTACGATACTGTGGGGGTTGGACTATGGACTCAATTACTCATGAGGTACATAAGTGGGGCGTCCATTAATGTGAGCACCTCAATCTTTAGTCGCCATTAGTCTCTCAAAAATGACAACCCTAGAGTTAACAATTGGCTACATTGTTGCATTGATATTCTCCTCAACTAATCACAAGTACTTGAAGAGAAAGTGTTGTGACACCCTTGAAATTATGCGAGGTAACTCCTTAAGAGAACAAATGAATTGGAACTCTTGCTATCATGGAAATGGAAAGGTAATTGAAACTTAAATTAAAATATTAAATATCTAAATCTACATAAAAAAATGAAAATGAATGTTACATAACAATTTTGTTAAATAAATACAATTTTAGGATTCTAAGAAAATGAATGATGGTAGTAAATTAATACTTAAGAGAACTTAAAGGACTTACAATACAACCATTTAAATATTCTAGTACAAACATATAAACTATATGAAAGACATCGCTTTAAATAGGAAATGATTATATACCTAGATTAGAGTGTTAACACTTAAAGAATGAGTATGCATAAAATTATTATAAACCTATCAATAAATTAGAAATATTATTTTCAAGAGAACTTTCTATGGTGAAGGAGAAATATAAATGAAATCTCAACCAAAATTGATTTTAGAGAAAAATAAAGGGAGATTAGAGATACGATTTGACACATAGATAGTTAACTGAAGTTAAAGAAACTAATGAGCCCCAAAATATGAAAAGTGAAAAGGGATCAAGGGACAACTAAGAGAAAATTTAGGAAACTTGTCATGAGTAAGAGAAAATGATTTTTTAAAATAAAATAAGAAAATTAATTTCTTGAACATATAGATAAAAACTTGACACATAGGTAGGCGAATAATGTGGATTTTTTACTTTAAGAAGTTGTAAAATTTGCATGGAAAAATAGTGACAAAAACTACTATAAAAAGAGGGCAAAAATGTGAAACACTTCTTGGAATTAAGGTTTTATGGTTAATACGTATTGAGAGAACTAATGCTAATAGGAAAATTCATGAAAAAATAGTATGCCTTGTGTGTAATAGTAGACTTTTTTGTTTGAATTTTTTTTTTAGAGAAAAATGATGGCTAACTATGAAAATGTTGACAAAGACCTAAAAAATGAAAACTTCAAAAAATGAGGAAGGGGCTTATGAAACCTAATGCTAGATGGTTGTTCTAATCCATAAATTCCGATTGAGTGATTAGCTTAAGCATTGTTGAGAGTTTGATGATTAGAGAATTATATTAGAGTGTGAATGTCTTGAGCTTGGCTAGGCTCTCTTTGCTAGTTATCATTCATATTCTTCTACAACCCCATTGCAATTTTGGTGTGTGAAGAAAGAGAATACTGAAGAAGTAGACATGGAGGTTCATCGATGAGTTAGCAAAATTCAATCAAGCTTACAAGGATTCAATTGACATGAGATTCACTTTCAACACAATCTTTTCTAACAAGTTTGAAGAAGATATATTATGAATCAATTGTAACTTATGGTATAATATTTCCATTTCAAAACATTGAATTATGAATGTAAAGAATGAAAAATTATTAAATGTAATATGAAAATAATTTATTTTGTTTAATTATATACTTGGGAATGTACTTAAAAATGTAGATTATTATAATTGTATGTGGTAACAACAAATACATTATTTTCATTATATAAAGCCTATGCAACATTTTTCTTATCTCATTGTAGGATTGTAATTGAAAATTATGTGTGGGCTAAACTTTATATTTACATTATGAGAATGTATATTCTTTTTCAATGAAAAATTAACCCCTACAAAATCTACATTGCATTTTAAAAATTTTGGCTAATAAAATATTCAAAACAAGAATCCTTACTACTTCAACATCACCCTTAGAATTTAACCTTGGAACTGTGACTATCTTTTCTTTTCTAAATTTATGATCATGCAATTGTTTCAAGGCACCATTGTTGGAGAAATTAAAAACAAAAAATGTCATCTCTTAATTTCTGTAATCTCTTAATTCAAATTTAAATCTTAAATGAATTAAGTAATATAAATTTAGTAATCAAAGTATTCTCTATAGTGTTACTTGTGTAAATAACCATTACAAGAATGAATATATAGATTGGCGATAATATTATATAGATGAGTGATAATATAAAATAGAAATATGGATACAAGTATGTTCATCATAATGTTTGATTTTACTAACCAAAATGATACATACATGTCTTGTTAGTCCCAGATACTCTTGTAATCATTTTTTTAAAATGCATATTACTTCGACACCGAAATCAATGAAGGTTTTTTTTTTTTTTTTTTTGTGTTTATTTTTCGTTTTAATGAAAAATATGAGGATTTTTCGTTTTAACTAAAAACATGTGACTGATATAATTTAATTAATTCAACTAAATTAGTTTTAACACAAAAATGTTTTTACTTAATAGTAGTTTTTCTGTCTGAAACAAGTCCCTCTTCATAATTATATTTCAAATTGGATGAACCATAGGGCACTAGTTTAAATTGGATGAACCATAATTATCGTTCAAATTGGATGAACCATAGCGCATTAGTTTAAATGCAAAAGGAACAATGATATACACATCAAATAAATACTAATTCAAAATAATTGTACCTTCACGTGCCTTAAAAATTAAATTACAAATGTAAGTCGGTATAGCAACAATTTAAATCACAATTAATTCGAGATACTGGCACTTTCGGATAATTCATGAAAACCGTAGAACAATGTCGGTAATAACTCATGACCATGCAGTTATCATATGAATGTAACACCCGTGCGTTGTCATCAGATTCTAGGTGAAATGTTTTTATGCATAAATCGAAATCAATAGTACTCTGTCGGAGTAATTGCTGCACAATCAATTATATGGATTAACTGCTATTTTGGGAGAAACAGGATTAATTGTCCGATCAAGGTAATGGGAAATGTTCGGAAGTGTAGTAATGTTTGTGAGATTTGGTATAACAAAATTTTTTAATGGAAATGTTTGGAAGTTTAGTAATGTTTATGAGTTTTGGTATAATAAAAAAATTTAATATAGTATTGATATTCCGAGTTATGTTTGAGGAGGGGAGTTAGAGTGATTGTCATATTCATTTTATTGGAAATTGATTATATGTACACATCATCACTTTAAAATATACGAATAATTGCTTATTTCCTCACTCAAAATAATGTTAAGGGTTTGAAAGTTTACTAATACATACAAGTTTTGGTGTAATGGAAAACTTCAATGTTTTATAGCCTTTGTTGTTAGAGGGTATTAATTCCAATTTGATAGGATCTCAACATTTTATAGCCCTCATTGTTAGAGGGTATTAATTCCAATTCGATAAGACCTCAACATTTTATAGCCCTCATAGTTAGAGGGTGTTAATTCCAATTAGGTAAGATTCGGTTAAATGATATCTTATACAATAACCATAACTACACTTGCTGACACGATGGTATGTCATAACGAATGATCCGCCTTAAGTGTCGTTGTAATTGTGTCGAGAGACACATTCTACAACTCAATGTGAGGGCGGTATGTGATTCCATCTGTGCTCAATGTGGAGTTGGCACCTATATATTTAAAATTAAAAACAAAAAAATCTCTAAATAAAAAAAGAATGTTGCCTATAATAAAATAAATAAATAAATATACATGTTTTAGTTATTTTTAATTAAAACCATTATAAAACACCAATACTTAGAATTTCACTTTGCTAATTAATAACTTGCCTTGGTTGGTTGGTTGTTGATATTACAACCCCAATATTAAGGAAATATGATAAATATATTTTACTTTTGCTCAACCACACATAAAATATCTGTATGTTCATATAAAGTAACATAATTTTATACCAACTTTAGAGAGAAATCAAATAATTAAAAGTAAAAAAAAATCTTATATTTTCATTTTTGAACATGAGATTTTTTTACAATACGTTAAGTAATTTTCTTCAATACCAACTTCATATATAAAGAGAGAATATAAAATAATAATATATCACATTTAATAATAATAATAATAATAATAATAATATATTCGCCATAAATAAAATATTTCAATATGTAGGAATAAGTAATATTGAAATGTATTTAACGACATATTAATACTTGGAAACTATAATTCCTACTTGTCTTGTCATGGAGTTGTTGCTTTGTTTAGAAGTTTCTTATCTCTAAGAAATTCCTACTTGTGTTGTGATGGAGTTGTTGCTTTGTTTATATATTGAAATGAAGTTGTTATTTTGTTTTAAAGTCTATTATATCTAAGAGAGATCTTAGATCCTATTTAAATGTGTGGTTAAGATATTCACTAAACACATTGATACTTTGGGATGTCTCTGAATTTGACTGTGTGGAAATCAACAAAGAGAAACTTACTGAAAAAATGCGACATTTCATGTATGGTTATGGGGGATGTGCTTAGGATTCCTGGTACTACGCAACATATGGTGGTCGATCTATCCTCTTTTGACTCAAACATTGAATATCATGCATTTATTACAACGTAATAAATATCATGCATTTATAGAACGTATAACTCCTTCTATGAATGATGGCATGTTGGTGTAGTTGCTACATTTCTTGGCTGTGACACTTTGAAGACCATCACTATAGGCAGTTATGTGTCGCTTTGCTAAGCTCAGGCACAAATGAAGCGTTGATCTGATTTGGCTCGACCACACTCAATCGCGTGACCATCGTTGTTCAGAATCTCCTTGACCATAAGAATTGTGCCCCGTGAGTTTGAGTTGTGTGGAGGTGTGTCAAGGTGTGAAAATTGTTGAACACTGAGCACTACTCTGAACCAAGCATTGTGTTATCCCAACGTGAGCCGTGTTGGCCGAGCCTGAGTCATGTTGGATGTGCATTATGGGGTCTAAATTTTGTGTTTATCCAAAGTGATTTTGTGTTTATCCAAAGTGACAGATCCATGGTTGATTTCACTTTTTGAGTGCTATGTTGGTATGATAAAATTTTGTCTCCCAAGTAGCTTGCTATCATTATTTTTTTTGTATTTTGTATTTGAATATACCATCTCTCGGCACACTTCTACACACTTCTACAAGGAATTCGTGTTGGCATTTCACAACATTTGCAAGGGAGGATTGGTTTTAAATTATGTTAAATAATAGTCTGGTTTTTATTTTACAATGTGAAAGAGCTCAACAAATTGGTTTAATGGTCTGAAGTTATTTAGAGAAGGAATCAAGTATAGGTAAAAACTCAACATGGATGGTTGTCGAGTTAGTTTAGAAGTTGCGGGTTTAGAGAATGATCCCTCATTTGTTGAAGACATGGGAGTGGTCTTCTTGTTAGGTTACGTGACAATGTGGAATGTTGTTCAATAATCGAATTCGGGAGATCCGTGATTCGGGAGTTCGAGAGTGGAACTTGGGAATCCAACTTGCCGACTACACCTTTACAAGGGTTATGAGACAACTTGATGGAGTTAGTAGCCTAGAAGATTTCAAAATGATAATGATGGAGAAGACTTACAAGTATAGGTACATGTATAGTCGATTGAACCATGTACATCAAGGTCATCCTACTAGACTATTGGTTATAACGGTTGGTACCTATGCATTCCACTAAATGGTTGTCACTTTATATAAACATCAACATATTCTTTTTAATCATATTTATAAACACCAGGATCACATCTAAACTTTCCTGATTGGAATCTAGACAAGTAGTGATTAAGGGGGGGACTTGAAAATATAATTTCTCCTTGTCTTGTGATGGAGTTGTTGCTTTGTTTAGAAGTTTGTTACATCTAAGAGAGATCTTAGATCATGTTTAGGTGTGTGGTTGATATATTCAATCAACATAGTGATTGTGTGGTTAAGAGAGTATTTATGTCTTAGACCAATGGTTCATGTACTTATATGGGTAATTAATCTAAAGTAAAATGAGTTTTTTTGTGCATTTGGTTTTATAAATTTAATAGGGTGAATGCATGAAGATGGGTTACACTTTTGGGCCAAATGTGGCAATGAAACTTCAAGCTTTTCCTTGTTTATCGAATTGAACCCCTCAAAATTTATATAAGCATTATAAATTTTGATTTGGAGTAAAATTACAATATGTGGAGAATTATGTAGTTGTCCTAATGATATTTTTTGCAAATATTTTTAGTGTCGTATAATCTCTCAATTTTCCATTAAATGCAATACTTGTCCTTGCAAATTTTCACACATCTTAAGAGGTATGTGTGTGTTCACGTAGCATAACTTAGTATATATATCTATATATATATATATATATATATATATATATATATATATATATATATATATATATATATATATATATATATGGAGAGAACTAAGATTTCATATTAAAATTTATATATTTTTTATGCAATTATTTTTCGAAGTTGCCAAAGTAATATTTCAATTATATTTTCAACAAACATGTGTTCACATAAGATTTTTTTTCAACTCTTTAAATAAATTGAAAAACCAGGAGTACCATTTTGAAGAGGACTTGTAAACGAAGATGGTGGTATTTTTTGAAATTTTTTGGTTAAGCATATTTTATGTTATTAGTATTTATTCAGCCCCTTTGAAATTGTGCAAAAAAATTTCAAGCATTATGTTTAAAAGAAATTAGATGAAAAACATCATATGTATTCGGAAGTGTCAAACTCATATGCCATTGGATATAGGATCCTTTCACAAATCCAACATGATCAACTACGCCACTTAAGGACAAATTTTGTTGTAAATCTGCTATGGTACAAAATGGGGTTGCAAAGAAATCTGCACAAGGGGTGCTAAAATTGTGATTTTTAGGACTTAGAAGCTCGATCAAGCACTTTAAACACTCAATCGAGTGCTTGATTTCAAAATTCAAATAGCTTGATCGAGGGTTTCTTAAACCCTTGATCAAACCATTAATGTGGTTAAACAATGGCTCAATCTAGCTTTAAAGCTTGGTCTAGCTTTAACGCTCAATCTAGCCACCTTTTTTTAATTCCATGCCTAGGTTGTCTTAGTGGGAAATTTCAAAAACATGGCTCGATCAAGCTCCTAGATAACCTCGGGTTACATTGTTTAAGGCCTCAAACAACTCCCACGAGGGCTCAAATATTGCTCGATCGAGCGCTTAAAATGACTCGATCGAGCTATCGTTTTTCACCAAAAATGCGTCTTCTCTTGCTAAAAAGTGTGACCGACCTCCATGCGCTCACCCAATAAAATAAAAATAAAAAATGTGAGCAATGAGATTTATACAAAAAATATTCAATAATAATGTTACCTAAAATATTTCAATGTAAAATATGTATATATTATATATGGTTAAAAAAAACTATCTATATTTTCAATGTAAACTATATATATATTTTAAAGCAATTGAAAAAAAATAAATTTTATGGTTACTGGTTTTACTATTCTACATTTTAACTTTTTTAAAGTATAGTTTTCGGTGAAAGAAAATTTTAAGACATTGAATCCATTTACGTATTTAAAAATACAATTTAAACAAAGAAAAATTACACATGGTGTGTGTTGTGTCTATATATATCAACCTTAAACCACATATCTATCAAGCAGTAAGAATGATCAAATCTCTCCAGGTGCAAATCTTTTTTCAAGTTTAACACTATAAAAGAGGTTTACACCTCAAGAGATTTGACTAGATTCGTGATTAAGATGAACCTACATTGGTGGTGACAACCTACTATTGATGCATCTCTTCATATGATTTAGTTAAAGGTAATAATGAATAATGTGGGGTAAATCTAGGAGAATCCCTAGTAAAATAAGTGCAAAGATTCATTACTCATATCAATATGGAATATATCACAATATAACATTTCAAAATTAATTATAAATAATTATTAGGGAAACTATATAAATTAAATGACTGGTAAATGTGAATGTAATATTTCAAAATTAATTATTAATAATGATTAGGGCAAGTATATAAATTAAATGACTGGTAGATGTGGATAGGTATCAATCCATGGTAACCATTAAAAGACTTACTTTATAACACATTTCACATTGCTAAATTTTAAAATCACAAAAAATAACTAAATTATCAGTTTTACATGTTAGAGGGGATTGAACTTTCAATCTCTTGGATACACAAGTGCTTGCCAACATGCTTTTGGCCAATTGTGCTACCACCCACAAAATATTATTATTAATTACCAACATAGATCTATCTTAAGTAGAGATATAATAGATCCATCTTAAGTAGAGATCTAATATGAGCCAAAAGGGATCAAATTTATTCACATGCAAACTTCCTTAGTGTAAAATACAATGTGTTATTTTTCATTGTTGAAATTGTATTTTTGAACGCTAAATAGAGTTATATAAGACCAAATAAACATTTTAACCATAAAACTTAAATGTTCATGATATATGCATCCATTTATGACACAAATTAAAATATTAATTCGTATTAAAATATTTTATCAATAACCAAATTCTAAGATCTAGAGACATTTTTTTTTACCACTAATTCTTTACAACATATTCATTTTTATTTTATTATAGCCAACATTATTTTTCTATTTAGAACATAAATTTTAACTTTTATTTTTATTTTAAAAGGGAATGGATAGACGGACAAACTTACATATCCCTCACATACTATGAATGAGCCCCTCCACTCAATAAAAAAATAATATATCATTTAAACATATATACATTTAAAAAAAAACATGTAACAAAATTCTTAACCATATAGTTTCATCGCCTACCTTGTACATAAGTTTTGTTACAATATCATGGGTCAATACTATGTCTTATCAATTTAAAAATCCATAACTCATTTCATATGTCATTATTTTTTAATTAATCAATTTAATTAAAATAATTAAAAAAACAACTATTTTGAAGATAAATTTCAATTTTTGATTTGTGAATACTATTATAAATATTTCAAAATATTCTATTTGATTTGTGAATACTACTATAAATATTTTAAAATATTCTATGAAGATTAAATCCCTATTATCCATTTATAACAAGGGCTATATAGTAGCTAGTACTTGCCGCTTAACGTGTTTATATTGAAGTATCATAAGGTAACCTAATAGGTGTTATAATTGGTATCACCAGAACACTTAATTAAATTAAAAAACAATAAACACAAATAACAAAACTAATAAAATATTGTATTATTAAATTTCATCATCAAAATAAATAAATATGATTAACCAATATTGTTTATATTAACATATATACACTTTAATATATTTTTTTTATTTGTTTATTAATATATATGATTTTTTATAATTAGATTTATTAAAATATGTTTTTAATACACTTTAAATTGAAAATATGAAGAAAATGCTTCAAGTCATCAAAATGGGAATAATAGAAAAAAATAAATAAATAAAAATAAGAAAATTAAATAAAAAAGGAAATAAAACTAAAAACTAAAAATTAGTAACTAAAAGAAATGGAAGTTATTAAAGAGTCGTCTACCTAGGTGGAGGAATTGCCACGATGGCCAAAAAGTGGCAGAATCATGGCAAAAAAATTTCAAAAAATCTTGTAGAAGTAGTGTTTGAATCGTTCTTTTGATGGTGGAAATAGATTCAACACCATCAAAAATGTGTAGGACACCTAAAATTTTGAAGTTTAACAACTATAACTTGATTTTACAAAAATCCTTGCCGGATTTTCTCTAAATATAACCGGAATTTCCATAACTTTCTGGGCAATTCCTCTGGCTAGTTAGACTAGGACGTTACTAAACAATCCATAATAAAACCTTTACCAATCACATTATAAATAAATAAATTTAAATAATAATAAAAAATAACAAAAAATAAATTCTCAACGTTAAACTATGGATAAACGACAAGAATTTTTAATAAAAACACAATTAAAAACTAAAAACAAAATTGAATACTTAATGCTACAATGTTTTATAATCACTGAAAATTAGACATTTATTTCAATCAAATAATAGAAACTATAACAATGCGAATTGTTGGAATGATTGCATGGTAAATTACTTTCATGAACAAAGGAAATGTATAGAAATATAAATGAACTCTGGTAATTATAAAGGAACCTTTATAAATTAGTTGATGTGAGCAGAAAAACTCGGAGGAGAAATATCTATGGCTGATCAAATCTATGAAACGGCACA
The DNA here is from genome assembly GCA_031772625.1 of Pinus tabuliformis. Classification (NCBI taxonomy): domain Eukaryota; kingdom Viridiplantae; phylum Streptophyta; class Pinopsida; order Pinales; family Pinaceae; genus Pinus; species Pinus tabuliformis. The sequence continues at coordinate 978,674,435 of CM062811.1, forward strand.
GGAGTCTATATAAAATTTTGCAGAGTATAGATGGATGAATGTCACACCCTCTATAACATACATATATAAAAAAAAAATTTATGATTACCATACAAGTTGATTTACTGCATTGTATACTTCATAACATTAAGTATTGCCGCATATGGAACTCAAGGATGCATTATCAACACTTTATACTATATAACATTGTCAATCTATGCGGCCAAATTCCAACACCTTACCATATGTTGGTTATACGCTGCCATGATATATATTTTACATGGTGTTTGGGTTTGTGGCCGTATTTGACTCACATCTAAACCCTTAACTCTATGACCCTCCCCAGTACACGGTGTATTAATGCAGCGCGGAGTTTGGTGGTCCGACCGCAGCCATTGCAGGCGCCAAGTCATCCGCTGCCTTTATGAGCTCAGTCCACCCCTTGGCAGGTGGCATGACCTGCCCACCCGGCCATGTGACACCTCGGGTTCGGGTATCTCGGTTACTCCGCTCCAGCTTCCCGCTCTACTTCGACGGTCAGGATCTGATTCTTAGATCGAAGGGCTGGAAAGAGCCGAGGGTTTTAGGGCTGCTCAAAACCCCACCGGAGCAAGCCCAGAACTCATTTTTCACAAGTCCTTCCGATTCCACTTGGTGCTCTGACGCCGGTTCGAAACCTCCAGCGTCGTCTTCACACCTTGCCAAACCTCAGGAGATCGTGGAGTGCCCAGCATTACGCCTGCACAGGTATGGCCATCTGTTCTTAATTTAAAGTTTGCATTCAGAGTGAGTTAAACTATTATTCACTCACGGTTCATCCTAATTTGTTTCTCTTTGCTGGCAAGGTGTGCAGATGGGTCTGGTCAAACCCCTCCGACAGTGTCACAGCATTTAAGCTCAACGCCTCAGCTTTCTCGGCGGCCACAGGTAAGTTTACACTTCTTATTGCACTTTTCTCCTGCATGTGAGAGCTCAGAAGCTCCTCGACCTTGATATATTCGTATTTTATGATTGTGGCAGCCCGTCGTTCGAACGCTGGTTGGCCTTGCTTCGATTGCTGAGGTATTTCCAAGCGGACCCTCACGGTTTATATGTGTTTGTTATTTGACTTGAGTCTATGTCCAGCACCGGGATACATAGTCCATGGCAACCCATGTACTCAGTCTCATCTATCTGTGGATTAATTTTGTTATGGTGTAATCGCCCCTTTCGGCATATTTAGACATTGGGTCTCTGTACTTGATATATGATATTACACAGGACCTGGCCCTAATGCACAGTCTTGGGTTACGAATCCAGGCTTTATTTTTGGAAGTTTTCTGTTATACGTTTGCACAACATTACCCTTCTAGGGTTTTACTATCGGGGTATTTTGTTTTAATTTATATATATGGAACGTGGCTCTGTCCGAACCCCCTCTGGTTGCTTGCGCTTTGAGCAATGTTATTAAAATGGGTTGCATACTTAACGATAGTAATATAAATCTTGATTGGTCTTTCCTTGTTTACTGTTGAATTTCTGTTTCCAACTATGGTAAGCTGCCCGTCTCAACGACAACAAGGCTCTTGATTTACTTCAAGTTTCCGTTACAGTTTCAGGAAAAACGTTCTGGTATTTTCCATATGTTTTTGCCAATAATAGCTTGCTATGGATGTTCTCAGTTTGTTTTAATCAGCACACCATATTTCTTTCCTTCAGTAAAGTTGTACTTCTATGGTAGCATGCACAGGGTTCTTGTTTGGATATCTCGGTTTTCCTTTATTGTTCTTTAATGAACCGATTCCTCGGTGACTGTAACTGCAAACGTTGCTATTTGTTAATAATGTTTGTAACAGTTTATGGTATGGCTCTCCATCTCGTACGTTTACAGAATATGTTTATCTCCTTCTTTGACTGGAACAGTATATTAGTTCCTCGCTTTTCAACAGATTCTTATAAATATAAATGGATTCACTTCTGCCTGTCGATGTGTTTTAATTCCGAACTACCGCCGGTATTTACTACTCAGGCTCAGAGGTCCCCAATCTTGTTCTTATTTTAGCATATTTCATTAACAGTTTGTTTGTATTCAAGGGTTCCGGACTGCTTGTCCCGTTAACAGCTTTTCCTACTTGAGACTACCTCTGTCTCTCTGATTTCTTCGTATCATGTTGATCGTTTTATAATCTGTTGTTTAATTGAAAACTACACCTGTGTAGCTATGTTAACAGTATAGCAAGTTTCAGGTCATGTCTAACAGTTAATAACCTGTCCTTAAATTAAACTACATCTATGCAGTTATATTAATAGCATGACAGTAATCACGGGAATGAAACACAGTTATCATTTGACCACTGTAAGTCTACTGTACATTCCTCATTTTAATTTCAACAGAGACTCTGCAGTTTGAGACCATACCTGGTTCACCAGAGTCATGAACAGGTACTTAAGCAAGTCATCTGTACCTCGATTCTGCTCTTCCACCCAGCCATGAGATCCATCTCTCAGACGGAATTCTCCCCCCGAGCCATCTTGCAGGCCTCAAGCCCTCAACAAGATCTGTGCACCTTGTGCCTGGTTATCTGGTCCTTACCAGACTTAACCAGTTTTCCTTTGTATTTTTCCTTTTTCCTTTTCCTTGGAAAAGATCTCTTCTGTCTGTCCCCACAGCACAGAACTTCCTCCCTACAGCCAGGACTTTTCCTGTTTGGGAGGGTAGTTTCAATCAGTTATTACAACTGATCTCTTTCTTTGAAATCCACCTCCTAGAGGCTGCCAGCATTTCAAGAAAATATTTAAATTACTTTAATAAAATAGTTTGTCAAAGTTTTGTTTTTTTAAACATAAAACAACAACTGCCATACTGTCTTTTACCATAGTAAAATTTCACATTTACATCGTCTAGGGTCATTACAATGAAGTTGTATATTTATTGGGTACACTAAATAATTAATTCCTTTACATAAGCTTAAATAAGCCCAACCTAAATTATCATTTTCTTTAATTGTCATTTCAATAAGTAAGTTCACTGCGATAAACAACTAACATTAATGTTTTCATGGAGCAGTTTAACATAGATTATTATGGAAATCATGAGGGAAAAATAAATAAAAAAATTCTTACATAAAAAAATCTTAAATAATTAAATTAAATAATCAAAAAGTTGTTAAACCAAATTAGATAATCGTTCAGAATGTATTCATCTTTGAGTTGTAATAGGTACAATTTACCATCTGGTACAATTTACCAACTGCTCAACCACAGGCTCGAATAGAAGTGAGACATAATGGTAATTAAATCACTTATGACCGCTCAAATAAAAGTCAGACATAATGGTAATTAAATCATTTTTTTTCAGAAGAAAAAGCAATATATATATATTGAGGCAATATAAGAAAAAAAAAAAAAAAAAGTCTGATAAGGTACTATGGTAATTAAATCACTTATGGCGATTGATATATGTGTTTTGTTGTTGAACAATAATCGAATCAAAATTACATTAACTGGTTTATAAATTGATAAATGGAAAGCAATAGACCGATAAATGAAAAGAATCCCATATTTTTTATAAAAATGTTTTATATGTAATATTAAAATAATGTCAAAGTTGTTGTAGTTTAAATTGATTTTTAAGAGAATAGGCTCAATACATGTTTAGTCTTAATGTTTCTCAATGACTGTAGTTTGTTATAGAGTTTGTTAAGTAGCACTTAGTTTGTGATATGTGGCTCCTCGCCCACCAATTTTTTAGGGATTTGAGATTATTCCAATTCTAATATGTTCATATTCTAATTAGATAGAGAAATTATTATATACCCAAATTTTATTTAGCAAAATAGTCCATTTTACGATAAGATATGTAATTCCCTTTTTTCTCAAGTTAGAATTGACCCATAATTTTTTATACATAAGTAATCAGGGAATGTGTGCATTTTTTCTCAAATTAGAGTTGACCCATAATTTTTTATACATAAGTAATCAGGTAATGTATGCAGGTAATGTATGCATTAGTAAAACATTTTTCGAATTGCAATAATTTTTTCATTACATCTATAAAAACTTTAACTATATCAACCACATTAATTTTTTAGTGTAATTATACTAATAAATAATGAAAACTAAATAATATACGTATAGATTATTTGCACCATTAAAATAAATAAAAATTTAATAATTATAAATTATATTAATTACTTCTTAGAAATAAGTAGCAACATCTTTTGTATATAATATCCTTTGTGACAAATTCAATCCAGCAATATCCCTTGCGATCATTTCATTCGCAAAGTTACCACAATGAACTGTGTAATAAATAGCATAAACTTTTACTAAATTACTATTTTATAATTTATACCATAACTAGATGTTAAATCGAAAATAGTAATTTATTTCATAAATAGATTTTAAATGGTATAGAGTAATAAAATACTGAAAAATAAAAATGTTTTAATTAAATATTATCAAACCATGTTTATTATGTGTTTGAACAAAGGAATAGATTAATTTTTTTTATATAATGTTATTTTTAAGTTAGTTTTATACCTATCTAGATTTTGATAATGATATTAAATTAATCAATAATATTGATAGGATTAATTTACTTAATGTTTTAATCTAATAATATAATATTGAGTAAAGTTAATAAAATTTATACAGACATTTTATTCAATGGTTATATGATTCAATTACATTTTGTTTGTAATTCACAATACTTAATCATAACTAATTAGTTGTAATAATTAATATTTTAATCATATTCAAAATTAGATGATAGAAATGTTAATATCTTTTCTTATCTCACGTTTAAACACTTAAATGAAAATAAGATTATTGGTACTTTGTTAATCCCAATCAACAATTGACTCAAGATGCCTAAACAGATCTTTAAACTAGATAAAAAGAATAACAATAGAACTAAAACAAATTAACTTAAAAATGATAACCATATTTTATAAATCATTTCCTTAAAAAAGTTTACCTACTATATAATTTGTTATTGTAAATAATCGATTATCTATTAACAATGTTTATTTACTATATAATTTGTTATTGTAAATAATTGATTATTTATTAGCAATGTTAATGACTAAATTATATAATACAAATATGTAAAATAAAAAGAGTAAATAAAATTGAAATGTAGTTTATTTTTAATTTACTCCAAATTCTGTAATCTACTTCTAAAATTTATATTAATATATACTATCCATTATCAAATATATTTTATTATTTTTTATTAAAAATATCATAATTTATTTTATTATTTTTTATTAAAAATATCATAATTTGAAAAAAATAAAATAAAATTCTAATTTTCTATACACTATAACATTATTAAAGAAAATTTATTTTTAGCATAAAACCTCAAAATTCTACCAAATACAACAAAGATTGATCACTCATAAAAGATCAATACTACTGACATAAGTTAGGGAAAAATAAATCATTTACAAGTTTTCAATACTTTATTATAATTTTACAATATTACATCCACGTGCCATCTTTATCACTATTAAAAAAGCAATTTATAGATCGCCAAAAAAGCAGAGATTTTTTTCGAAATCCATGTCTATGCTCTTTCACTTGTACCAACATTGTTGGTACTTATAAACATTCTTCGGATAGTTTATTGGCTTCTTTGTTCAATTCTGGATACATGTATGAAATTAAATAATGTCAAAAATAATCTCTCTAATTAAATTTGTCAAAAATAATCTCTCTAATTAAATTTCCCACTAGTCTTATATGAAAATTTTCAACATTTGAATACCCATTATGAGTAAGGAATTAAAAAGTTTGAACATTCGCACACATTCATTCAATTTATAAAGAATTGCTAAGAACTTGAAGCTATTTTATATATGGAATTGAAAAGTTTGAACATTTGCACACATTCATTCAATTTATAAAGAATTGCTAAGAACTTGAAGCTATTTTGTATATCATTCTAAAATAATCTATGTGAAGAAGAAAATTATTATTGTGTAAAACTCAACTTGTTTATTTTTACATGATCTAAGATTTGTTTTTATTGTAAAGAAACCAGAGTTTAATATGAACAAGATCATCTCAACCTTGCTTAATATGAAATTATCTTGAGTTTCACCATTGAAGAAACCCAAGGATCATATTTACAATAGACACATCATCCGTTTGGAGAGGGATAGTATGCTTTGCTACCAATTTAATGTATTTAATGTTGACCATTCAATCAATTTGTTTAAGGGATAAATTTATCATTCAATTTATAAAGAATTGCTAAGAACTTGAAGCTATTTTATATATCATTCTAAAATCTATGTAAGAAGAAAATTATTGTAGTGTGAAACTCAACTTATTTATTTTTACATGACTTAAGATTTGTTTTTATTATAAAAAACCCAAACTTTAATATGAACAAGATCATCTCAACATTGCTTAATATGAAATTCTCTTGAGTGCACCATTGAAGAAACCCAAGGATCATATTTACAATAGACACATCATCCGTTTGGAGAGGGATAGTATGCTTTGCTACCAATTTAATGTTGACCATTCAATGCAATTTGCTTAAGGGATAAATTTATCTTTATACGCGGTAATTTATCACCAACCATAGCCCCCAACAAATAATACATGGAAGAGTTATAATTTATTTTAAATCCATGTTACTGAACTATTTTCTTAAATACATCCATGGGACTTTAGCTTCCAAAGGTTATTGATCTTTCCACGTTGGCTAAGAATAAGAACATAATGAGAGTATGTGCAAGATATTTTCACGTTTATATTTGCATATATTACATTTACTAATTTAGATTCATTTAAATTAGGTTATATCAAGCATTTTAGAGGTATCAAATTTCTTGATGTGCAAACTTTTCTTCAAGTTTTGTACTTAAAAAAGGTTTACACCTTGAGAAATTTGCCTTCTATGGGCTCTATAAAATAATATGTAAAATAGAGCTAGGCTAGTTTAAGTTATCTATTGTAACTTTTTATTACATTTAAATGATTCTTCATATGTTTTCCTCTTTTCTTACACTAGATTGCAATTTGCAAATTTGAATAGTTTGAGGTGAATTAAATTATAAACCCATATTATGCACTCATATTTATAACAATAATCTAAATATAAGTCACAATGAAATTATCAAATAGAAATTAAATTTTTATATATCTTAAATACTTATTGTTTTTTATTATGATAAAATTTACCTCACACAAACACATTTTAACTAATCTAATTTATTGTAACATTACTTTCCATTAAGAATATTATTACAATATATATATGTGTGTGTGTGTGTATGCTTCCCCTTTATTAAAATTTAACTGAGAAGAAATCATGAATATATATATATATATATATTTTTTTTTTTTTTTTGTTTTTTTTTTTCTTACATACTTCAAATATTTATTAAACTTTATTTCGATAAACTTTATCTCATACTTAAAAATATTCAACTATGATACTAATTTATATATCAAAAAAAAATACTTATTGTTTTTTATTTCGACAATAATTACATTACACAAAATCATTTTAACTATGATATCAATTTACATAATTTATATATCTACAATACATACTAATTTTCACTTGGATAAAATCTACCTCATATAAAAACATTTTAACTATAATATCAATTTACATAATTTATATATACGAAATACTTATTGATGTTTACTTGGATAAATTTTACCTCACAAATAGAATTTTAACTATCATATCAATTTAGGTGATTTACATTTAGAAATACCTTTTGATTTTTAATTTAAAAAAATTTAAAAACACGAAAACAATTTTAACTATCATATCAATTTACTTAATTTATTGGGCAACCCAATAAGTATGGGGTAAATGTAACATTTAACATTTAACATTTAACAAATTTAATCTAATGGCAATGTTGGCTCAATTAATAATTTTTTTTTTTTTTTTTTTTTTTTTTTTTTTTTTTTTTTTTTAAGTAAAAGGCAATTTTTATATTTTGATTTTGTTATTGACTTGTGAATATGGTTTGTTATCATACCATAGGCCAATATCATGACTTATCAATACCACATGCCCAAAAACCATAACTTCTTTCATAATAAAAATAATTTATAACAATATGACACCATTATTAACCATGGTTATTCACCCCCACTTTGCCATGGATATTCACCTCCACTTTACCATGGATATTAGTAACATGTAAATAGACTTTGTTATAATACAAGGGGCCAATACCATGACTTATCAAAACCACATGCCCAAAAAACATAACTTATTTCACCATCAAACTATTTTATAAATAATTTATTTTAATTTTATCTTATAACAATTTTTAATTAAATCTAAAAAGAAAAAAAATATCATTACTTTTGAGATATATCTAAACCCTCTATCATGGCGACTACTAAAAAGATTCCCATAGAAATTAAATCAAGGTTTCAATAAAATTAAAAATGAGAATTCTTTTATATAATAAATTTATATATAAAGATGTGAAATATATAAAATATAAATAATATTACTAAGAACCAACATATATTCATCTTAACTAAGGACCAAGCAATGAGAGCACAAAAATTTACGAACAATAATAGAGGAAAGATAGTGCATGATTGTTTTAAGTTTTCCATTATTGTATTTTCTTTGACATGGATGATCTAGGTTTAATATTTTACAACCAATTGAGTTTTTTTAAATTGGATACTTCTTAAACACAATATCATAGCATCAAATTTAAGAGAGAGAGAGAGAGAGAGAGAGAGAGAGATGGGGGGGGAGAGAGGGAGAGAGATGGGGGGGAGAGAGGGAGAGAGAGAGAGAGAGAGATGGGGAGGGAGAGAGAGGAAGGAATATGGAGAGGAGGGGAGAGAGAGAGATACATAGTTGGAGGGGGAGAGAGAGGGAGGAAAGAAAAAATACATAGAGAGATAGAGGCAGAGAAAGAGAGCGAGTGACAAGGGAGAGATGGGGAGAGAGTGGGTGACAGAGGAGGGAAAAGAGAGAAGAGGAGAAGAGAGATATAGGGAGAGAAGGAGAAGAGAGAGAGATGAATGGAGATAGTGACTGAGTTAGAGGGAAGAGAGAGAGATGGATGGAGATAGTGACTGAGTTAGAGGGAAGAGAGAGAGAGAGAGAGAGAGAGAGAGAGAGAGAGAGAGTGATGGGGATATAGACATAGGGAGATGGGAGAGAATGAATGAGAGAGGAAGGAAGAGAGAGAGGACTCAATAGATAGAGAGAAGGGGGGGGAGAGAGGGAGGGAAGAAGAAAGACACAAAGGGAGAAAGATGGAGAGAGAGAGGGAGTGATAAGGGAGAGATGGAGAGAGAGTGAGGGAGATATAAGAGGAGAAAAAGAGAAGGGGAAGAGGGAGAGGGGAGTGAGAGGGAGAGAAGAGAAAGAGAGAGAGAGAGAGAAGAGAGAAGAGATAGATATGGAGAGAGAGTGTATGTTTGAGGGGTGAGATAGAGAGAGGGAATAATAAAGACACACACACACACACATATAAACAACCTAGATCCATCTTAACCTCGAATTTATTAAGCGCTCAGAGTGATCAAATATCTTGAGGTGCAAACCTTTTCTCAAGTTTTGCACCCAAAAAAGAGGTTTGCACCCCGAGAGATTCGATCCCTCTCGACGCTTGATAGATCCAAGATTAAGATGGATCTAGGCTGATATATCTACATTACTAATTATATTTTAGTTTGATAAAATGTACCTCACACAAACATGCTTTAATTATGATGTCACTTTACCTAAATTTTGTAGGCAACATTTTAGTTTTATAAGTATTCCAATTTCAAACAAAATTTCACAAGTAACAAGAGTTTTCCTATGATTATTCACGTTTTGGAAAACAACCTTATATGATTTTTTCCATTATAGATAAAATATAACGTAATATTTTTTGTGTATTTTTCTTAAAGATAAGTGGAATGAGGAGTGATGTGTTGGTAAGTTTTATAGATATGTGAGTTTTGTCCCAATGTGATGGCAAGAATAATTTACAGACAACTAATTTTATTTCATCACTATATGTTACATATTATATAGTTCAAGAATTTTTGAAGAACAAACATACCTTAATTGGAGATTTCAATGAGGATCCTCCTTTGCTAAATGAACTTTATACTCTTTTTGTTTTTATGAATTTTGTCCACAATTGATATCCTTTTGCGATTGATAATATTATTGTGTACATATAATGCTAAATTTTTTAATTGAGCCAACATATTCAATATTATTCTTTATTTTGCATTAATTAATCGACATATATTTTTTAAATTTGTTTAGTGTAACATTACATGACAACATCTCCCTCATATACTGAGATGTAGAGTGCCTCTCAACATATATCGACTGATTTCTTTCTTCTATTACTTCCTAATTTAAAACTTTATTTTAGAGACAAAAATGTTTTATTTTTATTTTTAAGTGCTTTCATTTTTCATAACTCCTTCCACCACTAGGAACCTTCATTTGAATCAACATTACCCATTGTTGAATACTTTATCCTTGCATATGTAGGTTTTAACCCTATACAATTAATTGCTATAAAGGGGTTCTTAATTAAAATAGAAAGATGTAATGGAAAACAAACACATTAACACAAATATTTTATCCACGAAACCTAAACCGAGAAAATTAGAAATATTTTTCAATATACTATTCTATACAATATTACAATGCAATATGTATTTGTGGAATCCCTAAACTGCCAAACCATTTATCATGGATAGAATACAACTATAGTTCCTTAATTGAAACCATAAAACCATAGGAAAAACCTTAATGTGCCATAAAACCATTAAACACAAAAACTATGTGCCGAAAACTACCAAAAATGGATGAAAAAATGCTCCCCATTTATTTTTATGGCAACACCCCCTCGCAAACCCCTTGAGAAAGGGGGGCTTCACCCATTGATATGCTCGACACATTTGTTGGAATTGATGTGTGTTACAGTTCTGTTGGTTGGTTGGCATTGATTCCAACCTAGTTGCTTTGGTTATAGGTGTGTTGGATATGCATGTGTATAGGTGGCTTGTATATGGTTGAGGTGTAGATGTTCCTTGGAATGTTTTATAGCTTGGAGTATCTTGGATATGTGATGGATGGTCCTTGGCATGTATACTAGATTGGACTAGCTGCTACATGAGTTAGAGTTGAGGAGCCTTGTTGATTGGTCTCCATGTCCCGGATTAGGTCTCTCATGTTGATGATGTTATACTTTGGGATTGGAGAGGATATACATGTGTTTGTGGATGCTTGAGATGGTTGTGCATGTGTTGGAGGATGTATGACAGGTTATGGAGGTACGCACTGATGACAAATATGTTGTAGAGAATTTTGATGGCTCAAATGTTCAGTATGGTTGTTGGTTGGCATCTTAGTCAACCTAGTTTGACTTGTGATGATGACAATGATGTGGCAATGATTTGGTGAAGTTTTTTAAAAGTGTCAGAGATTTCCGTAGGTCCTACAAAGGATTTTCAAGCTCTAAAAGAAGATGGAGCAATTTCTGAGCTAAGGAAAGATGTTTTCCTTCATCCTCTGCCCCAGTCGCATGCATGTTTAGTCATCAGAGCAGCTAAAAAGCTCTTGTCGCATGGAGTGTTAGGATATTCCGACACATAGGAAATAGTTAAGTATAACTTGGTCTAGTGTAGAGTTAGGTAAAGTGTGTTTCTTTACTATGTACTTTTGTAACTTACAATCCGATGGTCACAATATGTAGTGATCTGACGGTTCATTCTCTCCTCGGTATTACCGACACTTGATCCGTGGCTTAACACCCGATTGGTCCATGATCTCTATTTAAAGATCATGGAGGGTCATTTGTAGGGTAACCGTTCATGAGAGAAGCTTATGTAAATTTTCATTCTTTTATTAATAAATTTCCTAAAGTGGCCGCGTTGGCTCAGGCCATGGACTGTTTCCCTCTTTGAGGGTTTTAACCATGTCTATAATACTGGTGTATTAATTTGTGATCTGTTTGCGAGCGGTGTCCTTTGGTGTTCTGTCTAAGGAACTTACCCTCTAAATTCCTACATGGTATCAGAGCCAAGTTGAGGGCCGCATCCGTTGGTGATCCAAATCTGAAGCCGGTAGAACTGCATCTGATTGTCGTTTCCTAGATCCACTGTTTCTGTCTGCTTTCGGGCCGAGAGGACTACTCTATTGTGTTAGGAGCATCTGTTCCAGTGAGGAACCCCTTTCATTTCATGCGAAAAGGTTTCCGGTAGCCCTAGATATGTCATTTTTAAGGTATGGAGGTATACAATGTTTATTTGCAGTTTTTAGTTATTTTCTCTCTGTTTATTTTGGTTTATTTAGCTCTTTGTTTTTTTTTTATTACTAGATTTACACCTTTCATTTCTGTGTATGCTCTTTGCCCCGTGACTTTGTGCGATCTGGGAAAATCAGAAACAGAAAGGAAGGATTTTTCCCACGCGTATGCTCTTTTTCGCTGCGCCTTAATGTGATCTCGGAAAATCAGAAACATTGAGGAAAATATTTAGTTTCTTGCTAAAGCTAACTTCAAGCTGTAAGGTTTGCTTTTTTTGTATGGTCATGTTGGGTTTTATGTTTTTTTTTTGTAGGCAAAGAAGAGTTTTCTCAAGTAAGCACGCACCCCAAAGCTTCAGTGACTAAAAAAAACAAAAAGCCCACCCCTTCCTCTTTTCCAAAAATTACTAACCTTTTAATCTAGCTCACTTGGTCCAAAGCTACTTTATGAGAATAGAGGTCTTGAGTTCAAGTCTTTCTTTTTGTTGAGCTAGTTAGATTAAGTTTGGAAAGGGGGTGGATTTTTTTTTTTATATAACATTATCATTCATTTCCGCACATTCCCGCACTTCGTCGACATCTTCAACAACTTTTCTTCAAAAATCCATAACTTCTTCATTCGGAAGCCATTTTTTTTGAATCAACCTATTTTTTCGAGATCTTTCCATTGGAACACTTATTTTCAGCATCTACAGCTTCATTTTCTATTAAAATGGAAAGTCTGTGCCAAGTTATTCTTGACAGCACCAACTACTTCCAATGGTGGTCCTACATTGTGGATTTACTTAGAAGTAAAGGTCTTTACAGAATAGCCTCAGGCCAAGAAACCAAACCGAAAGATGAAGATAAGGCAGCCAAATGGGAAAATATGCAAGATCAAGCACGTGGGTTGATAGGGATGTCTATTTCTCCAAACCTTAGATTCCATATCACAGAACTTGATACTCCTAATGAAGCAATGAAACAGATCACTAAAGTTTTTGGAATTAAAAATGAACTTAGAGCCCATCAACTTGAAAATGAGTTGCTTACATTGGACCCCAATAATTTTTCTTCCATTGAAGATTTTCTATCCAAGTTCAAGACCCTTAGACTTCTCTTGGAAGGTGTTAAGGTTAAGAAAGAAGATGGTAACCTTATCTATTCCATTCTTACTAAGTTGGGACTAGCCTACTCTGTGTTTGTTTCCACCTTCCATTCTACAAGAGAAGCCTTCATTTCTCAAGGACAAGACTACAAGTCCCCTTCCTTTGATTCCTTTTGTGATTCTTTAATAAGAGAACAAGAAAAACTCTTACACCTTGGTCTTCTTAATCTTGGAAACTCTTCTAAGAAAGCCTTAGCCACCCAGCAACAACCAAATTCAAAGAATCCTAAGAAGCCGTATCCTAAAAAGAATGGTCCTAAACCAAACAAGGGTCTTAAGCAATTTCAACCTCAAAATGAAAAATCATTTCAACAAAATGATAAGGCAAATAAAAAGAAAGGGAAGAAGACAGATCGACATTGCCACTTTTGTAATCAAGGTGGCCACTTAGAATCCAAATGCTTTAAGAGGATGGAAGCCTTGGAAGCAGCAATGAAGAAGCATAACATCCATTTGGAGCACTCTTCAATTTCAATTTCATCTTCAGGAATAACACTTTTTGCATGTGGTTGTCAAACATCTCGGTCTGGATATGCACTAAATGTATCTTCTTCTTCTAATTCTCATGAGTGGCTCATTGATTCTGGAGCTTCTTATCACATGGCCAAAAACAAAGCCATGTTTTCTTATTTAAATGATTGTAACACCAAAAATATATATGTTGGTGATGATAGATCTCTTAGTGTTGTAGGGACTGGAACTGTTCATATAGACAATGGTCAATTTAATGATGTATTATGTGTTCCAACCTTATCCTGCAACCTTCTATCTGTATATCAAATAACTCATTCAGGTGAAGGTAAAATCATTGAATTTTCACCTCACGATGTTGTAATTAAGGACCTAAGAGATCCTAGACAGATTTTAGCTACTGACATTGCTGATGATTCTACAAGGTTGTATAAGTTTAACAACTTTGGGTCATGAAATCTTCCCTCGGTATTTTTTGCTCATAATGATGAAGTGAGCAAACTTTGGCATGAGTGATTTGGTCACTTAAACTATTGCTCCCTTCAGAATCTGTGTAAAGAAAATATGGTGACAGGTCTTCCAATGGTATCTTGTAGAGATGGTGTTTGTTCCGGATGTGTACTTGGAAAACGTCATCGGGATAGTTTTGAAAAACGTGCCTCTTGGCACGCCTCAGCCCCTTTACAACTTGTGCATAGTGATTTATGTGGTCCACTTCCAGTTGTCTCATTCTCTGGCTACAAGTATTTCTTAACTTTCATTGATGATTTCTCCAGACGCACTTGGGTATACTTCTTAAAACTCAAGAGTGAAGTATTTAACATGTTCTTGGCCTTTAAGGCCTTTGTTGAAAAACAATCTGGACATCAAAATCTTAAGCTAAGATCTGATAATGGCGGAGAATATGTTAACAAAAAATTCATCAACTTTTGCACTGAGAATGGAATTCAAATGCAACATACTGTTCCATATACTCCACAACAAAATGGTGTACCTGAAAGGAAGAATCACACCTTAAAGGAAATGGCTAATTGTATGCTTCAATCTAAAGGAATTAGTCTTAATTTTTGGGCAGAAGAAATTAATAAATCACACTCCTACTAAGGTTTTAAAGAATATCACTCCAGAAGAAGCATGGAGCTCAATTAAACCAGATGTAAGTCACTTTCGTGTTTTTGGAAGTGAAGCATGGGCCCATATTCCAAATGAGAAACATAAAGCTTTAGAACCTAAGAGTGAAAAATGTATTTTTGTTGGATATTCTGAAGATGTCAAAGGATATAGACTTATTCCACTTAAGCCCAAAAATGTTATCATTAGAAGAGATGTAAAGTTTGCTGAAAATATATCAGCCTACGAGCCTAGTTCGGCGGATGTGCCACCTCTCTCTATCTCTTCTACTTTTGAAAATATTTCTTCTTTAGATGATGAAAGCAAGGATGAAAATCCTCCCCCACCTTCTCAAGATCCTCCTTCTGCTCCTTAACCTCCAAAATTGGTCTGTGCTACTCAAGATGCAGCAGGCGCTCTTGCCGGTGATCCTACAGATCAACGACGTACACGTTCTCAGTTCGATAGAGCCTCTTCTTTACTAGCTCAAGCTTCAACGAATTATGATCCTGACACCTTTGCAGAAGCTTCAGGCCATCTAGATTGGGATGCAACTATGAATGAAGAATATCGTTCATTATTGGCAAACGATACATGGGATCTTGTTCCTCTACCAAAGGGACGAAAACTTGTTAGATGCAAATGGGTTTACAGAACCAAGTATGGACCAGATGGAAAAGTTGATAAACATAAAGATCGTCTTGTTTCCAAGGGTTTTTCACAAGTTGAAGGCATTTACTATACTGAAGCCTTCTCCCCTATTGCCAAAATGAACTTTATTCGCCTTGTTCTTTCCCTTGCTGCCTCTTTCAAATGGGAAGTCCATCAGATGGATGTTAAATCTGCCTTCTTGCATGGGGACTTGCATGAAGAAATCTATATGGAACAACCTACTGGCTTTATACAAACAAAATCCAGCCTTGTATGTTGGCTTACGAAATACCTTTATGGTCTCAAGCAAGCTCCTTGGGCTTGGTATGCCAAAATGGATAGCTTTCTTTTAGAAATTGGCTTTTCTTGGTGTCATTATGACAATACTGTCTACACCAAGAAAGTGGGCAAGCCTCTTATCATTCTTGTTCTTTATGTTGATGATCTTATCCTTACTAGTAGTGATCCCAACCTTATAAATCATGTGAAGTCTAACCTTAAAAAGAAGTTTGAAATGACAGACTTAGGACACTTGCATTATTTTCTTGGTCTTCAAGTTTTGCAATCCAGGGAAGGTATTTCCCTTTCCCAGTCCAAGTATGCCTGTGAGCTTCTACGCCATTTTCACATGGAAGACTGTAAGCCAGCTCCTTCTCCCTTTCAGTCTGGAGCCAAAATTTCAGTAACTTGTACTTCCCCTGAAGTTGATGCTACCTTATACCGTCAACTTGTAGGAAAACTTTTGTATCTGACCCATACTTGTCCTGACCTTTCCTTTGCTTTTGGCCTTATTGCTCGGACCCACATGAAAGTCATTGGAAAGCAGCTAAAAGAATACTTTGTTATGTTTGAGGTATAGTTCAGTTTGGGATTCATTACAGTGCAGAAGCATCTCCTCTATTGGTTGGTTTCACTGATTCTGATGGGGCTGGTGACCTTGACGATTGGAAGTCTACTGTAGGTTATGTGTTCACTCTTGGTTCAGGACCTATTACATGGGCTTGCAAGAAACAAAGTGCCATTTCTCTTTCTTTAGCAGAAGCGGAGTATAGTGGTGCCGTAGAAGCTAGTAAGGAAGCCCTGTGGCTTCGTCAGATCTTGTCAGAGTTTGGCTTTCAGCAGTAGCATCCGACTACACTTTGGTGTGATAATCAAACTTCCATTCAGCTATGCAAAGATCCAGTCCAACTTCAGTGCAAAAAACACATTGAAATGCACATGCACATCATCAGAAAGCTCATTCACAACCATGTTCTTGAAGTGCAATATTGTTTAACAAATGATCAAGTTGTAGACATCTTTACAAAGGCTCTCACAGAGGCGAAGTTTACTAAACTTTGATTTATGGTTGGAGTCCAGGAAGTTGTCACTAAGGGGGGATAGGATCTAATGCCTCCTTCCTTCTCCTATTATGTCATATTTGTACATCCTTCAATCCTTTCCCAAGTTGTTCTTAAGGGGGGATGTTAGGATATTCCGACACATAGGAAATAGTTAAGTATAACTTGGTCTAGTGTAGAGTTAGGTAAAGTGTGTTTATTTACTATGTACTTTTGTAACTTACAATCCGATGGTCATGATATGTAGTGATCTGACGGTTCATTCTCTCCTCGGTATTACCAACACTTGATCCATGGCTTGACACCCAATTGGTCCATGATCTCTATTTAAAGAGCATGGAGGGTCATTTGTAGGGTAACCATTCATGAGAGAAGCTTATGTAAATTTTCATTCTTTAATTAATAAATTGCCTGAAGTGGTCGCGTTGGCTCAGGCCGTGGACTGTTTCCCTCTTTGAGGGTTTTAACCATGTCAACAATACTCGTGTATTGATCTGTGATCTGTTTGTGAGTGGTGTCCTTTGGTGTTCTATCTGAGGATCTTACCCTGTAAATTCCTACATGGAGGCAGGCTCATGAGAGTGAACGCGACTTCCAGACACATGGAGACAATGTTGTGGGAGAGATTGAGGTTTTTCATGAGCTTTTCTGCATTTCTCGCACTGCTAAGCCAATTTTGGTGTTGTGGCAATGTTATTGATCGAAATATTTAAGCATATTGTCGGAAAAGTTCGTGGGGCCTCTAGAAGATGATCAAGGTTGAATATATTAATGGGATAGTGGTGTTAGTGGTTGATTTGGTCAAAATGCCTATCTCAACCAAATATGAAGACTATGAATAGAATTTTTGAGTGATCCATAACCTGTAGCATTTACTAAGATACTCAATACAAAAAAATGATAACTATAGGAAGGCATTAAGTTTATTTGGTCGGCTATTTTGAGAGTATGTGAGTATGCCATTCTGAGAGCATTGTGAGTGAGTAGAGTATGTAGTTGCTTCTCACATATTTAATGCAGAGATATATCAGAGATTTGTGAGAAGAAATTAGAGATAGAGTTGGAAAAAGATTCAGAATTTGTGTGTTGGTTGTGGCAGAAATTTGGCAACTTGAGATGTGTTTGAAAGCAATGTTTTGGTGTATGAAGTAGTGAAGAAATTCCCTTCTCCAGATCATATTTATGATTTAGATTTTGTGTATAGAATGCTAGAGCTATTGGGTTTCTCATGTAGAGCGAATTGAGAACCTAATATGAAATATTGTGAAACGTTTTTCACATGGAGAAAGTGAAGGCATGAAAGCTTCATAGTACATAATGATTTAGCGATTTTTAGCAGTAGGAAGAGTTTTCTCCACCAATAGGATTTGGATAGTCCAATGGTAGTTGGGCGAGGTTCAATGGTCATGGGAGCTTCCAACGAATAGTAGTTGATAGATCCATGAGAGAAATAAAATTTCGAATTGATAGATGCCAACATACTGTAGAGGAGGCCATGTCTTCTAGCTTAAGGGTGTAAGCTAATTCATGTACAATTTTTTCAGCATATTAATATGAGAATTGAGTAGCGCAACAACAACATGGTAGTTTTCTCCTGAAATGGTTTTCACTAGAAATATGTGTGTTCTTATGTGTGAATGCTTGTGTCTCTCATGGTTATTGATCATGATTGTTATGATTCGAGTTTATTGCTACTTATATGTTTTGATGAACTAATGTTGTGGATGTGCATGGATAATTGAGTTTGTGCAAAAGTTTAAATTGGTGAAAATTTATATAAAGGCCATCACTACTGATTCACCCCCCCCCCCTAGTAGTAATCATTGTTTCCAACAATTGGTATTAGAGTTGGTGCTCTTTAGTGAAGCTTGACCGCTTGGAGAGTAGATCATGGATCATGGATAGAAATAAGAGGAGGATGTCTCAAAAGGCAAATAATTTAAAGAAGGATGAAATTGATTCCATTGAAAATGAAGCAGCAAATTCTGAAATTTCAGCCAAATCAAATGTCTCATGAGGTAATATGTTGAAATAATTCTTTAATTATAATTCTGATGATTCTATTGAGTTTGATAGTAATGATGAGAAGGATGTTGTTGTTATTAAGGTTGAATATGAATCAACAATGGTTGTGATAAAAGAATTAGTTGCTCAAGTAGATAAACTAACAACTGCATGTTGAGATCATAAGAAATTGTTGCATATTTTTGATGAGAAGTAGAAAAATGTCAAGGAAGAGCTCTCTACCTTGAGAACGCAACTGGAGGATTCAAGAAGAAAAGAAATGTTATGTTGAAGCACTCGAAAGTGTGGTAGATAAGTTGAGAAATAAAATTAAAGAAATTAAGAGCAACATTTTAGTGAACAAATTTAGCTCAATTCTTCAAAGAAGAGATGCAAGTTCGGATGTAGGAAAAATTAATAAAATAGATTTCAATAAACCTGCAATGAATATTGTGAGCAACTATAATAATATTGGAGAGAAGAGACAAAAAATTCATCGCCAGTAGCAAAGAAGATATTTGAAAGGATCTTCTATGCCAAGATGATCGTATGCTCCTAGAGTTGATAGTAACAGAATTCAAAGGAGAAATCGGAATTCATTTGCTCCTTTGATGAATGAGATTGAGTGTTTTAATTGTCATCAGTTTGGACTTATAGTAGCTTTTTGTAGCAGCAAACTGGACACATCCATGCAATAGTTTGGATAAAAAAGAATGAGATCTTCCTTCAGGTATACAAGTATGTTTAATGGTTTATGTTATGCTTGTAACCTTTTTGGGCATAAGGCCATTGATTGCAGGTCTAGTACGAGAACTTGGAAATCTAGGATAAGGAACAAAGATGAAATCCTTTGGCTTCTTATCTTGGTCGTGTAGAATGTTATATGTGTCACAACTTTGGACACATGGTCAAGGATTGCCCAATGCCTAGATCTATGAGACCATCAATACAAAAGAAACAACCAAAAAGACATGCACAACAAAGAAAGCAACCATGAGTTTTGTGGAAGGAAAAGGAAGAACACTTAGGAAAATGTGATATTGATCTTTGTTCTCATGATGAGGATGATAAATGGTATATTGATAGTGGAAGTTCACATAAAATGTTAGGAGATAGGAGCAAATTTCACTTCTTGAAGAAAGTAAAAAGTGGTCATGTTATTTTTGAAGGAAGTGAACCAACAAGAGTATTGGGAAGTGACAAGGCCAACCTTGGTAAAAAGAGGACCAATGATGAAGATGTATGGCTCATTGAGGGTCTTAAGCACAATATTCTAAGTGTGAGCCAAATGGTTGATGGAGGTAAGGAAGTGGTCTTCAACTCCAAAAGTTTCTTCATTAGGAAAGAAGGATCAAAGAGGGTAATTGCTAAAGGAGTTAAGACACTGGCAAATGTTTATGCGTTGAAGGGAAGAGTGAGAAGCAAGAAGATATCAAGAGAGTACTCTTCATCTTTAGATTCAGAGTAGAAGAGAGAAACACATTTTGCAGTCTGCTTCTACATGATAGATCATTTAGACTGCAAAATGAATGTGAGTCCCTCATTACCTCAGGAGGAGTATATGTCACTTCTTGCTTTTGCATGCAGTTAGGATGTAATGATTATCCTTTGATTATGATTTCTTGATTTTTTGTATTGATGTTGTCTTGATAAGATGTGATCAGGAGGAGAGTTGGCACATGTTCAGGGGGATCAATTTTTATGCTTCCAATGTTTTGATGGCATTATGGCTCCTTACAGGAGTTGGCTATACACCTCATACTATGTGCTCATCCGTTGCAAATGTTTATGTTTGATCATTTATGCTATCTATATGGTTTGACGTGAATATGCCATGTATTATACATCTTGGTTTGATGGCTTTATGCATGTGGTGGTGTCATGGAGATTATTATGACGATGGTGCATGATGCTTATATATATGATGAATGTGTTTCATCTTGATGCCGTTTCTACATATGGTGATGATTTTAGTGATGGTAGATGATGTGTATTTTTCTGAGCATGGTTGCTTATGATATGTTATTGTTGTCATTACATCGTTATATGATTCTATCAGTTTTTGAGTATTATAGAGGATCATGCTCCATATGGTGGTTATTGTTGCTGCCATGCATAGCTATAGAGGGCTGATATATTGAGCCGATTGGTATTTTGTTGATTCGTGATGCTGATATGTGTTGTTGATGCATACTATTGTTGGGCCACTATGTATTGTTATCTGTTATTGATTACTACCACTAAGATCATGATTTATCGCTGGTGTTTTGGAGAGACTGTCACATATTTTCATATGATATGAATTGTTTTAATCTTATTGTCATATAAGGCACATATTGCTGATAATTTATTTCATGGATAGAGGTGACCCATGGTGTATGGCCATTGTAGTGAGTGCATATTTCAGCCATGTATTTTGATGCTTCATCACTTGATGTCATTTTCAACAATATATCTCATTGATGGAGCCTTTTATTATGATCATGAGATCACAAATTCTTATTGTAAATCATTTGATATGAGTCATAGAGTCTTGAGCCATGATTGGCATATGTTGCATAGTGAGTCATGAGAGTTGAATCAACCATGTATGGGATTGTTTTGTCATTGTACAATTATTTTGAAACCATGTAATATACTCATGAAGCCATGAACTTCTTTTGCATATCCTTTGGTCATAGTCATTGGTCCATGTGGAGTAGCCTCTTGCATATGGCAAGGAGGCATTGACAATTATGTACATCAGTTTACATTCAACCATGGAGATGCTTGTATTCAGTGGAGTATGGTTGGTCATATTGTTGTGACCTATCATCATGATTTGTTGCTACCATGTCTACATCAGAGATATGCTACATCTAGACAGTCATTGTTATTGTTGATGTATGCATTTTTCTGCTGTTGGATAGTACATTATGGAGATGATGTATTTGATTATGTTGTTTCAGAGTTGGTTGGAGGTTGTTGTTGTTGCTATGGAGCCAAGCAGAGTTGTTGATGCTAGTTGGTCATATGCTATTGCTGCTGCTTGTGTTGGTGACTTGATCTGCTGCTTCTATGACATGGATTATGATATTGTTGCTTTCGGGGAGAGAGCATGTGTTTCAGTTATTGATGTTGTTACTTATCATCATGTTTCCATGGGAGACATATGTTGTTACACATTTTTGTTGTTTGGATGTACCTTGTGTCCAAGGGGAGTTTATTGCACATATTTTTCAGTTATATGGGGGAGTTTTGTTATCCTGCACTCCATTTTTCATCACCTACATATGATTGTGAGTGGAGTTTATGTTTTTGTTGATGGATCCCATTGCATGTAGAGGAGTATATAGCATTCGTCCTTGACATGTTTAGCCCTTTGACATTTTTGTAAAAGGGGTAGAATGTGAGGATGTTTGATCAGATGATTGCTTCAACAAGGGTTGAAATCAATGCCAAAGGGGGAGATTGTTGGCATTGATGTGTGTTGTAGTGTTGCAGATGTGTTGGTTGGTTGGAATTGATGTCAACCTGGTTTCTTGGGTTGCAAGTGTGTTGGATATGCATGTGCATATGTGGATTGTGTATGGTTAATGTGTAGATGGTCCTTGGCATGCCTGCTAGCGTGGACTAACTTGGATATGTGATGGATGGTCATTGGCATGTATACTAGCCTGGACTAGATGCTACGAGAGTTAGAGTTGAGGATCCTTGTTGATTTCTCTCCATGTCCCATATTAGGTCTCTCATGTTCATGATGTTATACTTTGGGCTTGGAGAGGATCTATATGTGTCCGTGGATGCTTGAGATGGTTGTTTAGGTGTTGGAGGATGTTTGGCAGGTTCTGGAGATGCATATTGATGGCAAAGATGTTGTAGAGAAGTTTGATGGATCAGATGTTCAATATGGGTGTTGGTTGGCATCCTAATTAACCTAGTTTGACTTGTGATGATAACGGTGATGTGGAAGTGATTTGGTGAAGTGTTTTAGAGGTTCCAAAGACTTCCATATGTCCTACAAAGGATTTTAAAGCTCTAGAAGAAGATGAAGTAGTTTCTGAGATGTGGAAAGATGTTTTCCTTCATCCTCTACCCCATTCGAATGCCTGTTGAGTTATCAGAGCGATTGAAAATCTCTAGTCGCATGGAGGTAGGATCATGAGAGTGAATGTGACTTCCAGATGCATGGAGATAGTTCTGTTGGAGTGACTAAGACTTTTCATGAGTTTTTCTCCGCATTCCTTGCATTGCTCAACCAATTTTGGTGTTGTGGCGATGTTAATCAGAATATTTCGATATATTGTCAGAAAAGTTCATGGGGCCTATAGAAGTCGATCAAGGTTGAAGATATCAACGAGCTAGTGGTGTCAGTGGTTGATTTGGTGAAAAATCCTATCTCAACCAAATCCGAAGTGTGTGAATAGAATTGTTGAGTGATCCATAACCTGTAGCATTTACTAAGATACTCAATACAAACAAATTGATAAATAGAGGAAGGTATTGAGTTTATTTGGTTGGATTTTATGAGAGTGTGTGAGTATGGAATTGTGAGAACATTGTGAGTGAGTAGAGTATGAAACTTTTTCTAACAAATTTTATGCAGAGATATATCAGATATTTGTGAGTAGAAATCAAAGATAGAGTTGGAAGAAGATTAAGAATTTGTGTGTTGGTTGTGGCAGAAATTTGGAAGTTTGAGATGTGTTTGAAAGAAGTGTTTTGGTGTGTGAAGTGGTGAAGAATTTCCCTTCTCTGGGTCAGATTTATGATTTAAATTTTGTGTGCAAAAATCTAGAGTTGTTGGGTTTCTCATGTAGAGCGAATTGAGAAGCCAATATGAAATATTGTGAAACGTGGTTCACATGGAGGAAATGAAGGCATGGAGGCTTTAGAATACACAGTGATTTGGTGATTTCAGTAGTAGGAATAGTTTTATCCATCCAAAAGGAGTTGGAAAGTCCAATGGTAGTTGGGCAAGGATCATTGGTTGTGGGAGCTTCCAGCGGATGGTAGTCTGTAGATTGCAAGAGAAACATACTTCCAAATTGATAGATGCCAGGATACTGTAGAGGAAGCCAATAATTCTGGCTTATGGGTGTAAGCTAATTTATGTACAATTTGTTCATTAGATTAACATAAGAATTGAGAAGCGAAACAACAACAAGGTGGTTTTCTCCTGAAAGGGTTTCCACCAGAAATACTCGTGTTCTTATGTGTGCATGCTTGTGCCTCTCATGGTTATTTCTCATGATTGTTATGATTTGCGTTTATCACTACTTATATGTTTTGATGAACTAATGTTGTGGATGTGCATGGATAATTGAGTTTGTGGAAAAAGTTTAAATTGGTGAAAATTTATAAAAAGGCCATCACTATTGATTCACCCCCCTCCTCTCAGTAGTGATCATTGTTTCCAACAACAATGTATAATGCATGGGGATAATCGTGCAAAAATAATAACTCATACTCAATATTCTCCCACTTTTTGTTTTGTTTTCACATAAGGGTTGCAAGAGTACATGATCATTGATTAGGGAAATGATGCCCACAATGTCTCCATGCCAAGTGAACTTCTTAGTGATCACATATTTTTCTAATAAATCTGCAACATTCTTTAAAGTTTCCACCTTAACCAGCACAATCTTCTTTTCTTCAACCATATCTCTCACAAAGTGATACTAGACATCAATATGCATTATCTTAGAATGGAATGCTGGATTTTTCGCTAGGAAGCTTTCTCTCTAATGTCATAATATATCCTCACAACTCACTAGACCAACCCAATAATTGAATAAAATCTATGCAACCATAATGCTTCCTTATAGAAATTAATGTGTAGATTCAAAACTTCTCATGAAATTTCCTATATCACAAGACTCAAAGCTACTCTACTACTCTGCGGAAATCAATTCACAATCTAGAAAAAAAATCATAGACATGCAAAAGGAAACACCACACATGCACAAATATTTATCTAGGGAAAGCAACTGCTCAAAACCCCTTCCTATTTGCATTTCATTAATCAAAGAATAGATATGAATACATATTTATTCTCAAGCCTGAGCACAACCTGCAAGTGTATAATCTCTCTCTCTTTTTGACTGAATGAATATTGGCCAACACTTAGCCAATTTTCAAGCCCTCCAAGCTCTTATTTCCTTGCGTTTTTCCTTGAGGAAATTAGGACCTTATTAATTAGGAAATTCCCTCATCTGGATTACATAATTCCTTTAGGTCCTTCTTGTCAGGCCAGGAGTAACTCCAGACTTGGCAGAAAAACTGATTCAAAAATTTCATTAGGTAGCTATTGTTATATACACGAATGTGACTGATCAGTTCATCTTCTTGATGACTGTTCACATTCCAAATTCACCCAATCGCAGAGGATTAGGTGTCAACATTCCCCCCTTAATCTAAAGGGATGTTGGTGAGTCCAAGCATTGTTCTGAATCTTTCAAGCTTTTCTCTTCCAAGCGCTTTGGTGAAGATGTCTGCAATTTGCTCATTTGTGGAACAATGATGGAGATGGATTGTTTTGGCCTCAACATGATGTCGGATCAGATGATATTTAGTATTGATGTGCTTTGCACGATCATGGAACTTTGGGTTCTTGGCCAACTTTATTGCAGAGGTGTTGTCAATCATGAGTGGAGTTGATTTTACTTGTTTTACCTGCAAATCTTCAAGAATTTTCCTGAGCCACACAATTTCTTTCGTTGATTCAGCTGCTACCACGTATTCTGCTTCTGTTGTGGAATCTGCTGGAACTGATTTTTTGCGTGATCTCCAAGAGACAACTCCTGATCCAAGACTCATAACATATCCTGAAGAAGATACTCCAGTTTCTTTGTCTCCATCGAAGTCTGAATCAGAGTATCCAATCAAGCTGAAGTCGTCCACCTGTGTATACTTGATTCCAAGGTCTTGAGTTCCCTTCAAGTACCTTAGACTTCTTTTTGCAGCAGACCAATGTCCCTCACAAGGCTTTTGCATGAACCTGGAGAGGATTCCAACAGTAAATGAAATGTCTGGTCTGGTAGTAGTGAGGTAGATGAGACTTCCTACAAGCTGTCTATACTTTGTTGCATCCTCAAATTCCTTTCCTTCAATAGATGTGAGCTTTAAGTTTTGTTCCATTGGAGTAGAAAGAGGATTGCACTCTGTCATGCCAAATCTGTTTAACAAATCTCCAATGTATTTCTTTTGAGAAAGAAATATGGATTTTGGATGTTGGGTTACTTCAATGCCAATATAGTAATGAACATAGCCCAAATCAGTTATTTCAAAACTTTTTCCTAATTCTTTCTTTATGGATGCAATATAGCTTTCATTGTTCCCTGTCATTAAAAGATCATCTACATATACCACAAGATATACAACTGTTTTGCCAACTTTATTGACAAATAAAGTTGCATCATCAAGATCAAAATGATTGAAGTTGAGTTTCAGAAGATGCTCAGTTAGTTTTTCAGACCAGGCTTGTGGTGCTTCTTTGAGGCCATACAAGGACTTCACAAGTTTGCATACTTTATGTTCATGTCCTTTCACAGCAAATCCTTCAGGCTGGGACATAAAAACATTCTCTTTTAGATCTCCATTCAAGAATGCAGTTTTCACATCCATTTGATGGACTTTCCAACCGTTCTGAGCAGCTAGTGCAAAGAGTGTCTGGATGGTGGCCCATTTTGCTGTGGGGGCAAAAGTTTCCTCATAATCGACCCCTTCCTTCTGTGCAAAGCCTTTTGCCACAAGCCTAGCTTTGTGCTTGTCAAGTGAGCCATCAGCTTTGTATTTGTTCTTGTAGACCCACTTGCAGCCAATTGGTTTGGTTCCAAATGGAGGATCAACCAGCTTCCAAGTGCCATTCTTTGTGAGGGCATCATACTCCTTTTTCATCGCTTCTTTCCATTCATCATGAGAAGTAGCTTCTTTGAAGGAAGTTGGTTCAAAATCTGTAGACAAGTTCAATTCACAATCATAAGTAACATCCATATCAACAGGTGAATTAGAGTCATCTACATCACCTCCATTTTGTCGGTTTGAATTTCTGGTTCCTGTTTTTCCAATTTCATCAGGATGAACACTTTCAAGTGTCTTTGTCAGCCACTTTGGGGGACCTTTCTGAGATGGTCCAGGCTGCTCTGTTGATTGAGTTGAGACTGAATCAAGATTGAGTCTCCCAATTCTATCAATTACATCACTTAAAGCATCATCCGTTGTTGGAGTTTCATGCAGGGGAGATTGATCTTCAGAAGAAGATTCCACATGTTGATCTAGTATAGGAATCCTCCCTTCAAGATGTGGAATCTGATTATCAAATTCTTGAAATGATTTTGTTTTTGCAAATCTATCCAAGCAATCAAGTTGCCGCTCAACAACATTGTCAGATTTGGATGATTCCAGAAAAATGACATCTCTAGATACAACAAACTTTTTATTTACTTCATCATAGAGGCGGTATGCTTTAGAGGTGTTTGAATACCCCAGGAAGATACACTTACGACTTCTAGCACCAAGTTTGTTTCTATGTACCTTTGGTATCAAAGCATAACAGGTGGAACCAAAGATCCTGAGATGTTTTACCGAAGGAACATTTCCATACCACAATTCATAAGGAGTCTTGTTTCTTATAGCATTAGATGGACATCTATTCTTTATATATGCGGCACATAGAATAGCATCAGCCCAAAACATTATCTTTACATTTTTTAAGAAAAGCATGGATCGTAGCATATTCAAAATTGTTCTATTCATTCTTTCTGCTACACCATTCTGTTGGGGATTATAAGGTACAGTTGTTTGATGTTTGATCCCATGTTGGTGAAGATAGTTTTCAAATTCATTTGATGTATATTCTTTTCCATTATCAGTGCGAATAGACCCAATATGAGATTGTGCATCATTTTCAATCCATTTATGAAAATTCTTGAATGTTTGAAAAGCATCAGATTTGTTCTTCAATAAATAAACCCAACACATTCTGGTGTAATCATCAATAAATGTCATGATATATTTATTTTCCATTTGCAGAAGGAACATGCATTGGACCACATAAATCTGAATGAATGAGTTCAAGCTTCCTATGTGCTCTTGAATGTGAATCATGAAAAGACTGTTTGCTATGCTTTCCTAGAATGCAAGCATCACATTGCTTATGTTTCCTAGGAATTGTAGGCAAACCAACAACACCATTTTTCTTCAATAAGCGGAGACTGTCATAGTTTAAATGTCCAAATCTAGCATGCCATAATAAACTTGATGGAAGTGTACCTTCTTCATGATGAGAAATATATGAGAAATGTTTTGCATGAGCAGAGGTTCCTTGCAGTTTGAGAAGCCTTTCTTCTTATATTCCCCTCATGACAAGTGAGTGGTCAGATGCTTTTCTTACCTCAAGCTTGCCATCAAACATATGAATGGAGTGACCTTGATGGCGGATGTGGACCAAGGACAACAAGTTTCTCTTGAGCTGTGGGAGATATAGAACATGATCCAGAAGAAAGTCTGGAAGACCAGGCAGTTTAAGCATGATTGTGCCAAGCCCTGATGGCTTGATTTTTGACTGATCTGCAAAGTATACTGCTCCATCAACATTGTCAGTGAAATCTTCAAAAAAAATCTTTCCTATGAGTCATATGACAAGTTTCTCCTGAATCAAGCAACCAATCATTTTTCGAAGAAGCAAGTGAAGCATTAAACAAATCTTCATTTACTCCAATGTTACATTGTGCCTCAATATAGTGAGTGGATTAAGGTGCTTTACCTTTGTCTGTATCATCAGTTTTACCTTTCTGCTGATTTATTTTCTGCTCAATTTTGTCCCATGGTAGCTTGCATGTAGAAGCATCATGTGATCCATTTCGTTTGCAGCGAATGCAACGCAGATATGCTTTTTCTGCTTGAGAATGCCTGCCCCCCTACCTCTGAAGTATCTTCCTCTTCCTCTTCGTCCACCTCTTCCTCTTGTAGAATCTTGAGCAGGATGCTTTTCTTTATGAGCAAGGCAAACAGTCTCTTCAGAAGATTCAGGGACTGTCTTCTTTCCAAAGGCTTTCTCTCTTTCGGCAAACTTTTTCACAAGAGAGTCAAAGGTTATATCTTTAAGATTTCCATTTGCTTGTAAAGACTCAAGATAATTAGAGTAAGTAGGATAGAGTGCCTTGAGAAAAGCAATAAGAGGAATATCCAGCTCAACCTTAGTGGATTTGATATCATGCATTATGGATTTTACTTCAGATGCAAGAGCAAGAGGATCATTATTTTTCAGTTCAAGAGTGAAGAGTTTAATCATGAGCTGAACAACTTCAAGTCCAGAATGTGAGTCATAGAGTTCTTTCAGTTTTTGTAAAGCTTCAAAGGCAGTTGAATATGATGAAATATGGCGACTTACTTCTTCATTTACAAATGTTGTGATTAATGCATAGGCTTTGTTGTTCTTGTTTTCCCAAATGACGAGCTCTTTGTCTGATATAGGCTGCACTGGGTCATTGTCTCCTTCTCCGACACACACTCCTTTCCACAACTCACTGAAGATGAGGGTGTGTTTTATCATCCGGGACCATTTAGGATAGTTCTCTTTGCCAGTGAGAACTATTCCTACCATAGAGATGATTGAATGCATTTTGTAAAAAAAAATACTTCTGCTGATAAAGAAAAAACTTCCTTACATTACAGCCTTATGCACTATATATATATATTTTAAATCCCTCTAATATTTGATAGAAGTATCAGCATTACATATCATTGTAGACCTTCGTTACAAATAAACTATTCATATCAATATACAAATTGTGTATTGAGCAAACAGAGTATTCCTCTATCTCAGTATACGAAAATTTTTAATGAAGCCTGCAGCTTATCATATTGAAGTATCCCCATTGCACTAGTTCACACATCAATCAGGTTTTATAAATGGATGATCGTCTTAAAAATGCACATGTATGTGCCCAACACATATACGAATTCAAAAAATGCAACTTATGGAGAGCACCATGCAAGAACACATATATCACAATTAAAATTCACGGTCTTCATTCCACCAATGCGCATACAGAATCAATGCTTCAACCATTCACTGGTATATATTACGACATGCACCTTGCTTCCTCTGCACCACGCTTTGAGAATATACATCAATGCTTAATCAAAGGACCAATGCACATATTTGTATTCGTGGACCGGTATACATGCTCTCTCAAACCCAACGAATCAGATTCGAAATACCACGGTCTCGGGATACCACGGTCTCACACCATAGTTCGACTTGACTTAACAAAAGATTCAAAAATTGCAGTTCTGATCAGGGTTTGCAACAGGATACGTATACCTCCAATTCTCCATAGATACCTAGAGAAATGACGATTTGATATACTCAGAAATCAATGGAGAGTTTTCATGATCCAATAGGATTGTAGCAGATAACTGAATACAAAATCTCAATCAACAAAAATCACTTATGCGTAAACAATTTTTCGATCAATGCATAGTAAAAACGACCAATTCAAAGGCACTGAGCACAGCAAACCAGTTGCAATGTCAACACAACACGGTCTCAAACCAGTTGCAATGTTTACCATACGGCCTGACCCATCCATTCGGATTTTCTCAGGCTGAGAGGTGTCTTCAGCACGGCTCCAGTAGCGGCCGCCATTGCAGGAATTGAAATAACAGACAATAGGGAATGAGATCAGGTCGCAGGAGTAATGCAATCGGCACTTCTTTTCCCTTTGACGGGAAAGTCTCGCGTGTACCAGTGCACGGCAATCAAAAAACAGTGCGCAGAAATATCTGAGATTCAAGAGGAATTTGAAACGAAATTTGAGTGGGAGCGGCGAATTATATGCATTCAGCGCACAGAGGATAAAGCAGGGAATCAAAACAGATTTTCTGTCAAGGGAGAGAGGCAGAGCAGAACAGTGGACAGAATGACAGAGGCGTTAACCAACGGATGCACAATAGCAGGCAGATGCGTTATGGCAGAGGAGTTACAAGGCACGCCAAAAAAGGAACCTGGGACCTGTGCTCTGATACCATGTCAGGCCAGGAGTAACTCCAGACTTGGCAGAAAAACTGATTCAAAAATTTCATTAGGTAGCTATTGTTATATACATGAATGTGACTGATCAGTTCATCTTCTTGATGACTGTTCACATTCCAAATTCACCCAATCGCAGAGGATTAGGTGTCAACACTTCCTCTGACTACATGCACCGCCTGTACACATTGGAATAGTCTACAACTGATAGTACACTGCCTTGGAATCTCCATCTCAATTGGGTAACTCAAATTCTCTGCATGCATGAGCTATTTTAGGTCGATTGATCAGTTATCTAGATAATCACTGAGTGTTGTTGAAGTTCCACTTCCACAACGTGACCTTCCACTAGTTCCTCCATTAGTTAGAACTAGTTTAACTGACCATAACTCAATTTAACTGAATTAAATTGCTACAACTAAACCTAACTCAACCTAGGCTCCTAAAATTTTGGAATCACTACACAAAACTGAAATCCATGCCCCTAACTCGAATTAACCGAGCTAGACTCCTGTTTTTTAGGAATCAACTCAAGCAAATTGAACTTCAACCCATTAAATCGAATTGAGTGTTCTTAATTGAGTGACAAGATCCATGTCACCTCAGCTAACTCCTCCAATTTGTCTGTTGATATGGAATTTCGAATTTCCTCAATTTAATTAAGGTAAAAATCAAATTGAGACTTTTGTTGCTACATTTTCAACACTACCTCTCAACAAGAAAGGGATTCTCAACTACCCCGATCCAACACCTTTGGAATGTACTGCATGCAACACCTCTCACTATTTCTACTGCAACATCTACAACTAAGAAGCATAAAAAAAACTGAATCAACTGTGTCTGCAACTGTCTATTGGGAAAACTATGTTGCTGCTGACTCTGCTACTAAGCCTCTTGCTCTATTGTCAACAATCCTCAATATATGACTGACAATAATCCTCATACCACTGAATATTGTGGGCCCCTGTAGCAAGCTATTGATACATGAGGAGAACACCTTAATGGACCTTGCCCAAGAGCTGCAACTCTGGGACTAAGGATCTACATCGCCCCACCTCACTCCTAGAGGTATAGTTTCATGCATGGAGAAGTATGATCTATTCATACTGTTGTTTCTACTACTCTATTGTTGCTTCCACACTACTGTTGCGACCTCTGCAATAATGAGTATGATCTCCCCAGATCTTTAAGTACTAGCTTCCATAGGGATGCTCCCTATGAAACTAGACTCCCTTTGAGTTTTGATCTCCCTGTGGGAAATCTTGCTACTCCTCAAACTACCAATATCCATGATCAAATCTCCTTTTCGTGTCACTAAATATTGTCTCATTGATCTTCCCACTAGAAACCTTCTAGCTCCATTAAGAAGTCTTCACATAACGTCTTCTGTATATGCCATTAACTAGGGCTCCATAACTCTGCCTCCTAAAAACTCATTAGTTCTTTAATGATCACTATACATGAGGACTTCAAGGACTAGTTCTAATGTGAATCCTGCTAAGATACCATGTATAAATTAATGTGTAGATTTGAAACTTCTCATGAAATATACTATATCATAAGATGCAAAGCTACTCTACTACTCTATAGAAATCAATTCACAATCTAGGACACAAATCATAGACATGCAAAGGGAAACAACAAACATGAAAAAATATTTATCTAGGGGAAAGCACCTGCTCAAAACCCTTTCCTATATGTACTTCATTAATCAAAGAATAAAGATGAATACATATGCTTGCTCAAGCTTGAGCACGACCTACAAGTGTATAGTCTATATCTCTTCTTGACTGACTGCCTATAGCCAACACTTAACCAATTTTCAAGCTCTCCAAGCTCCTATTTACTTGTAGTGTTACTTGAGGAAATTAGGCCCCTTTTAATTAGGAAATTCCCTCACATGGATTGCGTAATTCTGTTAGGTCCTTCCTCTGACTGCATGCACCACATGTACACATTGGAATAGTCTACAACTGATAATACACTACCTTGGAATCTTCGTCTCAACTTGGTAACTCAAATTATCTACATGCATGATATAATTTAGATTGATTGATTAATTATCTGGATGAGCACTGAGTATGGTTGAAGTTCCACTTCCACAACTTGACCTTCCACCAGTTCCTCCATCAGTTAGAACTAGTTTAATTGACCATAACCTAATTTAACACAATTAAATTACTACAAATAAAATTAACTCAACCTAGGCTCCTAAATTTAGGAATCACTTCACACAACTAAAATTCATGCCCCTAACACTAATTAACTGAGCTACACTCCTATTTTTTAGGAATCAACTCAAGCAAATCTAACTTCAACTCATTAAGTCAAACTGAGTGTTCTTAACTGAGTGAGAAGTGCCATGTCCCCAGTTAACTCTTCCAAGTTGTCTGTTGATATGGAATTTTGAATTTCCCCAATTTAATTAAGGCAAAAATAAAATTAAGACTTTTCTTACTGCATTTTCAACATTGCTTGCATGAGTGGTTACAATATATTTAACTTCTATAGTTGAGAGTGCCACTATATACCTTCTTTTTCTCATGCAAATGATTACTCCTCCAAATAGATTAAACACATATCCACTTGTAGATATTTTACGATCCATATCTCTAGACCAATCTACATCAACAAATCCATTTATGTCGAACACTCTATCCAATCCAAGTATTCCTTAGTAGAACAATCCACAACCAATAGTGCCATGAAAATACCTGAAAACCCTCTTTATTGTTATCCAATGATTCTTCCTAGGTTTTGACATGTACCTGCTTAACAATCCTCTTGCTGCATGTACAATGTTTGGTATAGTACATATCATTGCATACATCAAACTTCCAATCGCATTATCATATGGAATAGGGGATATGTCTTCTTCCTTTTCCTGTGTCTTGGGACACTGATCTGCAGATAATTGCACACATACAAGAATATGCACCTTTATCGATTTACATTCATGCATATTAAATATTTGTAATATTGTCTTGACATACTTCCTTTGATTTAACAAGAGTTTCCCATTTTCCAAATTTCTTTTAATTTCTATGCCCAAAATAAATTTTATAGCACACAAATCCTTGATGTAGAATTTAGAGGATAACTGAGTTTTCACTTCCTAGATGATTTCCTTGTCATATCCAATTAGCAACATATCATCCACATATAAAACAAATAAATAACATGATCAACAACTAATTTGAAATACACAAAATGATCCACTTTGCTTATTCTGAATCCAAGTCCCAATATATAAGTATCAAAATTTTGATACCATATCCATAGTGACTGCTTTAACCCATACAATGACTTTTGCAGCCTACATACCATCTTTTTATTTTCTTTCACAACAAAGGCTTCTGGTTGTTTCATGTAGATTTCTTCTTCCAAATCACCATGAAGGAATGTTGTCTCCACTTCCATATATTATAATTCAAAACCAAAAGTGGAAAAAATAGATAAAATAAATCTAATAGAAGCTAACTTAGAAATAGGAGAGAAAATATCACCAAATTCAATTCCCCCTACTTGTGAACAACGTTTTTCCACTAACTAAGTTTTGTATTTCTCCACTCTACCTTCTACTTTCAGTTTATTATTAAACACCATTTTCTACCAATGAGATTTATTCCAACCATCAGCTCTAGTAGATCCCAAGCCTCATTCTTGTCCAAGGCTATGATTTATTCAACCATGGCATTTTTATAGAGTTTCCCATCCCGCGAATCCATTGCCCCCTTAATAGTTCTATGATCATCATCAATGAAAAAAAAAAACAAAAAAACATGAACTGATAAAAGGTCGAGTTTACCTTTCCGAATGCCTTTTTCCTTGAACTGATCTCCTCTGTGTCATAGTTTTTGGTTCTTCTTCTTCCAGTTATTCTCTTCTAAGGATTTTTATTCGTTATCATTCAATTCAAACTCTATATTCTTCATTTCTTTCTCCCTTAATAGGAAGTTTTGTTTGACACCATCTTTGACTTCTCTAAATACTACATATCAATTGTACACTACCTTTCTAGTTTCTAGATTTCAAAGCTTAGATCCTTTTAGACCATCTTTATATCTAATAAAGATACACTTTTCATCTTTCTTATTTAGCTTAATCCTATTATCCTTTGGAATGTGTACATAAGAGTCATAGCCAAATACCGTAGCATGTTTAAGAGAAGTTTTCTTACTAGGCCATACCTCATGTGGACTCTTATCATCCAACACTAATGAGGGTATGTTGGGCATGGAATCCCCCCACATCATGTTTTGGGGCTCAAAGCCCAAGTTTTGGTCAGATGTATTGTAAGACTCCGCGAATTGTGGGCACAGAGCGCGAAGTATAGGTTGAGTCATAGGGCTGTCTGCCCTAAGTATTGTAATGTAATGTAATGTCATGTCGGCCTACGATTGTATAAATAGAGCAAGGCTCTAAGTGTAAATATAGCGAATTGGAGAGATAGATGAGTATGAATGGTTCGGGCATAAAGTAAGAGTCTAAGGTATTGGGTCGTAGTAGTAGGAAGAGGCTCTGCAACTGAGTGCGCAGAGGCCTAGTAGAGTCCACACCTGAGTGTGTGGACCCTTGCAGCTGAGTGCACAGGGTGGTGTCGAGTCTGTAATCTTGAATGATGAATAATAAAGAGAAGTTGATTCCAATTTCTGTCCATATGCTTGTGTATTGCCTTCTTTACATTTATACTGTTTTGTTTATCGCGCGCACTTATATGATTGCTGGATATATTGTTAATTATCACTGGTCCTACACAAATCAGTTAAGTAATTGGGTAATAACAAATTAAATAGCAAGGAACTTAGGTATAATATGGGTCATTCTTCGGGTATGGCTGCGGGAACGCAACATCACAGGTTACGAGGGACTAATAGAAGCGCGTAGCGACGTGCATGCAGGGTCAAACTGCATACCGCTAGAAGCTCATCAGACATCTCCAGGGTGTGGAAACCTGGTTCTAACACCCTCCCATACTATTTCGGGTGAGACCTCAGTCTGCACTCCGTTGATTGTTGCCGAAGGGACCAGTAGTACCAGGATTTTCTTAGCTAAATCACCTCTAAACCTGGGTCAGGCCCATATAAGCCAAAAAATGGTTTCATTGCCAGGATGTCGGGATCCTCAATTGATGGTCCTCAAACCTCGTGATAGCCTTCCATTTCTGGAATATTAATGTTTCGTGGGTCCTCATCATCCTCCTCAAAATTTACATTATAACACTCTAGCACGCAACTTAGCTGTGTCACCCATTCTGGCTGAAGTTCCTCCATTTTATCTTGAGGTATTTTGAAGATAGCTGCTTTTACTGCTTGTAGCACATCATCAACAGTATCCGACCAATGATATTCAAATGTGAAGGTTAGCAGGAATCCTTCGCGCAAGATATCCCATTTTCTCGTGCCATGTCGGAGCTCTTTTTCAGTATACCAATTCATGGGTATAACATCGAGAGTATGACAAAACAAATGCACCCATTCAGGCTGTGGCTCTTCCCCATAGACCTTGGTCCATTTCGCGAGGTGTTTACATGGATCATCGCGTCCGTCATACTTGTCTGCTAGCTGCATCTGTGGTTTCCTAAATCGTAGGCGCATCATCATTCTACATCCACGCCAATCCTCAAAGCTTCTCTGATGTATACCCCACCATCGTGTGGGTGTTGCGAGTAGCACCCCCTTTAGAGCATCAAATCGCTATTGTTCTCGTACTGCACTTTCAAATTTTCTCAGGAATTCATCCACTGCTGTCAACCCATCATATGTTGGCAGATCCCTTGCTTCTGTTGTCATGCAGCGTAGTGATCTAACCATCATGTTGCAATTAAGTGTTGTTACTTCGTGCAGCCGATTCTGCCATCGCTCTATCTCTTCATTTGAATCCGAAGTGCAGGAGCTTTCACGCTGCCACAAAATCCTTCCATCTGCAGTCAGATTCACCCAACCTTGTTCTCACGCACTTATCTTGTAAATACAATCGAGATCGTCATCACTATCATCATCGCGCACCGGTTCAGTGTATCGTGCTCCTTCAGCTAGATCTAGCAGTACTACTACGCGTAGTGACTTTTTCTCAAAGATCATTTTGCATTTCTTCAGATTTATGATTGTTCATATCGGTGGCCCAGTCTATTCCTAGTAGCGCGAGATAGGGATTATTGTCATCAAAAATCTCTATCACTTCAAAATGTGCTTGTGTTCTTGCACCTTCAATATCTACTGTTACCCCTTGCAATCTTCCCATGGGCAAGGTCTTCTATTGGTTCACCATTTGTAACTGAATAGGAGACCACTATAGTGCGGGTCTGCCCATACATTCCCATGTTTGTTTTGGTAGAACATTCGCATCTGATCCCAGATCTAGGATTACCTGATCCATTTCATACTCGCCAATTTGCACAGTCAACCTCATTTCCCTTCCTGTGCGCAATGCATGCTTACCTAGTTTCCTGACCACGCGTGGCTCTTCTGACCCCGCACACCTAGTGATAAGTTCCTGTAGTCCTTTTACTACCTTGCTATCACGTAGCAGTTTTATCGATGTCTCTAGAAAGGTAGTGAGCATTGAAGGATCCATCCCTGGTTCTAGTTGATTCTTACTACCTGAAGTGGAGGCCTCCGTGAAGCTCTTCTTAGCTTTCATGAATGTCTCCTTTGCGCATTCTAAATCAAATTCGGGTTCCTTTGTTGAAGCCTTGTGAACCCATGCACTTTCTTATGATTATTTCCCTTTATCATCGCCAGTGGTCACACCGCTCTTGAGAATCATGTTTACATTTGGGTCTTCTTCGCGTGGCTCAGACCTCATCATCTGCAAATTCTGAGTCGGAGGGCATTGGAGTACCCCTTTTTCGTGCATTCTCGCTATCAACAAAGGGTAGTCTTCTGCCTCATGATCAAATTGAGTACAGTACAAACATGATTTCCTTGTCAGGTTTGTACAATCACGGGCATAGTTCCCTAGCC
Organism: Pinus tabuliformis; assembly: GCA_031772625.1. Lineage (NCBI taxonomy): Eukaryota > Viridiplantae > Streptophyta > Pinopsida > Pinales > Pinaceae > Pinus > Pinus tabuliformis. Next base: position 978,712,368 of record CM062811.1, read on the forward strand.
CTCCACAATTGTAATAGATTAGTTGCTCTCGACCCCTTCTTGGTCCCATTCCACCTCAACCTCGATCGCACCCCTGAAGCCCAATGCGCGCCATTCCTACATTTGGGTCGAAGGCTTGTGTTTCAGTCTGAACCCTATAGATAGGAGTCTGATCCATCATTAGCTCATAGCTTCGGCAGGTGCGTTCATCATGGCCTACCAACCTGCAAAAATTACAAAACAATCGCTGGGACGTCTGTGTATAATTCTGCAATAGATGACAATTATTCGTAGTGTGTAATCCTCCTATTTGACAGATCACGCACCATAATGCAGGCGCTGCACTCGGTCATGCCTCTGCCTCAGCTCTTAACGACATCGGCCCTCCTCCTGCCAAGTAATTCACGAACACTGGACAATGGTCCTTGTCATGCCCCTAGCCTTTGTATTTTATGCACCATACTTCCTCGCATGCCTTTGGCCGAGGTTTCCTATCCTGTTTCAAACTTTGCATCTCCAAACACAGATTTTGCAGTTGCAAGTGGATTTGTTGGACTCCCAACCTAGGGTCTTGTATAGGGGTCTCATGCAATCTCATTTCCATCTCCAAAGCTTCGGCCTGGGTGGAAATTTTTTGTTGTGACAGCGCCATCCTTAAGTGCGGTGTCAGTGATGCTACAAGCCATGCGCAGTGCTTTCCATCTGTCAATGTCATATTGGCTTCGTGAATCATACCCTTAAGTCTTTGGTCCAGGTCCCAGGGGGTCTCGCCTGGGAGCGTCGCGATCTCCTTAAACCCGATAATTGATTAAGTCTCCGACTTTGGTATGCTGAATTCCCTATTCAACGCGGTCTAGATTTCTGTGATTCCTGCGTTTAGATGATCATTAGAATTCTTGATGTACCATGTTAATGCGCGATCCTGCAGCATGCTAACCAGCATAGCCTTTTTAATATTTTCATCCACGACTCCTTGTTCTTCCCATACCTCCCTTACCACGAACCGGAATTAGTCTGGGTCTTCGTTCCCTACTCCTCTCAGTACTGGTAGTTTGATCGCACTCGCCATACTGAACTGTGGTGGGGGTGGGGGTGGGTTGGGTGGAGATGGAGGTGAGGAGGGTGAGGTAGGAGGTGGTGTGGGTGGAGGTGGTAAATGTGGAATGCACTGCCTTATCAGACTAACCGCGCTTCTCAGAGAAACTTTCGCGAGCTATTCCTCACTTTCCTGCAAGGGTGAAATTAAGGGACTAGTTTCTAATTCTTCACTACCTCCGCTTCTGTAGATCTTCCCACTCCGCATAGCCACAAAAATTAATTTATTCTCATAACCCTCTTTTCACATAATAGCATCTTAATCCAAGTGTTCAAAGATTTGATATACTTACCTCACGATCCTTTGAGGAAACATCACTCCACCTCACTGTAGCTGATGGTCGTATCTACCACGAACTTAGAGATAAATCCTCCTATAATTTGGTCTATCCAATGGTCCACAACTCATGCGATCTTATCTCCTAACACTTCTATTCTGCGCACTAATTCCGGAGTCCACATGATTGGTTTGACGAGCCTACACCTTCCCTAATTGTCTGCTAGCTTCGCGATCCACTCATACAGCTCAGAAGAAAAGGATGTAAAGAAAATTTTGTGTATTTCCGTATACAAGTAGCGCTCCAACCAATGTTCCTTAGATACTCATGGATTTATGTTTACCTTCACCACGAACTCGTGAATCTTCTTTTCCAACCACTCTTCAATTTCCTTCTTTGTGGGATTCCAGTGGCACGACATCAAACATCCCTTATGCAGATCCCGGTCCCGGCAACAGAACCATTTGTTGGCTTGTATTTACCTGATCTAGGTTCAGAGGTGATTTAGCCAAGCAAATCCCAATACTACTAGCCCTTTCTGCAACAGTCCGTGGAGCACGGATTGAGGTCTCACCCGAAGTAGTATGGGAGGGTGCTAGAACTAGGTTTCCACACCCTGGGGATGTCTGATGAGCTTCTGGCAGTCCACGGTTTGACCCTGCGTGCACGTCGCTACGTGCTTCTATTAGTCCCTCGCAACCTGTGATGCTGCCTTTGCATAGCCATACCCGAGGCATGACCCATATTATACCTAAGTTCCTTGCTATTTAATCTGCTATTACCCAATTACTTAAATGATCTGTGTAGGACTAGTGATAATTAATAGTATATCTAGCAATCATATAAGTGCGTGCGATAAACAAAATAGTATAAATGTAAAGAAGACAATACACAAGCAGATGCACATAAATTGGAATCAACTTCTCTTTATTATTCTTCGTTACAGACTCGACACCGCCTTGTGCAATTAGCTGCAGGGGTCCGCACACTCAGCTGTGGACTCTACTAGGCCTCTGCGCACTCAGCTGCAGAGCCTCTTCCTACTACTACGATCTAATACCTTAGACTTTAACTCTATGCTAAACCATTCGTACTAATCTATCTCTCCAATTCGCTATCTTTACACTTAGAGCCTCACTCTATTTATACAATCCCATGGTCTGTAGTCCATGGGTAGGCCGACATGACATTACATTACATTACAATACTTAGGGCGGACAACCCTATGACTCAACCTATACTTTGCGCTCTGCACCCGAAATTTGTAGAGTCTTACAATACATCTGACCAAAACTTGGGCTTTGAGCCCCAAAACATGCCGTGGGGTGATGCCATGCCCAACAGGGTAATAATCTTACCAAGTTACACCTAGCCCAAAATTCCTATCCTAACCTAACACCACTAAGCATGCTCCATGATTTCTTTATTGAAATCCTATTCATCCTTTTTGAATTTCGTTTTTTCTAAGGTGTATGGAGTAGTCTTCTACCATGATATACTACACTTCTTACAAAATTATTTGAATTCATTCCCACATAATTCTCCACCATTATCTGTCCTCAAAACCTTAATAAATCTGTATTATTAAGTGTTGGACATTGGATAAACTAATGATTCTCGTTTGTTTCATGACATGTACTTAACCACATCTCATGGATCCGTTAACTCTAGCGATGCGTTCATTTACTAACACCTGCGAGTTTTGGTGTAATGGAAATCATGATTCCAAAAAGTGGTATCAGAGCCAAAGGTATTGAGTTCAAATCACACCTCGATCACATTGGGGGGATATTGTTGGACATTGGATAAACCAAAGCTCCTCATGTGTTTCCTGACATGAGCTTGACCACCTCTCGTGGCTTTGTTAACTCTGGCAATGTGTCCGTTTATGAACACCTGCAGGTTTTGGTGTAATGGAAATCGTGATTCCAACATTAAGAATCCATATATAAATAATACATAGTACATAGATTTACCTAGTGATGGAACCAATACAAGTAATACATAGTACATAGATTTACCTAGTGATGGAACCAATACAGGTCCAAACACATCATTGTGAATGAACTGTAATATTCCTTTTGACCTTATAGAACCAAAGGAGAATCTTACCCAATTATGCTTCCCATATAAAAAATGTTCACATAAATCAAAATCCAGAGAGAAATTAGACATGCCTTCTAACATACCACTACCATGGCCCTTCTCTCCAATGTGTGCCAATATTTGATTCCGCAAGATAGTCTTTTCTCTAGAGACTAGAGGCGTTTTTCCTTCTTGAACTCCACTCTCAAGAATACTAGAACTGTTTCACCCATCACTAATATTTATTTCCAAGATCTTATATAGAGTTCCAATTCAAAATCCCCTCAGTAATAACATTACTCCTTGAACCATCCTGTAGGTATGATTTTCAAACATTATTTTTACACTTGCATCGATCATCTTCCTTACGAAAACAAAGTTTCAAACTAACCATAGGATGTGAAAAACACCAGGGAAAGTTATAATCCTTTCACCCATGAGATTCAACTTGATTTTTCTCATACAATTTCTTTTTTTGTTGAGTAATACCCTAGGAAAAAATCACCACCATCATAAATTTCATGCTTACAACACCACTCGCACTGAGGAGTAATGTGAGATGATGCAACCAAGTATACTAGCCATGCCTCATGATGTATATGTATATGTTGACGGTGCTGGAAATCCGTCAAACAAGGGGATCTCCCTGATATGAAGTCCCAATCAGACCTCACACTGTTTTGTGTAGGAATCCCATCCAGTATAAAGTCTAGGTTTCCAAATCCTCAAAGATATACGTTGGCTCTAGTTGTCAGCACTGGGGAGTAATGCAATGGTGTCTTTAAACAAAAAGGTGAGTGTGCCTGGTGAATGTGTAGTGCAACTATGTCTAGGTTCTCTTACTGCAAAAGGGGGGAGAAAATTGAGCCTCTAAGTGAGAGGTAATAGTACCACCCAAGAAGAGACACACATGAACTAGAAATGTCTATCCAACATCTAGCGGAATAGTCCACAATGGATGTGACAATCATCACAACCAATGAACAAGGGAATATCCATCCAGCATCTACTAGAATAGTCCACAACGGATGTGACAGTCATTATAACCAGTAAGCAAGGAAAGGTTTGCCTAGTATCTCATGGAATAGTCCACAAAGGATGAGACAATAGTGGCAACCATTACAACATATTCCAAACAAGATGAGAACTAAAATAACCGAATTAGTTAAACTATCTTAGTACATGTGAAAGAAAACATGAAATACAATTTTTCACAAAATAGTCTTACAAACATTCATAAGTCATGCATGAAAACGTGCTGGCCTGAAAAGGCTTCTGTAATTAAGCAAAACTTCCAAGACACATATTTACATTGTACATCACTAGCCCCAGTAGTGGGACATTGGAGCCACTCCTTTCTCCTTAAAGAACTAAATGATCTCTCTAACTCTTTGCGAGAGTAGCCAATGTAAAAATTATTTGGCTCATACAATGAGGGAGTATATATAAGGGTGATGCTTCCCCCTTGTGAATATTTGACTACCCTCATGACTGTTCAACTTCCTATGACTTTTCAAATTACACGACTCTTCATATCCTTGTGTGTCCATTAGAATTTCACTTTAAAATACATTTGATTTACAAGGTGAGGCCAAGGGTGGTCAGTTGTATGTAGTTATCAGAGGTGAGGATAATTGGGTAGCAGAGAGGCCTGGAAGCTAAAACTGCGTAGTTCTTGAGGATAGTGAGTTGCGACTGAGGGAGGACATTGGAGGACCCCTCTACATAGTTCTAAAGGTCAAGGGAGGCTGGTCTATGTGTCCACTACAGGATTCCAACAGGAAAGGGAAAAGATTGAGGATTAAAAGTGCAAAATTCAAAATTTAAGCCGGACTAGAAGGAATTGCTGCGCAATTCTGGGAGTCAAGGAAGGTTGCTGAACTTTGAAATTGCGTAGTGCAACTCCCCAAGAGGAAAATGACTGTGCACTATGTAGTTTCAGTTAGCAAGGTCACATCATTGAGGGCTGATACAACACAACTCAGTCAGGGCCCGGTGTTATAGACATATTTGGGCACATCAACCCCAAACCTACATGTCTATGTATTAGGGTTCATCAGCCCCTAAAATAGTTGTTTTATACCCTAAAATAACTAAGTCATCTGAATGCATAATTCCCCAAAAGTTCCAGCTAAAAAATCATCCAAAAGTTCCTAAACTGAACCATATTTGAAAGCCCTTTGTTAGGGTGAGATGCATCTCACCTGCTACACTGTCTAAGTGAGATGCATTGCAGTTTGGCCCTTTAGTAAGTGTGATGGGCGAGGTTGGACAAAATTCCGAGATAGTTTGTGAGTTGGTTGCTCATGGAATCTTCTAGAAACTTCTCCTGTGCCACTTGCCTCTCTAAACTCGCCCAAGGATGACCAAAGGAACTAGGAAACCATCTCCAATTCCCCTCTCTTGAGGAACTAATTTCAACAAATGGAATTGTATTCATCATCCTCATTGATGACTCACCCTCTTGCAATCATCTATAAAAGGATCTCCCATCCAAGAGATCAGAAGGCTGAATTATTCTAAGTTGTAAGGAAGTGCTGCTAGTTTCAGTATTGAGATGAGAGCACTGTGATATTGTTGGTGTGTTCTTGCTGATTCATGAGGTGAAGAAGGCTTGAAGTTGGGAGGATGGTGCTGGATCAAACTTCTTATGAGTTGTAATTCTCCTTGATATCAATAAAGTTCTTCAAGATTTTTCCCAATTGATTGTGTTAACTGTAAATGCATTCATTTGTTTATCATATTTCTGATTCTATGATGTTTATGCTATGATGGATCATTATGCTTTGACAGGTATTTGTTTCTGTAGCTGTGCAGGTACTCTCCAAGCGTGTTAAGTATGGGGAGGAGTTACGGGATCAGCCAAAGGAGAGAGAGATCAAGTGAGGATTCAAGCGAAAGTTACAAGTTGGTCCTTCATAATCTCTTTCTTATCTGTCACTCATAGGAAAGATATTGAATTGCTTTGACTGTTGTTTCTAGGTTAGCTACCAAACCTAGAGGGTTAGTCGTTCGACAAGACACTAATTTTCCCAGAAACAAATTGGCGACTCCACTAGGGAGACAACCAGATGATTTTTTGTTGCTATTTGTTGTTCTATGTTGAATTATATAAACTATAGACAGAGTCTAAAGCTAGCCAGGAAGCTTTCGAACCGCTCTTGTTCTGCAATTGCGTAGTAGATAAATGCTGCTTCAGTCAATCTCTGGTTTAGTTTATGAATTAAACATTTGACTTGCAAACACATCTAGATGCCCTTTTGGTAGCTTAGTAGCCTCTTATGACATTCCATCACACTTTTCTTATCATTGTCTATCAAAACCAAGCTTAATCCATTAAAAACTATTGCAAGTTTGAGCTGAAAACAATTTCAGAATCGCTCCCTGTGACCATCTCACTTGCCTGAACTGCAACCTGAGATGCATCTCAGTTCTTGAATGGGAAAAGTGTGATGCATCTCACTCTCTTCAAAGGATAAGTGCGATGATTGACTGAAACTCAATTTTCCCTTCTAGGAGTTGAGGTTTTTGTCTAGTTTTCATTCTTGTTTGGTTGCTTGCTGAATAAGAACAATGTCTCATCACTAAAGCCAACTTACATCACTCAGATCAGCCTCTATTTAGAATAGGATTAGTAAATGTTTTTGTGTATTTTTTTTTTTCATTTACAATCCATTGTCAAAAAGTAGTGTTAATCGATTGTCGCTTCAATAGAAAAAGTGTCGTAAAGTCTTCAATTTTCGTTGAAAAAGTGAAGTGTTGTTAAAATCCTCCTTCATAGCTAATCGATTAAACTATTTTGTACATTTTATTTGGTTTCATTCAAAGTGTTGAAAAGTTTTATTTCTTCAAACTTGAAAGTGTCGTTCGAGTCTTCCTTTCTCTCTTTGTAGAAAAATTGTCGAAAATTGCCATTTTGTGTGAAACATTTTGAATCATTGCTGCATTTAGTTTTCCTTCTTGAATCATTCACATTAAGGAGAGATGAAAACAAATACATGTATTTCGCATTGTGCATATTAAGGTTTGTGAATTCTTGATAGGAATAGCTAGGGAAATTGCATTAGATGTGCTCTTTGCTCTTTGTCAAAGATCTGATTGTTCTATCCTTTACTAGCTAAGGTTTTAATCGTTCAAACTAAATCAAAAGTTTGTTTATCATGATAGTTGCATTTTAGGAATTACGAACATAAATCACGTGGTGAACCTTCAAAGGAAAACTTTTAAGAAAGATCAACTTAAAATGAACCTCAATTAACTTAATAATGCTTTGGAATTAACACAACACATCTAGAGGTCTAGACTAGAGACATGTTCCGACGTTGTTAAACCTAGTGGCTATCGTTTTCATTGAAGGTTGGATGATTCCTCCTCTTTGATATGACAAGTGCTAGTATGGACATGTGCTCCACGTACCGTCATGTATATATTGGGAGACCCCATTAGGCTTAAATCATTTATCCATATGAAACTGAGTCTGCCACCTTATCGATCGCAATGCACTGAACACAACATTAAGGAAGATTGACTACTGCACATAAGTCCTTGGTAATTTCTCTTTAATTTATCACCAAGGTGTATATTGCAGTTTTTCGATTGGTATGGTAAACCTTTTTGTCTAGATTCTCCAAAGTAGTCACTTTCGTTCCTTTTCGACTCTCTAAAAGAAAAGGTCCATCTGAGCACTTGTCCTTTCAGGCTCATTAAAAATCGAAGGCGACTAGAGTCATATTTAGCTTTTTCTCGACTCTTTAAAACTGAAAAAGCAAAGTTGTGTCCAAGTGTTGTTAAAATTAGTTGACCGCAGATAACATCCTCCATGCTTGTTTTTTTGTTGATCTTAGGTTGAAACATACGGCGATAAATCCGGAGTCCACCAATCAAGGAATTCCCTTTGATGGGAATCTTAGTCCTCTTACTCCATTTGGAAATATTAGTGCTCCATATATGGCTACATTGTCCCTTCCAGGATTTACCACTGGCTTGCTAGTATGGTTGTTTTCAACCTCCTTGGTTCAAAATGTCGTGATTTCTCCGCAATCGAGTACACCTCCAATTGGACAAAATCAACCTCCAGTTGATCCTAAAGTTAACCCTTTGCCTTCTTCCTCATTTGTTTCTTCCTCCCCTTCTTCCTTTTCGCCTGGTGAAAGTATTGGTACTAGTAACCAGGTGGCTAAGAAGAAGAAGAAAGGGAAGAAGAAGAAGAAGAAGCAAATTCAGAAGAAGGGCAACCAAGCAACCATTGCTTTGAATGAAACATCTGATGAGAAACCCTCCATTAAGCCTCACAAAGTTCGATATCCATGTAAACTTTGTGCGGGAGAGCATCTTCTTCGAAATTGTCCTGATATTCCTCATATCTTGGAAGAATGGTGTTCTCGTCCACGTCATCCTGTGTCATCAACCTTTGGAGATCATGTTGGTGACGTACCATCAACTAGTAATAGTAAAGTTGATGGAAAGAAGGGAAAAGTTAAGTCTCCACGTAGGTTATGTGAAGGGAATCACCCCAATCACCTTTGTCCCTATCTGGATGAAGCCAAGAAAGTGTTGGATAACCGTCCTGCTTCACCGCAGTGACTTCCATATGGTTATAGGAAACTCTCCCTAAATCCTTCACTAGTTGATGAACTGACTGACCAAAATCAACAGTCGGTCGAACCCACTCTCTCTAAAAGTGAATTCTATGAGTCTATACCCGACCAAAATCAACAGGTCAAGGTAACAATTGACTCGATTTCACCTTCAGTAAATTGTACCTTTTCTGAAGAGAGTGAACACCATACCACTCAGGTTCTTTTTGTTTCTTCAGATTCAAATGAGCTTGGGGGAAATCCTACTGTTCCATCAAGACAGGAGGAAAATCCTCCCACTCTCGTAACTCAAGGGGTTAATCCTCTCGTTTCTATGGTACCCCCTCCGAGTAGTCTAGTCACTTCCTTTAATTGGAATCAACTGGCAGGATTCCACCTTCCTTCTTATGTGCCTTTCCAGATCATAGTACAATTTTGTAAAATGATTGTATCTGGCACTATTATACATGAAGGTGCATCAGTGAGTATCCTTTCCTCAACTGCTTGGCAAGCACTTGGTTCGCCACTGCTTGTGCCGGTTACACAGAATTTGTTGGGCTTTAATAGAGGAACCAATCGACTGTTAGGGATCGTTCCTCAGTTACCTATTACTTTGGGAAGGAAAACTGCTTATCTGAACATGATGGTAGTCCCAGGCCCATTAGATTACAATTTACTTCTTGGGCGCGACTATGTTTATGACATGGTGTTATAGACATTTTTGGGCATTGCAACCCCAAGCATAAAATGTCCATAAACCAAGGGCTCCTAAGTCCCTAAAAGTGTTTTTCCAACCCCTAAAGGAACAAGGTCAACTGATTACAGCTTCTCCCAGAAGTTCTCCATGAAAAACCACTCTAAACTGGTCAAAACAGGATCATTTCACCTGCTCCATAGGCAAAATGCATTGCATCTCACCTAAGTACACTGTGTTGGTGCATTGCATTTCAAAAAGCCCTTCTACGGGGTGCGATGGGCGAGAAGTGACAAATGGCAGTGTCAATCCCCGAGGTGGAGAGGCATGGAATCTTCCAGAAACTTCTCCTCTGACACATGCCTCTCTGAATTCGACCAAGGATGAGTAAGAGATCATCAACCTCTAAGTGGAAGCAAGAACTATCAGAGGGAAGACACTAATCAAATCACAAGCTGACTCATCTCCCTTACAGATATCTATATATGGATCCCTCATCCCAGAGATCCAGAGGCTGGAATTTTGCATCTTGTAAGGAATTACTGTTGGTTTCTTGAGACAACATCATAGTGTCGGGTGATCTAAGCTTTGTATGAGGTGAAGAAGGGATTACTTGCTGAGAGGATGATGTTGGGTCAGAACAACTGGTTGCAACTCCCTTGGCTCTTTCTTGATTATCAATAAAAGCTATTCAAGTTTTCCTCCATACTCTTGTGTCATTTATGTTTTATGCATTTGTATGGTCAATTTACATCTGATCCTATATTGTTTATGATTATAGATCCATGTTCTTGTATAGTGTTATGCTACTCTGATCCTACAGGTACTCTGTGAAGCTGGGCGTACAAGGAAGCAAGTAGCGAAAGACTATCAGCAGAGAGAGGAATCGAACTAGGAGATAAGCGCAAGATAGAGGTTGGTCTCCTTTATTCTTCTCTCATCTATATTTCATAAAGGAAAAACGAAAGTAGCTTTACTTTGTTTGTTTCTAAGGTAGCTACCACACCTTAGTGGGATAAGCAGTTCTGTGTAGACACTTTTCCCTGTAACACATGGGAGCTATTATTTCAACACTCTTCCGAGTGATTTGTTTCCCGCATGAAGGCAGGATTGTCACCATTGACCAGCTTTCATTTCCCGGTCCAAATATGGCTCCTAGTCAACCATATTCCCTAAATGGTCCTTTTGTACCAATGGTATCATCCCCGCCATGGGTTCATTATGTGGCAACCTGTTCCATACCTACATCGACTGACGATCAATTTAGTGATGTTGTACATCATGTACTGGGGGCATTGGAACTAGATCTCTCCTTCATGACCTCTTATGAGTTGTGACAGGGTCTCCGAGGATAGTTCTTTGTCTTGTGTCAACCTCATTAAAAAATGAAACAAGGGTGTCCGAGGATAGTTCCTTTTCTTGTGTCAACGTCGTTAAAAAATGAAACAAGGGTGTCCGAGGATAGTTCCTTGTCTTGTGTCAACCTCGTTAAAAAATGAAACATACTCGAGGATAGTTCTTTTACTATGTTAACCTCGTTAAAAAATGAAACATAATCAAGGACAGTTCCTGGTCTTGTATCGACCTCGTTAAAAAATGAAACAAGGAGTATGAGGATAGTTATTGGTCTTGTGTCAACCTCGTTAAAAAATGAAACCAAGGATATGAGCATAGTTCCTTGTCTTGTGTCAAGCTTGTTAAAAAATGAAACAAGGAATCTGAGCAAAGTTTCTTGTCTCGTGTCAAGCTCATTAAAAATGAAACAAGGTCCCAAGTTCCAAGTCGAGTCTTTGATTAGATCTCATAAAATCCTAGTTGAGTCCTTCACTTGATCTCGTAAAAGAACCTTCATTCTATCCACTTAATAGCCATGAGTAGTCTACTTAGGTGAATGTAATGAAGCTTGAGGGGCATGCACCTAATGGTAAAGTTAAGTTTCCCTGTAGGTTATGTGAAGGGAATCACCCCATTCACCTTTGTCTATTTGGATGAAGCCAAAAGGTGTTGGATAACCGTCCTGCCTCACCGCAGTGACTTCCATATAATTACAGGAGACTCTCTTTTTCATCGTGCTGGGGGCATGTAAACCATCTCAAGCATAGTTTTTTTCATTTTAAGCTTGTATAAACATGAAACTGAATCCAAGCATAGTTCCCTGTGGTTCATGCTTGTGTAAAAATGAACCCATTTCCATTTTTAACCCTCGTGATTGCCATTCTATCAGCCTCTTTCATCAGATGAGCCTTGGCTGTTTTCATCCCATTGCCACCATCCCATTGGCCGATCATGCACTTTCACTTGGTTGTTTACTCTTTTTGAGGAATAGTTGCAATGAGTGGTCTTATTAGCCAGCCTCTTCACATCAATCAACATGTTTTGAGAAGTTCCAACATCATCGAAACCAGTTGCTACCCTAGACACCACTTGTTCCTCAAAATGGAGTCCTCTTTAAGAACTTTTTAGACTCTCTAAACATGAAAAGATTGTCGAGCACTTGTCTATGCCAACTCGTTAAAGTATTGGAAATGACATATCTCTTGTATTATTTTATCCTTTTTCGGACCTGAGGGATTATTTTAAGAAAAATAACTTATAGAGTCTTCTTTTCATCCCTTTTAAAACTCTCTAAACATGAAAAGGATCAAGTTATATTTTTCATTAAACTCGTTAAAATATCATAATAGCGACAAACTTTTCCATCTAGACAAGATCGAGTTTCACTGTCGCTAGACTCATTAAAACATCAAATAGCAATGGGTTTGCCTGAAGGGTGAATTATAGAACAAGCATATGTTATCCTTCTCAAGCTTGATAAAAAATAAAGAGGTACGGGTCAGCAATGACTGGGGAAAAAGGGAAAAATCTTGAAAACTTATGGTAGCGAGTCGCTCTTGAACATGACACTTTCACTTCACCTCCATGATTGAGTTGGGTTAACGCTACCAATTAATCTCAGTGTCGCTGATATGTTCAAGAGAAGTCATCCAGTTAAGAAGTCATCCGGTTAAAGTCTCATCCGTTGCAATACCACAAACCTTCATTTTCATGACTGCCATTCCTGAACCTTGTGTCGTTAGTTCATTTTCATCTCCAAAAATCATTTACTTCGTTTCATGTCGTAGATGTGGGATACATCAAGGCCCTCCTATGATGAGTCGCTTCTTGTCGACATCAGCTCATTATCCAAGAAGTTGACTTAGAAAAACTCTTCCAGTGCTTTGAAGCTTGTTTACATCAATGGAAAGTTTCTCTTTTCCGGCGACAGGTTGACATCATGGCCTTTGACCGAAAGATTTTGCGTGGTGTTCGACATCAGATCATGTATTCACACCATCTGAAATGTACTGTAGTACCTTGAGGATCATTATCATTATCGGTGATCCCTCTCGCATCTGTTAACAGCTCACATCATTGGCTGGTAATCAGGGGATGTCTTTCCATGTTCGACCTTAGAACATCTCTTCACATAGTTTGATTTGTACATCGAGCGAAGATTGAACAAGTTTGAAGACCCCAGATCTAGTTTCATCCATCTGAGCTGCGATATATTCAGGGATACAAAAACATCAAATGTACAAAACCTCTACACAGATGGTCATCCTAATCATGGATTATGACTCTATATCTGTAGAATCACAAGTTTGTATCTGCAGACGACTATCTGATCTATGTACATGAAATGAAAATTTATAAAGCTGAGCATGGGAATGCCTCCCTCAGTTAGTTCATGAAAAATCATATTATTATGATGTATTGTATTGTAATTTATGCAGGTCACCTTCCAGTTCAAAACTTCTGATCCTCATGATAAAGCAGTTCACCCGACGTGAACATTTACGACCTCATGCTTTAGGGGGAAACTGTTATAGACATATTTGGGCACATCAACCCCAAACCTACATGTTGCTGTATTAGGGTTCATCAGCCCCTAAAATAGTTGTTTTATACCCTAAAATAACTAAGTCATCTGAATGCATCATTCCCTAAAAGTTCCAGCTAAAAAATAATCCAAAAAGTGCCTAAACTGAACCATATCTGAAAGCCCTGTGTTAGGGTGAGATGCATCTCACCTGCTACACTATCTAAGTGAGATGCATTGCAGTTTGGCCCTTTAGTAAGTGCGATGGGCAAGGTTGGACAAAATTCCAGGACAGTTTGTGAGTTGGTTGCTTGTGGAATCTTCTAGAAACTTCTCCTGTGCCGCTTGCCTCTCTGAACTTGCCCAAGGATGACCAAAGGAACTAGGAAACCATCTCCAATTCCCCTTTATTGAGGAACTAATTTCAACAAATGGAATGGCATTCATCATCCCCATTGATGACTCACCCTCTTGCAATCATCTATAAAAGGATCTCCCATCCAAGAGATCAGAAGGCTGAATTATTTTGAGTTGTAAGGAAGTGCTGCTAGTTTCAGTATTGAGATGAGAGCATTGTGATATTGTTGGTGTGTTCTTGCTGATTCATGAGGTGAAGAAGGCTTGAAGCTGGGAGGATGGCACTGGATTAGACTTCTTATGGGTTGTAATTCTCCTTGATATCAATAAAGTTCTTCAAGATTTTTCCTAATTGATTGTGTTAACTGTAAATGCATTCATTTGTTTATCATATTTCTGATTCTATGATGTTTATGCTGTGATGGATCATTATGCTTTGATAGGTCTTTATTTTTGTAGCTGTGCAGGTACTCTCCAAGCGTGTTAATTATAGGGAGGAGTTACGCGATTGACCAAAGGAGAGAAAGAGTAAGTCAGGATTCAAGTGAAAGTTACAGGTTGGTCCTTCATAATCACTTTCTTATCTGTCACTCACAGGAAAGATATTGAATTTCTTTGACTGTTGTTTCTAGGTTAGCTACCAAACCTAGAGGGTTAGTCGTTCGACAAGACACTAATTTTCCCAGAAACACCCGGTGAAGCTGATTTGCCCGGTTGGGAAGATTTTCTGAAAATGGCTAAGTGTGGGAAGAAGATGGACTTGTGATAAAATTGAACTCTGATCGCACACATACCATACTTTGACGACACAACAACATAGACCACTAAGACGAAAAACAAAGCATTACCCTTTGAGTGACTATCTCATGAAAATAAATGACAAGTGCGACACTTCAGATAGACTTTAGGACAACCGTGGCGACACTTTTGCAACAATTCTCAAGACTTTGTGTATGAGTGCAATAGGTGTTTACATGGATAGGACAACTTGTATACACAAATACCAGCCTTCGAGATCACTAGAAAAGGTTCAAAAACATGACTTAACATCCAAACATGCCAAAAGACGACAATTGATCCAACAAGCGAAAGGGAGCAAGACACTTCAAGGAAACACATGAAATGAATTTCAGTGCTTGCAACCATTCATGTAATTGAAGACATAATGATATGAAAATGATAAGCAGTCCTTCTTACTAAACTAAGAGGTTTATTTCAAAAAATATGTGCTTTTTTTCCATACCTACCCTCTAAAGGGTTATGCATCATATGGAGTCTTCATGCAGTCTCGATCTTCTATCATACTCTCGGTTCCTTGGTCTTCTTATCTGATAACTATATTTTCTGCTCAACTCCTTGAGAGTCATCTAACATGTCATCCTTCTTAATCATCTTGTCATAACCTGGTAGAATTCATGTATTTATAATTTACTCATGACAAGACGATATTAGTTTGATAAACCCCTAGTCTAAGATGATTCACTTGGATTCATAAACTAGGCTAGGACTTACTGACAATTCAAGGGAGAAGGCCCAATGACTGCGAAATTGTAGAGTTCAAGCAACCAAGGGTCAAGCTTGATCATTGAGACTGCATAGTGCACAGCTCAGGCCAGGCTGAGGAAAATTTCTACATAATCCTCACTGAGGGAAATAATTGCACAATGGCCATTAAGAGACAAAATTGCACAGTTTAAGTGGGTATTGGTTGCTACGAGATAAGGCCCTGGGTGGAAAAATTTGTGTAGTTTCAGGAGGCAAGGGGGACTGGGCAAATAAGAGGCTTAAGGGACATAATTATGTAGTTTCTGGAGATAGTGACTTCCGGTTGAGGGAAGGACACTGGAGGAAGCATTTGCATAGTTTTAGATGCCAAGGGAGGGTCAGCTTTCTGCGCTTTACATAGTTCTAGAAGGAAAGGAAAAATATTGAGGGTTGCATATGCGAAGTGCATAGCTTAGAAATGATGGATGAGGCTAGGTTGTCAGGAAACCTCCAAAATTTGGCTAAGTGTGGGATCAGTGGAGATGACGTGAATAGTAATAGGAATTGACTATGATCACATAGGAACATTGATAAAACATAGACCATCCAGAACATATGAAAACATACTTCACTTAATGCAACAACCTTTGTGGCAACTTACAACAAGTGTGGCTCCGACGATAGACTTTGTGAGGATAAAGGAGACACTTGTGCAATAGTGCGTGAAACTTTGGAAATGAGTGTGAAACATGTCTATATGATGAGAAAAACCCATTTTCACAAAGATTTCCCCTTGAAGAAAAACAAACTTCCCTTTGCATGACAAGCGATAATCCCCATGCTCGAAGATGACACATACTATATAAAGATAAAAGCATGAACGACTCTTAAGATTGAAGAAGGGAGATTGAAATCGTCAGCTTACTAATAAGTGACTAAGGAACGATCGATCAAAGGATTGACAATGTAGGTCAAAATTTTGGAAGGTGTTGCAACTACTACAACACTTGGTGACACACTGGTTGAAATCCATCTTCTCTGTCTTGGTTCGTTTTTAGTGCAGTGCCTTTGTCGGGGAGTATTGATTCATCATGTAGATTACTTTGGATTTTCCACTTACCCCATGGGAAGACATGGTCCCCTTTGTACCTTCTTAGTTGAACACAACATAAGATTAATCTAGACCACATTGTTTCGAATTGGGAAGCGTAGTTTAGCTTGCGAGCTTAAGATTTTCAGAGTATATTTTTTCATCTTTGGTGTTGCTCCTCTATCAGCAAGCTTGGATAGTACCCCGACGGAGTCATGCAGGAACACAAGCATTTCTCCACTCCCAACGAGCCTGGACAATACCCTGGTGGAATTTCCTACTTCACCTCTCTACGCAAGAAGCCTGTCTCTTGTTTCGCCTTTATTTATTGATTTAAAGAGAAATGTGCATCGAAACTTATTTATTTTGGGCGGAATCGAGATCTCGACTTATTGAGAGCAAGAGAGGTTGTTACTTTAGAGAAGCATATAAATACCTATGACTTAGGTTTTCTCATTTAGACTTTCCCCTTCTTTATTTCTACTAGTTGGATAAGCTTGAAAACACCAAAGAAGAAAAATAAGTATACGCATGAGGTTCCTAGACTGGACACAGGTTCATGGTTAGACCAAAGCTCTCCTTACAGATAGATGGTATTTTTCGTCAGAACTTCATTGGCCAAAAGATACAACCAATACAAGGAAGACAAACACAGAACTGGCCAAGCGCTATAGTGTCACAAGAGTCTTTGAACTTCAGCCACACACACACTTGGAAGCCATGATGTAGGTCTAGGCACAACACTTATTCGCATAATGGAAACAAAAAGAAAAACTAACCAAAAGGAAAGAGATACGAAAGAAAGAAAACACAAAACTAGGAAACAAAACTAGAGAACATAATGGCTAAAGAAAACAGGATGTAGAATTAGAACAAGAAAACCATAACAAACTACAGGGAATGAGTGAAAGAAAGGAAAAACTAAGATGAAGCTAATCCTACTCCTATTTGAACAGTTACAAGGTCAAGGTCATGTAAAATGAAATTTCCAGCGAATCCACCATAATTGTTCTTGACCTACAACCATAAAGATATGAAGAATTAAAACAGATAAAATGTGATGTGCAATAAAATATATAAAAACTTGAAAAACTTGCACAAGAAATGGAAGGTCTTTCGTGTAGGCAGAAATATGTGTCACAACCACTACTTTCGTCCAATCCACATGCTTACCTTTTCAATGAATACCATTTTTCAGCAAACCTAGACAGCCTCTTGTGGATGTGTCTTCATCTACAATGAGCTCCTTAGAAAGTGTGAGGAAAGATTGAAAATTGCTATATAAAACAGATCTTTCGAAATAAGATTGTTCCAACCATTCAATGATTGGATCGTAAAATTCATGATGGCCCTCTTGAAAACTTTGAAAATATGAGTTTTCAATTAAAATCATGGGATTATGTTGAGAATATTGTAGGGGAAAATAGATCTGATCATACTCGATAGTCATGTCAAGACAGTGAGGACTTGCCATAACCATCAGCGAATGCTGAAGTTCCTCACCTACATGAAAAAAACCTGAATAAGGAGATGTTTGAACAATGGAGATCAAGGGGGGTTGGAATAAATCTAATTAGATGTGTTGATGGGAAAATGATAAGCTGCATTATAATAACCAAAGACAAAGAAATGATTAGATGAGCTAATTATGGCATCAAATTCCCAATTTGCAATAAGCGAAGAAAAAACAATTTGAAAAATCTCGCGAATGCTCTAAACAATCGAACCAAGTTCCTTACGGGCTAGATATGAAAACCACCTTCCTACAACTGGTAACAAATTATACACACATCGTAGTCATCAAAAGAGTTAAAAAAGGATGATAGTACCACGAATGAATGAGGCTAGTTGGGACAGGGTGAATGGAGAAGAAATTGATTCATGTGACAACTTGTGCATTCATCACCACTCAAGGAGGTTTATGGTGTGATGAGAGGACATATTTGCAATATGAAATTTGTAATAAAACTGAGGAGCTAGCCATTAAGGGATAATTTTGATAAGTATGATTCCTTCGGGAAAAGATAGTCCTTGAGATAATCAACTTCACAATTCCATGACTCTATGAGAGATGCACATTCCCAACCCGAGTTTGATGTGAGATATTTGCATGAAGATGAATGAACTGCAATAGATTCGTGAATTCGATCATAAGTAAAATCTTGGAAATTTGAGAGGTCACACCCAGAATACCAAACATTTTTTACATGGGAATTCACATTGAGTGAAACCATGCAAATAGACAGATTATGCGAGAGAAACTAGATTTGATTTAGTTTGGGGGGCTTACCAGAGTCGCGAGATCCTGACATAACCATCAATGGAAGTTGAAGTGCCACGAATCCCTTGTACGTCCTAGAACTTTCCAGGATTTTTAGAATCACGTTTTGAAGATTTAACCAGATCATACATGGTTGGAGGATAACTACTCTTGTTGATTTCAAAATTGCTCACTGGATGGAAACCATCTCTGTCATAGATTTCACCAGATTTTTCAACTTCAACAATTATTTACCCAAGTCTTTCTTAATTATGCACTGTTAGCTGATTACTTAAATTATTTCATATATAAGCATTCCGAACCATACAAGTATTTACCCAATCGCGTGCAGTAAATAAACAAAGTAAAAGTAATGCATAACAACAAAATACCGATTCAAGAATAGATGCACAGAGTAAACTTCTCTTTATTAGCTTTCAATCCCAATTACACACTCGACTCTGCCCTGTGCACTCAACTGCAGGGTTCTGCGCACTCAGTTGCGAACTCTATTAGGCCTCTGCGCACTCAGCTGCAGAGCCTCTTACTACTACTACAACCTACTACACTTCAAATCCAACTCTAAGCTTGAACCATTCCTTCACTATTTTCTCTATCCTTTACCCTCTTTACACTTAGAGCCTCGCTCTATTTATACAATAGGCCGACAAAACTTTACATTACATTACAATATTTTAGGGTGGACAACCCTATGACTCATCCTAGACTTTGCGCTCTGCGCCTGCAATTCGCAGAGTCTTACAATATACTTGACCCAAACTTGGGATTTGAGCCCCAAAAATATGCTGCGGGGTATCCCATGCCCAATAGCCCCCCAACGCAATTATCGTGACTCGTCTCGAGTCACTCTGCTGGTACGACGATCTTGGCACAGAGCCTTTCCAACTGTGCCTGTGCTGCGTGGAGGTCCGTAGCGCAATGAGCTGCTGCTAGCTGAACCTGCGACATCCGATCTTCTGAGCCCACCATGTATGAATTGTTCCCTTACAGCTATATCGACATCTATTGCGTATGTTTATAATCCCGCACCCTGGTCCAGCCCCTCGGGTCGTGAAGACTGTGCTACAGTCGGTTAGTCAGATAGCCGACCCACCCGTATAGAGCTTTAAGTGACTACTGTTTACCTTGCTGGGGAAGGGTTCGCCATTTAGTTTACCTAGCTGGAAGGTGCCTCTGTCTGTAAACTCCTTAACCACATAAGGTCCTAGCCAGTGTATTCTGAATTTTCCTGGGAATTTGTCGAATTTACTGTCATACATCAGTGCTAAGTTGTTGACCTTGAAGGTGTGCAACTTGATATGACGGTCGTGCTAGGCCTTTTCACGTTGTTTTTGTACCTTCTGATGAAATCCCACTAGAAATCGTTCTTCCTCGAGTTCTTCTAATTGCACGAGCCTCTCTTCCAAGGCTTCGTGGTCTGACATGCATATGAGTGCTGCTATTCGTAGACTAGGTACGATGTATTCCATCGACATGACAACTTCCGTGCCATAGACTAGCTGGAAAGGTGTCTGACCCAACAATTTTTTACACATGGTTCTGTACGCCCATAATATGGCAGGTATTCGTAGGTACCAATCACTTCGCTGTGCATTACATACTTTGGTCAACGCAGTCTCGATTATTTTGTTAAATGCCTCTACTATCCCATTAGCTTGCAGGTGGTACGGTGTACTTTGCTGATGATACACATGGAACTCCTTTGTGAGTGCGTTGATGGTTTCATTCAGGAAGTGTGTTCCGCAGTCACTCATTAAGATTTTCGAGCAACAAAATCGTGTCAACACGTTGTTGAACAAAAACTTCGCAGCCGTAGCGGCCGTGCAGTCCTTAACCGACTACACTTCTGCCCATTGTGTCAGGTACTCTGTCACAGTGATGATGTAGCACACACCCGTCTTTCCTTGAGGTTTGATCAATCCCACAAAGTCGATTGCCCATTTTTCGAACGACTGTAGTGTCATTTGTGGATTTAGTGGCATCTCGTCCCTTCGTGATGGTTTTCCCGTCCGTTGACATATGTCGCAGGCCCGACAATGTGCTTTCGAATCTTGGTGTAGGGTTGGCCACCATAGCCCAACGCGAAGAATTTTCTCTACAGTCGCACGTCCTACATAGTGTCCTCCTGCAGCACCCCCATGTGCTTCTACAAGGATCTAACCTCATTCAAATTTAGGTACATATCTTCGCAATATCTCATTGTTTCCCATTTTGTAGAGGTGCCCTGCGATGACAGAAAAGTCCGCCACACGCACCACTAATTCCTTCTTCTGTTGGACTAAGTATTCCTTCAGCGCAGTCCCTATGGTTAGAAAATAGATTATATCTTTGAAGTGGCCATCTGCGACACGTACTATGAAGAGCTGTGCATCAGGTAGTCCCTCCTCCAAATTTGTTAGCTCCTCGCCTGTCTCAATTTGTGACAAGTGATTTGGTCCTACGTTTAAGCATCTCGGCTTGACGATGACTTCAAAGTCATATTCTTGGAACAGTAAAAGCCATCTGCATATGCGCCCCCCCAACATAGGATTTTTCACCAAGTATTTCAATGTGGAATGATCGGTATACATCTTGAAATGCCTGCCAAGTAAATAGTGTCAGTATTTTTGGAGCATGTACACCATCGCCAGCCCTTCGCGCTTGGTAGTAGAATAGTTTTTTTTCGACTTTGGACAGTCTCCGACTTGCAAACGCAATCGAGTGATCCATTCCCTCCGCACCTTCCTGCGTGAGTATGGCTCCCGGCACAATACACGACGCATCAACGTATACATGAAATTCCACGTCCCATTTCAGGAAGATCAGGATGGGAGTGGATGCCAGTTTCTCCTTGAGGACATACAAAATTTTCATGCAATCATCATTCCAACAATATGTAGCATCCTTCTTCAACAGGTTTTCCATCGACGCTGTTATTTGGGCATAGCTCTTGATTAACTTCCTATAGTAACCAGTGTGCTCCAAAGTAGTGCACAGTTGTTTGACACTTCGCAGTGCTTCCAAATTTAGAATAACGTCAATCTTCGCAGGGTCCACCATCAGGCCTTGTTTGCAGATCACATGGCCCAGCAAGTTTCCAAAGGGAACGAGGAAAGTGCACTTCTTAAGGTTCAACGCAATCTGGTGTCGGTGGCAAGTATCCAACATCAAATGTAAGCTCGCTAGGTGGTGTTTAACTAATCCAAAGATAGTCCAATCATCTAGATAGACCCCCAAGAATTTGTGGATGTATTCTTTGAACACGAACACCATGATGTGAGGAAATATCGCTGGCGCATTCTTTAGTCCAAAGGGCATAACGGTGTATTGGAAGTAGCCCCATTCTATTGCGAAGGTTGTTTTGCTGCTATCCTCTGGCACGATCTTGATCTAATGGTACCCTGAGAAGCCATTTGTGAATGAGTAAGCTTCCTAACCGCCAACATTCTCCAATACTTCATCTGTGAATGGTATCGGGAATGGATCGTGAACACAGGTGTCGTTAAGATTCTTGAGGTCCATGCATATTCTTATTTCGCCTTTCTGTTTTTTCTCCTGCACTACCATAGGACTCGCCTAGTCAGATTCTTCCACTGGTTCAATAATTCTGGTTGTGAGCATTTTGTCTAATTTGTTGCAGACCTTTTATTTATACTTTGGATTCAAGTGGTAAGGTTGTTTCTTAACTAGCTTCGCGTCTGATTTCAGAGTGATCTTCATCATCCCTAAGTCGCCAATGATCCCTTTTAAGTGCGTGATTTTAGTCAGAAACAAGTCTTGATATTCGTGGAGTAACTCAACGACCTTATCTACCGCAGCATCGTCCCAATAGTCCCCAAGCATTGCGTACTTCGGCTCCGCTTCTATGCCAATGTTTACTTGCTTTGTTTTTAGTAGCGTGGTGATGTCGGGATCCTGAATTGATGGTCCTTGAACCTCGCGATAGCCTTATGTTTCTGGAATATTAATATTTCGTGGGTCTTCATCATCCTCCTCCACCTGCACATTATAAAATTCTAGGGCGCTGCTTAACTGTGTCGCCCATACTGGCTGAAGCATTTCCAGTGGCTCCTGTGGTCTTTTGAAGATGGAGGCTTTTACTGCTTGCATTACATCGTCAGTAGTATCTGACCACCGATCTTCAAATGTGAATGTTAACAAAAATCCCTCATGCAAGACATCCCATTTGCCTGTACCATGTCGGAGTTTTGTCTCAGTATACCAGTTCATGGGTATGACATCTAGGGTATGGTAGAATAAGTGTACCCATTTAGGTTGTGGCTCTTCCCCGTAGACCTTGGTCCATTTTGCGAGGTGCATGCGTGGGTCATCTCGTCCATCATATTTGTCTTCTAACCATAAATGTGGTTTCCTAATTCGTAGGCGCATCATCCTTTTGCATCTGTGCTAGTCCTCAAAATTTCCTTGATGCGTACCCCACCATCGTGTGGGTGTTGTGTGTAGTGCCCATTTCAACGCATCGAGCTGTTGCTACTCTGGTACTGCGCTTTCAAATTTGCTTAGGAATTCATCCACCACTAACAATCCATCATATGTTGGCAGCTCCCTTGCCTCTGTTTTCACGCAACGCAGTGATCTAATCATCATGTTACAATTAAGCATTGTTACTTCGTGTAGCCAATTCTTCCATCACTCTATTTCTTCGTCTGAATCCGAAGTGCAGGAGCTTTCGTGCTCCCACGAGATTCTCCCATTTGCAGTCGGATTCTCCCAATCCTAGTCTCGCACAGTTATCTTGTAAGTACAATAAAGATCATCATCACTATCATCGTCGCGCACTGGTTCAGTGTAGCGCCCTCCTTCTGCCAGATCCAGTGGTACCACTATGCATAGTGACTTTTTCTCGAAGATCATTTTGTGGTTTCTTAGATTGATGACTCCATTCATATCGGTGGCCCAGTCTATTCCTAGCAGTGTGGGATAGGGATTGCTGTCATCGACAATCTCTATCACTTCAAAATCCTCTTGCGCACTCGCACCTTCAATATCAATTGTCACCCATTGCAATCTGCCCATGGGTAAAATCTTCTATTGGTGCGCCATTCGTAACTGAATAGGGGACCATTGTAACGTGGGTCTGCCCATGCGTTACCATGTTTGCTTCGGTAATACATTCACATTCGAACCCAAATCTAGGATTACCTAATCCATTTCATACTCACCAATCTACGCAGTCAACCTCATTTCCCTTCTAGTGTGCAATGCATGCTTCCCTAGTTTCTGGACTACGCGCGGTTCTCCTGACCCCGTGCACCTAGAGATCAGCTCCTGTAGTCCCTTAACTACTTTCCTCTCATGTAGCAGTTTCATGCATGTCTCTAGAAAGGTAGTAAGCATTGAAGGATCCATTCCTGGTTCTAGTTGATCCTTACTACTTGAAGTGGAGGCCTCCGTGAAGCTCTTCTTAGCTTCCATGAATGTCTCCTTTGCACGTTCTAAGTTAAACTTGGGTTCCTTTGTAGGAGCCTTGCGAGCCCACGTACTTTCCTCTGGATGCTTCCCCTTAACCTCTCCCGTGGCCGTACCTCTTCTCAGCATCATGTTTACATTCAAGTGTTCTTCGTGCGGCTCGGACCTCATCATTTGTATATTCTGAGTCGGAGGAGGTTGGAATACCCATTTTTCGCGCATCCTTGTGATCAACCTAGGACAGTCTATTATTTCATGATCAAACTAAGCACAATATGAAGATGATATCCTTGTCGGGTTGGTACAATCGCGGGCATAGTGCCCTGGCCCTCTGCAATTGTAACAAATTAGTTGTCCGCGGCCCCTTCCTGGTCCCATTCCACCTCGTCCTCGACCATGCCCCTAAAATCCAACGAGCGCCATCCTCGCATCTGGCTTGAGGGCTCACATTTTGGTTTGCATCCTATGGGCAGGGGTTCGATCCATCATTAGCTCGTAACTGCAAAAAGTGTGCTCATCATGGCCTACTGACCTGCAGAAATTAGAAAACAATTGCTGGGGTGTCTCTATATACTTCTGCAACAAATGAAAATTATCGTCATGTGTTTCCCTCCTATCTGATAGATTGCGCACCATAAAGCAGGTGCGGTGCTTGGCCCTGCCTGTGCCTTCGGTCTCAATGGATTGGCCCTCATCCTACCAAGTAGTTCGTGAACACTGGACAATGGTATTTGTTGTGGCCCTGGCCTTTGCATTTTATGCACCACAATTCCTTGCGTGCCTTTGGCCGCGGTGCCCTATCCTGCTTCAAACTTTGCATTTCCAAACACAGATTCTATAGTTGCACATGGATTTGTTGGACTCCCAACCCAGGGTCTTGTATTAGGGTCTTGTGTAATCTCATTGCTATTTCCAATGCTTCGGCCTGGGTGGAAAGTTTCTGTTGTGACAACGCCGTCCTCAAGTGCAGTGTCAGGGATGCTACAAACCATGCATGATGTTGTCCATCCATCAATGTCATATTGGCTTTGCGGATCGTACTCTTCAGCCGTTGATCCAGATCCCAGGGAGTCTCACTTGAGAGCATCACGATCTCTTTAAACCCGATGATTCATTGTGTTTCTGAATTTGGCCTGCTAAATTCCCTGTTCAGCGTGGCTTGGATCTCTGCTATCCCTGCGTTTTGGTGGTCGTTAGAGTGCTTGATATACCATGTTAATGCGCGATCCTGCAGTGCGCTCACCAATGTATTCTTCTTAGTGTTGTCATCCGTGACACCTTTTGCTTCCCATACTGCTCTTACCATGAACCAAAATTGGTTCGGGTCTTCATTTCCTACTCCTCTGAATACTGGTAGTTTGATCACACTTAGCATACTGAACCGTGGAGGTGGTGGAGGTGGAGTGGGTGGAGATGGAGGTGAGGGGGGTGAATGGTGGCGGTGTTGGTGGAGGAGGTAAACGCCGAATTCGTTGCCTTATCAAACTGACCACGCTTCTTGGAGAAACCTTGGTGAGCTCTTCCTCGCTCCCTCGCGAGGGTGAAATTAAACTACTATTTTCTAATTCTTCACCACTTCTGCATTTGTAGATATTCCTGCTCCGCATAGTTCCAAACATTAATTTATTCACATAACCCGCTTTTCACACAATAGCATCTTAATCCAAGTGTTCAAATATTTAATATACTTACCTCACGGTCCCTTGAGAAACCATCGTTCTGCCTCACTATAGCTAACAATCATGTCTACTGCAAACTCAGTGATAAATCCCCATATTATTCAGTCAAGCTAATGGTCCACAACTCACACGATCTTATCTTATGACGCGTCTAGTCTACGCAGTAATTCTAGCGTCCACACTATTGGTTTGTCGAGCCTACACCTTCCCTAGCTGTTGACTAACTTCGCAATCCACTCATACAACTCAGAAGGAAAGGATGCAAAGAAAATTTCGTGGATTTCGATATACACGTGGTGCTCCAACCACTGTTCCTTAGATACTCGCGGAGTTCTATTTTCCTGTGTCACAAACTCGTGAATCTTCTTGTTCAACCACTCTTCAATTTCCTTCTTTGTTGGGTTCCAGTGGCATGACATCAGACATCCCTTATGCAGATCCCGGTCCTAGCAACGGAACCATTTGTTGGCTTAGTGGGGCCTAACCCAGGTTCAGAAGTGATTTAGCCAAGCAAATCCCTGTACTACTAGCCCTTTCGGTAACAGTTCGCGGGGCGTGGACTAAGGTCTCACCCGAAGTAGTATGGGAGGGCGCTAGAACCAGGTTTTCACACCCTAGGGATGTTTGATATGTTTGGATTGGTACACGGTCAAACCTTCGCACTCACTGTGCTACGCGCACCAGAGGGCACCCCACGACCTACAATACTGCCTTTGCATAGTCCTAGCCGTAGCGCGACCCGTGTTATTTACCCAAATATTTCTTAATTATGAACTATTATTTGATTACTTAGATTATTTTCATATATAAGCATTCTGAACCATACAAGTATTTACCCAATTGCGTGTAGTAAATAAATAGAGTAAAAGTAATTGATAACAACAAAATACCGATTCAAGAATAGATGCACAGAGTAAACTTCTCTTTGTTAGCTTTCAATCCCAGTTACAGAATCGACTCTACCATGCGCACTCAGCTGCAGGGGTTTGCGCACTTAGTTGTGGACTCTACTAGGCCTCTGTGCACTCAGCTACAAAGCCTCTTACTACTACTACTACAACCCAGTACACTTCAAATCCAACTCTAAGCTTGAACCATTCCTTCACTATTTTCTCTATCCTTTACCCTCTTTACACTTAGAGCCTGGCTCTATTTATATAATCCCATGGTTCACAGACTATGGGTAGACCGACACAAATTTACATTACATTACAATATTTTAGGGTGGACAAACCTATGACTCTTCCTAGAATTCACACTCCACGCTTGCAATTCGCGGAGTCTTACAATATACTTGACCAAAACTTGGGCTTTGAGCCCCAAAAACATGCTGCACGGGATCCCATTCCCAACAAAAATCTTCATGAGAAACCAAAAGATCAATTGATGTGCTTGGGCATTCATCACAACACAAAACAATAAATTCATTGTCATTAGAATGGTTACTACCCAAGGATGGGGGTTGATTGAAAGAATTGATTGTATTCGATTTTCTACCGAGATTAGCATATTGAGAATCATTAAAGAATGGAAACTCATTATTTTTACATAAAATATTCTAAAACAAAGAGGAAATATCAGAAGGATTGTCACCTTTCCACTCCTCTACTCGTGTGATCTGACTGCCTTGTACCTAATCACAATTTGAACCAGAATCGTGAAAATCAAGAGAGTGTGGAAGACTAGCTGGTGGAACAGATTTCTCAAGTAGATCATGGTACAAAGAGTCATGGCCAGTATATGATAAAGGATGGCAGAAATAAAGATCAAATTTGAGACTTGAGCTATGAACAACAACATCATCTTGTAGAGTGGAGGAGTTAGTCTTTGCCATAGGCCTCATAAGCCATTCTGGAATTTCCTCCATCAAATCTGAGTCATGAAAGGTTGGAGAAGAATGAGAAGATGGATTATGAATTTGGTTCGTGGACTTTTCAGCTTTGTTACCATCGCAGAGAGGCATCCCTATCGGAACTAGGAAAGGAGGAGGACAAAGAACAGAAGGTATAGTAAATTACTCTGAAATTAGAGGTGTCTCATGATTCACAATAGTTGAGGAAGCATAAAATTCAGGGGGTTTAGGTTCACTACGTGAAGCGATATGAACCAAATGCTCAAAATCTTGTTTCAAGAATTCCCAATTCAAATCTTCCTCTGGAATTTCATAGCTAAGGTTAAGGAATTGATTAGAAAAATCCTCAACTGATTCATCAGCCTTCATTCTTAAATGATTGATTCTTTCACAAACATCTCGGTAGTTATACTTATTGAAGGCTTGATGTAGCTCCCTAAGGAAATGATGAAGGGAATGGGTGGAAGCAGGTGGTAAGGTATGGCACCACCAATTAGCACGAACTTCAAGCGTGAGGAAGAAAAGCACATAAGAAAACTCTTCATCATCGATTTCATGAGATTCACAAAATTTAAGAAAATTGGAAATGTTCTTGGTTATGGATATTCCATCCTCACCATCAAACTTTGACTAGGACAAGTGATAGAGAGGTTCATCGAGGAGTGAAAATTGATAAAGGAAAAAATTGGAGAAACACTCGAGGAGTACGATTTGTGTATGAGCCATTTTAGATAAAAGATTCAAACTAGATGCAATGGGCTCAACTTTTCATCTCGTCCTCCTTCTAGTGCAATTTTGTTGACGGTGTTGGAAATCCATCAACCAAGGGGATATCCCAGATATGAAGTCCCATTTGGACCTCACATCGTTTGATGTAGGAGTCCCATCTGGTATAAAGGTCCACTTTCCAAATCCTCAAAAATCTTCCTTAGCTCTAGCTGTCAGCACAATAGAGTAATGCAATGGTATCTTCAAACAACAAGGTGAGTGTGCTTGGTGAGTGTGTAGTGCAATTGTCTAGGTTCTATTACTGCAAAAGGGAGAGAAAAGTGAGCCTATAAGTGAGAGGTAATAGTACCATCCAGGAATAAACACATATGAACTAAAAAGGCTTGTACAACATCCAATGGAATAGTCCACATCAGATGCGATAGTCGTTAGAGCCAATTAACAAGGGAAGGTCCGTCCAACATCCAACGAAATAGTTGACAACGAGTGTGAGAGTCGTTATAACCAGTAAGAAAGGAAAGGTCTGTCTAGTATCTCATAGAATAGTCCACAAGGATGAGATAGTAATGGCAACCATTACAACACATTCCCAACAAGATGAGCACTAAAATCATTGAATTAGTTCAACTATCTTAGTACATGTGAAAGAAAACATGAAATACAAACGTTCACAAAATGGTCTTACAAACATTCATAACTCATACATGAAAATGTGCTCGCCTGAAAAGGCTTTTGTAATTAAGAAAAATTTCCAAGACACATATTTACATTGTACATCACTAACCCCAGTAGTGGGTCATTGGAGCCACTCCTTTCTCCTCAAACAACTAGCTGATCTCTCTAATGCTTTGCGGGAGGAACCAAGGTGAAAAGTCTTTTGCTCATACAATGAGGGGGTATATGTAACCAATGGTGATGCTTCTCCCTTGTGACTCTTTGACTACTCTCATGACTTTTCAACTTACATGAATCTTCATATTCTTGTGTGTCCATTATACTTTCACTTTACAATACATTTGATTTACAATACACGTGGCCCATAATGGTGATGTGGCATGTGACAAATAATGACATGAATTGACATGAAAATATTGACATGGAATGGTTTGATGATGTGGCGATGTTAAGCCTTTGTTGTTGATGAGTGATAGATATGTTCTTGGATGTGCTTTCTCTTCTCATCTACATAGCTTGATGGTGTGAGATCTTCAATGATATTTCGTCTTGGGTGGTGGTTGCAAACTTGTGTCCCTTTTCTTTCTAACAATAGGTTCACTTGCTGGTAGCTACAAGTGAGTCTCTAGGCATGATTCCATGCTAATTTTCATTATTCATCATCTCGCCATGAATTTAGAGTGTACCTATTCCTACAATTCACTCATGACGGGATGAAATCAACCCAAAAACTCCCTACTCTAAGATGGTGCATTATCATCCATGGACTAAGCTTGGGACAAGTCACAGGCTGGGAGACAAGGCTCAATGACTGCGCATTGCATTGTTCCAGTTGGAAGGGAGAGAGATTGATAACTGAGACTACGTAGAGTGTAGCTCAGACTTGACTAAGGGACTTTTGAGCACATGACTAGGCAACAGAGAGGCCTGGAAGCCAAAAATGCGCAGTTCTTGAGGACAATGAGCTTTGACATAGGGAGGAAACTAGGGGACACCTATGCATAGTTCTAGAGGCTAAGGGAGGTTTGTCTCTCTACACGTTATGCGATGCCAACAAGGAAGGGAAAAGCTTGAGGACTAAAAATATGAAATGCCTAGTTCAAGCTAGGCTAGAAGGAACTGTTGTGCAATTCTTAGAGTTGAGGAAGGTTATTAAACTTTGGAATTGTGCAATGAAATAGCTGTAGAGGACAGTGAATGTACATTGTGTAGTTCCATTCAACAAGATCACATCATTGAGAGTTGATACGTTGCAGTGCACAACTCATTAGGGTCCCGGTGAAGCTGAGTTGCCCGGTGGGGAAGATTTTCAAAAATGGATAAGTGTGGGAGGAAGATGGACTTGTGATGAACTTGAACTGTGATCACACACTTAGAATACTACGACGACATGAAAAAATAGACCACTGGAACAACAAACAAATAATTACCCTCTGAGTGACCGTCTCATTACAAGAAACGACAAGTGCGACACTTGATATAGACTTTAGGATGAACGTGATGACACTTGTGAAACAACGCTCAAGAGTTTTATGAGTGTGACAGGTGTTCAAATGGCTAGGAAAAATCATATACACAAATACTAACTTTCGAGATCATCAGAATTTTTTTCAAACATGACATCACAAACAAACATGCCAAAATACAATAATTGATCCAACAAGTGAAAGGGAGCAAGACACTTAGAGGAAACACATGGAATGACTTTTAGTGCTTGCAACCATGCATGTCATTGAAGACATAATGATATGAAAATGATAAGTGGCCCTTCTTTCTACACTAAGAAGTGTATTTCAAAAAATATGTGCTTTGTTTTCCATACCTACCCTCCAAAGGGTTATGCATCAGATGGAGTCTTCATGTGGTCCCAATCTTCTATCATAACCTAGGTTCCTTGGTCTTCTTATTTGATAGATATATTTTCTCCTTAGCCCCTTGAGAGTCATATAGCATGTCAACCTTCTTAATCTCCTTCTTTTTCATCTTGTCATAGCCTGGTACAATTCCTGTATCTGTAATTTACTCATCACAAGACGATATCAGTAGGATAAACCCCTAGTCTAAGATGCTGCACTTGGATTCATAAACTGGGTTGGGACTTAGTGACAAGTTAGGGGAGAAGGCCCAGTGACTGCGAAATTGTGTAATTTAAGCAGCCAAGGGTCAATATTGATCACTAAGACTACGCACTCTGTAGCTTAGGTTAGACTGAGGGAAATTTCTACACATGCCTCACTGAGGGAAAGAATTGTGTAGTGGCCATTGAGAGACAAAATTGCGTAGTTTAAGCGGGAAATGGCTGCTGCGGGATAAGGCCATGGAAGGAAAGATCTGTGTAGTTTCAAGAGGAAATGGGGACTAGCAATTTGAGAGGCTTAAGGGACAAAACTACACAGTTTCAATAGACAGTGAGTTCTGACTAAGGGAAGGAAAATGGAGGAATAATTTATGTAGTTTTGGATGCCAAGGGAGGCTAGGATTTCTGGGAATTGCGTAGTTTAGAAAGGCTAGATGAGGTTAGGTTGTCAGGAAACCTCTGTAATTTGGCTAACTGTGGTATCAATGGAGCCGATGTGAACAATGATAGAACTTGACTATTATCACACACTTGAACACTTAGTGATACAACATAGACCACCAAGAACATATGAAACCATACTTTGCTTAATGCAACAACCTTTGTGGAAACTTATGATAAGTGTGGCTTTGACGATAGACTTTGTGAGGATAAAGGAGACAATTGCGAAATAATGCATGAAAATTTGGAAATGAGTGTGGAATATCTCTATATTATGAGAAAAACCCATTTTCACAGAGATTCCCCCTTGAATAAAAAAAAACTTCCCTTTTCATGATAAGCGATAATCCCCATGCCCGAAGATGACACATACAATATAAAAATAAAAGCATGAACAACTCTTATGATCAAAGAAGGGAGCTTGAAATCAGCAACTTACCAATAAGTGACTAAGGAACGATTGATCATAGGATCGACAACATGCTCCAAAATACAAGTGTAGGCCAAAATTTTGGAGGGTGTTACAACTGCTACAACAATATACTTGAAGAATCCAAGAGATACATCCCCTCCTTTAAGCGAGGAGGTTTTGCGTTTTATATAAGGAGCACATTCATATCCCTTTCCTTTCTCAGTAATTTTATATCTACAATATTTCTAGTAAGGCCCTTCTTTTCAACATCTCCAACATACCTTAACAAATTTTCTTGGAGATTTGGGTCTTCCTCTAGATTTATATCTCCCACTAGAGGACTTATTTTTATTTATGTTTTGGGAGAATCCTCTTACAAACAAGGTAGCTATGTTATGATTTTCCATTTTTTTCATCTCATTTCCTCTGATAACAAAGATGAGATTATTTCATTGAAACTTAAGGTAGTTGCATTACTACATATAGAAATAACCAAGCTATCACATGAATCCAATAAAGAACATAATAAAATGATACACTTGTCTTTATCTAAAATCTTAATATCAATAGATAATAACTGAATTACCACATTATTGAAGGCATTCAGATGCTTTATCATCGAGTCTCCATCCTTCATCCTCAATTCATGGTTTTCTTTTAGTTCTCAATCAAGGATATTTTCCTCATCATCTCTAGAAAAAGTTTCTCTATCTCTCAAGAAGTTAGTAAGAATCATCATCAGATCAACAAAACGTGATGTATTTCAGCTATACCCTTTCTCCTAACCATACACATCAGGGGAAAACTGTAATTATGAAAAAATGGTACAATCATATGTACACAACATAAGACACTCAAAATCAATGAACAACATGTACAAGAGTTACATTTTCAGTTGGAAACATCATGAAGAATGAAAAATCAAAATCTTTGCTAAGGTTGAGTTAAAAAATCAACCCTTACAGGTGCACCATGACTATAAATTAACCACCTCATGACTTTTCATTTGATATTTGTGAGGGTTGCGAGAAGTCCAGTGACACAAACTTGCTTGAAAAACACTTCACCTCTTGGCATGATGAGTTGAAAATTTGAGCCTTGAGCCCCAAGAAGCCTTAATGGCAAGAGGATTGTAGCTCTAATCTAATTTATGAGCCAAACAAACGCATTGATGAGACAAAGGAGGAAATGAGTGTTAAAGAATTCTACAAATACAAGTTCATGGAGAGCCAAAAGCAAGAAGAAGTTGTGCATTGTTATGTTACCGAAATTTCTCCAAAGCGGTATAAGATACCACTGTGAGGTGAATTCCACCATTGTAGAGAGTTTCATATGCTTCTTTGAGAGAGAAATATGTTGCAAAAGAGATTGAAAAGGGGAAATCCTTGCTGAGATCTATTGATCACCATTACTCAAGAAACTCTTTTCAAGTGTCTTTGATACTTTTATTTTAACTCTTCCACCATAGAAATTAATAAAGAGGATCCTTTTCCCATACCTTTGTTGATTTGTTTTTCTTCACAAACTTGTTTTGTGTTATTTAATTTAGTTTTAGTTTAATTTTTTCATACATTGTTTCAATTAATTTGAACAATGATTTGTTCGTATGCTCATTGTAGGAAGCAACCAACTACAAGGAATATGTTTTTAGGACTCATAGACAACTAAACACACCATACAATATGTTTATTTTTTCTATCCACTTTATTAATTATTTTGCTATCTATTGTCTATTATGTAACTACATTGTATAGTTATTACCTAATGGACATGAGTGTATTATTGGTAATTTTTTCTCATACATGAAAAAATTTGATGCTATTATTGATTCATGTATATATCTCATAGGTTAGCTTACCATTACTTACCAATATGATATATTTATAATTATATAGATATATAATACTTATATTTATTAATTAGATATATATTTTTATATTTTTGTTTAATTAATATTGTATTAAGATCAATTCTAAAATCTATACAAAATAATCATTAATAACGACATTATGAAAATTCATGGAATTTAATAACTTATTTAAATTTATATTGAATGAGAGTGGATATCAATAATAAAATTAAATTTATATTGAATGAGAGTGGATATCAATAATAAAATGAAATAGAAAGATTATATATATATATCTATATATATATATATATATATATATATATATATAGAGAGAGAGAGAGAGAGAGAGAGAGAGAGAGAGAGAGAGAGAGATAATTAGATCATGCACAATAAAAAATAATTTCAACCCCAAAATGCAATTCTCATTAGTCCTTCAATAATAATTTAGGGCAACCATACTAGTGAAAATGAACATTTTACAATGCTCAGTAAAATGCCAAATCACAAGGGGAAACTTACAAGAAAAACCATTGTCTTGATCCAAAAAAATTACTAAGAGAAATAATGGCTAAAGAGGAACCTATAACTTAGCCCCTTGGAGATTATGGTTACTTGAAAACTAAAATGCTAATTGGAATTGGCCCTAAGACAATCTTGGCCTCCTTGGAGTTCTCTCAACTCTATTTTCCTGCTCTGATAATCATTCAACTTTGCACACTTACTAAATCGACCCATGGAAATAACTCGAACTCAAAAAACAAAATAAAACCCTTAACTCAGTCCTTCTCTTCCTACTCGATCTCCCTTGAATTTCTCTATAAATACCCCCCCAACAATACCTCCCCAGTCTTCTTCAGTCAATTAGAGCCTCTTGGCCCTCGATATGCCCTCTTGATCCTCTATAGACCCTCTCGGACTTTCTCAACACTCTCATCCCTTTCCATAGGACCTATTGTACCTCTTGGTCCTCTATAAGCCCTCTTGGCCCTTAAGGGGTGTGAGGCCTACTCCACCTTCTCCTCCATAAGATGCTTTATTTCCAGCCATCTTACATAGGCCCTCTTTTCCCTCAAAGGTATGAGGCCTACTTGACCTTCTCCTCCACAAGATGTTCTATTTCCAATCACCTTCTATAGGTCCTCTTTCCCCTCAAAGGGATCTGAGGCCTACTTAAGCTTCTCCTCCACAATATGCTCTTTTTCTAACCATCACATGCCCTCTCATCCCTCTACATGTTGGAGGCCTACTTGGCCTCACAAGATTCTCTCTTCTTAACCATCTTGCACATGCCCTCTCTAACCTCAAGGGGTATGAGGCCTTCTCTACCTTCTCCTCCATAAGATTCTCTCTTGCCAACCACATTCCATAGGCCCTCTGAATCCTCAAGGTGTTTAAGGCCTACTTGGCCTTCTCCTCCACAAGATGGTCTCTTTTTGACCACAAGAATGAATCACTCACCCTTGTACTTATTCTTTTCCAAAGGGTGTAATACCATGGGTCTATACAATGGGTTATCAGAATACCATGGGTCATTAGCATACCATAGGTTTTTACGTGCAAAGCCCCATCACTTAGCCTAATTTCCCCACATGTGAGAATACTCTTAGTGAGGGATGTATTCTTACAACACCACCTAGAAGTGGATCTTTCTTTGAACCGAAAACATATTTCAACCTTTAATCCACTACCACAACTATTCCATATGTCGTAAAAACAATTCGTGTTGTATGACAAGGACCCTTCTTCAAAGACACCCTACCCTTAGAAGCCTCCCACTCCTGCGTATATTCCATGACCATCTTGTACCATGACTTTTTGAACCTAAAGGTTTTCTTCCTTTGAGATTCTAAGTCTCTTTGAGGACCAACTCCCTCCTAATATTACTCACTCCCTCTGAAGCTTGACTCCCTATGACTCCATATCATAGGGCTTCTCAACCCTTAAGGTATTTTCTTGACCTTTACTCGAAGTTTATTAATTGGATATCCAATGGCTATCTGAATTGTCTAACCATATTTATCTTGCCTTTTAGGCCCCTCTTTTATCATAGAAACTTATATGGCTCTTACTCGACCCCTCCAAGCTTAGATATCTTCATAATACATTCACATCTATATCATAATGAATCTCTCAT
Source organism: Pinus tabuliformis (assembly GCA_031772625.1). Taxonomy (NCBI): domain Eukaryota; kingdom Viridiplantae; phylum Streptophyta; class Pinopsida; order Pinales; family Pinaceae; genus Pinus; species Pinus tabuliformis. Next base: position 978,748,407 of record CM062811.1, read on the forward strand.
TCTAATGTGTTAATCACTTCTCAAGGTATTATCACATTTAATGAATGAATCTCTCATCAATTTCTCTCTATCTACACATCAAGCTACAATTATCCACAAATAATACCATGAATGATCTACTCCATGTCTCACTAGGCTTGTTGAATCTAGAATTCATTTCCCATACATGTAGTTTTTGATACTTAGCCAAGTCTCTTGGCATGATTCTTTAACTAACTATTAGTACTTCCAATAGTTTTTATAGACCCTTCTCATAGATATCACATGTGAAAATATCTGATCCAGCTTCCCTAATCAGAAACCATGCTTTGATAGCATGTTACATTTTCTTGGAACTAGACTTAGTTCACACATAAGCACACACCAAATCTTCTAACAACTTCCTATTAAATTTACATAGTTAATGAACTAAAACACATTGATGTGTCTTAACTAGAAACAAATTTAGCACAACAAAACTTCTAAAATCAACAATCAGATCATGCATATTAAACACAAAATTTTAATCCCAAAACATAATTCTCATTAGTCCTTCAATAAGAATCTAGGGCTCCATACTAGGAAAAATGATCGTTTTACAATATCCAACAAATGCCAAATCATAAGGGGAAACTTACACATAAAAACCCTTATTTTGACCCACATAAGATTACTCTGCGAAATAATAGTTGAAGGTGAACCTGTAACTCACCCCCTAAAGATTATGGTTGCCCAGAAAATCAAATCTTGAACTAGAACCATCCCAAAGAAAAAATCATCCTCCTTGGAGTGCTCTTGGTCATCTCTCCCTGTTCACAACTTCTTTGAAAACCGTAAGTCCTACACACATATCAAATCAACCTAAAGAAATAACTTGACCTCTACAACAAATCCAACCATCATATTAGTCCTTCTCTTCCTACTCGTCTTCCCCATAATTTCTCTAGAAATATCCCCCACTAGATCCCCCTTAATCTTATTTAGTCAACTAGAGATTTTAGGTCCTCAATAGGCCCTCTCGACACTCCATAGGACATCTCAGCCCTACTCAATCCTCTCATCCCTCTCAGCCCCTACTCGACCCTCTTGTTATAGACATTTTTGTGCCTAACAACATGGAGCATGAAATGTCAATAATCTGAGGGATCCAAAGTCCCTAAACATGTTGTTCTTACCTTTAGAGGAACAAGGTCTGCAAACCACAGCACTGAAAATCAGTTCTCCACCTGAAAACACTCAAAAACAGGCTATTTCTGGATCATGTCAGCTGCTCCACTGAGCATCTGCGCTGAATGTCAACTGCTCCTCCTTGTACCTGCGCTGAAGGTCAAAACTAATGAAGGCTACCTGCGCTGGGCGAGATTGGCCAAGTGGCACAGTCATTCTGCAAGGTGTCAACTGCCCAGGAAGCTTCCAAACTGACACTTGGGTCAAGGAATTCACCTAGTGATGAGTAAGAGGGTCTTGATCTCCAAGTGGAAGCAAGATTCTCCAAGTGGACTCAAGAACTAAAGATTAACTGAAGTGGGAGAGGACACAAGTCAGCTTCAGGCCAGTCTCAAGATGACTCATCCTTTCTCCAAAACCCTATATATAGATCTCTCTCATGAGGTCTAGGGGGGCGGGAATTTTGTGCAAGTAAGGAAGTGCTATTGGTTTGTGTATAGATCTATTGGGTGTTTTGCTTGAAGGAGGTGAAGAGGAGATTTCTTTCAGCTGGGAGGTGTTGCTGGATTGGGCCCATTGTGGTTGTAACTCTCTCAGAACTTTACTTCTATTATCAATAAAGTATTTGAGGTTCTTCTATATGCATGTGTCTTTATGATGAATAGATGCTTGTATATTTGATTTATGCTAATCCTATAATCGATTATGGATGTATGCTTCTTGTAGTTTCCTTTTCTTGTGCTTTTACAGGATCTGTGTGTAGCTGGGCTGGTGAAAGGATAAAGAGCTAGGAGCAAGTGGCAAGGAGTGAAGACTGGATCGACTATTAGCGCAAGATAACGGTTAGTAGATCATCCTTTTCTTCCCTCTCTCATCTCATAAAGAAGAAACTTTGAATAGCTTTGCATTCAGTTGTTGCTGGAGTACTATCACCTTCAGAGTGGGATAGAGGCATTCTGCATTAGATACTTTTCCCCCCAACAAATTGGCGACTCCACTGGGGAGCGTATCTTGTTGGTTTGTTGTGTTTCTTGCTATTCATTTCATAAACAAGGAGAGTACCGAATCGAACTGTGTTTGAATCTATCAAACACAAAGTAGAGGGCAGCTACTCTAGCTCAGTTTCTGGGCAAGTTTATGATTTGAAGAGCTGATCCACAAGGACTCTAATAAGCTCTTAGTGATAGCTTTTCATCCTCCTTTACATCCCTTAGTGTGTCCTTGACTGATAGCTTCTGATTTGAGCAAAAACTGTGAATTTTTGAGCAATCTGTGACCCGGAAACCAAGACGGACGAAAGTCTCGTTCTTCATTGCAGGCTGTACAAAGGCAGTCTGCATTTCAGCGCAGTTCCTGAAGGGGCTACCTGCGCTGAAGGTCAAACAGGCAGTGTTACACCTGCGCTGGACCAGTCTTGGCTTGAGTTACTGAGGTTTCCTGCTGTGTCTTGCCTTGTTTTCACTGTTGTTTTTGCTGTTTGTTGCAAGTCAGTAGGCCTATCTGAAACCATCTTCCTTTGTCATTATTCCGCCTCAGTTGTATAAAGAAACTGTATTTGTTCTTTTGTATTTCTTGTGTCATTTACAGTTTCCCATAACGAAAGTGAACCAGTCTTGCATTGACCTCTTAGATCTAGACCTGTGATTAAGTGTCGTTCTGATCTTAAGAGTTAGTTTATTTGCTGTTCATAGCTGATTGAGTTTGTCGCTTTCGTTATATGGTTTGAATTTATATATTTCTAAGTGTCGAAACAAGTGAATCATAAGGTGTCTTTCGATTTTGGACGAACTTGTTTGCTTTCGCTTGAAATTGAATTCAAAGTTATACAACAGCTTTCTTTTTGCATTTCATCAACATTAAGAAAGAGAAAAGAAATACTTGCATTGTGCATGTACATTATGACAGTTTGCATGTTGATTTAGGAAAGTGCATTAGTGTGTGCTCTATGATCTGTGTGAAAAGGTGTTATCTTCCTTCTCCCTCAGTAGTTAAGGTTTTCAATGTTGAAAGATTGAAAAGCTTGCTTATCATCTTAGATTGCATTTAGGAGTGTTTCTATACATCTCGTGGTGATCCATAAAGGCAAACTGCTAAACAAGATCAACCTTAAAATAAATTGAATTTACATAACAACGCATTGAAACATAACGCAAACATCTAGAGGTCTAAGCTAGAGACGTGTTCCGGCGTCGTTAAACGTGATATCTTAGCGTTGAGTGGTTGGGTGATTCCTCCACGGTGAAGCGATAAGTATCAATACGGACTTGTGCTCCCACGTACCGTCGCGTATATATTGGGAGACCCCTATAGGATCAAAGCCTTTATCAATAGGAAACCGTGTCGGCCGCCCTACTGATCGCAATGCAGTGAACACAACATTCACGAAGATTGACCACTCGTACCGTAAAACGTATTCTGTGGTTTTGCGAAAGGTTTGGCACACCCTCTGCCTAGAACTACAGAGCAGTTTCTTTTGGCCTTTTTCAAACTCTATAACTGAAAAAGTCCATCCGAGCATTTGTCACTTCGGGCTCGTTAAAACATCGAAGGAGACTAGAGTCATCTTTAGCTTTTTCTCGACTCTTTAAAAGTGAAAAAGCAAGTTGTGTCTAAGCGTCGTTATAAAATTTATTTTAAATGGAACATAATCACCTCCTATTCCCGCGTTGATCTTTAAGTTGAGAGCATGGAACGCCCCAACCAAGGAACTCCACATGATGGAAGTCCTAGTCCATTCTCCTCTTGGGGAGAAGTTGGTGCGCCCCACATGGCCACATTGTCGCTTCCAGGACTGACAATTGGCCTGCCTGTTTGGCTATTCTCAACTAGTGTAGTTCAGAACACCATGGTTCCTGCGCAGTCGAGTCAACAGTTAGATGAGTCTAGAGCATGCCACCAACCTTCTACTTCCTCTAACCCTTCCTCCGATCCTTCATCTTCAAAAGGTAAAGCTGGCAAAAGCCAAGCTCCCACGGAGAAGAAGGAAAAGAAGAAGAAAGAAAAGAAGAAGAAGGAGCCTAAGGCGACTGGGGGCAAGCAAAAGACATCTAACAAAAACCCACACACAGCACAGACCGGGCCTAAATCGCCATGTGTCATATGTAGAGGAGACCACTTCCATAGAGATTGTCCCTGTATTCCCCGGATACTAAGGGACTGGTCCCCTCGTCTGCACAATTCGGGAGCATCAACCTCTGATAGCCATGTTGATTGCTTACCGTCAACCAGCGAAAGTGAAGGTTCAAGACAAAGAGAGGGACCAAGATCCCCCTGCAGACTATGTGAAGGTGGTCACGCCATCCACCGTTGTCCCTTCTTAGACGAAGCGAAGAGAGTTTTGGAAGATAGTCCGGTTTCTCCGGTAATACTTCCTCCTGGATAGAAAAAACTCGTGCCAAGTCCTTCGTTGGTTGAAAATACAGCTGGCCCTCTCAAGTGGTCAGCTGAAGCGTCAGTCATTGAAAATGAACCTACTGAATCCAGACTAGACGAAAGTCTAAAGGTCGATACGGCAGTTGACCCGGTTCTTCCTTCAGAGGTTTCATCCTCAAATGACACCGTCACTGAAGATTCATCTTCGAATGACACCCTCACTGAAGAGAATAAGGATGACACCATCCAGATTCTTTTCATTAAAACAGATTCTGATGAGCATCAGGGCAATGCGCCCATTCCTTTATCGCAGGAAGGAACATCGTCAGGATCGTATCCGGCCGTGTATTCGGTCCCACCACCAAGCAACCTGGTTGTGTCCTTTGATTGGAACCAACTGGGCAGACCCCGGTTACCAGCCAGTATACCATTCAGAATCATAGTCCAAATTTATAGAATGGTGATGGCTGGAACTATCATTGATGAAGGGGCATCTGTGAGTATCCTTTCCTCTGTTGCTTGGAAAGCACTGGGTTCCCCGGCGCTTTTACCTGAGATAAGAAATCTCTCGGGTTTTGATAAAGGAACCAGTCGACCATTAGGGATCCTCCCCAATGTGCCTATTACATTGAAAGGGAAGACCGTTAATTTGAATGTGATGGTCGTTCAAGGACCCTTGTATTATAACCTACTCCTTGGACGTGACTATATATATTGCATGGGAGCTATAGTCTCCTCACTCTTTAGAGTAATGTGTTTTCCACACGAAGGAAGGATGGTCAAGCTCGTAGACCAACTTTCATTTCCGGGATCACGCATCGCAAATAGTCAAATACCAATCCTCAATGGTCTATTCACCCAAGAAAGGTCTCCACCCCCAGTCCTCCTTCCCGATGAATGCGAGTGATTCGGAAAGATAGAACTGGAACCCAGGGGGCATGCATCCTGGTCTGCCTCGGGCAGAAGAAACCTTGGGTATAAAGTAGAATTTCCGCGAGAGAATATGACTAGTTCGTACCTTGTCCGTGGATGGAAGAGGGGTTGTTCTAGAATAGGATTCTTTTGATAAGGTTACTTGTCTGACAAAGGTCATTCAACTTTGTCTAAACAGGTAGGCTACCAAGGAAAGAGATTCTATTGCGGCAGCAAATGGTAACCATCTTTGGGTAAAAGGCAAGCCTCACCCATTAAAACTAATGTTTTAGAGGATAAGTAGGGGCAGCCTCCAAAGAAGGGGATCCCTTCGCTGCAACAAGTAGTAACCATCTTTGAGTAACCTAATGATAGACATCGCCGAAGAAAGAGTTTCATTTGCGGCAGCAAATAAAACCATTTTTTGGGTAACTAGAAAGAGGCAAGCCTCACCCTTTAAAACAAATGTTTTAACGGATAAGTAGGGGCAGCCTTGAAATTATACCTCATACCTGGGGGCATGCAAACCTTTTGGAGTGTAAGCTAAGAGCGGTCATTGATCGTTTCCTAACTTACATAAAGGAAGGATGAGGGGCAAAGGTAAAAAATTGCCAAATTTAGAGCATAGCTTATGTGAGGTGCAAGCTCTATAAAAATTGGAATCTTGCAGGAAGACATTTCTTATCCTATGATTGGTATAACGAGCAGTTTTAGCATAAATTTCATGCTCGTTAAAAAATAAACGCAAGATCCGAGAAGTTTTAGCGTCATAGTTCATGCTCGTTAAAAAATAAACATAAGATTTCGAGCAGTTTTAGCATAAAGTTCATGCTCGTTAAAAAATAAACGCAAGATCCGAGCAGTTTTAACGCGGTCTTCATGCTCGTTAAAAAATAAATAAAAGCAGTGAGCAATGTTTCCTCCAAAGTTTAAGCTCATTTTTATCTAAAAAAAAAGAACCTATTCCGGTAAATAACCATTGTGATTGTAAATTTATTAGCCATAAAAGCCTTGGTTGTGTTTGCACCCGCCACCTCCATTTCATTTGGCCAATCGTTCACCTCCATATGATTGTTTACCCATTTTGAGGAACAGCTTCGAAGAGTGATTCCACTTAGCCATCCTTGTGACACTGCCGTGATTGGAAAATTCCAACCTGTACCTGGAATCTGCTGCTATCCCTGTTTATCACTCGTTCCTCAAAAGACGAGTCTTCTTTGAGCTCTTTTCATCTGACTCGAAAAATATGAAAAGTTTGCCGAGTTTTGGCCTTCCAGCTCGTTAAAAGGACCGGAAGAGCTATCCCTCCTCTAGATTTTAATCTTTTTGGACCCGAGGGATTATTGCACAAAAAGGTCGAGCGCTTGTTTTATTCGGCTCGTTAAAGTTATCGAAAATTCATCCCTTTTGTATTGTTTTATACTTTTTCGGACTTAAGGGATTAGATGACGAAAAAGGAATTTTGGAGTTAACTTTCTGTACCTTTTCAGACTCTCTAAAAATGAAAAGGGCCGAGTTGTCTTTGTCGCTAGACTCGTTAAAATGATTAAGTAGCGACAAACTTGTCTTTAGACGAGAACGAGTTTCCCTATCGCTAGGCTCGTTAAAACATAGCGATGGGCTTGCCCGAAGGGTAGGTTATAGAACAAGCATATGTTATCCTCCTCAAGCTTGACAAAAATAAAGAGGTACTGGTCAGAAATGACTGGGGAAAAATTGGGAGAACCTCAAAGCTTTGATGGTAGCAAGTCGCTCTTGAACATGACACTTTGTCCTCTGTACCACATCGGGTTGGGTTGTTTCATTCACCGGTCTCATCACCATGGTCCTCGCCAAACCATCCGTATTTGGGGTAATGCTACCGATCCATCACATTAGTGTCATTATATGTTCAAGAGATGTGTTCAGAAAGAGTCAACCGTGTCCCATCCACTGCCATACATTATCCTTCATCCACCCATGATCGCCACCCTGAATCATATCTCACAGTTTGTTTTCACCTCCACTAAAGTCATTAGCTCCATTCCGTGTCACTGATGTGGGATTCGTTAAGGCCCTCCTTTGACGGATCGCTTCTTGTCGACTTCAGCTCATTATCCAAGAAGTTGATCTAGGAACACCCCCCCCAGTACTTTGAAGCTTGCATGCCTCAATGGCAAGTTTCTCACTTCCGGCGACAGGTATACATCAATGACCTTCGACCAGAAGATTTTGCGTGGTGTTCGACGCCAAGTCCTTTATTCACACCGCGTGACTTGTACTGCAGTACCTTGAGGGTCATTGTCATTATTGGTGACTCCTTTCGCGCTTGTTAACGATTTACAGTATTGACCGGTAATCAAGCGATGTCTTTCCATGTTCGACTTCAACGCAATTCTCACATGGATCGACTTGTACTTAGAGTGAAGATCGAACGAGATTGAAGACCCCGGATCTAGTTTCATTCATCCGGGCTGCGATATATATTCAGGATATAAAGACTTTTGATATGTACATCATTACAGCAGATGATCATCCTACTCAAAGGATAATAATTTCAGCAGAGAGTTATCAGTCTATCATCAGACGGTCGTCTGTTATATGTACCAAAATGAATTTATAAAGCTGAGCATGGGAATGCCCGCCTCAGCTAGATCATGAAAGAAGAATGAAAAATAATGTATTGTATTGTATTTTATTGCAGGGCACCTCTCAGCCGATTGAATGAACTTCAGATCCTCCTAATAAAGCATTTCACCCGATAAACGACCTCATACTTTAGGGGGAAACTGTTATAGACATTTTTGTGCCTAACAGCATGGAGCATGAAATGTCAATAATCTGAGGGATCCAAAGTCCCTAAACATGTTGTTCTTACCCTTAGAGGAACAAGGTCTGCAAACCACAGCACTGAAAATCAGTTCTCCACCTGAAAACACTCAAAAACAGGCTATTTCTGGATCATGTCAGCTGCTCCACTGAGCATCTGCGCTGAATGTCAACTGCTCCTCCTTGTACCTGCGCTGAAGGTCAAAACTAATGAAGGCTACCTACGCTGGGTGAGATTGGCCAAGTGGCACAGTCATTCTGCAAGGTGTCAACTGCCCAGGAAGCTTCCAAACTGACACTTGGGTCAAGGAATTCGCCTAGTGATGAGTAAGAGGGTCTTGATCTCCAAGTGGAAGCAAGATTCTCCAAGTGGACTCAAGAACTAAATATTAGCTGAAGTGGGAGAGGACACAAGTCAGCTTCAGGCCAGTCTCAAGATGACTCATCCTTTCTCCAAAACCCTATATATAGATCTCTCTCATGAGGTCTAGGGGGGCGGGAATTTTGTGCAAGTAAGGAAGTGCTATTGGTTTGTGTATAGAGCTATTGGGTGTTTTGCTTGAAGGAGGTGAAGAGGAAATTTCTTTCAGCTGGGAGGTGTTGCTGGATTGGGCCCATTGTGGTTGTAACTCTCTCAGAACTTTACTTCTATTATCAATAAAGTATTTGAGGTTCTTCTATATGCATGTGTCTTTATGATGAATAGATGCTTGTATATTTGATTTATGCTAATCCTATAATCGATTATGGATGTATGCTTCTTGTAGTTTCCTTTTCTTGTGCTTTTACAGGATTTGTGTGTAGATGGGCTGGTGAAAGGATAAAGAGCTAGGAGCAAGTGGCAAGGAGTGAAGACTGGATCGACTATTAGCGCAAGATAACGGTTAGTAGATCATCCTTTTCTTCCCTCTCTCATCTCATAAAGAAGAAACTTTGAATAGCTTTGCATTCAGTTGTTGTTGGAGTACTATCACCTTCAGAGTGGGATAGAGGCATTCTGCATTAGATACTTTTCCCCCCAACACCTCTTGGCCCTCTTAGTCCTCTTAGTATTTCTCAGCCCTCTTGTCTCTCTTGGTCCTCTTGGCCCTCTCCATAGGCCTTCTCACCCCTCCACAAGACCTCTTGTCTCTTAAGGGGTCTAAGGCCTAATCGACCTTCTCCTCCAAAGGATGCTCTATTTCTAATAACCTTCCATAGGCCCTTTGAACCCTCAAAGGTTTTGAATTCTACTCAACATTCTCCTCCACAAGATGCTCTCTTACCAAACACCTTCCATAGGCCCTCTTTGTAAAAGGGGTTTGGGAACTTCTCGACCTTTTCCTTCACAATATGATCTCTTTCCAACCACCACAGGTCCTCTCAAACCTCCAAAGGTTAGTGGCCTACTCAGGTTCATAAGATACTCTCTTGCTAACCACCTTCCACAAGCCCTCTCTACTCTTAAGGGGTTTGAGGGCTACTGAACATTCACCTCCACAAGATGCTCTCTAATTGATCACCTTCCACAAGCCATTTTGGCCCTCAAGGGGTTTAAGGTTTACTCACCCTTATCCTCCATAAGATTATCTCTTGCTAATGAAACGAATGGATCACTCACCCTGGATCACTCACCCTGGATCACTTACCAAAATACCATGGGTCATCATAATACCATGTATCTGTACCATGGGTTATCAAAATATAATGGGTCATCAAAATACCATGGGTCTATGGGTGAAAATCCAAATCACTTAGCGCATTTTCCACACATGTGATAATACTTCAGATGCTACCCAAAGCATTAACATTGTGCTTGTGTGAGACCCTTTGGCACTATTCTACACTAAGAGACCTTTCTAATGGTGCAAAAATCACATCAAACAGAGTTTGTCTACAAAATTTATGCATCTTTTAAGTTGACCTACCATGTTGACCACCATGATATGAGAGGATTCCATGTTAGGCCCCAATACTCTAGAAGGTCCAAAATTCTAACTCTAGTTAAGGGTTGAGGAAGTCAAATATCACCCCCAGTTGGCTATTGGGCTATATTAAATACCAAGGTGCTAGGATAAATAAGAGTGTCATTCTATGCTATTCTATTGTGTTCCATAGTTGAGTAGAGAAATTAGGAATTGAAAGTTAGAGTAATTCTTCCATTTTTCTTGCATATTTCCATACAATAGAGAAAAGTGTAGAGAAACCTGAACTTCTAGGTGGGTTTTCTTATCTAAAGGTTTCCTAGGAAAAAAATGGCATTTATTGTTGATGGTGTGTGTTTGTTTCTATTCTACATTTATAACATTTAAAATAATTTATTTTTAAGCATAAAAATAATAAATAAATAACCATTAGGGGAATATTGAGGTCTAAAATGGGCCTCCTAAGAAAAATGTACAGCGGTCAACCATAATAAAATTTATAAGAAGCAATAGGATTCAATATGATGATGTCAACCCGGTGGATGATTCACCATTTTTGGAGTAAAAGAGTAAAAAGATTAAAAAATAATAAAATAATAAAATAATAAAACTACTTTTTCAACTCGTAATTTCAACTTATCTCCCTAAAGTTTTACTCAAATTTTGAGCATGAGTACTCATTGGATGCAAAATTTAATTCCTCATCCAAGGAGTACCCATGTTGCATAGTTGTGATGGACCCTGCTACACGAAAAATGAGAAATAAATGAAAAAATGTGATTGCAATAGCATTTTCCATGTATTTCTTATTTTTCGTGTAGTAGGGTCCATCGAGAGTATGAAACATGGGTACTCCATGGACGAGGAATCAAATTCTGCATCCAAGGAGTGTTTCCACTCGAAATTTGAGTAAACCCATAGGGAGATAAGTTGAAAATATGAGTTAAAAAAATAGTTTTTTCTTTTTTCCCTCTAAAACTTGATGATATAATCTAATCTTATTTTATTATTTCCACTATTATTTGATAATTTCCTTAGGAGGCCCATTTTAGAACTCTAAATTCCCCTAATGCTAAGATCTAAAGGGAATTAACATTCATACTAAATATTTTAGCAATTTTATCATATCTATTGTGATGAAATATTCTAATGGAATATCCATGATAGTTCACAAATCATAAAGCGATTCATTGGTCAGATAGATTATGAGCCTTTCATACCAAATAACCAACCTATGATAAAATAGTTTTGTTCCATAACCTACTTATGTTTTAACATGATGCTTAGCCCCGTAATGCAAATGGAATTAACTACCAAATAATGCATCAATTCTAAAGTGATTCACTGATTAAATTGGCTATGAGTCTTTGTTATTCACCATTCAAACTATGATAAAATATAATGGGCTACATAGCTTGTATATGTCTAACTATACTGCTTAGCCCCATAGCATGGACGAACTTAATTGGAAACCAATGAGTAACCTTTAAATTATTCATTTATTAGATTGGTTATGAGCCTTAATTACCCACCAACATATGATCAAATTTTATGGTCCCCATATCAAACCCATGCCTTATCATGTATCCACCTATTTTTATGGAATCAATTGACACAATTATTTTCAAAATGCTCAAATGACCATCATACAAATTATTTATTGTCATCGGTTCTTTGGAAGCATGTCTAAAGAGAACTTCCCAACAATTTTTAACACCCCCATGCTTCTTTCCCTCAAATAAGGAGTTTGAACACACCTCCCCTCTCCTAAAAGATGATTGAACATTGAAAAGTGGATAAAAATATAAATTTATCAAAAATCATGCTCTCTTGAGTAGAGTTTACAGAAGTTGTACAACTATACCTTCTTAAAATCCATTACCAACTACCTCAACCAACTCGTCATGGTATAAAAAGAGGTTTAATGTTGGAGGGGAGGCTAGAAATAACATATTTTTAGAGTTAACATACTAATATCCTCATGCTAGAGTATTCAAGAGGTGATTATTTCTTGAGTTTTTATGGCATGATACCCACAGTTTATTTATTTATTTTTAATTTTTTAATCTATATATATATATAGATATATATATATATATATATATATATATATATATATATATATATATATATATATATATATATATATATATATATTTATTTATTTATTTATTTTCTGAATCATGTCTTATTCTCTTTGAGTTGAGGTCCAAAATTCATTAGTTTTCCTTAATCTCTCACTTAGATAAGGGTTGGTATCTTGAAGAAATATTAAGCTGATTGGGATCAAAGGAACCCAAATGATAGTTGTCGAAAGTGTTGGAAATGAGACATTAGGTAAAATTCTATATTTCTATTTTTCATCAATAAAATGAAGATCTCTCTTCTTTCCCTCCCCCAAAAATAATGTTCTTATGTAGCAATTGATCTAAATTTGTGTTTTTTTGTGGAAATATATTCCTTGATTTGTTAGTTATAATTCACTATATTTTACTTGAATTAATGTAACCATTTTCATTATGAGAGGTTGTCATTTTTTGTATGTAGATTTTATGTTATTAAACTTGCACCTTAAAAATGATAAGAAACCTATAATTATAGTTCTCTTCAAGGGGGGAACCTCATGTTACAATGGATATCATGTACATGTTGGGTGCAACCCAACTTGGCCTAGATTTTGATGAAGACTCCGCATTTTGGGGAGTAGAGTGCGAAGTAAAGGATGAATCGGAGTGTGAACTAGACCAGGCAGTAGATATACCGCACAATATATGGGCTTAGGGGTGGGCCGAAGCCCCTCCTTTTTGTTAAAATAATGTAATGTTGTAAATGATGAATGGTTTTTGACCATAGTAGCTTGTATTAGGGGAGTCCATAGTTTATGGACAATGGTATTATGATGATATATACCTTGATGTAATAGTATATATATGGATGAATAATAAACAAGGAGAGAGTCTTGAAGAATCACACCATGTATTGAATGGTTGTATCTTTGTGAGTTGTGGTTTTGGGCAAGAAGACAAGGCTTTGTAGCTAAGTGTGCAGAGGCTTGAGTCCGTAGATGAGCGCGTGGATTGCCTACAGCTGAGTGCGCAGGCCACGAACTGTTTGTTGTACAAATTCTCTATTTTAAGCAATAGTTCTTATGGACACAGTCCCACATTGGGATGAACCACAAAAAAATCTGTCTTCATGTGTTTATTTGCTTATTATATGTGGTAGCATAACAGTTTATTATAGTTGAACTTTATTTCACTACATTAATATTTTGTGGATGTATATGATATGTTTTAAGTGATGAATGTAATGTGGAAAAGTAATGTATGAATGTGAAGTAATTTATGAATGTTAAGTATAAGAAAACACAAAAATACCACATCTCCGCATCCCTCAAGGCTGCAAAAACCTGGTTCTGCATCCTCCCATAGTCACTTTGGGTGAGATTGCAATCTACTTGCAGGTCGTTGCCAAAAGGGCCAGTGATTGAGGGTTTTGTTGGTGCATAGTAAAAGATTGAACCTGGGTCAACCCATTCATAACCAACAAATGGTTTCATTGTAGGGATCGAGATCTGTTTGAGGGATATGTGGATGTGGCATCCATCGAAGAAGGAAATTCAAGATTGGGTAGAACAGAAGGAACAAGAATTTGTAGATCAAGAGAATAGAAGCCCTCATCTGTCATCTAAAAGGTGGTTACAAAAGTATATTTTCGAATATCAATATGAAATTTTCTTTGGTTCATTTCATGTTGAGTTGTACAAGTGGATATCAAGGTTTACTGAGATAAAATATTGTTTTAAAGGAGATGAACCTAAGGAGTGGACTCATGAATTGATACAATGACTCAAGGAGACCGACAATCCGATCAGATCCGATCAGATCATTCGTAGACATTAAAACAACACTGGTAATTTTTTTTAAGAAACCAACGTTTGAATCACAATACATCACAGAGTTAAAAGAAATCAAACAAAAGCCTACTAAGACCATTTGGGAATTCGATCAGAGATTTAAGGTATTATTGGATTAGGTAAGCTTCAACATATCTTCACAACAACATAAGGAATGGCTAATAGGTACACTGCTACCACATATTATATTGCCTTTGACACAACAGAAGATAGAAACTCAAGCCAAAGCTCTAGAGCTGGCGATGAAATTAGAATATTTGTCTATAGGATATACCAATGTAGGTATGCAACATATTCAGAGTCAGCTGGAAAATTTGACTATGTAGTTACAAGATATGAAGAAAAGAAAAGAAGTTAGAGAAGAAGTGTGGCGTACGAAGTGAAAATCAAAAGGCTACTCTAAAGAACAATGCCCTCTCTTCATATATTACATGGCCAGAGGAGCATCGAATCCTGTGAATGTCAGATCCAACCTACGGTGCAAGATATGAAAAAATAGAGGCAAACATGATCAGAAGATTGTTATTTATTACAAAAATATGTGTAGACTCCTAGGAACCTATATTGCCAGTTCTTTAAATCGATAGGACACGATGAGAACCATTGTCAAGCTGATGAACTAATGATGGAGAATGGTGCTGACACTTATAGAATGCAAGCAGAAGAAAATGGACATGATTACAATGGAAAACGTAATGGTCAAGGTAGTAGAGCTGGTTGAGGATTAGGACAAATTATTTGTTATAATTGTGGCCAACCATGACACTTTGCAAAAGACTATCAGACTCCCACTATGACATGTAAGTATTGTAAATATTTTGACCATGTAATTGAAGAATGTTCGGTACTTATGGAAAAAATGCAAGAAAATGGAAACCAATAGCCGACACAGAATATCCAAATGATGACTACCGAAAGAAGAATTGATGATCCCTGAATCAATATTGTTACAAGAAGTGGAGTTGCGACCTGAAGATGTATGGGTTATAAGGACTATTGAAAGATCTCCCGTCTTTGATATTCAGAAGAAAAAAGAATTTTTTATGGAAGTGTTGGAGCTTCAACATCTAGTGCACAACAGAAACATAAAAGGATCAGGATTCAACGAACCAAGTATGTATTTTAAAGTATCTTATGCAAAATTATATGAAGTTATTAAGAGATCAAATGTTTGTAGAAGGACTTTAGGAATTGATAGATTCATGTGAATCTAAAGAAATGTCGGGAAGTGAGTTGCACGAAAATAACAATCTACATCAAAAAAGAGAACATGAATAGAAATGAGGTTTAGTGCACAGATAGGATACTATGAGATGGGTCACATTATTTTAGACCTGTGATCTGAGGCTAATGTTGTGACAAAGCAGACATGGGAGTTAATGGGTAATCTGAAGCTTCAATGGTCACCTATTCAGCTAAGGATGGAAAATCAACAGAAGATCTTCCCCTTAGGAAGACTATCCAGTGTAACAGTAGACATCGAAGGAGTTCGCACTACAACTAACTCTGAAGTAATATAAATTGTGGGTGACAGTAACCCCTATCCTGCATTGCTTGGACTTGATTAGAAATTTGTTAACATGGCTATAATTAAGCTAAAAAAGAGACAAATGATATTCGAAGGGAATAATATGAGAGTAATTGTTCCCTTGGATCCATCAAAAGGAGAAAGGTATACAAAGCTAGTTATAGGAGAATACCGTACAGCTGATATAGATAATATCTATCAATTGACAAAAAAGGGATAGGATTTTGTTAACCCTATTGCAAGGGGCAAGCTAACTTGGGAACATGACAGTTCTTGTGCATCAGACTCAGAAGAAGAATTGGAGAATTGGCAGAACATGTTACATGAAGTATCTACAAAGCGATGTGCAAGAGTTACTAAATCAGTTCACTGCATGACATGTGAGGTATGTAACTTGCCTTCTTGTGATGGCTTGGGTGTTGTGAATATTTTTCTTAATAATTATGAGGAACAAGTTCCAGAAATTCAAAGATTGTTATATTTGGATATAGCCCTAAAAGATACTCCTGCTAGATGGTGGGGTACACATAAAAAGAATATAGGAGGTTGGCTAGAATGTCAAAGATTGATGCGGATACGATTTGGTCAAATAAAAACATAGATGGATTTGAAAGATGATGGTGAAACCAATCCTAGGGAGAATATCCAGTTATGTACTACAACATGGAAGGAAATTCCACAACAAGAATGGGTAGATGGGTTCATTCATACATTGGAGACAATTCCTCATAATGGTACCTAGAAAAAAAGTTTCGACATAGTATTGTGAGATGGAGATATATATGGTTGAGGGGTTTATATTGAAATTTAGCTTTGAATATGGTTTTCCATACATAGATTCAACCCTTCAAACAATTAAGAAGAAGATCTTTGAGAATACAACTCCAAGGACATGGCAACAACCTGATTAGGCTACGCAGATAAAACATGCACTAGAATGCTATAACATTATTGTAGAAGAAGAAGAAGATCCTCACAGCATTGACATAGCAGAATCAGAAGGACACCACAAAGTAAATGGATCTAAGCCAGAGACACTAGATATAACAATTCTAGTGAAGACAAAGAAGGTAACTATAGGATCAAAAGAGGAACTGAAGTTTGAAACTATAGGAGATTATTGGGATGAAGAAATAGTCAACAAAGTGACAGAATTTCTTCATGAATATTAGGATCTGTTTCCGACTAATTTTTTGGAAATGAAGGGTATAGTAGGATATTTAGGAGTTATAAAGACCCCCCTTAAGCCTGATGTGAAGCCAATCAAGCAAATACCTTATAGATTGAATTCGAAATATAAGGATAAAGTAAAATTTGAGTTGGATAAGATGATAGTGGTAGGAGTTATCGAGCCTGTGGAAGAATCAGAGTGGGTAAGTCCTATGGTGGTACAAGAAAATAAAACTCAAGGATAAATCAGGATCTATGTTGATTTGATGAAGTTTAATGATGCATGCTTACATGATCCTTTCCTTACCCCTTTCATAGATGAAGTAGTAGAAAACGTAGGAGGGTAGGATGTTTATTCATTTACAGATGGATTTTCAGGATATCATCATATTAGGATTGCACCTGAAGATCGACATAAGACCACTTTTGCTACAGAATGGGGTTCATATCAATACACAGTGATTCCTTTTGGACTAGAGAATGCCCTTGCTATATTTTCAAGAGTGGTGGTCACAACTTTCAAATAATATATCCACATTTTTCTAGAAGTATATTTTGATGATTGGACAATATTTGGGTTGTTAAACAAACATACTAGAAGTTTAAGACTTATCCTTGATACATGTAGACAATATCAAATCTCCTTGAACTTGAAGAAGTGCATATTTTGTGTACCTTTTGGTATATTGTTGGGACATATTGTTTTCAAGAAATGACTAATGGTGGATCCGATGAAAATTTCTATTATTGTGAATTTACCTTCATTGAAGACAGTAAGACAAATTCGCACTATATTGGGACATACATGATATTACAGGAAGTTTATCAAAGGATATGCTCATATTACTCTGCCCATGGAAAATTTTTTGAAGAAAGATTTCACTTTTCAATGGGACGAAGAATGTCAAAAGAGCCTTGACATATTGAAGGAAAAGATGGTCGCTGCTCTTATACTAGTATTCCTTGATTGGAATAAGGAATTTCATGTCCATGCAGATGCTTCTTGTATAGCTTTGGGAGTGGTACTGTTGAGAAATGGAAACAAGAAATTCCAGTTTAATTTGTCCTTGAATTAAACTGTGAATTAAATTCGAATTCTATTCTCATAGCAACTTAAAATAGTTAAGTTAAGTGTATTAAACTTACTTAACTTAGGAAATTAAAGTTGGAAGTCTTTTGGAAGTCATGTATACTTTCTCCCTACTTTGTAGGAGTCTAGTGTGAGTTAATTATGAGTTGTAAAATAGAAGACTCAGTTTCATGGGTCGTTTTAGTTAAATTAGTTCTCAAACTGATTGAGAGAACTAATAGTGAGTTAATAGTAAATAGTGACACTAATGAACTCCACCAATGATACTCTAGTTAACTGAATATTTACTCATTAGAAACTCATGCATGTCAATTTGGAGTGCATGTAATCAGGAACTAATCCTTGAGGGATTGTGCTATTTTAGAGGTTTTATTTCCCTTTAAATACAATATATCCTTCATACGAATTACACATTGGAATAGAGACTTGGAGAGCTTGTGAAGAGGCTAAGGTTTGGCCTTGAGCTTGATTTTGAGTTGGAGATTAAATTTGTGGACTTCTAGGATTTTTATAGAGAGAACAAGCCGTGTAATTTCATCTTGATTTTCCAGATTCATACAATAAACAGATAGTGGGGTTTTGAGCTGTGGCTTTCCCTGGATATTATTGTTTTATGTTCCTTTGATTCTCTTCCTCTATTGATTATTGTTTTATCGATGTTTATGGGCTTCCGCTGTAAAGAGTAGAAGTATATTCTTGTCTCTTGCTTTAGCAAATTGCATTAGATTGTGAATCTCTAGGATTTTCTACATGGTAGCATAGCAAGATTGTTTTTTGGGCTGAGAGTTTTCATAGAATATCTGTACAAAATTTTTATCAAAAAATTATAGATTTGGATTTCTTGGGAGAAGATACCCAAATTCAAAAAAAAAATCGACCGAATTGGACTTTGGATGAGGGAGATATCACTGATTTAAAATCAGCTCTCTAGAGGAGATTTTGAAGTTTTGAGTTTCTCGGTTACAGGTGAAAGTCGAATTTGCAATACATACTTCAGGATTGGAAGATGGCATTCCATTGGTTGAGGATTGAGTATGCCTTGGAAGGCAGCTCGAATTTCATAGCTTGAAGGGACAGGATGGAGGCTGTGCTATAGGACAATGGCTTGAAGGAATTTGTTGAATAAGCAATTCGTAAGCGAGAAACTATTGATGCACATAACTTGGCTGAGTGGAAGAAGTGTGTGGCGAAGCCAAGGAAGATAATCCTTGAGGGATTTCAAGATCATATTGTCTTGAGTCTCCATGGAAAGGAAACCCTGCATGCTATGTGGAAAACATTGATGGACTTGTATTAGAATAACAATGGTCAAAGGAAGTTGGCATTGAAGGATAAACTTAGTAAAATCAAGATGGAGAAAGGCGAGAGATTCCAAAGTACTTGACCAAGTTAACTTAATGTCGGGATGAACTTGGAAGTGTTGGAATCACGGTTGCCATGAAGGATATGGTGAGCCTTTCTCTTCTTGGAATCATAAAGAGTTGGCATAGTTATCAGGAATCTGTCAATGGTTAGGAGAAGTTTCCAGATTGGGAATGTCTATGGTCGGATTTGATGCAGGATGAGATCAGGAGGAACATCAAAGATGACTCTTCATCAAAGACTAATTATGAAGAGAAACGTACCTTAGTGATTAAGGCAAGGAAGAGGAAATGTAAAATTTCTTGTTCCAAATCAGATTCTTATCATGGAGGTATGAAGAAGGACATGGCGAAAGTTAAATGCTTTCATTGTCACAATATGGGTCACTTTGCTACAAATTTTCCATTGAATAAGTCCTCAGGAGGAGTGATGGATGAAGCTTTGGCCTTAGAATTCGAATTGGACTTTTCCCTCATTGCATGGATGGTGTCTTCAATGATGGGAAGTGTCTAGTACTTAGACAATGGAGCTTCTTTCCACATGACTAGCGACAAAGAGTTATTCAGTGAACTAGAGGAGAAAGATCTCAAGATGCATATCAAGATCGACGATGACGATAACTATAGTGTTACTGGTGTGGGCACTATTACTTTTCAGAGGGAGCATGAAGCTCCACTGATCTTGAAGAATGTTATGCATGTACTCGGACTACCAAAGAACTTGGTATCCATTGCCATGCTTGAGGATAGAGATTATGACGTGATATTTTTGAAAGAAAAGGCATCCCTTTGACTCATAGCCATAGGTCAAGTAAAGAAGATAGGGATTCGAGTTCAGAATATATATAAGATAGAGGTAGAGGATTTTGCTGCTTTGAGTTCAAAAGCGGAAAATATGTTGAGCTGAGACATCGGCGAGTTGCGGCACAGACGATTTGGCCACTTGCATCATCATGGGGCTTTGAAGATATTGAAACAAATCTCTATCAGTCTTCCCAAAGGTAAGCTTGAGCAAGTTGATACATGTAAGGGTTATACTTTGGGAAAATACACCAAGTCTTCCTTTGGAGACTGTTGGCTTGATGGGCCCTAATCTAGGTTCAGCGTTAAGAAGCCAAGTAAATCCATACACTAATGGCCCTTTTAGCATCAATCTGTGGAGCGCAGACCGAAGTCTCACACAAACCAGTATGGGGGGATGCAGGAATCAAGTTTCTGCACCCTGAGATGGTCGTGATGTCCTTCTTCTCCAACGTTTAGAACCTTCATGAAGGTATGCGACTAACCTTCGCGCAACCCTAACCAGCGATCTAGGCACTTATGCACCTGTGTAACTATGTATGGTTACAAGTTTCCCAATTACCTTAAGGGTTCGCCAATTTTACCATGCAATTAAGGTTATCTTTCACGTAAACATATATTCTTATTTGTGTTCAAATAACAGATAGAAACAGATACATTCACACATCAAATTAGAATTATAATGTAAATCCGGAACTTAACATAACATAATCAGATGCAATAATCAGAGACAAAATACACAACAATTACATAATACTTCTCTTTATTGATCGTTCAATTTCCAAGTACAGACTCTATCCACCCTGTGCACACAACTGTAGGGGTCCGCACACTCAGCTGTGGAATTCTACCCTAGGCCTCTACGCACTCAGCTACAGAGCCTCTACCTACGCTAAGACTCTTGCTCTTAGCTCTCCTATGACCAAAAGCACTTAAAACTCTATTTCTTTTTCCTCTACTCCCTTAGAACTTACTTACTTAGCTTCTTTTTATACAATCCCATTGTTTACGGACCATGGCTGTATATTTACAGCCGACATGATTCTTTAAAAAACAAGGGTAGATAACCCTTAATGAATCTTGACATCTTCGCACTCCGCGACCACAAAATGCGGAGACATTATATTTATTTATACAAGCTTCGGGTATTTTGCCCCAAAACTTTGGTTTTTAACCCCAAAATTGACCCCCAGGGGACCAGTTCCTAACAGGCCCCCAACACAAACATGGTGACTCGCCCTTGAGTCACTCGACTGGCGCAAAGATCTTATTGCGAATACCTCCCAGCTTGGCTTAGACAACTGCTACCTTGGTGACGCACTACACACCCACCTGCTTCATCTCCTCGATTGACTGCTCAGTCCCTGGCCCTGTGGTATTAGCCTAGAGTTTCTGCTGAGTCTCCTATAGACTAGCCAACTTGCCTTCAATGGAGGCCATGATCAAGTAGGCTTCGTCCAGCCAAGGCTTCAAGTGGGCCTTTAGCACTGATTCCTTGTGCTGAGCACTATCAACCTGTTCTTTCAATGCCTTCGCCTCTTGCAGGTTCACGAGTCTCTATGTGATGTCGAAAGTGTGTGCTGTCGCTTTGACCTTGTCGTAGCGCTACTGTAGTTCCCGTGTTTCTATCTCCAGCCTCTACACATTGGGTTCTTCTTGCAGGCTAGTGAGTACCTCAAGAAACTGCTCAAAAAGAATTGTGCAGTTTATCACTGCACTCGCTATTACTGCTATCGCATCTGTCACAACAGTCGCGCACTGCTCCCTGACTTCCAGCGGAGTTGAAGGCTGGGACTTTAACCGTAATTATGAAATTTTGAGGTTCAGCTCCATCTGAACCTTTGCCAACTCTGTGCGTGCATCACGCACTCCCGCAATGAGTTTTCGAACCTGCACATCTACTGGCTCAGCCTCGGGAATGGCCAGCTCTGGGACAGTTCTGCATGCCTCATCCAAAACCTTGATTATGTGTTGATTCGTGTTGGTTGGGTCTGTCACAAGGTTAACAGCGAAGTCTCTTTGCATAGTCATATGAGAATTGTTGACCTTTTACTCGCTGATCACTTGCAAAGTGCACTGTTCGCGGGCTCGAAGTTCCGCAATCACACCATCCTGCAGAAGGTGAAGCGCCTCGCTAGGAAGCGCTGCCAAGTTAAGTCCCACTCCCTTGAGGGCGCTGATAGTGGGCCTGTCAGCTTTAGTCTCTGTTGTCAATGCTCCATCTGGCAGCACTATGGCTCGGGGGTCCCTTGCGTGCAGCATCCCTGTGGCTTCTGAGGTGCTAAGGGCCAAACTGGTGGATGCCACGTTGGTCTGAATCTGTGATGCATGGATCTGCAGCTCACGCAGACCCATCTGAATAGCCCCCAATGATTTCTGCTACTGTTGCTTGAACTATTGAAGCAATTCCGTGGTGCCATCCTACACTGCATCCCCTATATCTTTCAGATCCCCTCTCTTAAGGTGATCGAATCCAGAGACATCTTTCTAGCCTTGGAATTCTTCCATGGCCCTACCATTTCTGATCCTTTGGTGCGCTTGATACAGAACGAAGTCATCTCTAGGTCTACTCTTCTCTACTTCGTCTTCTCGTCCTCTTCTTTGTCTCTTTCTAGTGGAGGCAACTTCTGACCTCCATCAGAGCCGCACTCCTCTTCTCCTGCCTACCCACCCAACTGCTGCGTGGGAGCACACTTTGCCTTAGCCTTTTCATTGGCCTCCTTTTTCCTTTACACAACCAGGTGTTCTATCCTCATCTTGGCCTCTTCCTTCTTGTGATGTGCGGTGGAATTACTCGATCCCGAAGCCAAGTTTGAGGTAGCGTGCCACTCTAGCAGCCAACGGTCAAGGACTGTGTCGATCGCTTCATCTGTTGCCAAGTAGGGCAAGTCATGCCACTTCTACTTAGGGTCCTTCCATGCCCATATTGAGACGTGGTGGAAGTCAGCCTTGAATTCCACGTACTCCTTCAATATGTAAAAATTGGTATGTGACAACCGTGGCTTGTAGTTGATGGCCATATGTACATTCATCTCCATCAAGATCCAAAAGATCTTGCCATCCTTTATCTGCTGAAGATCCTTAGTCGCCCACAACGAAGCATACTTCGCTACCTCTGGTAGGTCTGGCGCGACCAGAGGAAACTGACTATCTTTGGGTAGCTCCCATGCTACCAGCACTATGGACAGCAAGAGCCATGCATAGTGGAATGGATTTCTGAGATCCCGTGCCTCGCAACAGTTCGCGAGGAACTCACTGCAAAGGTAGCGCACCTAATTAAATTTAACTCCCGCCGCACATTGGGTTGCCAAAGCTATGATTGGTGCCGACACTTCATCTGCGCAACACTTGCGCATGACCTTCCTTGCCAAGATTTGGGTTTCCACTTTAACCACGGGGTTAGAGATACTCGTAATGGCATAGACTCGCAGATCCTTTACTAATTTGAACTTTTGCTTCATGGCCTCCATGAGGGCATGCTCGCCAGCCTTTCCGCCAAACGTCATGGCCATATTTTCCCCTGTGTACCACAGCCGCGTGATCCTATGGATCAGCATATGAATGATGGGTATCGGCTCCTCCAACCACAAACACCCATCGTGCACCCAGCACATTAGTTGCTTGATTACCACCATTGTGATGGGCGCGTGGTTGTAATGCGACACCCATAGCGGGTTGAGCAGTCTTGCCTTATCCATGCCTTTTAGCCACTTCCTCAGCTCCAACGTGGTTACTCCAGTATTTTTGTGGAACACTCGGTGCATAAGTTGGTTTGTTGCTAAATGAGGGAACCACTCTGTGTCCGCTAAATCCAAGTCTTCTAATTTCAAAAGGGAGACACTCTCTAAGCGCGGTCCTTCAAACACAATTTTGTCTGGCAAGAGGCGTGTGTGTAGGGTGACCTTACTACCATCAATGTCTTTGGGCACCTTGGTCTTGCCCCTGTGCAGAGGAATGTACTAAGGCAACTTAGTGATGGGGTCAGACCCCTCAACTTCAACATCCTTTGTTCCCACCCCAACATCCTCATCATCCATTGGGATATCCTCAATCTCTTCTTCTTCTGGCTCTAGGTTAATCGTCTTGCCCTTTTCCTGTGCGGTGGGCTTATACTTCTATGGGTATTTTTTGGGAGACACGCGCATCGGCTCGGTGTCGCGGCCTGCTTGCCATTCTTTTTCTTGGGACCCTCCTTGGTTGGGGTAGGCCTTGGCCTCGGTGGCCATGGAGACTTCAGTACTTCAGCTGGTATCTCTACAAGAACAACCTCCGGGCAGCGCCTTTTGCTGCCATAGCGACCTAAAGAAAAACTCCCTCGACTGTCATTGCTTCAATGTCCATAGTTGTTGCTCCTAGAATAATGTCACAGATGATTTTGTGGCCAGTTCCCGGAAAATCGATCGAACACTGGGCAATCAAGTCGCTCTTTGAGAAATGTGCGGTTCATGCACAACACACAACACAACTCACAATTTCTCAATATGCAAAGTTTCTTCCGTTGGGTGGCCACATGTAATTTATGGCCATTTTGAATTAAAATATGACCGTTCCCCCCAAAATCGGTTCATTAATGCTAGATAGGCGACAAATTCTCAAAGATCTTTCCCAAAAATTCCAACTTAAATGGCGTCCCCTTACTTCATTTGGCCATTTATTCATCGTCAAATCATGAACAGTGACTTTAATAGTGACTTTCCGGCTGCTCTGCGTGGTTGCTCCCTTGGTAGCGCAGCTCTCTGCACGCTGTTGTGGACTATGTGACATTCTCTCGTTTCACGTAATTCTCTCCTCGCACAACTCTCCGACCTGTGCAGTGTAGTTTATAGTCCCATGCCTCCTTTCAGCTGCTTAGAGCACTAAGACTATGCTTCCCTCATATAGTCACCTAGCTGGATCACTGGTGTATGGCTTCAATCAGCTGCCATTCACTTTCCCTGGGAAGGGTTCTCCATTCAATTTAACCAATTGAACTACTCCACCATCGGTAATCTCCTTGATGACATATGGCCCTAGCTAGTGCATCCTAAATTTCCCTGGAAATTTATCAAATTTACTGTCATATAACAAGACTAGATCATTTACCTTGAAGGTGCACAGTTTTATGTGTTAATCGTGCCATGCCTTTTCGCGCTCCTTTTGAACTTGTTGATGAAATCTAGCTAGAAATTGGTCCTCCTCAAGCTCTGCTAGCTGCATGAGCCTCTCTTCTAGGGCTTCGCGGTCTGCCATTCCTATGAGTGCTGCTATATGCAGACTAGGTACAATGTATTCCATTTTCATCACTGCTTCAACACCATATACGAGCCTGAAAGGTGCTTTCCCTGTCAGATTTTTACACGTTTTTCGATAAACCCATAGCACCACAGGTACGCGCAAATCCCAATAATTTCACTGATCATTTCAAGCATTTGTCAATGCACTCTCTAGTATCTTATTGAATTCTTCCATCGTCCCATTAGCTTGCAGGTGATAAGGTGTAATTTTCTGATGATACCCCTAAAATTCTTCTGTCAACGCGCTGATTGTTTTGTTAAGAAAGTGCGTACCATGATTGCTCATCAAGATCTTTGGATAGCCAAATCTTGTCAACACATATTCAAAAATAAACTTTGCTACTGTCGCACCTGTACAGTCCTTCACAGGCTGCACCTCCGCCCACCTGGTCAAGTACTCAGTCGCGGTGATGATGTACCACGCATCCGTCTTCTTTCCTTGTGGCTGAATTGGACCCACAAAGTCTATTGCCCACTTCTCTAAAGGTTGTAACGTACCCGCGACATCAAAGGTAGTTCATCCCTCTGTGACGGCCTGCTATTCCTTTGGCATGCGTCACATGCCCTACAGTATGCTTTTGAATCCTTATGAAGGGTTGGCCACCACAACCCAGCGCGTAGGATATTTTGTGCAATCACTTTTCCTACGTAATGTCCTCCTGTGGCTCCCCCATGAGCATCAATGAGAATACTACTCCTTTCAAACTCTGGTACATAACATTGCAATATTTCAGCAGACCCCATTTTATACAGGTGTCCTACAATGATAGAGAAGTCTGCCGTGTGCACCACGAACTCCTTCTGCTGGCTTGTATACCCTTCTGGAGCAATTCCCGTCATCAGGAAGTGTATGATATCGTCAAAGTGACTGTCTGCAATGTGCACTATAAAGAGTTGTGCATCAGGCAACCCCTCCTCCAAATTAGTAGGTTCCTCTCCCATTTCAATGCGCGACTAATTATATGGTGCTGCATTCAACCCTCTAGGTTTCAATAGCTTCAAAATCATACTCCTGGATCTTCCCCTCCAACACAGGCTTATTGACTAGGTACTTCAACGCGGAATGACCCGTATACATCTTAAAGTGTCCACCCAACAAATAGTGCCTCAACTTCTGGAGTGCGTGCACCGTAGCTAATCCTTCACGCTCTGTCATGGAATACTTTTTATTTGCTTTAGACAACTTCCTACTTGCGAATGTTATAGGGTGATCCAGTTCTCCCTCACCGACCTGAGTCAACACAACTCCCAACGCAATACATGATGAATCCATGTGCACATGAAATTCCTTCTTCTTGTCCTAGAAGACTATGATCGGTGGTGACCATTTTCTCTTTCATCACATCCAAGCTCTTCTGACATTCATCATTCCAATAGAACGTAGCATCCTTTTTCAAAAATTTCTCCATAGGCGTGGTGATCTAGGCATAGCTATTGATGAACTTCCTATAGTATTTGGTATGCCCTAGAGTTGCACTCAGCTATTTCACATTCCTCGACATCTCCAAGTTGATTATCACCTCGATCTTCATGAGGTCTACCATCAATCCCTGTCTGCATACCGCATGACCCAGCAGGATCCCAAAATGGACACAAAACAAACACTTCTTCAGATTGAACGCGATCTGGTATCTTCGACATGTATCTAGCATCAAGCGCAGACTTTCCACATGGCACTTGACCAATCCAAACACTGTCCAATCGTCAAAGTATACCTCCAGAAATTTATGAATGAAGTCTTTGAATGCCACTATGACTACGTGCGAAAAGATTGCTGGTGCATTCTTTAGCCCAAAAGGAATTACGGTGTAATGAAAACACCCCCATTCAGTCACGAAGGTTGTCTTGCTTCTATCCTCAAGTGTGATTTTGATCTGATGGTACCCAGAGAACCCATCAGTGAAAGAGTATGATTCTTGGCCGCCTACATTATCCAAGGTCTCGTTAGTGAATAGTGTTAGGAAAGGATCATGCACACAAGCGTCATTCAATTTCCGGAGATCCACAGATATCCTTATTTCTTCTTTCTGTTTCTTTTCCTGAACCACTATCGAGCTTACCCAATCATATTCTTCCACTGGTTCAATAATTCCTGCCATGAGCATCTTATCTAACTCAGTGTGAACCCTTTCCTTATACTTTAGATTAAAGTAGTAAGGTATTTGTTTTACAGGTTTTGCACTTGGTTTCAGGGTGATCTTCATGACACCCAAGTCTCCTATTCTTCCCTTAAGATTAGAGAACTTCATGGGGAACAAATCCTGATATTCGCAGAGGAGCTCAATGACCTTGTCTACTGTCGCATCGTCCCAATAGTCCCCACTCTTTTCAAATTTTAGCTCCGCCTCTGTGCCAACGTTGACCTGCCTAGTTTTCGGTGGCGTGATTATATCTAGATCCTCTATCTACGGACCTTCAACCTCGCGGTGACCCTCGGTTTGCAGAATATTAATCTTTTTGGGATCCTTGTCTTCTTCTTGAGTGGTCACATTATAACATTCCAGTGCATGGTTCAACTGAGTAGTCCAATCAGGTTGAATCAGGTCCAAAGCATCTTGCGGTATCCTAAATATATTTTCTTTAACCTCTTGTAGCACCTCATCAATACACTCAAATCCATCCTCAAAGCTAAACGTCATTATAAACCCCTGGCACAAGATGTCCCATTCTTCAGTGCCATGGCGGAGCTCTATTTCCAAGTATTAATTCATTGGTATGGCATCCAGGGTATGACAAAATAGATGCATCCATTCAGGCGGGGGCTCCACTCCATAAGCCTTAGTCCATTTGTCCAGGTGATCATGCAGATCATACTTTCCATCATACTTGTCTGTCATCCGCACTTTTGGCTGTCCAAAATGTATTCTCATCATCCTCTTATAGTCACTCCAATCACCGAAATTATCCTTGTGTGTACCCCACCATCTTGTGGGCGTAGCATGTAGTACCGAGTCCAAGGCCTGGAAGTGATACTGCTTCGACACTTCTCTCTCAAATGCATCCAAAAAGTGATCAACATTAGTTAGCCCATCATAGCAAGGAAGATTCCTTACTTCTGATGACACGTAGCACAATGACTTGGTCATAATATTACAACACAACGTAGATACTTCACGCAGCCAGTTCTGCCAGTGCTCTAATTCTTTGTCCGCATCTGAGGTGCAAGAGCTCTCGCGGTCCCATGCGATAAGCCCATCTGCTGTCAGATTTACCCAATCCTAGTCTTGTGCCCTTATCTTGTAAATCTAGTCCAAATCGTCATCACTTTCATAATCATGGACTGGTTCTGTATAGCGCGGTCCTTTTGCAGGATCTAGTGGCACCACTACGCGGAGTGACTTCTTTTCAAATATCATATTTCGTTTCTTTAGGTTGATTACCCCATTCATGTCAGTGGCCCAATCGATTCCAAGGAGTGCAGGGTAGGGATTGCTATCATCCATAATCTTTATTACCTCAAAATTTGCTAGTGCACTTGCACCTTCAATGTCAAATATCACCCCTTGCAGCCTCCCCATCAGGATAATTTTATATTGATATGCCATCCTTAACTAGATCGGAGACCACTGGAGCGCAGGGCTCTCGACTCTTTCCCATGTTTTCTTTGGCAAAACATTCGCGTCGGACCCTAGATGAAGGATAACTTGGTCCATTTCGTATTCTCCTATCTGCGCGGTGAGTCTCAACTCATGCCCAATCCTTGCCTTATGCTTGCCAAGCTTTCTAACTACGTGTAGTTCGCCAGTAGCACCATCCTTGCCAGCACACCGATTGAGCAGTTCCTGTAGGCCCTTCACATCCTTACTATCATGGAGAAGTTTCATGCAGGTCTCTAAGAATGTGGTAATCATGGATGGGTCCATTTCTTCAAATGTTTTCTCCTGACTTCCTGAGGTAGAGGCCTCAATGAAGCTTTTCTTTGCTTCCATAAATGTTTCTTTTGTGTGCTCCAAATCAAACCCGGTGTCCTTTTCTAGTGCTCTGCAGACCCATTCACCTTCTACAAGCTACTTCCCTTTATCCTCCCTAGTTGTGGTTCCACTTTGCAGCATAATTTTTACCTTAGGGTCTTCCTCGTGAGGCTCAGCCCTCATCATCTAGAGATTCTATGTCGGTTGCGGAGGCTGCACCCCCTTTTCGCGAATATTAGCCAACAATATAGGGCAATCCTCAGTCGCATGGTCAAACTGAGTGCAATAGCGGCATGACAGTCGCGTCAGATTTAGACATTCCCTCGTGTAGTGTCCTGGTCCTCCATAATTGTATCAAATAAGTTGCCCTCAGCCTCTACCAGGCCCCCCTCCACCTAGGCCTCAGCCGCGCCCTTGATACCCTCCTCATGTTCCCCTAACACCTTGGTCTGAAGGCCGTGTTTCTACCTACACCCTGTATGTAGGTCTCTTGTCCATCATTAACTCGTAACTATGATAATTGCGCTCATCATGCCCTACTGATTAATAGAAATTGCAAAAGAGCTGTTGTGGTGTATGTACAGATTTCTATAGCAAATGGAAATTGTTAGTCACATGTTTCTCAACCACCTGGAATATAGCACACCATAATGAAGACCTTGCACTTGGCCCTACTGCAGCCTCTAGTTGTAGAGGCATTGGTCCCCTTACTGCAACATAGTTCACAGAGACTGGACAATGATCCTTGTCATGCCCCTGATCTTTGTATTTTAGGCACCAAACTTCTTCGTGCGCCTCTGGCCGAGCTACTTTTTCCTTCTTCATACTTTGCATTTCGAGGCAAAGGTTTGACAACTACGCATGAATTTGTTGAACCCCTAAGTTAGCATCCTGCATTAGTGTCTCATGCAGCCTCATCACGATTTCCAGAGCTTCTGCTTGGTTCCCAGTCTTTTGTTGTGATAGCGCAACCCTTAGGTGGGGCAGGAGCGAGGCCATGAACCATTCACGGTGTTTCCCATCATTTAGGTTCGTGTTGTCTTCACAGATCGTACACTTCAATCTTTGATCTAAATCCCAGGGCATCTCCCCAAGCTTATCCATGATATCCTTGAATCCCATAATTGATTGTGCTTGAGGCTTAGGTCTACTGAATTCTCTATTCAACGCAACCTAGGTATTTTCCAACGTGGACATTCGGTTATCAATACACTACTTAATGTACCACGTTAGTGCGCAGTCCTGAAAATCACTAAGCAGCATGGATTTCTTCATTTGGTTATCTATGATACCCTGAGCTTCCCACACAGCCTTTGTGATGAACAGAAACTGGTCAGGATCTTCATTTCCTACACCCTTGAATATAGGTAGCTTTACGGAGTTCTCCATGTTGAACAGTGGTGGTGGTGTGGGTGATGGGGTGAGTGGTGGAGGTGAGGATGGAGGCAGAGTGGATGGATGGGATGAGGATGGGGGTAGTGTAGGTATTCGAGGGAATCCTTATCTTATCAGCTGAACAACGCTCAATGGAGAAGACTGTACTGCTCCTTCATCGTCACTCAAAGGAGGTTCAATCAGTGGGCTATACTCAAGACATTTTCTTCCTCTGTCCCTCAAAGACCTTCCACTTCGCGTAGCTCCAAACATCAAGCTAACCACATGACTCACTTTTCACACAAGAGCATCTTAATCCAAGTATTTAGTGACTTCAAATACTTACATCGGGGTCCTTTAAATAAGTGACGCTCTACTTCCTGTAACTGATAGAATTATCAACCGCGAACTCTGTCACAAATCCTCCTATGATGCGATCGAGCCAATGGTCAAAAACATGCACGATCTTATCTTCAGAGGCTTCCAATATCTGTACTAACTTCGGTGTCCTAACAATCAGATTGTCAAGCCTCCACCTTCCTTAGCCGTTTGCCAATTTCGCGATCCACTTGGATAACTCAACTGGGAAGGAACATAAGAGGATTTCGTGTATTTCTGTGTAAAGATATCTGTCCAACCACTGTTCTTTCATCAATCGTGGATTCCTATTCTCTTACGCTCTAAATTCATGGATCTTTCTATCCAACCAATTTTCGATCTATTTCTTAGTTTGTTTCCAATGATACGACATCACACATCCCGTTATGCAGATCCCGGTCCCGATGACGGAACCATTTGTTGGCTTGATGGACCCTGACCCAGGTTCAACGTTAAGCAGCCAAGAAAATCCCCACACTACTAGCCCTTTCGGCATCAATCCGAGGAGAGAGGACTGAAATCTCACTCGAATCAATATGGGGAATGAAGGAACCAAGTTTCTGCACCCTGAGATGGTCGTGATGTCGATCTTATACCCTAACCCCTGTCTTCGCGTAGATCGATAAGCCCTTAGGGCTTATCGATGTTCCTTCTTCTCTAACCTTCAGAACCTTCATGAAGGTATATGACTAACCTTCACGTAGCCCTAACCAGTGATCCAGGCACTTACACACCTCTGTAACTACATACGGTTACAAGTTCCCAAATTACCTTAAGGGTTCGCCAATTTTACCATGCAATTAAGGTTATCTTTCGCGTAAACATATATTCTTACTTGTGTTCAAATAACAGATAGAAACAGATACATTCGCGCATCAAATTAGCATTATAATGTAAATCCAGAACTTAACATAACATAATCAGATGCAATAATCAGAGACAAAATACACAACAATTTCAGAATACTTCTCTTTATTGATGATTCAAGTTCCCAGTACAGACTCTATCCACCCTACGCACACAGTTGCAGGGGTCCGCCCACTCAGTTGCGGACTTCTACAATAGGCCTCTGTGCACTCAGCTGCAGATCCTCTACCTATGCTAAGACTCTCACTCTTAACTCTCCTATGACCAAAAGCACTTAGAACTCTACTTCTTTTTCCTCTACTCCCTTAGAACTTACTTACTTAGCTTATTTTTATACAATCCCATGGTCTGCGAACCATGGTTGGATCTTTACAACTGACACGATTCTTTACAAAACAAGGGAAGAAAATCCTTAATGACTCTTGACATCTTCATGGTCTGTGACCACAAAATGTGGAGAATTTAAATTTATTTATACAAACTTTAGGCCTTCTTCCCCAAAAATTGGGTTTTTAACCCCAAAATTGACCCCAAGGTGACCCGTTCCCAACAGAGACAAAGACAGTCGAGCATAGCCTATTTTGGAGAGAGTCCATTTGGATGTGTGTGGACAATTCTCGACAACATCCAGGGCCAAACACAGGTATTATGTAATATTTGTTGATGAATATTGTTGTAAATGTTGGGTATTTTTTATGCAAAAAAAGAATCAAACTTTCACAATGTTTTGTCAGTTCAAAGAATTAGTAGAGAAAGAGTTTGGCAAGAGGGTTAAAGCTCTACGAAGTGATAATGATGGTGAGTATGTCTCCAATGAGTTTAATAACTTCTATGTAGTAGAAGGGATTAAACGAGAGTTGACAACATCCCATAATCCTCAACAGATTGGGGTTGATGAGAGGAAGAATAGGAGCATAGTAGGGGTAGCAAGGGCGATGTTGCATGATCAGGGCCTACCACTACACTTGTTGGTTGAGGCATGCAACACAATGATTTATGTTTAGAATGTAGCCCACATCAAGTATTTGAGATGAAGACACCAGAGGAGGCTTATTATAGTAAGAGGCCATATGTTGGTCACTTCAAGATTCTTGGGTCATTGGTTTATTGCCATGTGACCAAAGATGCACAGAAGAAGCTTGAGCCAACAACAGAGTTGGGGATCTTTATCGGGTACACTGATACACCCCACAACGATCAGGTGTACATGCCGACCAGTTGGATGATAGTGGTTCGCAGGGATATCAGGTTCGATGAGGAGAAGGCCATGTGAGTATCCCTTGAGAGGGAGCTTGAGCTACATGCGGATGAGGAGATTTTATCTCCTAAGATTGTGTGGCCTCATATTGATGTGGAGCCGCCAAATGTAGAGGGTCGGAGAGTGGAGACATCCACTCAAGCATAGTCCTCCAGAGAGGGAAGAAAGCGCACTAGAGAGGCTGACATATTGTTGGATGATGCATGTGAGAATGTGGGAGCACCCTCTTCTTAGCGCAGACAGAGGAGGTAACCAGAGAGGTAAAATTGATACATGTGACTTATTGGTGAATGTGTTGTGACAAATCCATCTTCCTTTTAGGAAGTAGTGTAGAAGTTGGTTTGGGTTGATGCGATGGTGGAGGACTATGACTCCATAGTTCGAAACAATGTTTGGGAAGTGGTCCCGACACCAGAGGACAAGTAATTTTTGAGCTCCTGTTGGATTTACAAGGTAAAGAAAGTTGCATATGGTAGTGTGGATAAGCATAAGGCTAGATTTATGGCCTGTGGCTTTTCACAGGTAGAGGGGATTGACTATCATGAGACCTTTGCTCCTGTTGCGAGGTACTCGTCAATCAAATCTATTTTTGCACTATCATCACAGATGGGTTGGAAGATGCATCAGATAGATGTGAAGAAGGCCTTCATCAATGGCATGATTAAGGAAGAGGTGTACATAGAGCAACCTGAAGTTTTTGAAACCTTGGACCTTAGTCGCATGTGTGCCAACTAGAGAGAGCGTTGTATGGGCTGAAGCAAGCACCCCATGCTTGGTACACCTAGATAGATAACCACTTCACTGGGTTGGGCTTCACGAAGAGTGAAGCGGATGCGAACCTATATCACATAGTGGTGGGAGGTAAGATGTTGATCATTGTACTTTATGTAGATGATCTCATACTTATAGGTGATGAGAAGCTCATCAAATATTGTAAGGATGACCTTGCAAGAGATTTTGAGATGAAGGACATAGGGCTCATGCATCACTTTCTTGGCATGGAGCTATGGCAGGGAGATGGGGAGTTGTTTGTATCTCAGGGAAAGTATGCCAACGAGATACTCAGGAGATTCCGCATGGAGAGTAGTAAACCCATGGAGACTCCTCTAGCTGGTAACTAGAGGAAGGAGGATGCTACTTCATAGGAAGTAGGGGAAGCTACTATTTATAGGCAGCTTGTGGGTTCACTCATGTACTTGTTGAACACATGCCCGAGTATGTGATATGCAGTTAACCAACTTAGTCAATCGATGGTTAGGCCTACCAAGCTGTATTGGAAGGCAGAAAAGCAATTATTGAGAAATCTTCGAGGCACTACTCAGTTTGGGTTATTGTTATAGACATACTTGGGCACTGCAACCCCAAACAAATATGTCCATAAAACAAGGGCTTCTAAGTCCCTAAAAGTGTTGTTTCATACCCTAAAGGAGCAAGGTCATCGGATTACATCATCTCCCAGAAGTTTTCCATGAGAAACCACTCAGAACTAGTCAAAGTAGGACCATATAGACTGCCCAGTGCAAAGGGTGCGATGCATCTCATCTGCCACATGCAAAAAGTGCGATGCATACTGAAAAGCCCTTCTGTAGGGTGCGATGAGTGAGAGTAGACAAATGGAATAAGCATTTTTCTAAGTGGAGACCCTGAGAATCTTCTAGAAACTGCTCATTTGACACTTGCCTCCCTGAATTCGCCCAAGGATGAGTAAGAGATCAGGAAATCTCCAAGTGGAACCAAGAACTATCAGAGAGATGACACTAATCAAAATCTCAGAAGCTGACTCACCCCCCTGCAAATATCTATAAATGGATCCCTCATCCCAGAGATCCAGAGGTTGGAATTTGGTAATTTGCAAAGAAGTGTTGTTGTTTTCTATTTGAAGACATTGTTGGGTGATCTTGCTTTGTATGAGGTGAAGAGGGCTTTCAAGCTAGGAGGATGGCACTGGGTCAGACCAAGTGGTTGTAATCCTCTCTTCCGCTACTTTTACTAACAAATCTATTTGAGTTTTCCTCCATATTATTGTGTATCTCTAAATATTGTGTTGATATATGCATTTGTATGGTCAATATATATCTGATCCTATATTGTTTACAGTGATAGATCTCTATGCTTTTATAATATTATGCTACTGTGAATCTACAGGTGCTCTTTGAAGTGGGACAAGTAAGGAAGCAGTGGCGAGACTCTGTCAAAGGAGAAAGGAAACAAGCAAGGAGCCAAGCGGAAGACTAAGGTCGGTACTCTCTGCTTCTTTCTCATCTCTCTCTTGTAAAGGAAAAACAAGTGACTTTAATCTGTTTGTTTCTAAGATAGCTACCCGTCTTAGTGGGACTAGCAGCTCTGAATAGGCATTAGATTTCTCGATAACAAAATGGTGACTCCGCTGGGGAGCGATTAGTTTGATTTCTTGTCTCTATTTGTTTGATTCATAAACCACAGACGGAGCTTGAAGTTAAGCCAGCTAGCCTTCGAACTGCATTTGCTATGCAAGTGCAAAGTAGATCAATGTTGCTTCAGTAAATCTCCGGGTTTGTTTATGAGCTGAACAATTGACTTGCAAACATCCTAAGTGCGCTAGAGGTAGCTTGAGTAACCTCATTAGATCAGCCCCTGTACTTTGTAGTTACTGACTATCATTTTCTCGGCCTAAATCCCTAAACTAAGCTGCAAACTGTGACCAAAAACTAAGTTAAAGTCTCGTCCCTAGACCATCGCACCTTCTCTTCTTGGCAATATGGATGCATCGCACCTCCCGTGTGCAGTAGGTGGGATGCATCCCTGTTTCCCTGTGTTACAGGTGCGATGATCAGACAAGACTAGATCTGCCTCCAGATTTTGGTTTTTTCTTCACTCTCTTCAGCTTTATTCAAGAGTTTTGCTGTCTGTGATTAGTAGACCACTGTTGAAACCCCCTTTCTTTGCATCATCCAACCTCCATTGTGCAAAGATTTTGTGAATGTTTTTATGTATTGTGCGCCATTTACAGTTCTCTTTTACAAAGAAGTAGCTTAATCGAACTATCATATTTTGATTTGGAAGTGTCGCAAGTGTCGTTTTCAGTCAAAGAAAAGAATCCTATTGTTCTTGATGGTCGATTACACTGTTACTCTTGTATTTGATTTGAATTAATAGTTTTTCAAGTGTCGAAAGCAGTTTTCAATTCAAAATCGAAAAGTGTCATCATTGTCTTCCTTTCATTTTTGAAGAGAAAATTGTTAGTACTGTCACTTTGAATAGATAATTCAGATTTGTACTCAACATTCTTCTTGTCATTCACACATTAAGAAGGCGGAAAACAAATACATGCATGTGCATTTGCATTTAGACTGCTTGTTGATTTTGATTTAGGACAGTGCATCTAGTGCGTGCTCTCTGCTCTATGTTGAAAGAATCTCATTTCTCTTTCCTTAGTAGCTAGGATTTTCATTGCAAACATAAGATTAAACGATTGTTTATCATCTTAGATTGCATTTTAGGAATTGTATATCTACATCACATGGTGAACCTTAAAGGAAAACTTTTTAAGAAAGATCAACTGTAAAATAAATTCAATGAACATAAAAATTCTTTGGAACCTAACGCACAACATTTAGAAGTCTAGGCTAGAGAGGTGTTCTGGCATCGTAAAGCCTGGTAACTGTTGCTTTCATCGTAGGTTGGGTGATTCCTCCTCTTTGAGACGATAAGTACCAGTACGGACTTGTACTCCCACGTGCCGTCGAGTATATATTGGGAGACCACAATAGGCTATATCCTTTATCCTTAGGAAGCTGTGTCTACCGCCCTATCGATCACAATGCATTGAACACAACATTCGGGAAGATTGACTGCCATACCATAAAAAGTATTCTGCAGTTTTGCGATTGGTTTGGTAATCCCTCTGTCTAGATTTCCAGAGTAGTCTCTTTCGTTCCTTTTCAGACTCCTTAAAGGAAAAGGTCCATCTGAGCACTTGTCACTTCAGGTTCATTAAAAATCGAAGGCGACTAGAGTCATCTTTAGATTTTTCTCAACTCTTAAAAATTGAAAAGAAAGTTGTGTCAAAGCATCTAAAATTCATTTAATTCGGAATAACATTTTCCGCTCTTATTTTAAGTTGATCAAATAATCTGCAATCATGGAAGAAATTCAATCAAAACCCCATCGTTCGCAGAGGCTGACGAGTCAACCGTCTTTGACTCTGGAAACGAAACCATTCCAGGCGAAGCGAACTTGTTTAACTGGGTCAAAGTCTCCTGGTTTGTTTGAAAGTTGTGTTTCAACCTCCTCTGAGACTTCAGTTACTCCAACCATTTTTGGTATCCTTGCCTCTACAGAAGAAGTTCCGTAGTTACAAGAGGACATTAGAACTGATCCTAGTGTAACAGTAAACACTTCTATTCCTGAACCGGCTCCATCTAGAGTTGATTCGGAAGGTGTTACCCCTCCAGCATCTGTCACTACAGAATCTATACGTTCTTTGGCACCAGAAATATTTTATGGACCTGCCGGTCTACCTCTTCCACCTGGATTGATTGCTATAGAAGAGATTACGAAGGATCTTCCATCCAGTACTCCATTGCATTTTGGGAATGGGATCCACCTATATCCTTCTACTTCAGAAGTTAATACCCCTTCATCGCAAGTTCCTGTAGAATCGCTAGGAAGTCTTTTGGATAGACTCGATATGTTTGGACAACCATCGACATCTAGGACTGTGTCATCTGATACAGCGGTAGCAGAACCTCCTGCCACCACTCCAACAATGTTCACTGGTATACCATCTGTCCCAACTAGCTCTCAACCGCTAGAGGGAGTCCACCCAGGGACTGTTTCGACAGTATGGTTTGTTCCCGTTTGTTCGTCCAGAATAGTATCTGGAATTTCTTATGTTGAATCTCAGCAAATTGATCCTTCACAATAGTATCAGTTTGGGTAGTCTGGTCTCCAAAGACCAATCATTCCTTTGAGCACTAGATTGCCACCGTATGGGGGGCACTATACCCTTTCATTGTTCCCCCCCAGGAGAATAGCCATATGAGAGTTCACAACTGAATTCGGGTAAAATTGGAATCAAATCCAGCGGTTGGGTGCCAATACTGCCTCAACAACCAAGAGTTGTATACTCAATGCAACTGAGTCTACCTATGTCAAATATCCCCACTACACCAGCTATTGTGACAGTGTCGCAAGTACAAGCATTTCCTGTTGTATGCCAACCTCAAGTTTCTCAGGTTGTAGTACAAGACCTCTTGTCTCCATGACACAACCACAATCGCCAATTAGTGGCTCCTTAACTGGAGCGACTCGGGCTCAAACGGGTACTCTTACGCCTCATCTTGGTCAAACATCTAGTATTGGGCAACAAAAAATGGTTTCACAACCGTGGCTGGTGCAACATCAACACCCAAAATTCCAACAAGCTTACCAAGGATCTGGGCAAGAAAGCTTTGCAGGTAATGGGCAGCTGTATATTCAAAACGGTTATCACCAGTCATCCCAAATTGGTTATGCCCAGCAACCTTATCAAAGTTATCAGCATCAAATGCATTATGCTGGTATGCAAAGACCCATTGCTCAAGCGATCCCATCTTATCCTGGGTACGGTTCTCCGAACCTCAATCAACAGTTTCCCTTCGTGGCAACTCTAGAGTTACTAGATTTAAATCGGCTGACGAACGATCCAATCGCTTATGCCCCTTGGTGGTCAGCGATTCCTCATAAACTTCCGTCAGATATTCCTAAATTCAATGGAAATCCGGGTGAAGATCCGTCGAATCATGTGATGACCTTTCATCTATGGTGTTCCTCCAACACTCTAAATGATGATTCGATTAGGCTTCACCTTTTTCAGCGAACGTTAACTCGTCTAGCAGCAAAATGGTACATCGAATTTCCTAGAGCTTCATTCGATAACTTCAGCGCCCTTGCCACCACCTTTTTAACCCATTTTCAGTTACCAATAGGGTACGAAACAGGAACAGAGCTTCTTACCAATTTCAAGCAAATGACAGCCACTCACATATTTGATCATATTCATGAGTGGTGACGTTGTCGTAGAATGGTAAAAACATATGTTCCTGATCAGCTGCTAGCTGAATAGTTTATTAAGTCATTGTTACCTTCTATTATAGAAGATGTGGCAAAGGGAGGGGTTGTCACTGAAGAGCAAGTCATTGCTCATGTGTAATATCTAGACTTGACCTATACTCAGTCTGGCACACTCTACGACAAAATCCCTGAAGCTCTTAGACTGGAGTTTTCCATTCCTCCTCCTCCTAAATCAAACAAAGACTCTCATGCCGACAATGGCCTAATAGGTACAACGAGCATGAAAACTGCAAGGGCTACATCTAAGAAAGCCCACACAGTTTCTAGTCAAAATGCAAATTAGGAACTTCTCGCCTCAAGAGTTAATGCTATGTCGACCGAAAAAGGCAAAGAATCAAAGCAACTAAGAGGCAAGAAGAAAAAGAAAGGGAAAAAGAAGAAGCATGATGAGTCATCTCCTAAATAATCTTCTGCAAACCCTTTTGGGCAAAGGAAAGCCCTTTCGGGGTGTCAGATATGCGATGAGGATCATCGGACGAGAGATTGTCCACATAAAGCTGAAGTTAAGAAACTCTTTAAGAGTTCAAAAACTTCGGCTGTATTGACTGATCTGTTTCCAAACCCAGGAACCAATCTGGTTGCTAGTGACAATGCATCCCCATCCCAAGTGCTTATGTTGTCCATTTCGAAACAACAAAATGATGCTTTGATATCGACAAGGAATAAAGATTACGGGAATCCACAGCTGTCGAACAACAAGGCTACTGATCAACCTAGTAGTTCGACAATAACTTCGACCGAAGTTGTGCCACCCATCATTCCTGAGCTAATGATAAAGCTGCCAAAGGGAGTAGTACACAAATCGACATTTAATCCTCATGCCAGAGTGGCACAGAATTATAATATAGTAGAGGACCTGGCCCAATCACCGTCCGCTATGTCGACACTTGAAGTACTGCAAAATTGCCCCTCCCAAAGGCAGGTTCTATTATTAATAATAGGTGGGATTGACCTAGCAGATTCCAATCTTGTGGCCTTTAATCATAAAGGATATGAACCTCAGTTACCAGCTCAACTCGCTGTCCTCATTCAAGTGAAAACCCTCAACAAAATTGTTCATCGAACAATTATTGATGAGGGGGCATCTACATGTATTATGTCAATCAGTTGCTGGAAAAATTTAGGCTCACCACCCTTGTCGTGATCGTCAACAACGTTAAAAGCATTTGATGGATGAACATACACTCCATACATGATTTTAAGTAACTTGTGAGTTGAACTGGGGGGAAAACAGTAGAAATTGATGTTGAAGTTATCGATGGAAATCTCAATTGTAACATCCTACTAGGAAGGCCTTGAATTTATGCTATGGTTGCTGTTGTGTCAACAAACTTCAGAAAGATTGCATTTCCCTTCCAAGGAGGAATTAAAATTGTCGACCAATAAACATTTCTCCCCAAAAGTTCACAAGTTACAGGAAGCATTCTGATGATCCATGGAAGCTCTCAGTCGCTTCAAAATATCAGAGTAGGCCTGCTAAAAGACCCTACATTGATGGGTACTTTTTCCCTACCGCCTCCAAATAATCTGGCGGAAGTGGCCATGGTGGGAACCTGCGATATGATATCTTCTATATCTAAAAGATTCAGAAGATTCCTGAACATTTTGACAGCATGGATCATCGCCATTTTAGAAATATTGTAGGAATCAATTTTCTTGGCCTGGGGGGCAACCCAAATCAACGCTCATCGAGTGTGTGGATAGATAGGTCTAAGGAATATGGTACCTCTTCAGATCCTTGGTTGCATGTACATTCTATAGATGAAGGAATTGTTCAGTCAATGATATAAGAGGGGGCACCATGGGAAGATTACCACCATCGTTCCCATCTTCCGGATTACCACAAAGATTATTCCAACAACCTTAATCATCCTTCAATTTTTGATTTTCTATCAAATACTGTAAATACGGTGGATTATGAGGATAGTTTTTTTACTGTGTCAACCTCATTAAAAAATGAAACAAGTCCCTTTCCAAATCGAGTCTTTGATTACGATCTCGTAAAATCCAAGTCAAGTCTTTCAAAGATTTCGAAGGTAAACCTTCATTCCAACCACCGTGATGAATGCAATGAAGCTTGGGGGAAATGCACCTTGATTAGCGTCATTATGCTGGGGGCATGAGAACTTATAACAAGCACAGTTTCTCATTTCAAGCTTGTGTAAACATGAAACGGAATCTAAGAATATGTTGTCGCATGGTTCAAGCTCATTAAAAAATAAACCAG
This sequence comes from Pinus tabuliformis, assembly GCA_031772625.1. Taxonomy (NCBI): domain Eukaryota; kingdom Viridiplantae; phylum Streptophyta; class Pinopsida; order Pinales; family Pinaceae; genus Pinus; species Pinus tabuliformis. Next base: position 978,789,796 of record CM062811.1, read on the forward strand.
GCCATGAGCAGTTTTAAACGAAATTCAAGCTTGTTAAAAAATAAACCTAGCAATGAGTAGTTTTACGCAAAGTTCAAGCTCATTAAAAATTAAACATAGCAATGAGCATATGTTCCACCAGAGTTTAAGCTCATTAAAAAATGAACCCACCTCTGGTAAATAACCATTGCAAACGCATTATCATCAACTTTTGAGCCTTGGTCGTGTTCTTACTATCACCTCCACTCTGTTTTAGCCGATCATTCGCCTCCATTTGATTATTTACCCCTTTTGAGGAATAGCTGCGATGAGTGATCCTATTAGCCACCTTCTTTACACTGCCGTGATTGGAAAGTTCCAAACCTTACCTGGAACTAGCTGCTATCCGAAATATCACTCGTTCCTCAAAAACGAGTCTCCTTTAAGCTCTTTTCATCTGACTCGTAAAATATGAAAAGATTGCCGAGCAATTGGCCTCTCCAGCTCGTTAAAGTGATTGGAAGTGCCATCCCTCCTCTATATTTTAATCTTTTTAGACCTGAGGGATTATTACACAAAAAGATCGAGCGTTTGTCTTGTTTCGTCTCGTTAAAACTATCGAAAAGTCATCCCTTTCGCATTGTTTTATACCTTTTTCAGACTTAAGGGATTATATTACGAAAAAGGAATATTGGAGTTTTATTTCCATCTCTTTTCAGACTCTCTAAAATTGAAAAGGACCGAGTTATCCTTGTCGTTAAACTTGTTAAAACAATAGTGACAAACTTTTCCATTCAGAAAAGAACGAGTTTCATTGTCGCTAGGCTCGTTAAAACATAGTGACGGGTTTTCCCGAAGGGAAAATTATAGAACAAGCATATGTTATCCTCCTCAAGCTTGACAAAAATAAAGAGGTACTGGTCAGAAATGACTGGGGAAAATTGGGAAGAAAACTTGAAGAAACTTTATTGGTAGCAGGTCGCTCTTGAACATGACACTTTCACTCCATCACCATGATTGAGTCAGGTTGGGTTATTCTGTTCACTGGTCATATCACCATTGGTCCACCATACCATCCACTTTTGGGGTTAATGCTACCAATCCATTTCAGTGTCGCCGATATGTTCAAGAGAAGTCGCTCAGAGAATTCACCTACCCAGCTTGTGTCTCATCCACTACAATACCTTCACGCTTCATTCTTTCATGATTGCCACCCTGAACCTTGTATCATCAGATCATTTTCACCTCTACAAAATCATTTGCTCCGTTCTGTGTCGTAGATGTGGGATCCATTAATGCCCTCCTACGACGGATCACTTCTTGTCGAGATCAGCTCATTATCTAAGAAACCGACCTAGGGACAACCCTTCCAGTAATTTGAAGCTTGCATGCCTCAATGGCAAGTTTCTCACTTCCAGCGACAAGTTTACATTAATGGCCTTCGACCGAAACATTTTGCGTGGTGTTTGACATCGACTCATGTATTCACACCACGTGAATTGTACTACAGTACCTTGAGGGTCATCATCATTATCAGTGATTCCTCTCACGCATGTTAACAACTTACATCATTGGCTGGTAATCAGGCGATGTCCTTCCATGTTCGACATCAGAACATCTTTTTCACATGGATTGACTTGTACCTTCGGGTGAATATCGAACGAGTTTTGAAGACCCTAGATCTAGTTTCATCCATCGGGGCTGTGATATAATCAGGAAAATAAAGACATCAAATGTACATCATTGCTGCACAGATAATCATCCAAACTAAGGGATGATGGCTCTACTAGAATCATCAGTCTGCACATAGACGTTGTCTGCCCTATGTACATGAAAACGAATTTATCAACCTGAGCATGGGAATGCCTACCTCAGCTAGATCATGAAAATATTATGAAGATAATGTATTGTATTGTATCTTATTACAGGTCACCTTCCAGTGCGAAAAACCTCGGATCCTCATTATAAAGCATTTCACCCGACATCAAAAGATTTACAACCTCATGCTTTAGGGGGAAACTGTTATAGACATATTTGGGCACTGCAACCCCAATCACATATGTCCATAAACCAAGGGCTTCTAAGTCCCTAAAAGTGTTGTTTCATACCCTAAAGGAGCAAGGTCAGCTGATTACATCATCTCCCAAAAGTTTTCCATGAGAAACCACTCAGAACTGGTCAAAGCAGGACCATACAGACTGCTCAGTGCAAAGGGTGCGATGCATCTCACCTGCCACATGCAAAAACTGCAATGCATACTGAAAAGCCCTTCTGTAGGGTGCGATGAGCAAGAGCAGACAAATGGCACAAGCAGTTTGCTAAGTAGAGACCCTGAGAATCTTCTAGAAGCTGCTCATTTGACACTTGCCTCCCTGAATTCACCCAAGGATGAGTAAGAGATCATGAAATATTCAAGTGGAACCAAGAACCATCAGAGAGATGACACTAATAAAAATCCCAGAAGCTAACTCATCCCCCTGCAAATATCTATAAATGGATCCCTCATCCCAGAGATCCAGAGGTTGGAATTTGGTAATTTTCAAAGAAGTGTTGTTGGTCTCTCTTTGAATACATTTTTGGGTGATCTTGCTTTGTATGAGGTGAAGAGGGCTTTCAAGCTGGGAGGATGGCACTGGGTCAGACCAAATGGTTGTAATCCTCTCTTCTACTACTTTTAATAATAAAGCTATTTGAGTTTTCCTCCATATTCTTGTGTATCTCTGAATATTGTGTTGATATATGCATTTGTATGGTCAATATGTATCTGATCCTATATTGTTTACAGTGATAGATCTCTATGCTTTTATGGTATTATGATGTTGTGAATCTACAGGTGCTCTTTGAAGCGGGACAAGTAAGGAAGCAGTGGTGAGATTCTATCAAAGGAGAAAGGAAACGAGCAAGGAGCCAAGCGGAATACTGAGGTTGGTACTCTCTGCTTCTTTCTCATCTCTCTCTCATAAAGGAAAAACAAGTGACTTTAATTTGTTTGTTTCTAAGATAGCTACCCGTCTTAGTGGGACTAGCAGCTCTGAATAGACACTAGATTTCCAGATAACAATTATGGTACAAATAGGCAGAGGGAGTGAAGCTTCATGTCTTCACCGATGTAGATTGGGCAGGGAGTCCATTTGACAGGAAGAGCACATCAAGAGGGATATTTAGTATTGGGTCAACAACAGTTTCTTGGTACAACATGAAATAGAGATTGGTTGCACTCAGTTCAACAGATGCAAAGTACATGGTTGCAATTTAGGCAACATGTGAGGCTATCTAGATGAGGAATATCCTGGTTGGTTTGTTTGGTTAGCAGATGGATCCGACAATGATTTATTGTGATAATCAGAGTTGTATCAAACTCTCTGAAAATACAGTCTTTCATGATTGGTCCAAGCATATTGATATCCAGTATCATCATATCAGAGATTGTGTATTGAGGCGGATCATGTTTTTAGATTACATTCCCACAGAGGAGAAAGATGCTGACATCTTGACAAAGGCATTGTCAATATGTAAATTCAAGTTTCAAAGTGATTGGATTGAGGTAGTTGATAATCCCTTTCTTGTTGAGAGGGAGTGTTGAGAAATGGCAACAAGAAATTCGAGTTTAATTTGTCCTTGAATTAAATTGTGAATTAAATTTGAATTCTATTAACATAGCAACTTAAAATAGTTAAATTAAGTTTATTAAACTTACTTAACTTAGGAAATTCATGTTGGAAGTATTTTGGAAGTCATGTATATGTTCTCCCAAATTTGTAGGAGTCTAGTGTGAGTTAATTGTGAGTTGTAAAATAGAAGAATCGATTTCATGAGTCAGTTAAGTTAAATTAGTTCTCAAACTGATTGAGAGAACTAATAGTGAGTTAAAAGCCAGTGGAGACACTAATGAACTCCACCAATGCTGTTGTAGTTAATTGAATATTGACTCATTAGAAACTCATGCATGTTGATTCTGAGAAAGACCTAGTTGAGACTAGAGTGCAGGGATATTGTAGTAATTGTTTTAGATTTTTCTGAGTTGCACTGATAGTGCATACAATTAGGAACTGATTTGAGGGATTGCACTATTTTTAGAGGTTTTATTTCCCTTTAAATACAAGTTATCCTTCATAGTAATTACACATTGGAGTAGATACTTGGAGAGCTTGTGAAGAAGCTAAGATTTGGCCTTGAGCTTTCTTATGAGTTGGAGATTGAATTTTCTGAGTGCTTGAATTATTCTAGAGAGAACAAACATTGTAATTTCATCTTGATTTTCCATATTAATACAAAATAGATAGTGGGGTTTTGAGTTGTGGCTTTCCCTGGACATTTATTGTGTTATGTTCCTTTGATTCTCTTCCTCTATTGATTATTGTTTGCTCGATGTTTATGGGCTTTCACTGTAATTATTAGAAGTAGATTCTTTTCTCTTGCTTTAGAAAATTGCATTAGCTTGTGAATCTACAAGATTTTCTATAGGTACTAGCACAACTTGGTGCAGGAGAAATTGATTATCCTATAGATTTTGCAAGTACGAAACTACCTAAAGTTGAGAAGAATTACACAACCATAGAAAGGGAAGGATTGGAAATGGTATACACCTTATATAAGTTCAAGAATTATTAGTTGGCATCACATTTCCAGATGTTTACAGATCATTCTACACTGAGATATTTGGTTATTAAGCTTATCTTAGGAGGGAACATTTTCATATGGTTATTGCTATTTCAAGAATATTATTTTGAAATCATTGTTAAGCCAGGAATACTGAATGCAAGGCATGATCATTTGTCAAGATTGGAAATAGGTGAAGAACCAACCATTATAGAAGATAATCTCCCTGATGCGCAACTATTTGCAATTAGAATTGCATATGACCATTTTGTAGAAATTATTCAGTTTTTGAACACATGAATGGCTCCCTTAGAATATACTACGAAGCAGAAGAAAGAATTAGTGGTTAAGGCAATTGATTTTTCATTGATAGCATGACACTTATATAAGATGGGACCAGTGAGATAATGCACAAAGATGTTCTTGAACATGAAAAGAAAATCTTTCTAACAGAGTCTCTTGAGGGCACAACTGGTGGACATTATGCAGGAAAAGATACAGTGCAAAAGATCTTTAGAGAAGGATTATGGTGGCCTACACTACACAAAGATGAAAAGGAGTGCTTCCAAGCTTGTGATACATGTCAAAGAACATGAAACGTTCAAGAAGAGATGAGATACCATTGGTACCACAGGTTACATTGTAGGCTTTTGATAAACAGACTATTGATTTTGTTGGACTTATCAATCCACCTAGGAAGAGGACTCGTGTGAGGCACATAATTACTGCAACTGATTATTTGACAAGATGGACTGAAGCACAACTAGTAAGGCTTTGCAATGTAGATATTGTTGCAAAGTTTATCTTTGAATACGTACTTTCTAGATTTGGGTGTTCAAAGATCTTGATGAGTGACCAAGGTTCACATTTCCTGAACAATACTATTGAAGCATTGACTAAGGAATTTCAATTTGATCACAAAAATATTACTCCTTATCAGCCTTAGGCCAATGGAACTATGGAAGCATTCAATAATATTTTGGAAAATTCACTGACCAAGGTATGCAATGTAAATAGGGATGACTGGGACCTCAGGATACCAACAATATTATGGGCTTATAGGACTACATGTAATAAGTTGATAGGTCAAACACCCTTTAGGTTGGTTTATGGGCAAGAAGATGTGATGCCCATGGAATACATTATGCCTAGCCTAAGGACTGCAGCTTTTACAAATATGTTAGACCCTAACATAATGGAGGAAAGAATGTCATAGTTGATTGCTTTGGAAGAAGACAAATTTATAGCAAGATTCCATTAGCAAGTACAAAAAGCAAGAGAAAAGGCCTGGCATGATAGGAATATTAAGAAAAATATGTTCCACATAGGATACCTTATTCTCCTCTATGACAATAAGTTTTTAAAGTTTCCAGGAAAATTCAAAATGCATTGGTTAGGCCCATATGTTATCAAGTATATTACTGATGGAAGTGCATTTCAGTTAGAGAAGTTAAATAGAGAATTGATTCAGGCAAAAGTAAATGGCAGTAGGTTGAGGTTGTACAGGGACAACCCTGCCCTTACAGCTTCACTCTGAGGAAGAAAAAAGTAAATTCTTAGTGCCACCTATATTTGAAAGTGGGCGTGGGATTGTAAACTACATTGTAGAGAGAGCTTCGACTAGGAAGTACTTCACTACAGTTTGGAGTATGTCAAAGCTTGTAGGAGCCGAGATAGAAGATAGGATGTGCACTACAGTGTGGAATGCATCGAAGTTCACTGGAAAAAAAATAAATATGACCGTTAAAAGGCAAAAATATGTGGAAACTTGCATTTATGAGGACAAATTGGCAAGATCTAAGGATAGATGTGTAATTAATGAACACAATCTGGAAAAATCCAATCTAATGATGGGGTTCAAATTTTAGACTTTTTTTAAAAAGCCAAGTCCCACCAAGATCAAGCACTTTACTGAATTGAGAATTCGAGTACTGATAGTGCGAAGGAATTGATGAGCCTCAGTATTTCAACAAGAATGCTGCAACTCCCAAGGCTACCTACTTTAATTATCAACTAGAGGTTCGTATAAAATTAAGAGGTATCGACACTATATGTGTAGCATACAATGTGTCCTTCCTTTGATGTCATGATGTAATGGAGTGAATGTAATAAAATGAGATCCTAAACTAATTGCAAAAAATGAAATGCTCGAAGTCGAAACCCTAACCCATTGCAAGAAAGAAATTAAAAGGAAAGAAACGTATTGTAATTGCATAAAGTAAATCTCATGAAGTAAATTTCAATCATTACATTTCAAAGAGTTCAGGTCCATTAACAGACTTCATTGGATGTGGCAATCATCATTGTATTATCCATTTCATAAATCTACCCATTAGCCCAAATCGCTGAAATGTTTTGCATGGGTAAATAGGAAAGTCCTAAGTGGTATTTAGTATTTGATAATAATTGATTTAGAGCCTAGGGGTATTGATTCAACCCTAAGGGACAATAACCAAGCTTCTTGAGTGAATATGGGCAAGTATATACATGTTGGAAGGCTGCTACAGGAGATCCTGTAGTTACTACAGGAAACTGCAAATTTACTACAAGAAACTATAATTCACTGAATAACCAAGAAAATCAAATCCAAATTGGATGGGAGATTTTTTTTTATTGACTAGGATTTCTTAGGTCTACATTCCAAGTGGAATCACTCAAAAATACTTATGTTAACCCATGCTAAAAAATAGCATAAAATTACTAGTCTAAAATATAGAAATTTGAGAACTAGTGGGCTCGTAAATCTATCAAATGTCTAATCTAATCAAGTGCAAATTCAACAGGGTGATTTCTTTTTATTAACTAGAATATTTTTGTGATATAATGCAAGTAGAATGAACTCAATTAAATCTCGTTAGCATGCTCTAAAAAATAGCAGAAATTTACTGTTATTTTCCACAAAGGACTTCCAAAGATCTAGATTTGGGAATAAGAAAATTAATCCAAGTAACTCGATGATTACTATGACCTTCAAAATCTTTTCCAAGTATGAAATTATGCTTGTGATTTTGAAAAATAACTTCAACCATTTAACCCAATCATGCAACAAGAAATCACCAATAATAAATGCAAAAATAGAAAAAGAGATAAGAACAAGAGATGCGTGTGAATAAGAAGTGAAAAGAAGAAAAATAAATGATACAAAAGGTCTCTGAGGCTCATGGGATGGAAAATCCCAAGAAAATTAGAGTCCTATGAAGGAGACCAATATTTAGAAGCTTAACATGGGATCAATATTCATTATTTCCATCAACACAATTACACCCCTGCAAGAAATAAAAGTGGAGTTGAAAAAATACAAGTTCTCTCCACAATATGACTAATAAAAATCAACTTAGAGGAAAATTCAACTTTGTACTTATACACAATGATTAGGAAACATTACCCATGAAAGGAGGAAGATTTCCCCACCAAAATACCTTAGTTAGTGGATCTGGTTCCCAATACTAGGAATCTGCATTAAATGAAAGGAACACATTCCTAGATTTTCTCAATTATTGGAGCTCCATAATCTATGCAATTATTTACGAATATCTTCTTGATTTATTTTTAATATTGATCCTCCTGTAGTAGGAAGCAAGTCCCTAAATTATCTCCTCCTAGAAATCTTCATAATCTGCCCAATATTCTCATAATATTCCACAAAAATAAATAATATTAGGCACAAATATGCAATTATCCATAAACCTTTCCAATGAACATATTAAAGTTAAAAATACATTATCTAATGCAAATAGAGAGGTTTAATGTGCTGAAGGATGGTCAGATGGGCCTTAATTTATGTCTAATTTAGAGGCCCATCATACCCCAATGTTGAAAGTGCCGCTCATCCTCTAAGCAATTTAGTGACCTCATTGTGCCTCATTCATGGCCCTGGTGGCTTCTCGCTTGTGCATTCCTCAATCCTTTCTCTTAAGAATCTTGGCTGTAAGTTTTGCAAGGACAAGCACAAATATGCAGTTGTTCTTTTCATGATTGTTTAACAGTACTGCAAGGAAAAAAACATAAATTTTATCTTTGCAATTGAACTCTGTTGGCTTGTAGATCCACTTCATTCATATCCTCTGCCTTTAAACCTTCATTCCATTTTCACTTCTTTTTCCAAAACTGTTTGTGCATAGAAAAATCACAGTGTTTCTTTAGACCATTAACCTGCCTTCTTCCCCTTATTCAATATGAGTTCTTGAATATTTTTTAGATTGACAAGGTCTTCCACATCCTTTTCCAACCTCCTGCTACCTTTTTCCACCATTTGGACACCTATGAAACCTTCAAAATGTCTTTAGATGAGAACTAGGACATCATGTAGTAATTACTATAGTAACTACAGGAAACCCTGTAGTAATTCTTGTAGTAACTAAACGAAGCACTGTAGCAGTTTGTTTAAACATATTTTGAGTAGAAATGATATTCTGAGCCTAGGGCAGGCCATAAACTTGACTTCCATTCTTTTCTCCCCTTTCTATAACATATTTTAGGCCTTGGAAAAAACGTAGAAAGAGATTAGAGACCTCTTGGAAAGCCTCTTTTCATCACTGTAGTTTGAGTTCTATTTTCATGGTGAATGCCTTCTTCTTCTCTTTTATGGCCTAGATGATTGCCTAATGGCCTTGGAGTTCTCTATTTTGATTAGGTTTCTCTTAGGCACTACCATTTTGGGTTTTGGCATAATTTGTTCCTTTCTTCCTTCATGTAGCAGCATTATGCCTTCCTGTAGCAGTCATTCCTTCTCTTTTAGGGTTTTCTAGCTATATGGGAATGATGATAAATGATGTAGAGGGTTTGGAGGATGATGATAGGGATCAGAGGGAGTAGTGTAGTTTTGTGAAAATGGAGAAGATGTGCTATATGTGTTTTTTTCAAGAAATTTTCAGGGTGAGAATGAGTTCAGGGTTTGTTCTCGAAAAATGTTAATTTTTTTCTTACAAAATGGGATGGATAAATGCTAGATATATAGTGGATATGAAGTGGATGGAGGGCGTGGAGTGCTGTGGTGACTTGGCCTATTCACAAATTTCCTCTTTTAACTGTTGTCCCCATTCCTCGAAATCATCACCCTTCCTAATTTGGTTTTTCCACATTGCATAAGTGAAGGAGTTAGTTGTATTAATTAGTTGAAGGCGACTAATATTTCCGACCCATCCTTAGCTTATAAAACCTCATCTCTCATGCATTGACAAAAAATTTCTAACTATAATATGCTCAAGAGAAGAGGTCAAGAATATTGCATACCTGTACCTACCTGATGGTTGTTGGAGAGGCATGCATGTTGCTACTGAGTTGATGATTGATCCATGGTCCTCTAGAGGTGATAATTTCCTTTGTTTGCTTCATCATAGGTCTTCATAGCTTGGTGATTATAAACCTCTATCTTCTAGTTACCATGAGCAAGTTATCTTAGTCAAATCTGACCTTCTTGGAGTGCTGGGCTGGGCCATGGGTGATGTTCACCTTCCCCACACTTTTCACAACTGTCATACCCCTTACCAACACTTCATTTCACCTTCCCTACCTTCCTATAGCCTTCAACTAGTTTCCTATAGAAAACTAGGACATCCTATAGTAAACTAGGACATCCTGTAGTAACTACAGGAAACCTTGTAGTAGCTTGTTTAAACCCATATCTCCCAAATGGTATACTGGATTGACCTAAAATTTTCTAAGCATGTTTTCATCATCCTTATGCACCTCCCCATAAAACTTTTTTGGCCAATGGATGCACGAATCTCAAGAAAAATTAAAAATGGATGTAGGTGATGGAGGTCGATTTCTCAAAAATTGTGCACTGGAATTTGTTGAAATTGCTTGGGCATGTTACCATAATCCATATGCATCTCCCCATGAAACAACTTGCAAATGGATGCATGAGTGTCGAGAAAATTAAACAATGGTTGCAGGTGATGGAGGTCAATTTATCAAAAACTATGCACTGGAATTTGCTGAAATTGCTTGGGCATGTTACTATCATCCATATGAATCCCCCCCTAAAACAACTTGGTAAACAGATGCATGGTTTTCAAGATATGACAAAAATAATTTTTTTCTCTATGCATTTTGTTTCCTGTAGTAACTATAGGATATTCCTGTAACATTTTAGGAAAACAAGGAAAATGAGTGATAAAAGCTTGAGAATAATGAGTGGATGGTGGAAATAGATGAGGGTGATGGATTGACATGACCATGGTCCTTCTGTAGAATCTGAACAAAGGAGGAGAAAGTCCAAGTTTGACTTCCTTTGACTTGGATTTTGATCAACTTTTCTTTTGGTGGCTAACTTGCTTTGGTTGCTTGTAGAGGTTGGAGAACACATGCATTCATGAGAAAGAGATACATGGAGCAAAGATTTTTATTTTTCTTCTTTTTTCTTCTAGACCTACTAGCCACCTCAATGAGGTTTTCAACTAGTAGGTTTGCCTAGGTGCCTCAAAGGAGTTTTCACCTAGGATCTTTTATTTTTCTCTTTTTTCCAACCCATTGACTGCCTCATGGAGGTTTTAAATCAATGAGCCAATCTTAGGCACCTCAAAGGAGGTTTTCACCTGATATTTTATTTTTTCTCTTATTTTTCATTTTTTATTTCTTTTCCTATCCTACTCTACTTGAAAAAAAAAATCATTTTCAAGTGTAGGAATACTTCCAATGGAGCCACTTTCATAACTGGATGACATATAAAATCATGTGTAGGCTCAAAACATATTCTTTGACATGTACCTGAATGTAAGAGACAAAATGATTTGAGTTTGATGATATCAAGCACAATTGAAGAAGGGAGTATTGCTGCAGCTTAGTGATTGTATGGAACCATATTTCAATATTGTTGTGATGCCCTTGGTCCACTTGTTGATTTGGATCATCTTGGATGTCTTCTTCTTCCATGAAATTCAGATCTTATTCTTTTTTTTTATTATTCTCTTGAACACATAAAGGATCTGATGGTAAAAATGATGGAACTTTCTCAATCTCTGATTCTGATGTCCAATCTTCATCAAGTGCAACCCATGATCCTTTGGTATTCTCATTTGAATCATCTTCTTCTGGATGTGGTCCTTCAATGACATTAATAGAATCTCTTTTTTGTGATACACTTCCTAAGCTAAGATGAATACCAATTAGATCAAGAGGAGATGTTTGGAAGTGTTGTACCTCAACATTGTAAGTGGGTTGAGCTACTTCATTGTGTGGGTTCGGAAATGGTGGTACATATAGTTGAGTGAGAGTGGATATTTGAGATGGATGCGGTTGGGGTTGTGGTGAAGGTGAAGGTGAATGGTATGGATAACATGGAGTTGGGTATGGAGGATATTTAGGAAAATATTGAGCATATTGTGGATGACTCCCATAAGTTCCTTGCCAACCTTGTTGCCAAGATTGGTTTTGGGGTCGAGATGGCCAAGGTTGCTAAGGAAATGGTGCGTTCCAATTACTTTGAGATGGATGTGCATAAGCTTGAAATTTTGAATTAGGCTCTTGCATCATGTTAGATTGAATAGGTTGCCATGGTCCTCTTGGAGCTACATAACATAGTTGCATTGGCAATTGACTTGCTCCATTGTCCTCTTGGTAAACTTCCTTCAACCTTGGTAATGAAGGGCAATATTTAACATCATGTGATTTTGCATGGAAAGCACAAATATCAACATCATCTTTTTTCTCATTTTGTATTCTTAACATTTCTACCTGTTCACTTAGATAGCTATGAATTTATGTTTTAAAGTTATCAAGCAAGTTTCCAAGTTTAGCTTGACTTACCGATCTTGATGCTGATTGACTTACTCTTGCCATTCCTCTTGATATGTGTCTGCATGTTTCACAATTTTATTCAAATGATAATTGGTATACATCACCTCTACTCATGAGATCAAAGGAGATCAATCCACTCATCCCTAATTGTTGTAATTAAGAGGGTTTTTAGTGTGTTTGATCAGGCTAAATGATGTGATTTTTCCCTCTTAGCAGTAGACATGAACCTCTCTATTCATCTTCTTTTTGATTCATTCTAATTATTTCTTGTTTAAGATCATGATCTTTATATTTTTCTAGAAATATCTTATGCATATAATTCCATGATCTTATTGAATTAGTGCCTAAACTCATGAACCATTTAAGAGCTCTATCCTTCAATGTCACCAGAAAAAATCTCAATTTTTGAGTTTTTAATAAGTAATCATAAGATCTACAAACAATTTCAAATTCAAAGAGAAAGATTTCCAGATCCTCTGACCTCATACCATGGAAGTTTGGAAGAAACGATGGAGGGATGTTCTATATATGCGCACTAATCTCAGTTTCTTGAATGGAAAATCCAAGAGTATCTTCTTCATTGTCATCATCTCCATCCATTTCTTCTATATTATCTTACATCTCTTCTTCTTCTACTTGCAAAAGTGGATGGTGGTTTGGATATTACTGCACCACATGATCAAATGGTGGGGTTGATGTTCGAGTTTTTTTTTTTTGAATAAGAATGCTAATGCAATGTAATTTTCTGTTCTTGAAATGAAAGATGCCTAATGAAATTTTTTCTTTTTGCAAGAAAGTAAAAAGAAATGAATCAACTAGGGAAGAAAACAATGCATATTTTGACACCTCCTCGACAACAACGCCAAAAACTGATGAGCCTCGGTATTGCAACAATAATGCTGAAACTCCCAAGGATACCAACTTTAATTATCAACCCGGGGTTTTCAAAAACTTAAGAGGTATTGACACTATATGTGCAACATACAATGTGTCCTTCCTTTGATGTCATGATGTAATGGAGTGAATGTAATAAAATCAGATCCTAAACTAATTGCAGAAAATGAAATGCTCAAAATGGAAACCTTAACCTATTGCAAGAAATAAAATTATTCTAATTGCATAAGGTAAATCTCATGAAGTAAATGTCAATCATTATATTTCAAATATTTTAGGTCCATTTATAGATTTCATTTGATCTGGCAATCATCATTGTATTATCCATTTCATAAACCTATCCATTGGCCCAAATCGTTGAAATGTTATATATGGGCAAAGAGGAAAGTACTAAGTGGTATTTAGTCTTCCCTAATAATTGATTTAGAGCCAATGGGTCTTGATTCAACCCTAAGGGAAAATAACCAAGTTTCTAGAGCAACTATGTGCAAGTATATACATGTTGGAAGGTTGCTATAGGAGATCCTGTGGTTACTACAGGAAACTGCAGATTTACTACAGGAAACTATAATTCACCGAATGAGCAAGAAAATAAAATCCAAATTTGATGGGAATTTTATTTATTTATTTAATAGGATGTATTAGGTTCCTATTCCAGGTGGAATCACTCAAAAATACCTCTATTATCCCATGCTACAAAATAGCAAAAAATTACTAGTCTAAAATCTAGAAATTTGAGAACTACTGAGCTCGTAAATCTATCAAATGCCTAACCTAATCAAGTAAAATTAAATGGGGTAATTATTTTTATTAAATAGATTTTTTTTTTGATCTAATTCAAGTGGAATAAACTCTATTGAAGCTCATTAGCATGCTCTAAAAAATAACATAAATTTACTGCTAGTCGCCACAAAGGACTTCTAGAAATCTAGATTTGGGAATGAGAAAACTAATCCAAGTAACTCGATGATTACTATGACATTCCAAATACGTTCCAAGTATGAAATGATTCTTTTGATCCTAAAAAATAACTTAATTCTACCATTTAACCCAATCCTACAACAAGAAATCATCAATACTAAATGCAAAAATAGAAAAAAAATACAAGAACAAGAGATGCATGTGAATAAGAAATGAAAGGAAGAAAAGTAAATGATACAAAAGGGATATGAGGCTCCTGGGATGGCGAAGCCCAAGGAAAATTAGAGTCCTATGAAGGAGACCAAGATTTAGAAGCTGAACATGGCACCAATCTTCGTTATTTCCGTCAGCACAATTACATCCCTGCAAGGAATGAAAGTGGAGCTGCAAAATACGAGTTCTCTCCACAAGAAGACTAATAAAAATGGACCTAGAGGAAAATTCAACTTGGTACTTACACAAAATTATGAGGAAGCATTCCCCATGAAGGGAGGAATATTTCCCCACCAATATCCCTTAATTAGTGTATCTGGTTCCCAATACTAGGAATTTGCATTAAATGACAAGGAACACATTCCTAGATTTTCTCAATCATTGGAGCTCTAGAATCTGTGCAATTATTTCATAATATGTTCTTGATTTATTATTTAATATTGATCTTCCTGTAGTATGGATAAAGTGCCTAAATTATCTCCTCCTCCAAATCTTCATTATTTTCCCACTATTCTCACAATATTCCACAAAAATAAATAATATTAGGCACAATTATGCATTTATCCATAAACCTTCCTAATGAACATATTAAAGTTAAAAATGAATTATCTAATGCAAAAATAGAGCTTTAATGTGCTAAAGGATGGTCATATGGGCCTTAATTTATGTCTAATTTAGAGGCCCATAAGGGATTGCAAGAATTTCCACATGAATGTCTTGTCAACTAAAGAATTTTTGCATATATGCAACGAGAGAAGGTTAGAAGGAGTCATGGAAGCAATCGCCGCAACAACCACTAATACACCCGTAGTAACATCGCCTGAGGTAGCATCAGATGCGACACCATAACCATAGAAATAGCGAAGATCCCTGAGAAATAATTTGACTAAGGAGGTGAGAAGCAAGAATAAACAAGATAAGAAACTGGCTAAACTTCAACAACAAGCAAAACAAGTCAAAGATAGTGATGAAAAAGTGGAGGAAGTACGGATGGAGGAAGGCTGTGCACTATTTTTATCACACCTACTATTATAGACATATTTGGGCACTACAACCCCAATCTTATATGTCAATAAACTAAGGGCTCTTTAACCCCTAAAAGTTTTGTTTCATACCCTAAAGGATCATGGTCAACTGATTACATCATTCCCCAAAAGTTACACCTAAAAAACCACTCAAAACTAGCCAAAACTAGACCATACTGACTGCTCCACTGTCAAGGTGCGATGCATACTGACTTCTACACTAGCTAGGTGCGATGCATACTGAAGAGGCCTTCTGTGGGGTGTGATGAGCGAGGATGGAAAAATGCCTGAGACAGTTTGCTAAGTGGATGCTCATGGAATCTTCAAGAAAATTCTCCTATGACACTTGCCTCTCTAAAATATCCCAGTGATGAGTAAGAGATCCAAGAAATCTCCAAGTGGAACCAATAACAATAAGTGGAATGAAACTAATCAAAAACCCAGAGATGACTCACACCCTTGTAGACATCTATAAATGGATCCCTCATCTGAGAGATCTAGAGGCTGGAATTTGGTAATTTGTAAGGAAGTGCTGATAGTTTGTCTTTGAGAAAGGGCATTGTATTGTTGGGTGATCTTGCTTTTCATGAGGTGAAGAGGGCTTTGATGCTGGGAGGATGATGCTGGATCAGACAGCTGGGTTGTAATTCTCCCTTCTATTATTAATAAAGTTCTTTGAGTTTTCCTCCATACAATCGTGTATTTGTGAATGCCATTGTATGTTCAATGTATTTTTGATTCTGCATTGTTTATGATATAATAGATCGAGATGCTTTGATGGTGTTTTGTTACTTTGTCTCTACAGGTATTCATTGAGCGGGATAAGTAGGAGAAGAGGCACAAGCTCTATCAAGGGAGAGAGAAATCAAGCAAGGAGTCAAGTGGAAGATCCAGGTTGGTCCCTTTGCTTCTCTCTTATCTATCATACATAAAGGAAATCACAAATTGCTTTGATTGTTTGTTTCTAGGATAGCTACCAATCCTAGTGGGACTAGCAGATCGAAAAGACACTAGTTTTCCCAGAAACACCTACCACCATACATCCCGCTGAGCAAACTAAATGCTAAACTTGTAAAAGAATCAAAATATGCGAAGGATGGCACATTTACACCCTTATTGCCAAAAGACGCTGCCCTTTAAAGGAGAAGTTTAAGGGAAACTTTTGCAGCTCAAGTTTGCAGATTATGAATTTAATGACAGGAAGAGTACACTCAGTTCGCACCAGAACATTATTTGTAGCAATTTCACTACCCAGATAGCGGAGTGACAAGTCTAGAACTAAAACAGTGGGAAAACGAGTTGTCGCAATCAGGACTGCTAAATATGCTGAACTTGTCGCACTTCGGTAGAAGTGCGGGGAGCACATCATGTGTGACAAAATTTATCGTGCTGGTGCATGATGGAAATTTATGGATGGGGAATAAGAACCCAATAGACCCTATGCTGATATGGAGGATCACAAGATTTCCATACCAAGGACAAAACCCCGCAGAGGAGTTCATTGAAAAGGATCAGGACCGCGCTATAACAGAAAGTATGAAGAAAAATTTCGGGCTGGTCAAAGGAAAGAGAGGTTATGATATAAATTTGATCAGTGACCAAGACGTTCATTTAAAAATGCACATCTTGGCTAGGAAGATTATGAGGAAATGTCACGCAAATGAAGTTCCCACATCGGTGGTGTCATTAGCCCCATAGTGTGTCAACGGGGTTTAGTATAACTGGGCCGTATACCTATGTCACGAGGTTGAGGAGAAAGGTACACTTTCCACTAAGCTTGGTTGATCTTAATTATTGCTATGTTTGCATGGAGAGAACCATAGTAGTCATAGTTCCCTCAGGTGCCTACAGATACGTGTGAAGCCATGATTTACATATGTTAGTGAACAAATATCCCTAACTCTCGCCGAGCTTATAGGAGCAATATAACTATGTGGCAAAGTTCAAAGAAACTTTTCATAAAGTATACATACAGGCACACATGGATACAAAGAAGAAATGGCATGCCTTGCCATATATGGTTCCTAAAGACGATCTTGTTGTGTGGATACAGAAATGGCTTGCAAAATAGATGACTCCGCTGGAGGAAGCAGGAGACAATGCGACAGAAGAAGAGGTGGACACTTCGCAACATGGCGAAGCTAATGGAAAAGATAAGGAGTAGGACATGAGTTAGAGGAGGAAGAGAAGCATGATGAGGGTCAGTAGGATCCTCCTGAGGGAGATGAGTAGATCAAGGAGACAGAAAAGGAATATGAGAAAAAACTATCCCAGAGAAGAGGAAGGCCCAGGGCGAGGCTTCCACAAAGATAAAAAAGAAGCAGAAAGCGGATAAGACAAAAGGCATCACAACAATGGTCCCTACTGATGGGGACCTAGAGTAGATTGGAAGGAGGCGATCGGGGAATCCTGGAACAAAGTAGAAGATCGCTATGGTGCACTTATTACTGGTGTGTAGGAGAGGATTGCAAAATTATTTTTTTTGGCACTGAAAGTTAGACATCCTGTGTAGATAGAGGAAAGGATTAGAGTAGAAAGGAAGATAGAGCCTATGCTTACATCAAGGCTAGAAAACATACCTACAAGAACCTTACAGTTTGAATCTTTTGAACTACAGTAATAGGCTAAAGAATGGAAGCATGTCAACATGAACACCAAAGTAGTTTCATCTCCAAGACTACACAAACTACACTTAGAGAACAAGTTGTAGGAACAACATACATCGCAGATGAATATGCAAATAGAAAAAAAGTAAGCTTTGTTGTGGCAGAATCTCGAGCAGACGATCCAAGAAAGTGATCAAATAGAACAATAGCACTAGAAGCTCAATGAGGGAGTGGAAGCAATGTGTAAAGAGATCCCAGACCTTGATGTCTGAGAAGAAGAGCCAATATAAGAGAAGGTCGCGAATCTCAGCCTTGTAGTGAAAGGGTACAAGGACAAAATTTCTACAGTGCAATTTAAGTATGAAATGAATATTAGTGAAATGAAAATGAAGCTGCAATCAACTATGCCTTAGGAAGTAAGGGATTAGAGGGAGACCGACCTAAAGACTATAATGGCCAGCATCTCTGTAGCATTGGCAGACTGTGGGAAATTGTTAGATGAAATTTTTCAAATTTGGACTTCGCTATAGGAAGATCCAAATTTACAGAAACTGCACGAAGAAATGCAACAAAAGCACCAAGAATTAGAAGATATTTGGGCATTTGCGAAGACCTTACCAATCTCACAGAAGCTCATGAAAATAAATGAGAGTAAGGCCATCTAGAAGAACATTTAGGAATTGAAGAAGGAGGAGAAGGTTTGATAGAAAGGACTCAAACTTGGCAGGATGAGGTTCTCCAGTTATCATAGGAAGTGGATGAGAAGCTTTAGGAGCTTCAACAAAGGGAAACACTATTGGTGCAGAAGGTTGAAGAACATGTGACATAGACACTATTGGAGGAAGCACACAACGAGGACAAGCATGTGGCAAAAAATTTGCAATAGCTCAACCAGGCCTACAACAACATCGTAGAAAAAATCAGAGGCAAAAGAACTAAGTGACTCAGGATGAGTCACATGTGAGTGTTGGGGGCCTGTTGGGCGTAACACAAGTTGGCCTAGATTTTGATGACGTCTCCATATTTGGGGAGCAGAGTGCAAAGTAAAGGATGCAGCAGAGCATGAAGTGGACTACGCAGTGGAACAATAAGAGCGCTAAAGTGGACCATGCAGTAGATATACCGTGCAGTATATGGGCTTAGGGGTGGGTCGAAGCCCCTCCTTTTTGTTAAAATAACGTAATGTTGTAAAAGATGAATGGTTTTTTACCATATTAGCTTGTGTTAGGGGAGTCCATAGTATATGGACCATGGTATTATTGTAGAGCATTGGAAAGGTATGTTTTAACGAATAACTTAGTGGTGTTTCAAGTAATAGTTGTAACCTTTTCTTTGTAATAAAATAGGGAAAATGTAATGAGAATGAGCACGAATGATCCAATCACTAATAGTTATCTTCTCTATGCAGGAAAAGACAAAAGTAGGAAGGCGCGGTGCAAAACGGGAGTTCCATGAGGAGATAACGGTTGTCCCTCGAAAACTAAATAAAATCCAGACCAGGGCAAGTAAATCAAGGAAGATCAATCCGGGACGAGATGAAGGACTGTTAGTTCAGAAGGATAGGCAGAGAAAAGAGAGGAGTTAACAGTTTAATAGATCCCTCAGGATCTTTGATCCTGAGGGATCGTTACTTTCAATTATTTTGTTGTATAGTTAACTCCGCCATTACTTGTATAAGAAGGGGCAGCATCGAAGACTTCACGGACTTTTTGATTATCTTGTATCTTTACTTTCTGTTTACAGACTTCACAGTCAGATAAACTCAGACTATCGAGTCTCTTTGAGACTTAGTTTTGCTGTACTATCATTGATGCGTTAATATAATATATTTGGTGTCACTATCTCTCTGCATCTGAAGTAAGTTACGGCGGTGTGCCATTGGAAGCTAAGGGCCCGGCTCCAACGGACACTGGCTGATTGTATCATTACAGTTTGGCTTTGTGTGGTTTGTTTATCGTTCTTAATAATCTGATATACTTACATGCTATTCCATACTCGTTCAACAATAGTTTTCCTTTTGTAAATCTTTGTAACAAGTTTACATCATATTTCCAGAATTGATCATATAACATTGTTCTGAGTTGTTCACTTCTGTTACAGAATTTATAAGTGGAATGTCTTAGCTACATATGGTTGGAGTGACGATCATAAGAAGATGGAATTGACGTTGTATGTGGACCACTGGTGATCATTTCAGATTATGTGTACATATGATTGACGTTTCCTGTTTATGGTGGTTTGCTGTTCCATTTGATTAAGCTGTCTACTTTTGTTTATGATTGACGTTTCCTGTTTATGGTGGTTTGCTGTTCGATTTGATTAAGCTGTCTACTTGTACAAAAGATTGCTTTTTCTTTGTATGTAAGTTGATGCCAAGAATTGAGAGTGTTGAACTCGCGAGATTTAGTTTCTTTACTGCCGTTCCTTTTACTGCTGTTCCATTTCTGAATTTCCGTTCCATTCTGCTTTCCTGCTGTTCCTTTTTACTTGCATTTATTGGTTTGGTGTGGGAGGAGGATCAAGGCTGTCGTGAGACACAGAAGACGCTATTATGCTCCCAGATCCATGATCCATACTCTAATTCCTTTTCCTTCATCAGTTTCTAGAGGGATGGGTTATTATTTCCGTACCCTTGACTGGTAAAGTTGCTGTGTGTGATTTCTTTATGCAAAAGTAATTTAGCCATAGATTAGCATCCGTTTACTCTTGTATTTCTTAGACCTATACTACTAAGCATTGCTATGAAAAATAGCTTCAAATTGAGATACCCTTTACAATAACAAAACGCTCCCGGATTGACTTGTAATGTGAGATAACTAGAGGTGAAAAAGGCCCTTGTTACAGCTCTACATTTTGGCGCCGTTGCCGGGGAAAGGGTATAGCCATTTGTCTTTTAAACAGGGTAGTGTACGAATCTGCTAGGGGAGAGTTGGATTTTAAAAATGGAAGGTAAGAACCTGCGTACGGAGCATGTAAAAGCCCTGCTCCACCGTCCGCTGTCCTAGCAGAATTGATTGGTTAAATAGGATTTAGCAGTTTAATTGGAGTGCATGACTAAGCAGAAAAAGCCAGAGAAAGATCAAAAGCCTCCATCCAAAGCCAAGGGGCCGGTGACCCTTGGACGAATGACCTTTATAGACGAAATCTATAAGAAAGCCGACTCTCAGCCATCAGTAGGTTATAGGAAAATCACTTCTAAACAGCCTACTAGTTCCCTTCAGGCCTCGGGATCACCATCTGAAGCCTTTGCTGAAGTGCACAGTCAAACAGAGGAGCAGGACTTTCAAGAAATTGAAAATTTGACTCCTGGACTATTGCACGAAGGGAATCTTAGTAACCTTTGCGAAGGAGGAGGAGAAACAAGGGAAATCGGGGAACCTAGATCTCCTATTGAACCAAACCAGCCTTTAAATAGCCCGGATAAAGGAAGCGCTGTAAAAATCCTCGTTGAAGGAATTCATTCACCTCAGACAGTTGGGACCATCATCATCCCTGATAAAGGAAGTGTTGTCAAAACAATTCCTGTTAAGACTACCCCTTCTCAACCAAGGAACACTCTCTTGGAAATTCCTGAAGATTACTGGCATATATTCAATCCCATGGCGCAGAATTAGCCAAACGCCCAGACCTCCACATTGCAATATCCTATAGTAGATTCTACAGCAAATGCGCCCATGAAAGCTATTCCTCTCCAGCATATCCCCACATTTCATGGCCTTACATCAGAAGATCCGGATGCATTCTTGTTCGAATTTGATATATTATGTAGAGGATACGATTACACCACCGATCCCCAGAAATTAAAATTGTTCCCCTCCACATTAAAAGGGGCTGCTTTAAGATGGTTTATGGGCTTAGGTGGTGGGGTTATTAACAATTGGGATCAAATGAAAGAAGCCTTTTTAAAGAAATATCAGGATTACTGTAGGTCAAGAGAACTAAAAGATGAAATCTTTCAAATGTCAGCCAGACCAAACGAAACTCTAGAAGAATATGTGGAACGTTTCCAATATAACTTGCAAAGATCTCCCTATGCATCGTTACCTCTGCCTGATAACGTGTTGAAAACCGCATTAATTAGAGGTATGAAAGAACAATGGATTGAAACGTTGAATATTATGGGGAAAGGAGACATTTATCAGGAAAATTTTGCTGATATCATTGATCTGTGTATCAGGAGCTCAAGAGGCAGCATGAGGATAAAACCAGCAGAATATGATCGCTTTACCAGAGATAACAGAACATCAACAGAGGGAGTAACGCGTGTGGAACTTGGAAATTTGCTAGAAAATTTTAAAACTGATATCCTGGGGACATTAACTACACAGCTTGATATTGTGCAGGCTAAACAGAAGCAAGCAGAGGCAGAACAAAATCTAGCGATTTTCTGCCCTCGATGCAGGAAGAAACATAGCCACAAGGAATGCCCACTGGATACAGTCCAAATATGTGCAATCTGTACCAAGGACCACCTAACTGAAAGCTGCCCCTCACTTCCTGGTTTGAAGGCAGTATACAAAGAAGCAGAAGAGGAGCCAGAATCGGCATATTTTATTAACCAGCGTCGTCAATGGCAGCCTAGGCAATCTGGTATGTTTTCAGATCCCTCCTCTTCTTTTCAACCCCCGCAGTTCAATGCTCAGCAACAGAATATGTGGCAAAACCAGTCTCAGCCCCCGTTTTCGAATTGGTCACCTCAAATGTTTCCTACTCCGAATCCTTGGATGACCCAATTTGGTTGGCCAAACTTCCCTTATCCCCCGCCATATTGGCAAAATAATTCATATCCTCCGCAGTGGACCCCTTCTACTTCGCAAGGTTCACCCTGGCAGACAAGCTGGCCAAGATCGACATATCAGCCAGCAGGATCAATTCCACTCCCTCAACCAACTCTGCCAGCCTTACAACAAAATCCCCAGCCTAATCTGAGACCGCAGCTCCCAGCCCAACCCAACCCTAATCCAAATAATAGACCAGTTCAATCTCTTCAAATTATAGAATCCTCAGAGATTGAATCTGATCTGCGGGAGTGCAATGATCTTCAGTTAAGATCTGGGCGAATAATAGAAACTGAGGGACATAGAACAACTCACATCGAAGATCAGTTACCTATAGAACAACCATCACAACAGGAAGATGTAAATAAAGACCAGGCTCATCAGCAAGTAATTACATCTCCTCCACCTTTCCCAGAACGATTGGCCATTCCACGACCAACACAATATCCAGACTTTGATATTCTGGGAGAACTACAAAACTTGTATATAAGAATTCCATTCCTTCAAGCTATACAGGATATCCCCATATATGCAAAAACCATAAAAGACCTGTGTAGCAGAAAATCAAAAAGAAATGTAACTTCTAACCCAAGAGTCCAGGTAGTCGGCACCTTATCCGACCTCCTATCAGGAAAAGAAACATCAGTTAAATACGAGGACCCTGGAAACCCAATTGTCACTGTTCAAATCTATGGGCAGACCTTGACCAACGTCTTAGTTGATCTAGGGGCCGCAATTAACATCCTGACAACATCGACTTGCCAGAAGCTCGGAATTACATCGGTAGAACCTACTTCCACTTTGTTAGAACTAGCTGACCGATCAGTAATTAGACCAGAAGGCACCTTGTATGATGTCATGGTTTCAGTGGATTCCTGGGAATACTCGACCGATTTCCTGATAATTAATCCGAGAACCCGACTAGATGGACATCTGCTAATTCTAGGTAGACCGTGGCTCGCTACTGCTGACGCCTACATTGGTTGCCGGCAGGGAAACATGACCATAACCAGAGGGCCAGATATCAAAAATTTAATCTTGTACCCTCCAGCGCAGCCAAGCATCACGATGACGAGAACCAACCTGCGCCCTGCCTCATATATCACTGACAATATTAGACCTCCATTAACAGTCCAGGAAGTGCTAGATTTCAAAGATCAAACGGAAGACGATGCCATCAATAAATTCATTAATTAAACAACATCCACATCGTATACACAATGTTTTATGATAAAAGCAGCATTTGATAACGAATTAGAGGAGGATCCTCTGAAAGACGAACATGACCAAATTATACCTGTGACTTCTGTCGCTAATAGCAAAGTAGTGCAAATTGAACCGGGGAAAACTTTAAACATTAACGCTAATCTGACACCAGATCAAGAGACGAAACTCATCCAGCTGTTACGAAAGTATCAGGAGGCATTTGCATGGGACTATCCCGATATGAAAGGGATTGATCCCCAGCTATGCACACATCATATTTATATCGAAAAAGATGCAAGACCTGTTCGACAACCGCAAAGAAGACTCAACCCCCATTTAAAATATGTTGTAAAAGCTGAGCTTCAGAAACTTTTAGATGTTGATTTTATTTATCCTATTTCTGACAGCAAATGGGTCTCTCCACTTGTGGTAGTACCTAAAAAGAATGGGAAATGGAGGATCTGTGTGGATTATAAAGAATTAAACAAAGCCACACAGAAAGATCACTTCGCTCTTCCATTCATAGATCAGGTACTGGACACCTTAGCAGGCAAGAAATTCTTTTCTTTCTTGGATGGCTTCAGCGGATACAATCAGATACAGATTGCCCCTGAAGACCAGGATAAGACTACCTTTACTTGTCCCTGGGGAACGTTCGCTTATCGAGTCTTACCTTTTGGTTTATGTAATGCTCCAGCCACATTCCAAAGGGATGTTCTTAGCATCTTTGCAGATTTAATTAATGATGGATTGGAAGTCTACATAGATGACTTCACGCCATATGGAGATGACTTTGATCCAGCTCTAGATACTCTCGAAAAAGTCCTATAGCGCTGCATCGCTACCAGACTTTGCTTGAGTCACGAAAAGTGTTACATGATGATGACCGAAGGACTCATTCTGGGACACTATATTTCAGCAGTTGGTATTCAGGTAGACCCGGCTAAAATTCAAATACTTTTGCTTATTCCAACCCCCACTAATCAAACAGAGGTACGCAGTTTTCTTGGTTTTTCCGGGTATTATAGACGATTCATACAACACTATTCACATATTGCCGCACCTTTACATGCATTAACTGGAAATGTTGACTTCTTATGGATAGAGAAATGTGATCGAGCCTTCAAAGAATTAAAGAAGCTGGTATCTACATCTCCAGTTCTCCGAGGACCTAATTGGAATTTACCATTCCAAATTTCAACTGACGCCTCAGACACAGCAATCGGTGCAGTTCTGGGCCAAGAAGAGGATAAAAGACCATATGCCATCTATTACATCAGCAAAAATTTGGCTCCGGCTGAATTAAATTACACTGTCACCGAAAAAGAATTTTTAGCTGTGATACACGTTGTTAATAAATTTAGACACTATATTACAGGCTATCCCGTTATTTTGTATACAGACCATTCTGCTATTAAGTATTTAGCAAATAAGCCTGTTACAAATGGAAGAATAACCAGGTGGTTGATCCTGTTGCACGAGTTTGATATTACAATCAGAGATCGACCAGGGAAGGAGAACCCTGTGGCGGATTTCCTCTCACGAATACCAAAATCAGTTGAAGCGGCAACAGTCGAGGACCAATTTCCAGACGAACACTTATTTGCTGTCGCTGTTCAGACTCCCTGGTACGCTAATGTTACTAACTATCTTGCAGTAGGTAAGCTTCCAAAACATTTAACCCCCAATGAATGGAAGCATATTGTTCAGAGAAGCAATCGATTTTCGTGGGTTGGGGGCTATTTGTTTCACACAGGAGCAGATATGGAAATCAGAAGATGTATTCGAGAGGACGAAATCTTTGATATCTTGAAAGCCTGCCATGACGGGCCATGTGGAGGACATTTTGCTGAACGAAGAACAACACATAAAGTATTACAAACGGGATATTACTAGCCTACGATTTTCAAGTATGCCAAAAAATTTGTCCAGGCCTGTGATAGCTGTCAGCGTGCAGGACGACCTGGTCCAGCCGACGAAATGCCTTTGCGGCCTCAATTAGTGATCGAACCTTTCGAACGCTGGGCTCTGGACTTCGTCGGACCCATCAGCCCGCCATCAAACCAAAGAACCTACATTTTGGTGGCAACTGAATATGTTACCAAATGGGTTGAAGCGGAGGCATTGACTAGAGCCACAGAAGATTCGGTAATACAGTTCTTGTTCCATTTGTTTGTACGTTATGGTCTTCCGAGGGAAGTAATTACAGACGGAGGACCACAATTTGTGGGGCATCAATTAGCTGCAACACTCAATAACTATCGTGTCCAGCATAAAATTACTACCCCATACCATCCTCAGGAAAATGGGCAAGTGGAGAGCAGCAATAAGGTAATAGAGTCTATTTTGACAAAAACTGTTGCCTCACATCGGCGTGATTGGTCCGCCCGACTACCCGAGGCACTGTGGGCTTATCGAAACACATGGAGAAGCACCATCGGCTATTCACCATATCACTTAGTGTTTGGAAAGAAGCCCATTTTTCCTATAGAATTCGAGATCCAAACGTTGCGAACGGCCCAAGAAGTCGGATTGGATTTAAGTGAAGCACAAAAAAATCGATTACAACAAATTAATGAATTAGATGAAATAAGGCTCTCTGCATTACAGAATACAGCACTCATTCAACAGTAGCGAGCCAAATGGCATGATGCGCTTATCAAAAACAAGATATTTCATGAAGGAGACTGGGCTCTGTTATATGATTCTAGATTTTAGGATTTCCCGGGCAAGCTTCAGACTCGTTGGTTGGGACCATACGAGATTCAAAAAGTCCATGACAATGGGATCCTTACTCTGATCACAATCGATGGGTCTGGATATACATTTAAGGTAAACGGCCACCGAGTTCGTCTGTATCACAAACCGCTCACTCGGGAATCTTTTTGTCAGCAGTTACGCCAAGACACTAACATTGAGATTATGGGCGAGGAAGCAAAAACTTCCTCACCTATAGATCAGTGAGAAATTCATTTTTTACTACCACATCTTGTATATAAGATTGTAAATTTTGTATATATGTTTTTAGTATTTGTGCGTGTTGTTCCTTTTCAAAAGGAACATCACTTGTGTGTTTTGCTGTTGCTTTTCAAAAGGAACAACACTTTTGGGCTTTTGCTGTTCCTTTTCAAAAGGAACAGCACTTGTGTGTTTTTGCTGTTCCTTTTCAAAAGGAACAACACTTGTGTCTTTTTGCTGTTCCTTTTCAAAAGGAACAACACTTGTGTGTTTTTGTTGTTCCTTTTCAAAAGGAACAACACTTTTGGGTTTTTGCTGTTCCTTTTCAAAAGGAACAACACTTGTGTGTTTTTGCTGTTCCTTTTCAAAAGGAACAACATTGGAGTGTTTTTGCTATTCCTTTTCAAAAGGAACATCACTTGTGTGTTTTTGCTATTCCTTTTCAAAAGGAACAACACTTGTGTGTTTTTGCTGTTCCTTTTCAAAAGGAACAACACTTGTGTGGTTTTGCTGTTCCTTTTCAAAAGGAACAACACTTGAGTGTTCTTGCTGTTCCTTTTCAAAAGGAACAGCACTTGAGTATTTTTTTTTGGCTGTTCCTTTTTCAAATAAAACAGCATTTGTGTGCTTTTGCTGCCTTTTTTTTTTCTTTAAGGCAATACAATCAGATGAACTCCTCCTCACCCCCCCCTTTTTCAAAAAGGAGTAGTATGCTCTTATCCCTTTCATATAAAGGATGTGTTGTCCATCCTCTTTCCAAGGCCATAAGTAGCAGCTATACATTTATGCAATGAATATAAAAGTCAGGATATATCGAGATCAGCATATCATAAATCGCTATCTTTAACAGCCCTAGTATTGATGCAACAACAAAGGAAGGATCTACACACTCATCATTTTTGTTGTCATGGTCTCACCTCCTCTGCCTTGTTGGAAAACTTTATCATGTTAAGTTCCTACAATTTTCTCTATTATTACTTGGAAATAAGAACAGAAGATTTATATCTTCCTATTGGGATGACAAGACTTCTTCCGCCATTCCCACTCTTAAGGAGGGCGGAACCACCCTTATGTGTCATTACACAAGAGCAAAGTCTATGTTAACAAAAAAAAAAAGAAAAATTATTTGTCAAATGCAGGATAGAGGGTTTCATTAAAGAACCAGCTTACTATGATCATAAGTTTGGAAGCGAAGTGGCATTCCCATCATGGCCACCACACCAGGGATATGGTCCAACGGGTTCACTACATAAACAAACCTTGGAACAGGGGGTCTCATCATGAGCCGGCCTGCCCACGTTTCACGCCTCTCTGGTGAATGGCATCATGGTTATCTAGTTACCAAGCCAGCATGATGGCCTGCATTTTGACAAGAATTGCTCTTCAAAAATACACAAAGGACCATGGTTCCAGGGTGAAATAAACAACTCTGCCAAGGTTATGAACACCTGTCGGCAGCAGAGCTCTGTTAATGGTATCGGAGTCGTAATATATACACCAATTTGGATCATATCAAATACTTCTTTCTATCCTTGTAATAATGATATCTTACACTTTGATGGATACGTCGCATGAATATCTATCACTACCAATCATGGCAGAGGTATTGACTATGACTACCTTAGACCT
Source organism: Pinus tabuliformis (assembly GCA_031772625.1). Lineage (NCBI taxonomy): Eukaryota > Viridiplantae > Streptophyta > Pinopsida > Pinales > Pinaceae > Pinus > Pinus tabuliformis. Next base: position 978,818,323 of record CM062811.1, read on the forward strand.
TATATGAGTGCCAGACGTCCTATCCTCCTGTTTTGCATCACATCACGCAGGCTTATGCAAAACGCGATCTACCTGTTGCCTCGATCTCGGTATTTCTTTGTCTAATCTGAAACATGGAAAAACTCTATATGCTGTTCCTTTATGACTTGGTGACGGGATGGCGGCTCCTCCTCCATTTGACGGCTGGGACAACCTATCATATTGCGAGGGGGGAGGTGACCTCATTACTCCGCCGGCCACGTGGTAGCACACCATTCGGAAATGATATGGTACGAAGGTACGATATGGGTTAACGGCATGATAATACTATTTTTGCAAAAAGTTGTTATTTATAATCAATTTTCATGCATGCTCTGTGTCTCTGTGTTTTTTTCTTGCTGCGATTACGTTCTTTGCGACAGGTAATTGTTGTTCCATCTAGGAGCCCGAAACAGAACCATGGGAGGCAAGGCTATCAGAAGCGAGCCTAGTGAGCTAGTAGTCTTCGAAGCTGCTCGGGAAATCCTAGAAAGGGCGGGGTGGCTAACTTATTTTAGTCGCCTGCGTGAATCAAATGAAATTGTGGCCATGGAATTCCTGCAGAATTTGCAGGAAGAACACTCCGTAGTGGGTGGGAAGCAGATAATGGTCACGAAGGAAATAATCGCGGAAGTAACAGGATTACCAGCCTCAGGACCAATATGGACGATAAAGAAAGAGAGGTTGCAAAAGATCATAGAAATTTTCCAAGACGAAGGACAGAACCTAACAGTGAAAGGAAAAGGAGTGCTGCCGGCAACGCTAGGAGAATCCTGGAGCGAATTGGCAAAGTTGGTGCAGAGCTACATCACCTGCGAAGGGCGAAAAGATGTGGTAAGACTGCGTCACCTTAAGCTCCTGGCTGTGTTAAAAGGAAAAAGTTCTGTGAACCTCCCTGCATTGTTAAATTCATTACTGCATGATGCCTCTCGGAGCCTAAAAAAGGCACACCATGAAGACACAGTGGTTAGCCACCATGGGTTGATTCGCCTGATAGTGAGCTACAGTCTCACTCAGCAGCAGAGTAGCTGGGGGGAGCTTATTACAACAATTGGAGGGGGAGTGGCATCACCATCCCCAAAGGCTAAGCATCCCGCTAGTACCTCTGAAGCACCCAAGGAGCCCAGAGAATCACCAAAACCCAAGCATCCCTCGGATACACCCGAGCAACCCAAGAAACGCACGGAGTCAGTAAAACGAAAACGTTCCTCTAGAGCATCTGGACATGCAGAAAAACATAAGGAACGGGCCACAGAAGAGTGTGCTGCCTCGAAGCGTAGGCATTCCTCTGGCACGCTAGAACAATCTGAGAAACGCAGAAAGGTGGTGGTGGAAGAACAGGTGGCCAGCACACCTGAACAGCCCGAGAGGCCTAGGAAGTCAGCTTGGGTGGCAAGAATAAGAGGCAGGCTGGAGAAAATCCAGCTAACCATTGACCAGCCGATCGAAATAACAGATGAGCCACCAGTGCCAGAGCAAGAACCCTTGAGGGAAAAAGTGGAACAAATTGAGAGCGAAGCAGAAGCCGAGGAAAGAAATGAACATTCTGACTCTGAGGCCGAGGCCGGCTATCCGGAGGCAGCCACTGAGCAGCCAATTTAGGAGGAGGAGATGGAACGATTGGGGGACAACCCTCCACAGGTCGTCGTGGAGGAAGAAGAGCTGGCCACTATCTTGGCCAGCCTAGGAGATTATGCTTCACCTTCCAGTCCAGCAAACCCTCCTGAAGGACCCTCTAGGGAAGAGACACATGAAGAATTGCATGAAGAAATGGCAGGAGGAGAAAACCTCCCTGTGGCTGACAAAGAAAATGTAAATACCAACCGGGAACAATCCGTTCCCAAGACACCAAAAGAAAACCCACCTGCTGATGACGTGGGGAATGAAAACGCTTATCGGGAACAGTCTGTTCCCAGAATGCCAGAAGAAACCCTCGATGAAAGAGGAGTAGAACTGAGGGCCACTCATGCGCCCACTGCCGAGGCAAGAGAAATTAAGAAATTGAGAAAGAAGCAGCAGAGACTGCTGAATATTATAGCCCAGCTTCGGCAGAAAATTCGAAGTTTGAAAGCTAGTCTGAGAATAAGAAGGACCATAAGGAGAAAAAGAAGGACAAATGTAGCAGGGTCCTGTCAGAAGAGAAGGCAAGGGGCTTATAGGCGTCTCGTAGGTCAATACTCCGCTGATAGACCTACGACTGTTCCAACCAGCACTAAGGAACAAAATGCCGTTCCATCTGATATGGAACATCAGAATGCCATTCCTATTGACGCTGAGGAACAGACTGCTGTTCCAAATAGCCCATTGGGACCAACTGCCATTCCAATCAAAACCGAGCCGCACGACAACATTCCATTTACAGAAGGGCCATCGTACCCCTTTATTGATGTTAAGAAAGAAAGGGAAAACAAAGCAGTCCAAACTGAGGCACCACCTTTAGGGATAATTCGGGATACGAATTCCAGGCAGCGAAACGTGAAGGTCCAGGTAAAACTCCCTGCCTCTGAGAAATTATGGAAAAAGGATCCAAAAACCAAGGCCTTGCACCACAAGATGAAGCAAGCTCGACAGGAGGCTGACCAGCTAAGGGAACAAATGATCCCTCGGGAAAAATACGAGGAGTTGCAGTAGGAAGCTGAGCAGTTAAAGGAACAAATGATCCCTCGGGAAAAATATGAAGAACTGCAGCAGCAACTGCGGAACATGAGTCAATCAGAGAGTCAGGCCTTTGAAGGATGGCAGAAGGAACAGGAAAAGGTTGCCAAGGTAACACGTCGACTAGATGCTGTTATTAAACAATTGGACACTGTATGTTCGCTGTATAATGATGTTTTGACTTGCAGGGCCCCTGCAAAGAATTATTCTTTATTTCTCCTTGAAAGATACTTAAGATTGAAAATAAAAGCTGTCAGGGCAGGTGCCCCTATTCAGATTAATACTGTTAATGATTTTATTGATTATTGCAAACATTATGGAGTTAAGGTCCAACGGTTACTATGTGAATTCTATTTGCACAACATGGTGCTCGAGCAGGAAACTGATTTAAACCCTGGCCCTTTCGTGGGAGATATACAACTACAAGCCTTTGTTTCATTTGGGGTTAATCAGTTAAAGTGGCTCAGGGCTTACAATGCCTTTAAGAGGCAGGAGAACAACCTAGATCTATGGGTCAGGGCCGAGCCTAGAGACCTAGTTCACCTATGGCAATCACACAAAAGCCTTATGAGAACCTCGGGTGTCATAGAACTGCTAGGACCCATGCATGAGGATTTGATCCGAAATAGCTTGGAATATTTTCTGGCTATTAAGGATGCTGCCCTGGATGTTGCCAAATTCCGTTATCGGATTTCTACCCCAAGCATCCAGCTCAGGGAGCCATTCAAATACGAGAATTTTGAGCTGGCTGCTGAACGGTTGAGCCTTTATGGCCAGCGCATTTTGCAAGCTGGGCCGTCTTGGTTAGGATACCGGTTCCGTAGCCCAATTATTTGGCACCCTGCACCTGGGTACCAGGCCTTGTATAATATGCCTGCGGATCAATTGAATCACTTCTTTGATAATCTGGTTGCTCACCATGGTTGCAGACCTCCTCACGAGATACCCTCTCTCGCCTATTCTCTTACCGCTCTCCATGTTAATTATAACGTTTTCATGAGGCCATGAAACAGAGTAAGCCGGGGGGTGTGTAGAGCATTGGAAAGGTATGTTTTAACGAATAACTTAGTGGTGTTTCAAGTAATAGTTGTAACCTTTTCTTTGTTATAAAATAGGGAAAATGTAATGAGAATGAGCACGAATGATCCAATCACTAATAGTTATCTTCTCTATGCAGGAAAAGACAAAAGTAGGAAGGCGCGGTGCAAAACGGGAGTTCCATGAGGAGATAACGGCTGTCCCTCCAAAACTAAATAAAATCCAGACCAGGGCGAGTAAATCAAGGAAGACCAATCCGGGACGAGATGAAGGACTATTAGTTCGGAAGGATAGGCAAAGAAAAGAGAGGAGTTAACAGTTTAACAGATCCCTCAGGATCTTTGATCCTGAGGGATCGTTACTTTCAATTATTTTGTTGTATAGTTAACTCCGCCATTACTTGTATAAGAAGGGGCAGCATCGAAGACTTCAGGGACTTTTTGATTATCTTGTATCTTTACTTTCTGTTTACAGAATTCACAGTCAGATAAACTTAGACTATCGAGTATCTTTGAGACTTAGTTTTGCTGTACTATCATTGATGCGTTAATATAATATATTTGGTGTCACTATCTCTCTGCATCTGAAGTAAGTTACGGCGGTGTGCCATTGGAAGCTAAGGGCCCGTCTCCAACGGACACTGGTTGATTGTATCATTACAGTTTGGCTTTGTGTGGTTTATTTATCGTTCTTAATAATCTGATATACTTACATGATGTTCCATACTCGTTCAACAATAGTTTTCCTTTTGTAAATCTTTGTAACAAGTTTCCATCATATTTCCAGAATTGATCATATAACATTGTTCTGAGTTGTTCACTTCTGTTACAGAATTTATAAGTGGAATGTTTTAGCTACATATGGTTGGAGTGACGATCATAAGAAGATGGAATTGACATTGTATGTGGACTACTGGTGATCATTTCAGATTATGTGTACATATGATTGACGTTTCCTGTTTATGGTGGTTTGCTGTTCCATTTGATTAAGCTGTCTACTTTTGTATATGATTGATGTTTCCTGTTTATGGTGGTTTGCTGTTCCATTTGATTAAGCTGTCTACTTGTACAAAATATTGGTCTTTCTTTGTATGTAAGTTGATGCCAAGAATTGAGAGTGTTGAACTCGCGAGATTTAGTTTCTTTACTGCCGTTCCTTTTACTGCTGTTCCATTTCTGAATTGTCGTTCCATTCTGCTTTCCTGCTGTTCCTTTTTACTTGCATTTATTGGTTTGGTGTGGGAGGAGGATCAAGGCTGTCGTGAGACACAGCAGACGCTATTATGCTCCTAGATCCATGATCCATACTCTAATTCCTTTTCCTTCATCAGTTTCTAGAGGGATGGGTTATTATTTCCGTACCCTTGACTGGTAAAGTTGCTGTGTGTGATTTCTTTATGCAAAAGTAATTTAGCCATAGCTTAGCATCCGTTTACTCTTGTATTTCTTAGACCTATACTACTAAGCATTGCTTTGACAAATAGCTTCAAATTGAGATACCCTTTACAATAACAAAACGCTCCCGGATTGACTTGTAATGTGAGATAACTAGAGGTGAAAAAGGCCCTTGTTACAGCTCTACAATTATGATGATATATCCCTCGATATATTAGTATATATATGGATGAATAATAAAGAAGGAGAGAGTCTTGAAGAATCACATCATGTATTGAATGGTTGTATCTTTGTGAGTTGTGGTTTTGGGCAAGAAGGCAAGGTTCTACAGCTGAGTGCGTGGACTGCCTGCAGCTGAGTACGAAGGCCAAGAACTATTTGTTGTACAAATTCTCTATTATAAGAAATAGTTTTTGTGGACATACTCCCACATTGGTATGAACCACAGTAAAATTTGTGTCTTCATGTGTTTATTTGCCTATGATCTGTGTTAGCATAGCAATTTATTACAGTTGAACTTTATTTCAGTTCAATAAAGTTTTTTGGATGTATATGATATGTTTTAAGTGATAAATGTAATGTGGCAAAGTAATGTATGAATATGAAGTAATTTATGAATGTTAAGTATAAGAAAAAAAAATACCACATCTCCACATCCCTCAAGGCTGTAGAAACCCGGGTCTGCATCCTCGCATAGTCACTTCGAGTGAGACTGTGATTTGCTTGCAAGTTGTTGCCGAAAGGGCCAATGATTGAGGGTTTTGTCAGTGTGCAGTAAAATATTGAACATGGGTCAGCCCAATCATAACCAATATTAGAAGACAACATTTTATGATGCTAAGACAAGGTCTTCGATTTGGATTTAAACAGGAATGCAACAAAACATAGAGATAACCATATACACAAATATGTAGCTGAAATAATACTTCAATTCATTAATGTAAAATACAGAAAGATGCTTACAAATAGAAAAGGGAAATAAACCAGCTAGGCCAATGGTAGCTTATCTCTGAGAAGAGATGTGGCGGCTACATCCTCTGAACTATGTTACAATGCGGCTAGAAGGCCTATTTATTGTTGAGAATCAATGGAAAACCCTAAACATCCAAAAACCTAACCCTAGAAGATGAAACGCCAAACTATGGGCCCCGTTTGGGTAAATTCGTACATCAACTTCCAGAGGTCGTAACTTTGTCATACGATCTTCGTTTGACACGCACAGTATCTCGTTAGAAAGATATATCCGAGCACTACAACTTTCGGAAGTCCATGAGCCCATGTTGCTCCTAGATTTCCCAAAAAAGGTCATTTAGGGCCTCAAAATGGCTTTAGAAGTTTAGGACCCGAAAAACTGCTAAAAATAGTAAATTGTGCTACAATTAAGGAAACTGAAAAACTGAAAAAGACAATTATGGGGGTCCAAGTGGGATAGGTGGGTGGCCACAAACATCCACCTGGATCATTCCTCCCCCCTTAGGAAGTAATGGTTCCCATTGCGTTGAGTTCCTCCATCTGCTGAACTTGGTCCTTGGTGAGTTGTTCTGCAATATCTGTTGTGTCCAGTAATGGTGGGAAGCATGGTCGAGGGTGGTACACATTGAGCACTTGGTTCAGGCGAAGAATGGAGGAATGTTGTGCTCCAAATCATTGTGTCCCATAGCCTTGGTAATACTGTAAGGACCATGTCGAAGTGATCTGAGCTTCTGATGGGCTCTTTTAAGGCGTTCTTTCTGCATATGTTACCAAACTTTGTCGCCCACCTGAAACCTGTGTGGTACCCCTGTGGGTGAGGAGAAGCTATTCCTGTGTTCTTTCATGACTGTATCTCTCTACTGTTGTCGCTGCATGCAGGAACCCTTCGCGGGGGTCATGAATGTGGTGACGATCTTCCCCTTACTTTGGGAGCGAAACAGATAGAAAATGAATTTCCTAGTCTGGGAGACGATCTTGCTACATTTATTAGCAAAGATCAAAGAGGTGGCAGTAGGTGGTTCTACCTTTAGTATCCTGTATAATGAATTACCCAAAGTAATAATAACAATGTGAGGCCTTGACTCATACACATCATGTCACCTCCACAAGTATGGCTGGCCAAATAGTACATCACAAACATCCAGAGGTGAAACATCACACAATACCTTGTCTGTGAAGGGTTTGATGCTGTAGGGAAGGTGACACTATTGTTGAACTCGGAGACCTCGTCCTTGGTGAAGCCACCTGATACTGTACGGCTGTGGGTGTGGTGTAGTGGGTAGGCCCAACCGCTTCATGACCTCTACTAAAATGAGGTTCTTTTGGCTGCCACTGTCGACAATGAATTGCAGTGGCGAACCCTTCACACACATCTGTGAGTGGAAAAGACGCTCCCCCTCCTCTGGATCTTCGGGATCATTCTTCTGGATCTTGGCGGTGGCAATAGTGACGCTAGGCTCCACATCAATGATCTGCTTCCCTTTTGCCATTCCGCTTGTTGGGTTTTGACTCAGAGCTGAAACATGCATCTAATTTTGAAGCCTTCAACTTGGCCACCAGTGACTGCTTGGTCCGACACTCACTTGTGTTGTGAGTGGGGCTCTTGTGGAACTCACACCACTTTCCCATTTCCTTCTTCAAATTTGTGGTGTTGTTCTTTTCTTGCGGTTTCGACGAGTTGTCTTGGGTCACCTCACCTTGACTTTGTCCTTTGGTCTTTGGATTTGCAGATCCAAAGGCTTGCTTCATCTGTTTGAACTTTTGTTCAATTTTGACCGCATATCGGTACGCCGTGCCGAGCGAGGAGATGTTCAGGAATTCGATCTCTTCCTGGATGTACCTGTGTAGGCAGCCACGGTATTTGAATACAAAATGTAGCTCAGAATCCTTGATACCCAAATGTGTGTGAAGGGTATGAAAAATGTTTGTGAACTCCGGCACATCTTGGTCCCATCCATACCATAGTGTGGTCCACTTTATGTATTTGTCCTCATAGCTTTTGATAGGGTAGTACTACTCCTTAATGGCATCCCGGAAGGAATTCCAAGTGGGTTCCGATGAGAACAGTGAGTCCGTTCTTTCATCCTTCTGCTTGCAATTGGTTTCCCACAAGTCTTTGACGTGGGGGGCTACTTTGAGAAGAGTGAAAACAATCTTTTCCCGACTCGAAAATTCATGAACAGAAAAATACCCTTCTAGCAGATTTAACCATTTATCTATGACATCTGTGTCTATTTGACCCTCGAAGATGGGGATTTAAAAATTAACTTGTACCTTAAAGGGTGTGGCATTTCCAGTGTAGCTATTGGAAGCTGATGCGTCGCCTCTGGGTAGCCATTGAAGGATCTGCACAAAGTTGTCCATCATCACGTTCCTTTGTCGCTCGGGGGCTTCTTCGAGCAAGATTTTGATAGGATCTCCTATCCCCTCGTCTTTCTTTTCATTAGCCATGGGAGGCTATCGAGATTTTCAAGGCTGGTCTTGCAAAGGTTTGACCTGTTCAAGCCCTAACTCCTTATATCTCGACCTCATTGGGGACATGCAAAGAAAAACAAAGAAAAAGCAGACTCCTCTGATACCACTGATCTAGATTTAAATAGGAATGCAACAAAATATAGAGATAACCATACACACAAAGATGCAGTGGAAATAATACTTCATTTCATTAATGTAAAATACGGAAATATGCTTACAAACAGAAAATGGAAATAAACCAGCTAGGGCAATGGTAGCTTATCTCTGAGAAGAGATGTGGTGGCTACATCCTCTGAACTATGTTACAATGAGGTTCGAAGGCCTATTTATTGTTGAGAAACAACGAAAAACCCTAAACATCCAAAAACCTTACCCTAGAAGATGAAACACAAAACTGTGGGCCCCGTTCGGGTAAATTGGTACATCAACTTCCCGGGGTTGTAACTTTGGCATACGATCTCCGTTTGACGCACACAGTGTCTCGTTAGAAAGATCTATCTGAGCACTACAACTTTGGGAAGAGAATCATTGGTCCATAGACCTATTTTTCTCCCATATTTCCCAAAAAATGTTGTTTAGGGCCTCAAAATGGCTCCGGAAGTTCAGGACTTGAAAAACTACTAAAAAAAGTAAATTGTTCTACAATTAAGGAAAATGAAAAACTGAAAGAGATAGTTGTGCAGGTCCAAGTGGGATAGGTGGGTGGCCACCAACATCCACCTGGATCAGTATCCTTATTATATAGGAGACAAAGGGTGCAATAATAATAAAATGGGACCATGAAAGTTTCTAACCTACATAACAATAGAAATGTAATCACTCAATATATAGCATTTAATAAGTGGTTTTAGGTTTAACATGGGGCTTCTATACGGTTAACATGCTCCTCTCTTTCAAATGAGTGTTGTCCTCAACACTTTAATATTTGAGGCATTTCTGCATTAACAACTCATCTTCCCATGTCATCTCTTCCACTCGCAGGTTCTTCCATTTGATGAGGTACTCAATAATCGCCCGATTTTTAAGTTGCTTAATCCTTGTTTCCAGGATTGTTTTTGATTCTAATATGATTTTATTTTCTTCATTATTCTTTGGTAAAATAGTTTGGACCGATATTTTTTCATTGATTACCTTTTTAAGTAAGAAACATGGAAGAATGGATGTACAGGGGAACATGGAGGCAACTCCATTTTGTACACCATACTTCCAATCCTTTGCAACACCTTATAGAGGCCATAATACCTTGATGTTAATTTCATTTTCCTTCTTTTGTTGCTTGAGAGAAATTTGTTTATATGGTTGTAGTCTCACAAATACCCACTCCCCCACTTCAAATTCCCTTCCACTACAATGCTAATCTAGTTTGTGTTTCATCCTTGTTATAGCTGCTACAACACCCTCCAAATTTTTTCCCATACATTGACTTTGGAGCCTCCCTCTCACCATAAGAACTATCATTTCAACTTGTGTAAAATTTTCTTCTTGTTTGTTTGGGTGCCGTAACTATTCATTCTCTCATATTAATCTTGTGATTTTTTAACTGTGCTTTTCATGATGATAGTTAGGCCTTGTCGACAGTAGTTGCCCAACTTTTGAAGACAAGCAAAGCACTTATTGCAAACACAAGCTGATTCTTGCCTTGATTAACACTAATTACATGCCTTGCCTTGAGAAATTGCAGAATCCTCTGTCACAATGAACTGTGTAGCTCCTTGTCCGAGTGAACTACACAATCCCTTGAGGCATTCAATTGCACAATCAACTTTGAAATAAAACTGTGCAACCCTATGTGGCAGTAAACTACACAATCCATTGAAATAATGAATTGTGAAACCCCTTGTCTAACTGAACTGTAGAGTCCCTTCAGCCATTGAATTGTGCAGATCATAGAGTTAGCCAACTATTCAATCTTAGAAAATAGGAAGTGCGCATTCCCATGCAACAATATGGCACCATGTTTCTAATTTGATCTTTAGACAAGTGTAGTACCTCACTTGGTTGAATGAAGGTGCTAGCTGTGAGTAGTGTCAAAGCCTTAGGGAAGTAGAACACTAAGGCCTAAGAAAATATATCACCACATTTCCACTAAAAGAAAAAAATTCAATCCCACAATGGCCTCTAGGAGTAAATTTCGTTGGATGGATATCACACTCTGAGAGATGATTATCTAATAAAATTAGAAGTGTACATATATTTTCACAATGCCCTTCACAGTCAGACCCTATAGTTGTGTCCTATAATATTAATCATATTATACTATTGAATTCTAAATTATGACTATTAGATAATTATTAGTTTGAATAATTAGTCTAAAATTTCATTTTTAGTATTTCTATATACATGAAAATATTCAGAAAAAAAAGGTACTTTTTTTTACTAGTTAATTTCGAGTGAATCTAAATACAAAAGAAATTATGGTGCATCGGCGTTTCTCTAGCGATTATCCACTCATTGTACCAATTTCTCCAATGTCCTCTATTGCTTTTGGTGAATTCCTCTTTGATGATGTCTAATGCCAATGCAATGGACATTTATCCTCGATTTTTCTGAGCCAAAGGGAATATCCACAAGTAACAACCAAAAATGAGCCTCAAATATATTATTGGGGGCCAAAATGTAGTAATTATATGAGAAGCCAAGAAACACTGCACGTTAATCATCTTCCCTTTAATATAGATTAATAATTTATTTGCATGATCATGTAATACTAAAGTGTCAAGTATGGACATTTAAAGTTAGTCATCCATCAATATCACCTTTGAGAGTTCTTAGTAGTTAATACTTCCTATTACACACATAGTAGATCACCAACTTCAAGGATAGCAATATAAACTGATGCAGCAGAAACAATGGCTTTTTATAAACCCACAATTGGATCTATAAAAGACAACAATCACCCCGCCGAATACCCCTTTTCCACGAAATATAAACCCTTTCCCTATCGGAAATGAAAAGCCTATGAAAAGGCTTAAAACAATGCTTTTTTCCCTTTCGGAACCGAAATACCCTTCAAAATGTCGAAACAAATCTTTTTCGCCTTTTTACACAGTTATATGTGTTAATGTTGCGGATTGAGATCTGGTTGATCAGACGGTCAGGATTCAATTTCCATATCGGTGATCAAGGTTCCAATGGTCCACAACTATCGATGCTATCCCTCAGTGGAGGTCCAATGTAATATCGCTAATTGCTATCGGTGATTGCAATCAGCCGCTTAATAGTTTATAACTCCAGCTCCCGAAGTGCTGAGGCGATATATGTCGGCAATCGCAAATCGTAGAGGTTCTAGTCTAGACCTTAATGTAGACCACTCACTTATAGAAATGCGGTAATATGTGCCGGACCCGATAAGACTCAACACTCTCGTGCATAAAATTTCAAGTCTACTTTCCCTAATTCACTAAGTGTTTAGTGTGATTTCTTTGTGTAAATGGCGTTTGGTGATAAACATATAAATACACAGGGGTGATGCTATATGGGTTCTACGGACCCGATAGCGTTAAAACTTCCACCTATAATAATTTGAAGTCTGGATTCTCAATCCCAATGTGTTTTGTGTCTGATACTTAGTGTATTTTTGGTTTTCTGCTTGCAGAACCAAAACAATGGATGCACTCGCCAACTAGTCCTTTAACACAATATCTCCATTATAAAGTATGAAAACACAGGGACAACATCAATATCATTTGAATACAGAGAAACAAAAGCATTTGAGGCCTCCACGGGCTGTTTATCTTATTATGCATGCAACACTGATTTATTCACCATAAACAATAACAGAGTCTCGGCCTTAGGCCTGATTACATAGAAAAAGACCTCTGTCAAAAAAATACAATCCACTCACTATCTCTCTGCGCTTGCACTACCCATCCTCTCGCTCATTACATTTTCCTTCCTTTTATCCATCGATAAACACTCTAACCATATCTAACAACAAAATCTCTATTTTTAATAGATTTAACAGTAAATCTCTAACTCCTAGCTCTATGCTAACAGTCTCTATCGGTGAATCTAAAATAAGATTGTCTCTAACTTATTACAACAATGAATGATAACTAATTTCTTGAGAGATCCAATCCTCTCAGTAAAAACTTCCTTTTTACCACTCAGGTCAATGAATTTCAACCTCTTTTAGCCACAACATGTGAACAAGTTTTCACATTGCTGGCTATGTCCGGATGCTCCTACATCAGATTCCTGGGGAAGAAAAGAATTGTCCTTCAAACTTTCGGGACTTACTCCATATTTCTGCAATTCTACTATAGTCAACCAACCGGAATCTTCCACTGGCTGTCCTTTCCACTTGACTAGATATTGGAAATAAGTTTGCCCTTTGGTTTTCTTGGATACTCTTTTATCCAAAATAGCTTCAACTTCTTTCTTGACTACTTTTGGTACTTGTTCCTCCAAATTCACGGTTTGAATTTCATCCCTTGTAGCTTCCTCCTACAGCTCTATCTCTGCCTCATTGTATGGGTACAAATCTGCAACATTAAAAATGGGGGATATTCCAATCCCTTCTGGCAACTCAATCTCATATGCATTGGCTGAAAATTTTCTTACAATTTTACAAGGTCCTACCTTTTTCATTTTCAGTTTGTTGTAAGTTTTAGTAGGAGATCTCTCTTTCCTCAAATGCACCATCACTAAGTCTCCCACTTGGAATTATTTCTCTCTTATTTTCAGATCTACCCTCTATTTGTATTTGCTGCTGCTTTCCTACAATTTGTCTTTGAATTCTTCCTGCAATCTCTGCATCTGTTCTGCAAATTCTTCAGTGCTTGCACTCCTAGTTTCCTGTTTTCCCAAATTTCTGAGCTCATACACACCTCTTGGATGCATTCCAAATACAATTTGAAATGGAATCATTCTAGTTCTTCGGTTTGGTGTATCATTGTAAGCAAACTTAGCTTGAGCTAGTGCCAAATCCCACTATTTGGGATTATGATATACTAAACTCCTTAATATATTCCCCAAGCTCCTATTCACTACTTCAGTCTATCCATCTATTTGAGGATGGTATGCTAAACTAAAACTGAGGTTAGCTCCCAGTTTCTTCCAAAGTGTCCTCTAGGAATGTCCTACAAATTTGGTATCTCGATCTGATATAATACTTACAGGTAAACCATGCAATCTTATAATCTCTGAAAAGAATAAATTAGCTATGTGTGTTGCATCACTAGTTTTCCTACATGCAATGAAATGTGCCATTTTAGAAAATATATCTACTACAACATAAATGGAATCGTTTCCTCTCCGAGTTTTGGTAATCCCAGAACCAAAACCATGCTAACTGCATCCCACAGTTGGTCTGGTATTGGAAATGGCTGATATAGTCCTGTATTATGACTCCTTCCTTTGGCATGCTGACATATCCTACATTTCTTAACAAACTTATTAACATCAGTTTGCATTTTTTGCCAATATAAAAAGCATTCACCTGAGCGAAGGTTTTATCTTGTCCAAAATGACTAGATAATCCTCCACTGTGTCTCTCCTTTATGATGTTTTCCCTCATGGAACATTTGGGAATACAAAATTTGTTGCTTTTAAATAATAGGCCTCCTTAGATGAGGTAGTCCAACCACTGACTTCTGTTTTGGCTCATTGGATTTTGAATTTTTGTGTAGATATCTCTGAAATCTTCAACATCATTGTAAATTTCAATTATTTCCTCAAATCCTACAACACCCACTTTGAATTCTTGCATAATAAAACTTACCCTGCTCATTGCATCTGCTACTTTATTTGACTTACCACTCTTGTGATTTATTACAAAAGTAAAACTTTGCAGAAATTCTACCCACTGGGCATGTTTCTGACTCAACTTCGGCTAGTTATTGATAAACTATAAGGCATGATTGTCTACATATAATATGAATTATTTTGGCAACAAATAATGTCTCCACCTTTTCAAAGCCTGCACAATAGCATAAAGTGCATTATCATAATAATAATATTTCTTCTTTGCATCATTCAGTTTCTCACTGAAATATGCTATTGGTCGTTGCTCTTGACTCAGAACTGCGCCAAGTGCAACTCCACTAGCATCTGGTTCTACTTGAAAGACTTTCTCAAAATCTCGTAAAGCTAAAATCGGCTCCTTTGTGATTTTCTTCTTCAGCAAATTAAAATTTCTGTCTGCTTCTTCTGTCCACTTAAATGGCTGATTGATCTCCTTGATTGGCTCAAGGAGTGGTGCACAAATTTGACTAAAACCTTTTATAAACTTTCTGTAAAAACTTGCAAGTTCATGGAAGCTTCTTACCTCAAATATACTTCTGTCTTGCGCTTGGTTCCTTGCTCGATTCCTCTCTCTTTTGATAGTCCTTTGCCACTCGCTTTCCTGTATACCCAGCTTCATAGAGTAACTGTAGAATCAAAGTAGCATAACACTATACGAGAACATGGATATATTATCATAAACAATCTAGGATCAGATGTAAATTGACCATACAAATGCATAAAACATAAATCACACAAGAGTATGGAGGAAAACTTATATAGATTTATTGATAATTAAGAAAGAGCCAAGAGAGTTACAACTAGTTGTTCTGACCCAACATCATCCTCTCAGCAAGTAAGCTCTTCTTCACCTCATGAAAAGCTTAGATCACCCAACACTATGATGTTGCCTCAAGAAACTAACAGCAATTCCTTACAAGATGCAAAATTCCAGCCTCCTGGATCTCTGGGATGAGGGATCCATATATAGATGTCTGTAAGGGAAATGAGTCAGCTTGTGATTTGATTAGTGTCTTCCCTCTGATAGTTCTTGCTTCCACTTGGAGATTGATGATATCTTACTCATCCTTGGTCGTATTCAGAGAGGCAAGTGTCACAGGAGAAGTTTCTGGAAGATTCCATGCTTCTCCACCTCGCAGATTGACACTGCCATTTGTCCTTTCTCGCCCATCGCACCCCATAGAAGGGTTTTTTGAAATGCAACGCACCAACTATGTGTATTTAGGTGAGATGCAACGCACTTTGCATATGGAGCAGGTGAAATGATCCAATTTTTACCAGTTCTGAGTAGTTTTTCATGGAGAACTTCTGGGAGAAGCTGTAATCAGTTCACCTTGTTCCTTTAGGGGTAGGAACAACACTTTTAGGGACTTAGGAGCCCTTGGTTTATGGACATTTTATGCTTGGGGTTGTAGTGCCCAAAAATGTCTATAACAGTTGCCCCCTAAAGCATGAGGTCGTTAATCGTTTTTGATGTCGGGTGAAATGCTTTATCATGAGGATCCGAAGTTCTTTCAAGCTGGAAGGAGACCCGTAATAAGATAAAATACAATACATTATCTTCATAATATTTTCATGATCTAGATGAGGTGGGCATTCCCATGATTATCTTTATAAATTCATTTTCATGTACATTAGACAGACAATCGTCTGAGTGTAGACTGATGATTCTGGAGGAGCCATCATCCCATAGATTGGATGATTATCTGTGCAACAATGATGTACATTTGATGTCTTTATTTTCCTGAATATATATCACAACCCGGATGGATGAAACTAGATTCGGGGTCTTCAATCTCGTTCGATCTTCACTCAAAGTACAAGTCGATCCATGTGAGAGATGTTCTGGAGTCGAACATGGAAAGACATCGCCTGATTACCAGCGAATGATGTAAGCTGTTAACAGGCGCGAGAGGAATCACCGATAATGATAATGATCCTCAAGGTACTACAGTACAATTCACGTGGTGTGAATAAGGGACTTGGCGTCGAACACCACGCAAAATCTTTCAGTCGAAGGCCATTGGTGTAAACCTATCGCCGGAAGTGAGAAACTTGCCATTGAGGCATGCAAGCTTCAAAGTATTGAAATGGGTGTTCCTAGATCGACTTCTTGGATAATGAGCTGATGTCGACAAGAAGCGATCTGTCATAGGAGGGCCTTAATGAATCCCACATCAATGACACGGAACGGAGCAAATGATTTTACTGGAGGTGAAAACGATCTGGTGATATAAGGTTCAGGGTGGCGGTCATGAAAGAATGGAGCGTAAATGTATTGTAGTGGGTGAGACACAGGTGAATTCTTTGAGTGACTTCTCTTAAACATACTGGCGACACTGACATGATGTATTGGTAGCATTAACCCAAATGTGGATGGTGTGATGTGACCATGGTGATGTGACCGGTGAATGAAACAACCCAACCCGACTTGGATGCGGAGTGAAAGTGTCATGTTCAAGAGCGACTTGCTACCAACAAAGTTTCTTCAAGTTTTCTTCCCAATTTTTTCCCAGTCATTGCTGAACAGTACCTCTTTATTTTTTTCAAGCTTGAGGAGGATAACATATGCTTGTTCCATAATTTTCCCTTCGGGCAAACCCATCACTATGTGTTAATGAGCCTAGCGATAGTGAAACTTGTTCTTGTCTGCTATGGACAAGTTTGTCGCTATTAGGTTTTAACGAGTTTAACGACAAAGATAACTCGGTCCTTTTCAATTTTAGAGAGTCTGAAAAGGGACGTAAAGGAAACTCCAAAAATCTTTTTTCATCATCTAATCCCTTAAGTCTGAAAAAGTATAAAACAATACAGAAGGGATGAATTTTTGATACTTTTAACGAGCCGAACAAAACAAGCGCTCAATATTTTTGTGTAATAATCCCTCAGGTCCAAAAAGATTAAAATCTAAAGGAGGGATAGCACTTCTAGTCCCTTTAACGAGCTGGAGAGGCAAATGGCTCGACAATCTTTTCATATTTTACGATTCAGTTGAAAAGAGCTTAAATGAGACTCGTCTTTGAGGAACGAGTGATAAATTTGGGTAGCAGCTGATTCCAGGTAAGGTTTGGAATTTTCCAATCACGGCAGTGTTACAAGGATGGCTAACAGGATCACTCTTCGCAGCTGTTCCTCAAAAGGGGTAAACAATCAAATGGAGGTGAATGATCAGCCAATACAGAGTGGAGGTGATGATGAGAACACGACCAAGGCTTTAAAGGCTGAAGTACTACATTCACGATGGTTATTTACCGGAAATTGGTTCATTTTTTATTGAGCTTAAACGTTGGGGGAAACATTTGCTCATTGCTTATGTTTATTTTTTAACGAGCATGAAGTCCGCGTTAAAACTGCTCGATTAATCTAGTCGCATAATAAGGATGTCTCATATATAAAAACGACAATTTTTCAAAGTTTTGCCCCACATCCTTTCTTTATGCAAGTTAGGAAACGACCAATCCTACGAGTTTAAAGGGTTAGAGGACCTACAAATTTAAAAAAATAAATGGTCGCTCTTCGCTTGCACGCCAAAAGGTTTGCATGCCCCCAGGTATAAAATAGAGTTTCAAGGTCACCCTTCAATCTACCGACAAAAAATTTGTTTTATCGGGAAAGGTTTACCTCTTTCAGGTTACCAAAGATTGTTTTATCTGCACCGCAAACAAAACACTTCTTCAGCGATGTCTACCAAAATAGACAAAGGCGAGTGGTGTAGACGCCTCTACCCACATAACTTTGACAAAGGAATCTTATTCCAATCGAACCCCCTTTTCCAATCACGGACGGGAGTGTCAGACTAGTCATATATCCCTCGTAGAAACCTATCCTATACCTGAAGTTTTCCTGCCGAAGCAGACCAGGGTGCAGGCCCCCTGGGTTTCAGTCATGTCCCCCGAATCACTCGCACTCATCAGGTGGACGGACTGGGGATTGATGAGACATTCCTTGGGTGAAAAGACCATTCAGGGATGGTATATGACTATTTGCCATGTGTGAACTGGGAAATGAAAGCTAGTCTACGAGCTTGACCACTCTTCCTTCGTGCAGAAAACACATTACTCTAAAGAGTGATGAGACAATGGCTCCCATGCAATAAATATAGTCTCGTCCAAGGAGTATATTATAATCCAGGGGTCCTTGGACTACCATTACGTTCATTTGAACGGTTTTTCCTCTCAATGTTATGGGCACATTGGGAAGGATCCCTAACGGTTGACTGGTTCCTTTGTCAAAGCCTGTTAGATTTCTCATCTCAGGCAAAAGCGATGGCGAACCAAACGCTTTCCAAGTAGTCGAGGAAAGGATACTCACAGAAGCCCCTTCATCTATGATGGTACCGGCCATAACCATTCTATATATTTGAGCAATGATTCAGAATGGTACACTAGCCGGTAAATGGGGTCTGCCTAATTGATTCCAATCGAAGGAGACAACTAGGTTGCTTGGAGGTGGGACCGAATAGACGGCCAGGTACAACTTTGACGAACTTCCTTCCTGCGGTAAAGGAATGGGTAAATTACCCCCATGTTCATCGGAGTCTGTGTTTACAAAAAGAATTTGGATGGTGTCATCCTTGTTCTCTTCGGTGACTGTATCATCTGAAGATGGAACCTCTGAAGGAAATACCAGGTCAACTGCCATCTCGACTTTTTGACTTTCGTCTGGTATGGGTTCAGATGGTTTATCTTCAATGATAGATGCTTCAGCTGACCACCTGAGCGGGTCAGCCGGATTTTCAACTAGTGACGGACTCGGCAAGAGTTTCTTATATCCATGAGGAAGTCGTAACGGTGAAACCGGATGATCGTCCAAAACTCTTTTAGCCTCGTCTAAGAAGGGACAACGGTGGACAGCATGATCGCCTTCAGACAGTTTACAAGGAAATTTGCACTTTCCTTTTTGTCCAGGGGCTTCACTTTCACTAGTCGACGGTGTGTTTTCAACATGATCATCAGAGGTTGGTGACACCGGGTTATGCAAACGAGGAGACCAGTCCCTTAAGATCCGAGGGATGCAAGGACAATCTCTATGATAGTGGTCTCCTTTGCAAATGACACATGGCGATTTAGGCCTGGTCGGTGTAGTGTGTGGATTTTCACTAGATGACGCTTGGTTGCCCCTTTCCGCCTTTGTCTCCTTATTCTTCTTCTCTTTCTTCTTCTTTTCCTTCTTCTTCTCAGGTACTTGATTTTTGGCTTTACCAGCCTCATCAAGCGAAGAGGAAGGAGGAGAGGAAGAATTCGACGAAGTAGAGGGTTGGGCTGTAACTCTGGAATTGTCTAGTTCTTGACTCGATTGTTCAGGAATTACGGTGTTTTGAACGACGGAGGTTGAGAAAAGCCATACGGGCAAGCTGATTGTCAATCCTGGAAGTGACAATGTGGCCATAGGGGTGCACCAACATCTCCCCAAGAGGAGAATGGACTAGGATTTCCTCCAAGGGGAACTCCTTGGTTGGTGGACTCCATTTTCTCAACCTAAGACCAACGTAGGAAAGGTGATGATTATTCTGTTTAAAATAAATTTTAGACGCTTTGACACAACTTGTTTTTTCAATTTTTAAGAGTCGTGAAAAAACAAAAGATGACTCTAATCGCCTTCGATTTTTAATGAGCCTGAAGTGACAAGTGCTCAGATGGACCTTTTCTGTTAAGGAGTCTGAAAAGGAACGAAAGGGACTGCTCTGGAAATCTAGATAGAGGGATTACCAAACCAATCGCAAAACTGCAGAATACTTTTTACGGTACGGTAGTCAATCTTCCTGAATGCTGTGTTCAGTGCATTGCGATCGATAGGGCGGCAGACACGACATCCTATGGATAAAGGATTAAGCCTATTGTGGTCTCCCAAAATATACTCGACGGTACGTGGGAGCACAAGTCCATACTGGCACTTATCGTCTCAAAGTGGAGGAATCACCCAACCAACAGTGAGAACAACAGTTACCAGGCTTTACAACGCCAGAATACGTCTCTAGCCTAGACTTCTAGATGTTGTGCGTTAGGTTCCAAAGCGTTGTTAGATTCATTAAATTTATTTTATAGTTGATCTTGCTTAAGAAATTTGCCTTTCAGGTTCACCGCGTGATGTAGATGTACAATTCCTAAAATGCAATCTAAGATGATAAACAGTCATTTTATCTTCTTTGTGTTATGAAAATCCTAGCTACTAAGGAAAGAGAGACAATATTCTTTCAACAAAGATAAAAGAGCACACACTATATGCACCGTCCTAAATCAAACCAATCAAACAGTCTAAATGCAAATGCACATGCATGTATTTGTTTTCAGCCTTCTTAATATGTGAATGATAAAAGAAAGCTAATGCACAAATCTGAATTATTTTTCAAAGTGACAATTACTAACAAGTTTCTTTTCAAAATCAAAATGAAGACAATGACAACACTTTGCGATTTGGAAATGAAAACTTGCTTTCGACACTAGAAAAACTACTAATTCAGATCAAATACAATAGTAACAGGGTAATCGACTATCAAGAACAATCAGATTCTCTTCTATGACTGAAAATGACACTTGCGACACTTTCAAATCAAGAAACGACAGTACAATTATGTTACTTCTTTGTAAGGGAGAACTGAAAATGACTCAACAAATACATAAAAACATTTACAGTTCTTTGCACAATGGAGGCGGAATAACAGCAAGGAAAGGGGTTTCAAACAGAGGTGTACTGACTATAGGCAGCAAAACTCTTGAATAGATCTGAAAAGAGTGAACACAGAAACCAAAATTTAGGAACAAGGCCTTGTCTGATCAGCGCACCTGTAACACAGTGAATTTGAAATGCAGCGCACCTACTACACTCAGGAAGTGCACTGAATTTGAGATTCACAGAACAGACAGTGCGCTGGACCAGGGACGAGACTTTGATTGGGTTCCGGGTCACAGTTTGCAGTTCAGTTCAGGGATTTTGGCCGAGCAAGTGGTAATCAGTAAATCAATCACAGGGGTAGGTCTAAGGAGGTTACTAGAGCCACCACAAGGGCAATTAGAGAGTTTGTAAATCATTTGTTTAATCATAAACAAAATCCGGATATTGACTGAAGCGGTATTTATCTACTTTGCGTTTGCATAGAAAATGCAGTTCGAAGGCTACCTGGCTCAACTTCAGGCTCTGTCTGTAAGTTTATAAAGTAAACAAATGTAGATAAACAAACAACCTAGTTGCTCCCCAGCGGAGTCGCCATTTTGTTGCAGGGAAAAGTGTCTATGCAAAACTGCTAATCCCACTAAGGCTGGTAGCTACCTTAGAAACAAACAAAGTAAAGCTACTTTCGTTTTCCTTTATAAAATATAGATGAGAGAAGAATGAAGGAGACCAACCTCTATCTTGCGCTTGGTTCCTTGTTCGATTCCTCTCTCTTCTGATAGTCCTTTGCTACTCACTTTCTTGTATACCCTGCTTCACAGAGTACCTGTAGAATCAAAGTAGCATAACACTATACGAGAACATGGATCTATTATCATAAACAATCTAGGATCAGATGTAAATTGACCATACAAATGCATAAAACATAAATCACACAAGAGTATGGAGGAAAACTTGAATAGCTTTATTGATAATTAAGAAAGAGCCAAGAGAGTTACAACCAGTTGTTTTGACCCAGCATCATCCTCTCAGCAAGTAAGCCCTTCTTCACCTCATGGAAAGCTTATATCACCCAACACTATGATGTTTCCTTAAGAAACTAATAGCAATTCCTTACAAGATGCAAAATTCCAGCCTCCTGGATCTCTGGGATGAGGGATCCATATATAGATGTCTGTAAGGGAGATGAGTCAGCTTGTGATTTGATTAGTGTCTTCCCTCTGATAGTTCTTTCTTCCACTTGGAGATTAATGATCTCGTACTCATCCTTGGTCGAATTCAGAGAGGCAAGTGTCACAGGAGAAGTTTCTGGAAGATTCCATGCTTCTCCACCTCGCGGATTGACACTGCCATTTGTCCTTTCTCACCCATCGCACCCCATAGAAGGCTTTTTTGAAATGCAACGCACCCACTGTGTGTATTTAGGTGAGATGCAATGCACTTTGTCTATGGAGCAGGTGAAATGATCCAATTTTGACCAGTTCTGAGTAGTTTTTCATGGAGAACTTCTGGGAGAAGCTGTAATCAGTTGACCTTGTTCCTTTAGGGGTAGGAACAACACTTTTAGGGACTTAGGAGCCCTTGGTTTATGGAAATTTTATGCTTGGGGTTGCAGTGCCCAAAAATGTCTATAACAAGGCAAGTTCCAAATTGCTTGGACCTTCTCTGGATCCATCTTCAAGCCTTCTTTGGAAACTACAAATCCCAAGCACTCCAGATCCTCCTCCATGAAACTACAGTTCAAATTTATTAGTAGTTTCTCTTTCTGTAGAGTTCTTAGGACCAACTTAAGATTCTCTAAATGCTCCTCTTTACTTTTACTAAAAACCAAAATATCATCAAGGTAAATAATAACAAATTTACCTGCATACTCCTTCAAGACTTCATTCATTAACCTCATGAATGTGCTAGGTGCATTAGTGAGTCTAAAAGGCATCACTAACCACTCATACAACCCATTATTTACCTTGAATGCAGTTTTCCATTCATCACCTTATCGGATCCTTATTTGATGAAACCCACTCTTCAAATCTATTTTAGTAAATTATTTGGATCCACTTAAACAATCCATTAAATCATCCATGCATGGTAAAGGAAATATGTACTTGATTGTGATCTTGTTGATAGCTCTGGAATCTGTGCACATGTGCCATTCTCCTCCCTTCTTTGGACTAAGTAGTATTGGTACAACACATGGGCTAAGACTTTCTCTGCTCAACCCCTTATCCATCAACTCCTGTACTTGCCTTCCAACGTCTACGTTTTCTTGAGGAGTTAGTCTATATGAAACTTTATTTGGCAAGATGGCTCCTGGTATTAAGTCAATGTGATGACTAATACTCCTAATCAGTGGCAATGCATTCGACAACTCATCCACAATAATATCAACAAAATCATCTAATAGCATTTTAACTTCTTCAGGAAAATCATTCAAGTTTGTGGAAGTCAAAATTACCTTTGGTCTTCCTACAACAGAAAAATGCATCTCCTCATTCTTCACTACTTCCTGTAGTAGCTCCTTTCCTCTTATCAGCATAATACTGCTCCTAGATGCTCCTTTGTCAGCATCGTCCTTCAACGGTAGCAATGTGTGTTTAGTTCCATCTTTCTCCAGAGCATAAGTGTTTTTCCTTCCTCATGAATAGCTTTTCGATCAAATTTCCACAGTCTTACCCATAATACATGGCATACATCCATGGGCATTACATCGCATAAAATCACATCTTTATACGTACCGATTTGTATCTCCACCTTGCATTGTTCAGTCACAATGATCTGATGTCCCTTCTGAAACAACGACACCTTATAAGGAGTAGGGTGCATGGTCTTTGCTAGCCCAAGCTTGTCCACCATCTCTGTAGAAACTAGATTGTCAGTGCTTCCACTGTCAATTATTACTTTGCAACACTTACCTTTTGATTTACAAGTAGTTCTAAACAAATTCTTCCTCTTTGCAGGTTCTCCAATCTCTGGCTCTGCTCTAAGAAAAGTCCTTTTCAATAACAATGACTCACCTTCTTGAGGGGGTTCTTCCTTTTCCATAAGTCGAGGTGGTTTTGGCTTTTCCTCAACCACATTCACACTCCTTTGACTTGCTGATTTGTTATGAGGACATTCCCATGACATGTGTCCCCATTCTCCACATATATAACACTGAACATCTCTTCCTTTCCCTCTTCCTCTGGGCACAAATCTTCCTCTGCTAGATTCTCCTCTCTGTGGTGGTTTGCTACTTGAGCTTCCTGCTTCCTACTGATGCTGTTGTCCTCTTGGTCTGGTAGCTCCTATACCTATTACTGAGCCTTTTCCTCTATTCCTTTGACTTTGTTTCCTCAATATTTTCTCTTCTACCTTCAAACTTGCTTGATATGCATCCTCAATAGTTTTCAGACTTAACAAGCTAATCTCATCTTGTATATCATACCATAAACCATTTATATATCTAACTACCTTTTCCACATCATCCTCTACATGCCCTGATCTAATACTCAATCTATAAAATTCTTCTATATATTCCTTAACAAACATTCCTTTTTGCCTTAAATTTTGCAATTGATTAAAAAGATTCAAATGATAATCTTTAGGCAAAAACTTGGCTTTCATTTTACTTACCATTTTTTCCCATTTCTTGATCTTCGACTTCCCTTTCCTCGTTCTTGATGTTTGTACCTCATCCCACCAGATAGCTGCATGACCCTTCAATCTGGTGATTGCAAACTTCACCATATTTCTCTCATCAACCTCTTCATAGTCAAAGTACTTGTCTAAGGATCTGATCCAATCTATTAGCTCCTCAGCGTTTAGACTCCCTTCATACATAGGGATTTCCACCTTAGTTTTCCCTCCTACTTTCGCCAACATCTTAATGACCTTGGTAGTTTCATTGTCTTCCTCTACTTCCTCCATAGTAGATTCTTCTGAAGAGCTCTCCTCTCCCTCATCAGGTGCTCTTCTCTGGGCTATCTCAATCATCTCCATTCACGCACGCAGACTTTGTACCTCTTCGAGTAGAATTACATTTGGTTCAGGTCTTCCTCGACCAATGCCTCTCCTTGGCGGCATCTTCGCTACAAACAACCCTTTCTTCTACTCTGATACCAAAAATGACGCAGTAGAAACAATGGCTTTTTATAAACCCACAATTGGATCTATAAAACCCAACAATCACCTCACCGAACACTCCTTTTCCATGAAATATAAGCCCTTTCCCTATCGGAAGTGAAAAGCCTATGGAAAGGCTTAAAACAATGCTTTTTCCCTTTCGGAACCGAAATACCCTTCAAAATGTCGAAACAAAGCTTTTTCGCCTTTTTACACAGTTATATGTGTTAATGCCACGGATCGAGATCTGGTTGATCAGACAGTCAAGATTCAATCGCCATATCAGCGATCAGGGTTCCAATGGTCCACAACTATTAGCGCTATCCCTCGTTGGAGGTCCGATGCGATATCACTAATCGCTAATTGCTATCGGTGATAGCAATGGGTCGCTTAACACTTTATAACTCCAGCTCCCAAAGTGTCGATGCGATATATGTCGGTAATCGCAAATCGCAGAGGTTCCGGTCTAGAACTTAACGTATACCAGTCACTTATAGCGATGTGATAATATGTGTCGGACCCAATAAGACTCAATACTCCCGTGCATAAAATTTCAATTCTTCTTTCCCGAATCCGGTAAGTGTTTAGCGTGATTTCTCTGTGTAAATGGCATTCGACGATAAACAAGTAAATACACAGGGGTGACGCTATATGGGTTCTATGGACCCAATAGTGTTAAAAGTTACGCCTATAATAATTTGAAGTCCAGATTCTCAATCCCAATATGTTTTGCACTTGATACTTAGTGTATTTTGGGTTTTCTGCTTGCAGAACCAAAACAATGGAATGCACTCACCAACTAGTCCTTTAACACAATATCTCTATTATAAAGTATCAAAACACAGGGACAACATCAATATCATTTGAATACAAAGAAACACAAGCATTTGAGGCCTCCATAGGCTGTTTATCTTATTATGCATGCAACACTAATTTATTCACCATAAACAATAACAGAGTCTTGGCCTTAGGCTTGATTACACAAAAAAAAGACCTCTGTCAAAAAAAATACAATCCACTCACTATATCTCTACCCTCACACTACCCATCCTCTCACTCATTACATTTTCCTTCCTTTTATCCATTGATAAACACTCTAACCATATCTAACAACAAAATCTCTATTTTTAATAGATTTAATAGCAAATCTCTAACTCCTAGCTCTATGCTAACAATCTCTATTTCTGAATCTAAAATAAGATAGTCTCTAACTTATTACAATAACGAATGATAACTAATTTCTTGAGAGATCCAATCCTCTCAGTAAAAGTTGCCTTTTTACCACTCAGGTCAATGAATTTCAACCTCTTTTAGTCACAACATGTGAACAATTTTTCACATTGCTGGCTAAGTCTGGATGCTCCTACATCATAAACAAAACAAAAATGAAATTAAAAGATAGGAAGTCAAATGCGACTAATATTGAGTCAATAAAATACCAAGCCCTTCACATTAGTAAGCCATTCTTAGGCACTAAAACATATGATCCTTCCATTGCGTCATTTTCACCTTTTCTTTAATTTCTTTAATTGAGAACATAAGTTTTAGAAAAAAAAATCATTGAAAAAGGTCTCAAAATCCTAACAAATTCTCCAATGATTGTCATATCAATTAAACAGAAATGAAATCGTTTGATGTGCTTTTAACTTGCATAATATATTGAAGAATATGAAGCTTTCTCATCCCTTGCTCCTAATAATATTTTAATCCGTGGGTTCCAATCAAGTAACCAATTTCCCTCCAAGATAGTTAAGATATCACTTTGGAGAAGGACTTCTAGAAGCATTGGCATAGTAGAAATGGAATGAACTAGGAGGAAAATGAAGCACTTTAATGGGTGCTAAAAAATATTTGAATGCAATTGAAAATGATTTTATACTCCCTCCACACATTTGAAAACAGAAACCATTGAGCTGCATCTCATTATTTTCCACCTTTCTGTAATATGTAATTCTTTGAGAAAGAAAACAACATTCATAAATATTTTCATGAAAGAGGACTCTTCATAATGCTAATAAGTTGGGCTCTAAAAAATAAACAATTTCATGTAGTGAATAAATATTACATGGTATATTTTAGTGATTAAAATGACAACTTTATTCTTAATCTCATTACAAAAAAAATAAATTCAACCCTAACTAGTTGGGATCTAACAAATCAAGAATTTCATGTAGTAAATAAACTTACATGGTATATCCCAATTATTTGCAATGACAACTTTATTCTTGATCTTACTACAACATAGATAAATTCAAGAGTACATACATATTTCCTTATCTGAGATAAACTTTGAACACATTCCAAGATTTCATAAAAATATAATGATACGATTTACCTATAGGACATGAGAAATCTATCTACATCTAACACCTGTCACTAGACAATAGTTTTATTGAGAAACCATCTCATGGCATTAGAATCATGTAGATATATAGTGTTATATAGATACCTTGCAACACATATTCAACACTTCCTTCAAGCTTCAAATTAATCAATTGATTTACTTTAGTAGAAAATTCTAGTGGGATTTCATTAAATACAACCTGACAAAAGCCATTTATGATAGCTGTGACTGCCTTCTCTGGATCTATCCCCCTCTGGAAATAAAATAACTGATATTCCCCAATTTTTGAGGCACTTGCTACTTGTTCAACATGGGCTATTAGGTTCTTCACGTGGAAAAGGTTGCAAATAGTAGATGTATAATGGAAACATGCATGCAATTCAAGGTTGCTCCTAAAGTCTCTTGGGTGAATTATAAAGCACCATCTACATAAAACATGATATATGGTAGTAACAAAAATCTACCCAAGATCCTAGTTAATAATTCAAAATGTTTTAAATAGGATATGTCTTAAACAATATCAACTATTTAATTGCATAATCACATTAAAATAGACAAATCTTTAAAATGTTGAAAAGTGTGAAAAAAATGGATTTGGAATATTATAGTTATGTCACGGTAGATATAGCTATGTAAAATGTAACTTCTATCTAAAACACGTAAATCTAACTTCTATAGCTACATGAAATGTAACTTAAGACAAACATTTTTTATCTTCAGTTAATAAATTAACACTCCACCAAAAATAACGTTGAATTGGTTCTTCACCAACGAAGGGGAAATTTTAAACCAGTGTGAAAATGCTTACTCATTCCCCCGCCATATTTCTGATATTTTATTTGTGTGTGGATTTAAGCTAGTGTAATGTAACTTCTACATATTTGAAAATTTAAATGTAAAAAATTACCGAGATTGAAGTTATACAATTAACATATGCACAATAATATACAATATGCATGAGTTATAAGTTATATGACGCTTACATGTTATATCAAGACAAAGGTTTTCTCATCTCATTAACTCTTATCTTATAGTTGGTGATGGATATAGCTTTTAAAATCATCAACCTTGTTTGTTATTTTATGTACGGTCAATTTAAATGGAAGTGCACATAATTTTATTTAATATTATCTTATACAATTGGAAATAAAATGATGTGGGGGTGGTGTTTCTAGCGATTTTCAAACTTGTTTTAATTACCTAAATTTAGCCGATTTAAATTAAATAGTTGCACTGACCATATTATCTTCAAGTTAGTAACTTTGCTTGAGGGCATATTCATGACATCCATCATCTCTGAAAAGTATGAAATATCAGTAGTATCTTGCACTAAATAGAAAATGTTGGCATAGAATCTTTTATTGTGTTTTTTAATCCGTGTCACAAATTTATTGATATTTTATGATTCTTGGTTTCGATTTCCATGCTAAGATTGGATTCATCATGCTTGCTAGGATTTTTAGTTGTGCACACATCATATTGCTCACTTCTAATTGTATCAAAAACAAAGAGTATGCACAATGACATGTAGTGACATGTGGGTGTCTATTTTACTCAATGATATGCTTGATTTTTTAACCCATTCCAATCCTACCACAATGAAATTAAGAGAGACAAGGACACAAGAAGGAATATCAATAAATGAAATTAGAGACTTTAGAATGCAATTCAAATTGTACCTGAATGTAACGATAAGTATTTGCAGCTGCATGGTCACCGATGAGCATCGAATCACACTGTGAAAAATTGCTTGCATTATGAGAATTTGGTTGCGCCTACACTAATCCTCTATAATAGTTCCTTGACTTGAATATAGATATAATTTTAGAGCAATCATACTCCTTCAATTTTTCCCTATATGGATCATCTTTGTCCCCCCTATTCATAGTTATTTTTCAAGGCAACAGAATAGAACTCTCCAATTGCATCATTGCCTTTCAAAACAATGCTTGAGTATTTCCAAGTAATTGTCAAACCAGTCTCTAATAAGGTCTAGGAAATCCTTGATTTGCCTCCATCGCACAAACTTCTTTTCGTAATAAAATTATAAATCCCACATTTGCATTCCTCATCCCCGACATACCAATTCTTTACAATGGAATACTTTATCTTTTCTCGCTTGGTGCAATAGATATCCACTACTGTGGCATGGAGATGATTGGTGTCATAAAATGGTGCAATGCATCCTTCAATATATGTCACAGAACTCCTCTCATCTACAACAATAAGAGTCCTCTCAAACTGCCTAGTCTCCATCTCATTCATCTTGAAATAAGTGGATATTTCCATGGGTGACAAAGTGTGAGTGGGGATTTAATAGAAGGAGTTATCACTAAAACAAAAAATACAATGCAACATAATAGTTATCGTCAAGAGGAACAAACCTGCCAGACTACTTCCTAACTAGATCAATATACTCCTAAATTACATCTTATAATGAACAAAAGATAAACTCAACTGCCTATAAAGTCTACCTATGCATGGTAGCAATGAAAACACTATCAAAAACAACATCTAAAACAATGTTGGTCAATCTCTTCTTCTAGTCAAGGGCATGCCTAGCTTTTGAAAAGTGTCAAGTAGTGTTAGGGTCCATGTCATCTAGGCTCCTCTTCCACCTCATCCATGTTCCTCTTCTTATTCTACTCTCTCTATTTAGGTTTAGAATAATAGAAAAGGTCTTGGAAATTGATGGGTGGGTAAAATTTATTAGACCATTTGTGTTCTTCCATTTTTAATCATTGTTTGTAAGCATTAAGTCTAAATTGGAAAATCCATTCAAGTTCCTTCTTTTTAGCTGAAACTAACCTAAGATTTGGAGAGTTGTAAGATTTAATGGATCTAATTATATTCTACTTAAAATATAGTAGCATGGTTTAAAGCTATAGGCATTGAGATCAGAATCTAAGGATGAAACAAAAAGGATTTTATGTTCATGATTACAAGAAAATTTAATTTCATGTACCAAGTTCGAGGAAGGTCTAATATTTGCATCCTACCAGAAAATTCTCTTGAATCACTTGAGCCCTTTGAATTTGGGCATGGTAGATTCCATTACACAAAGAATCAACCACTAAAAGAAGGTGAAAAGAAAAAATAAAATTGCATGCATTCTGACCCTAGGAAAGTTATGGAGGAGTGAATTGATTTGTACAATAAGGACATGAAAAATGATTACTTGTCCATTGTCTTTTGATGAATTGTTGTTCGCAATCAAGATCTGCATTATCATAATCATTAAAACCTTTGTACAATAAGGATATGCAAAATTCTTACTTATGCATTATATTTTGATGAATTATTGGCCGCAACCAAGATCTGCATTATCATAATCATTAAACCCTCGCCTCTACATGAAATTTATGATTTAATCATATAAACCCTTGAAATTTTTTACCCATAAGAAAAAAAATCATCTTTAGTAAAAAGGAAGCTCTCTAGAGTCCAAATTCATACCCATGTACAAATGGCCAAAATCTCCACACCCAATGACTTTGCCCTTTCTCCATCTAATGGTTGATGCTCTCCTAAGGTGTTTCCCATGCAAACTCCATCCGGGGTTTGAATCCCATGAAATCCATAGATCAGGTTGATGGTCTTCCTTCTTCTGGCATTTCCATGCAGATATCAATAAGGAAGAGAAAAATGCAATGCTACAATGTGATGTTGTAATCTATAAATATTTTATTTGAACCCTATTTGAACCTAGAGCTAAACTGAAAATGAAAAAGAAAAGAAATATTTATAATGGAAAAAATAAAAGAAATATTTTTAATATAAAATAAAATATATAAATTGGAATTGGGTTAAATGATTTATTTTTAATAAGAATTTGTTATTTTTATTTTTTTTGTAAGACACTAAATTAGAAAGAAGAAGAATAAGTTAAAAATGATATTGGTATGAGTGTAAACATTTAAATATGGCCTCAATTAATAATAAAAAAAGTTAAATTAATAAAAATAGTAAAATTCAATAATTCAATTTGTTATATTTTGATTTTGTTATTAACTTGTGAATAGGCTTTGTTACAATACCATGGGCTAATACCATACCGGAAATGAAAAGGAAAATAAATATTTATAATGGAAAAAATAAAAGAAATATTTATAATATAAAATAAAATATATAAATTGCAATTGGGTTAAATGATTTATTTTTAATAAGAATTTCTTATTTTTGCGCTAAATTAAAAAGGAGAAAAGTTAAAAATGATATTGAGATGAGTGTAAACATTTAAATATGGCGTCTATTAATAATAAAAAGTTAAATTAATAAAAATAATAAAATTCAATTTGTTATATTTTGATTTTGTTATTAACTTGTGAATGGGATTTGTTACAATACCATGTGCCAATACCATGGCTTATCATTACTACAAGGCCAAAAACCATAACTTATTTCACAAGAAAAATATTTTATAACAATATCACAATATTCTTAACTGTGGATATTCACTCCAAATTATGGTAGATATTATTAACTTGTAAAAAATTGTCATTGTTAAAATAACATGGGTCAATACCATGGATTATCAATACAACATGCCCCAAAAACATAAACTGTTTCACAATCAAAATATTTTATAACAATATGACAAGATTGTTAACCAAGGATATTCACCCTCACTTTACCATGGATATTAACTTGTAAATTGGCTTTGTTACAATACCATGGGCCAATATCATGGCTTATCAATACCACATGCCAAAAAACCATAACTTATTTCATAGTAAAAATATTTTATATTAATTTAATTTTACAACATTTTTTAATTGAATCTAAAAGGGAAAATGTTTCAATTTGAGATATATCTAAACCTTCTATCCTCACGACTACTAAAAATATTCCCATAGAAATTAAATTAAGGTTTTAATAAAATTAAGTTAAGATGGATCTATGCCGGTTATATATATATATATATATATATATATATATATATATATATATGTATGTATGTATGTATGTATGTATGTATGTATGTATGTATGTATGTATATATATATGTATGTATGTATGTATATATATATATATATATATATATATATATATATATATATATATATATATATGTATATATATATATATATATATATATATATATATATATATGTATATACATATATACATATATACATATATATATATATATATATATATATATATATATATATATATATATATATAATCCATCTTAGCTAAGGATCTAAGGGATACATAAGTTTTTCATTATTTTATTTTCTTTGACATGATTGATCCAAAATATAATTAGATAATTTCTTAAACACAACACAATCTGATCAAATTTAAGAGTGAGTTGGGGAGGGGGCAGAGAGAGGGAGGGAGATAGTGAAAAAGTTGGAGGGCAGATCAGGAGAGAATAGAAGGAAGGATAGAGATAGAGAGGGAGAGAAGGGGAAGAGAGGGAGAGAGAGTGTGTGTATGTTTGGGGGGTGAGATAGAGAGAGGGAATTTAAAAGAGACAGAAATACAAATATAGATATTATATAGTGTTATATAACCAAACTAGATCCATATTAACCCTATAACTATCAAATGATGAGAGGGATCCAATCTCTCTAGGTGCAAACATTTCCTCAAGTTTTGCACTAGAAAAAAAAATTGCACCTCGAGAGATTGGATCCCTCTCGACGCTTGATAGATCAAGGGTTAAGATGGATCTAGGTCGGCTAATATGAAATTAAAGTAGTTTTTATTTGATATTATAGTCTTAAAAATTAAATTTTTTCTTCAAATTAATTTCAAATTGGAACTAAATCCAATTAGATTCAATGAATAGATTTTCTAAAAATATAGATTTTTTTTTATTAAAAAATATATTTTTAAAATTACAAATTATTAGACATAAATAATGCAAAGTTGGCTCACCTGTACACCATTTGAGGATGAAGAAGTGTTTAAGGAAGGATAAATTTTCAACTAATCTTTAAGAGCCTTTAAATCCCCTATAACTTGTAAGTTTAGATTGATTGACACAATTAAGATGACTAACATAAAAAACCGATTCATATTATTGTAGTACTTGTTAGGTAGTTGTATTTTTGTTCTTAGAGTGAATTAGTCATTCATGTTAGTCATTTTTAGTTGTATTACTTATTATATAGTCACATATTTTAACTTGCAACTAAATTAGTGATTTATGTTAGTCGTTTTTAGTTCGGTCACTTAAGATTGCTCATTTTTGGTAGTATTTCACTTGGAAAAGCTATGGTGACTAACTTTTTTAGTCACCTAGTCACTCAATTGTATTCTTGAACTTTCTTGCTTGCATTTAACACACTTGATTTTTGCTTCAACATGATGGGAGTGTCAGCTGCCATTGAAAATGCATCCAAACTAGTGATTTTTACAAAGGATTTTAAGTTTTGACCACTTAAATTGATTCAGAAAGGTGTCAGGTTCAATCTATAGTGCACCTAAAAATTAAAATTCAACTTTGTTTTGATACTGACACTTATAAAGAAACTATTGTAAGTACAATTTAACTTGATTGCAAGTTAATTTAAGAAAATTTTGTTTGCCAGTTACAATTGATTTGTTGAATGCTTCTCAAGGCATTGAATTCATAAGCTTGATTTCTCCCTTACAAAAGTGGTTGAAATCTTGAATGTCTCTAGCATGTGTTGCAATAGTTTGATCTCATATGCTTGTTGTTCTTAATTTGTGATTGAGTTTTTGTGTAGTCCACATGAATCGGGTGAAATGATAAATGGCGAATATGTCAAAACTAGAGATGAACAAAATGAGCCTCCGTGAAAAATTCACCATCACACACCACAAAAAAATATTTGTTGTTATGATTCTTGATACAACTAATTCTCACACTTAAGAAAAACTCTTCATTGAAAACACTTGACCCTCTATTCTATGGAACATAATGACTAGTCCCTATTCATCCTTGTTCCCAGAACATTACAAAGGGAAGCATTTTCTTTCACAACACTCTTTTGCCGGAAAATTCATGGAAGTCCCCCGTACACAACATAGGTGAATAGCCCCACCACTTAGCCATTTTTTTTCCAATAGTTATTTGAATACATCATACATAATAACAACATTTGATAAGTGTGATCTAGGATCACTGCTAGAGAAAAAAAAATGCACAATTATCCTTTTGGTTCCAATCTTACTATCCTTCTCACACAATCCTTGTCTATATTCTACAACATTCACTGCCAAACAATTTCATCCAAAAAAGGTATTTTGTTCCATACTTATCGAGGAAGACATATATCACCTCTGCTAATGCAATCTCATCATACTCATATTTTCCAATCACATAAACACAAATATCCTTTTGTGAATGAAAATTTATGAATCACAAAAAACTTTATGAATTATAAAAGATATTATTCCATTAAACTCCACATAATTTTTGTTGGGCCAAAATCCTTCCATACAACTTAAATTTTGTCACTATTGGCGAACATTTCCAATGCCGATATGAACACAATTCCATGTAGGTATGTAGCTCCACCCATAATGTAACGTAAGTATGTAACACATAATTTGACACTTTAACACAAGCATTTTCGCAGTGTTGTTCCTTCTTGTAATAATCTTGTCCATAATTAGCTCTGCACATAACTTCGACAACATTTATTTTTTTATGTGTCCTCCAAAAAAGACCCTATATATTTTGGTATAATTCCAAAGTCAACAAGAATGTGGAGGTAAAAGGCTGGATTGATCATCCACAAGGATTTCTCAACAAGTAACACTTATTCATCGATCCACTATAAATGAGTGAACAAGGTTTGAATCAAATGCATTAGGCACCAAAAATAGGTAGTTTTTGCAATCCCCGCATGTTTATATTATTTTCTCACATCACAAAAAAATGATTTCGAAGCTCCCATTATGAACAAAATGGTTTCACATCCTAAAAATGAAAACCTATCATATAAAAAAATGATAGCTATTGTACAGTGAGAATGAAGAAATAAACCCTCATTCAAGCCACCATTCTATGTCTAGATTACCTGTCAAGGTCCAAGACCCTTCAACACTTTCCAACCTCATATAAAAATTGAACTCGAAGCTCCTTGGTGCCTTCTCAAATATTCCATCTGAATATATAGATTGAGTGACTTGGGATCACCAACTTGTATCACTGATGTGAAACTAAAATTGATAGTCACATTCTTAAATTCATTACACCCAGAATTATAACACAAATATAGACGATTTGCATTAGCAGCTTATGCATAGACAAGCCAAGGAATATCATTTACCAAGCCTAGATCCTTACACATATGGAACCCCTTTTGAAAGGAATATAGATATTCCCCAAGTTCCCACTAGCATAATGACCCAATCTAGAACCTCTTGGATTAGTCTCATACACCCATAAAAATTGATATCATGAATCAAAAATATGTTTCTATCTAATATGGTCTCATTTCAAATGTCGAAGGATTCAATAATGAAATATTTACTACTAAACAATTGATAAAATACACAGGATCATGACAAACAAATATGTGGTTTCACCAAATTCCCTCAAAACATAGTCTCAATGATCAAACAATGGAACCGATCTTCAACAAATTTTGCACGGTGTGTCAGTAATGTGGAGATGAAATCAAATTCCTTTTTTCACTACATGGTTTGGATGCTTTGAACCTCACATGTAAGCTACCAATGAACCAATTTGTACATAGATCTTGGGAAACAACTCAATCTCATCAAAACCAGAATTAGCTAAATTGCTCAAAGTGAGCAACAATGAGGTTCAGGTTCATTGCTAAATATATTCAACACCACAATAATAGGTCTCCAATGGTAGATCTTAAATTGAGAAAACATAATTGATCTTATTTGCAACAACTATTTTATAGGGTATATTGATTAAAAAAATATTTGTGTGAGATAAGAAATAAAAGATCTATACCAATTTCGCTATCCTTGTGTGACTGCTCCACTCGTCGTTTCCAATGTATGTGAATATACAAATTGATGCTATCTACTCCTTCATGTATAACATGGAATCATTGTCTCAACCCAAACTTCATCTTGCATTGAAAGGCACCATTGAAACATTAGGCCCAAATAACTATGGAGCTCTAATACCAATTTATAAAATATAGAAAACAAGAATGACAATATTAAAGACAAGAAAATTAGTGGAAAATCCTTAAGCCATATTCTCTATTCTCACATTATTTCATTGTATATTAATCTTCCAATGATACAAATATACAATACAATTAAGAAACCACCTCAATTATTCTCACATTAACACCTCACAAAGGGACAAGGTAGGATGAGGCAAAATATTATCTAGCAACATATTTAGTATACAAACTATATCTAGAGATATGAAATATTCCATTCTAGATCCATCTTAACTCCAGATCTATTAAGCATTGACACATATCAAATGTCTCGTGGTGCAAACCTATTTTTTTAGAGCAAAGATTGAGTAAATGTTTGCGCCTTGAGAGATTTTGTCCCTCTCGGTGCTTAATAGATCTGGAGTTAAGATGGATCTAGGTTGGTTTGGTATATATATATGTGTGTGTATATATATATATATATATATATATATATATATATATATATAGTTAAGATAGTCTACTTGAAGCTTTGTTGTTAGACCGTAAAACCTAATAAGCTCCTTTGTTATACCATAAAACTGAATAAGAATATATACCTCTGTCTTTGTAGGAGGACATTAACTATCTTTCATTTTTTTTTTTGATGCTATCATTCGATCTCCTAAATAAAACTCAATAACAATTGTATCCAAACTAAGTTGTTATGAATATACGAGATACATATTCCATCAAATTTTGATGGGGAGGTTCAAACTAATGGTTGAAACAATCTAAACTGATTAAATCTAATAAATTTTAATGCAGAAAAACAATATAAACAAAATGTAGAAATGCATGCACGATATTTTATTTTTTCATGTTCACTTTTCTCTTCACACTCAAGATTAAAATTTCAAACATATAAAATAAAATGAATAACATACAGAACAACCTAGAAAAATCTAATCTTTGAAGGCTATGTAACAAAGTGAGAAAGGTTGTTTTTCCCAAGTTTTACCTGGAAGACATGCATCCACAAAGCTATAAAGTCTTTGTGTAGTGTGCCTTTATTGAGTGGTTTTCTTTTCCAAATTGGATATGAAAATTTCTCAGGGTTATGATATTTGTTGTGGAAATTAAGATTTATTTTGATTTAGCTAAAAGTTTTTATTGCAATGAATGTCTCACATTAACAAAGAATACCTTTAAATAGGCTACATTAGAGAATAAGACCATGTGTTGATAAAACCTGGAGCCCGAAAACCTCCATCTGTAAATATACAATTTTATCTCATTTTTTTTGAAATTATTAATTATTAATTATTTTTTTTCCGAAGAAAAAACCATAACTTTTTATTAAAAAGATAATGAAAAGTTACATCTGCTGATGCAATGAAGCATGCTGTGAGCTGCCACAAGGGCTCGGGTGATTTCGCACCCCACGCAACGTTAGAAGACTAACGTGCAAAAGGAAATAAGAAAAAGAGAAGAGGGAAGAGAGTATGAAAAGAGGCAGAAAACTGAAAATTCCGACAGTTCAAGTTTTTCGCCCCCTTTTCTTTTCGACCTTACGCCACTCTCCTTGAGTGGGCTCGATCGAAGCAATGACTAACTGTGTTTCTGCATTCTGTGAGCCAATTTCTTTGTCTGAATCTGAGGTATCTGAGTGGTGATGTCGCTTGGTGCCACCTATGCTGTGGTCCACGCTTGTCATCTCTGTCTTGTTGTCTGATGTGGTTCCTTTCTATTTCTCCATTTCTTGAGCTGCCTCGGTCTTCTCTGCAGGGATCTCTTCCTCCTCTGCTTCTGATTCTTCGTCCTCTGAAGCTGGCGGCGAGAATTGCCATCCTTTCCTCTGCTTCTTTTTACTCTTGGCTTCTGGGCATGAGCTTTGTAAGTGTCCTGTCTGCCTACAGAGTCTACATCTGAAGGCGGTATTTTCATAATCTAGCATTTGTAGCCAGTTTTGTTGTTTGTAGATCAGCCTTATATTGTCCGGCAGCCCTTTACTTAAATCTACTTCCACACATATACGTGCAAAAGTGTAGATCCTTTCATCAATCCTTTCCAGATATGTTTTGATGTATTTGCCAATGCTATTCCCAATGCCTTCCAGGACTCGTTCATTCCAAAAATGTAGAGGTAGATTATATAGTCTAACCCAGACCGGCATTTTGGTTACAGTCATTTTGTTAGGGTCAAAATCTGGAAACCATGGGGTCATAAACAGCCCCGATGTTCCCCAAAACCATGGTCTTGCACTGATGACTGTATCTCTAACTTCCTTGGATGTAAATCTAACTATAAAAAACCCCTTTGAGCAGAGATGAATATCACATTCCATGGTCCAGCTGGTGAAGATCCAATGGAATAGATCTAGGGGTTTTGGCCAAAAACTGTTGAAACGGCAAATGAGAGCTTGTGTTTCATAGGACTTTACGAAATCGTCCAACCCAGAAGAATCTAAGTTTAAGGCTGGGGTTTGCTCTGCCTGATCTACTATGTATGGCCTGGGTATATGGCCGCCTTGATCTGGAGGGGACCCTGAATCTCTGCTGCCCTGTAGAATATTTTTGTAGGATAACCCTCCCTTGGGTTGGTGCTGGGGTGCAGTTTTTTTTCCCTTGTCTCCGCTTTGCTGTCCCTTAGGCAGAGCCCCTCCTCTCAATCTGAGGTTTAAAGAAATGATTGACCCTGGCCCAATCTCATAGCTTTCCATCGATCTACAGTCCTGTAGAGACCGCCTTCCACTGACCAGATGTTGGATCTGGACTGGGTATCCCATTTCTGCCCATATTTGTTGTTTCAGTTGCAAGGAGGTACTTCCTGCATGGACCCATACTAACCGAGTTTTCCCTTGTGGGGGTTTAATCAAAATCTGAAAACAATTGTTTGTTACCTGCTCTGGCTGTAGGCCAAACTCCAGATCTGGCCCTGATTTTGTTCGTTTTTCCTTTTGCATGTCAAGATCTGCGTGAACTCTGCTCGATCTATGGATGGTGCCTTCGCCCTGCTGCTTGGGATCGAACTGTGCTCGTATGGAGGCTAGATCGAGTAGATCTAAGCCGAAATTGCACTGTTTGGGTCCGTGTGTTGAAGGAGGGGGCGGATCTGCACCATGCAGTCCCCCCCTGTCGATTCTCCATGCGGACTGGATTGGACGAGGCCTAGCCTCTAAACCCCATACTTCACGCAGATTTCTTTGTTGAGGGACGCGGTTCAGGGTCTCAGCCTTTCGCGAGTGAGAAACCTCCTCGAATAACCACGCAGAAATGGGGGTTTCCGTCCATGTCTTCGCCCCGTTCCGCTGAAGACTTATGCTCCGTTCCCGATCCATAATCGCGTGAGAACTTGTATCAAAAGCCCCTGCAGGTGTATGGCCATTCAGATCTGGTTGTATTTGGGCCATTCGACCGCGTGGAGTCGGCCATTTCTCTGAAAATGCTTTCAGTAGAGTCAACCTGCCGACAGTGATCGCCGTTTCCCCAGCCCCTGGTTCGCCTTCGTCCCTTGAGGCAGGCTTTGGAGCCAGAGCGGCAGCGACCGGAACTCTGTTCGAAACCCTAACCATCGCCATCGTTCTCCGCCTATTAATTATTAATTATTATTATTATTATTTATTATTATTAGGTAATTTTACGATTAGAGAAAAATACCATGGGTTGCAAAAACCTATAGCCCAAAAACCTCTAACAAATTTACTATTTTATATCAATTATTAATTATTTATTTATTTTAATTTTTTTGAATATGTAATTTGACGAAGTAAAAATTTTCCATAACATAATATAGCATAACTTATTTATAGTTATGAGGTTGACATTTAAAAAATATTTACATATTTAACTCCTACACATCTACCCCATACTGGGCTGTAGATCACCTCTCGATGCAATGAAGGTTGTAAATAAGGACTTCATGATTGTATATCAGAAAGAGGTTAACATTGATATTTTGGATGAGCCTTCTAAAAATAACATGGAGTCTTTGTATGTGGAAGCTCTACCTCTTCCTCTTCTTCCTCTTGTTCTTCTTGTTTTCCTCTTCATTTTTTGGTTGATTATGTCCCTCGTTCTTCATTTCTCTTTTGATTTTCTTTATGAAGTAATGCTTCATCTACTCTTATGTCAATTTTGTCTACCACATTGTCAATTATTTTGGTGTAATATCTCTAGCCCTTGCTTCTAGGTGCATAACTAAGGAAAATTCCCTTCATCTATTTTGGAATCAAACTTTCCTAACTTTTCTTCATTTATCTTTATATAACACTTCCAAATATCTTGAAGTGTTTAATTGTAGCTAGTTTTCCTTTCCATTTGTTGTTTACTCCAATTTGCGCTTTCTTCAAAATATAGACTATGGTATAGATTGCTTTCCCCAAAATGTTTTGGTGGATTAGCTCCATTGAGCACTGTTCTTACCATTTCCTGCACAATTTTATTCTTTCTTTCAACAACTCCATTTTGTTGTGGATTCCTTGCCACTGAAAACTCTCTTCTAATCCCATGATTTTCACAAAATTCATTCAATTCAGTAGAGATGAACTCACCTCCTCCGTTTGATCTTAAAACAAATATTTTTAGCTGAGTCTCATTTTCAATCAGAGCTTTGAAAGCTTTAAAATTTTCAAATACATCACATTTCTCTTTAAGGAATTTAACCCATGTAATTACTGCGTAATCATCAACAAAAACATAAAATTTGTGTCCTTGTTGACCCACATATAACTGCATGAATAAGTTCCAATGACTTTGATGATGAGTATTATTTTGTCCAAAACCTGACCTTGGTCTACTTCCCATGCTGACATGGCTTGAAAATAATATAATTTTGTTTTGATATCTTTGACATGTCTCTCGTTGTTTGTTTGTGAAGTTTTACTAGGTTTCTAAAGTTGATATGGCACACCCTTCTATGCCATAACCAACTCTCATCCAATTTCTCCATGCAACATTTTTCTTTTACTCCATCTAATATCTATCTATATATATATATATATATATATATATATATATATATATATATATATATATATAATAATATAATAATATATATCTATATATATATTACTTGAGGTTCTAGTTTCATTTTCCACCACTCTTCCAAATTTTTCTTTTCTTATTTCTCATAATTTAGAATGAAATGTGATATCATATTCTTGATCACACATTTGACTAACATTTAGGACATTATGTTTTATACCATCAATATAAAAATAATTTTGAGGTTTAGTTTTTCTATTAAGGACAACTGTCCCTTTACCCCTTGAAGCCAATCAAGGAGCTATTGTCACTCCTATTGACGACTAGCCAGTGCAAGCTGAAACCATAACCGGGGATCTAGTAAAAAAAAGCTTCTTGACCAGAAGAAATAAGGTAAAGAAGAAAAAGAGTACCCGATTGAGAACATATAAAGTGAACTTGGTTATCGATGAAGACGTCAAAATGGGTGAAGCAGTGGAGACTACAAAATCTATAGTGGTCGGGCAGGTTAGAGGCAAGTATTTCTTAGTTGATTTTCTTAAAGCATGTATGATAAAGAATGGAAGAAGGAGATTTTGGAGTCAGTGCAAATCAAGACCCTGGCGCAGAGCTAGTTTTCTTTCAGATTTGAATTAGTAGAGGCTACGTGTAAGCTCCTATCAAAGCCTATAAGCATTGAATCTACACGAGATCATTTAAAGAAATGGTCTCCTTAATTTGATGCCAAGAGAGAAATTTCGGGTAGTGCCCTGCTTTGGGTTCAGATGCCTGGGCTACCTATGCATTATTGGTTCGAGGATTTCTTTAGGATAATTGGGGACTACCTAGGGGGTTATGTAGATGTGAAGCATTTGCTTGAAGTTATAGAGAATATGGCCATAGTTTGAACTCTAGTGAAAACTGATAATAGGGAAGGGCTGCACCTAGAAATTAATCTGACATTGAGAGGGATCACCTATAGACAAAAGTTAGATTATGAGAGTGTCTCGTATAGATATTTTTGTTGTCATAAAGTGGGACACTTGCTAGAGGATTTACCACTCAGTTTCAAAGGTAAGAGGAATCCCAGTACAAATACCTGAGAAAATATTTGAGTGGAGGGAGGCTAGGCCTTTATGGAACAGGCTCAGCCAGTTCCACCTATAGGGACTATAGGGTTCATTGATGGCCCAATTATGATGATGGAGATGGGTTAACAAGTAAAGTGATAGCAGTCACCTCAAGTACTAGGAAATGATACAGTCACTGATACGACCCCAATGGAAGAGGAAACTTTGGGCATCGAATCAATTTCTCATCCTATTTCCTCTTTAACTATGTCTATTTCCTATGCAGCTATGGATGATGTATGTAAGAAATCTCATGTTTCCAAAGCTATCAAAGCCTATCCCATTGCATTCTCCATTCTGTCATCCCCTCCCTATTTCACTCCAACTAATCCATCACAAAGTTTAGCCTCTCGTTCCTCGTCGTCTACCCATTCGCGTTACTCTCTATGCTCATTTCCAAAACACACGTTCTCATGAACCTATGGTTTGGGAACTTCCTTGCCACAAAAGAAATTTAGTAAGGGTTTGGGTAAGAAATCCTTCTTATCAAAATCCACGCAAATTTCTAACTATGAGGTAGTTTTTGGTCAACAATCTACTATTCACGGGGCACTTAGAGCAGTGTCAACCCCTTCCCATGTTCCCTCGTGATCTATTTATCTATTAATTTTTAGGGTTTGGCTAGTGCCCCTAAATAACTAGTGTTAAAATTTTTTGTAATTTTGGAAAACATTAACATTATATGCTTCCAAGAAACCCTGTGTCCCTGAGACTTTATCTCTCGGGTTCTAAATTGTCTTTTTCCCTGCTAACACTTCATAGCATCAAATGTGAAGGGAAATTCAAGAGGCATTACACTAGGGATAAATCTAAAATAAATAAAACAAATATCATCATGGGGAGTTGATTTGGGGCTAGCTGAAGATATGTTTTTAGCTAAGCTAGGGATGGCCTTGAAGGTTATGAAAATCTATGGTTTTCATTAGGAAAGGATGGAGTTTTGGGCCTCTCTTCTAGGTTGATCCTTTATGAAGGATCCAAACCTAGTGATGGGATTTGATTTAAACTTATCGATTGGGTTGTTGGAAATTTAGGGCCCTTAAGCCCGTCTAAACCCTCTTTCAGACTATTTCTCTCATAAACTAGAGGAGAGTTGTCAATGCGGTGTCGAACTGGTTAAAAATATTCCCACATGGAGGAATAAGAGGATGTGGGAGGCAAAAATTGGCAAAAGAATTGACCAATTTTTGATAGTTGATTCCCTAATTGAGCAAGTCCCATTTTTTTAGCAATGGATTGGGCAGGGAGGCGAGTTAGATGACCACCCAATCTTTCTAGAATTGAAAGGAGATTACACAAAAATGGGAAGCCCATTCAAATTTAACTCCTCTTTAATAAAAGAGAATTCTTTCCGAAATTTGGTAGCAAAAAACTGGTCCAATCATTATCCTGAGGTGGATGGTTTGGTGACCTTAAAATTAATATTGAAAATTTGAAAAGGATAAAACAAAAAACCGTTGCATGGGCTATGGAAAAAAGGAAAGGGATGAAGAGGAAATTAAATCTACAGAAGAATAATTGGAAAGATTATAAGATCTAGAAGGAGGTGGATACATTTCAGATGAATATAAACAAAGAGTGATCTAACTTGAAACATCCAAGATGACAATTTTGATGAACAAGGAGGATATGTGGCACGTGAAGATAAAAATGATCTAGCTTAAAAGCATGGACGAAAGAAACAAGTTTTTGCAACAATAGGAAAAGGGAAAGAAAATTGAAAATACTCTTTGGAAGCAGGAAAACCCTGCAGGTGGCAGAGCTGTCTCCTTCCATGAATTAGCTA
Organism: Pinus tabuliformis; assembly: GCA_031772625.1. Taxonomy (NCBI): domain Eukaryota; kingdom Viridiplantae; phylum Streptophyta; class Pinopsida; order Pinales; family Pinaceae; genus Pinus; species Pinus tabuliformis. The sequence continues at coordinate 978,862,610 of CM062811.1, forward strand.
ATCTTAGAGTAAATCACTTTATGAGGCTTTCTGAGGCCCCCCCTGAGTTTTGTTAGCTATAGTAATTACACTGGCAATAGTTTTACCTAATTTAACTGAAGAAGGATAAATTGAATCCTTGATGGATCCCATTTTAGAAAAGGAACTTAAAAATTCTCTCCACAATTCTAAAAGGGAAAAAAGCCATGGACCAGATAGCTAGATGATTGTTTTTTTCATAAATTTATATAAGATTCTAGGTTAGGAACTTATGAAAGTTGTTGAAGAATCAAGAGTCAGAGGTTGTATTCATGATCCTTTCAAAACCACCTTCATTTCTCTAATTTTGAAATCTAAAAGCCCCTCAGAATTTACTGGATTTAGGCCAATATCTTTGAGCAATGTTCCATATAAGATTATTGCTAAGATCATTGCAAACAAGTTTAAACCTATTTTATCAAGGAATATTTCAAAGGAACAAATTTATTGCTTGGAGGGCTGACATATCCACGAGGCCATCGAGGTTGTGGAAGAAGGTCTCCATAACCTGAAGACTCGTAAGAAAAAGGGTTCGGAAATAAAATTGGATCTATCAAAATCATATGATAGGGTTAGTTGGATTTATCTTTAGATGATGTTGACTCATATTGGGTTTGAAGTTCCTTTTATCAATTGGGTGATGAATTGAATATCTTTTGTTTCCTTTTGTTGGCTTGTTGGGGCCTGATCTAGGTTCAAAGTTAATTAGCCAAACAAATCCCTGTACTATTGGCTCTTTCGGCAATAGCCCACGGAGCGCGGGCTGAGGTCTCACCCGAAGTAGTATGGGGGGGTGTTGGAACTAGGTTTCCGCACCCTTGTGACGTCTAAGGGTTTGATTCAGTCCAGCTATTGATCCCTGTGCACAGGTTGCTTCACATACTTCCCTGGCCTTCGCGCCTTAATATACTTGCCTTCACATAGCCCTAGGGACTGTGGGGTTTCCGCGTTGATGGAGCAACACTCTACACTATTTCCCTAAGTCACACCTGAGATCTTACCTATCTTCCTACGCCAATTGGTTATCTTCGTGTAAATAGAAGCATTGTGTTATATTTATTTATACAGTACACACATATAAGTTCGCGCAACAAATAAATATTACACTTGCAATTTATACCTAATAATATATTAAACAAGAAAAGATACACAAAAATATGGTAAAATTCTCTTTATTAATTCTTCCAACAGCTACATACTCGACCTGCCCTACACACGCAGCTGCAGGGGTCCGCACACTCAGCAGTGGACTACTAAGCCTCTGCGCACTCAGCTGCAGAGCCTTCTCCTACTCTATGACCCAAAGACACACTTTACACTTCGACTCAATCTCTTAGACTCATCATGCTTCTTGTCTATTCCTTAGCTATGCTATCTTCTACACTTAGAGCCTCACTCTATTTATACAATCCCATGGTCTACGGACCATGGGTAGGTCTATCAAGGCAAAATTTCATTACAAAAACAAGGGTGGACAACCCTGTGACTCTATTATGACTTTGCGCTCCGCGCCCACAAATCACGGAGCCTTTACAAAGGACTTGGTCAAAACTTGGGCTTTAAGCCCCAAAACATGCCTTGGGGGGATTCCATGCCCAATAGGCCCCTAACACAAACATCGTGACTTGCCCTCGAGTTAGTCTATCAACACGGACATCTTCACACGAATTCCCTCCAACTCTGTCCGAACCGCTACAACATCGGAAGCACACTGAGCGGCTGCCTGCTGGATTTCCTATATGCATTGTTTTGAGACCGCGGTGTCGAAACTACTTCCCTGCATCTGTTCCTGCGTTCCATGCATTTGCGCGAGCTTGCCTTCAATTTTTTCCGTAATGGTGAAGGCCTCGTCGATCCAAGGCTAAACGCATGCTTTCAGGACTACTTTGTGCTATGCTGCATCCACCTATTCTTTCAATGCTTTGGCCTATTGCATCCATGTGAGCCTCTGGGTGAGGGCCACCATCTGTGTAGTTCCTTTGATGTTGTCATACTGCTACTGGAGTTCACGCGCCTCTGTCTCTAAGTGCTGGATGTTGGGGTCCTCCTGCAAATTTGTGAGGACCTCAAATGACTCCTCCAACATTCTGGTGCAATCCCTCACTGCACTGCCAATCTTGTCTAGTCTTGCTGTAATAGCGCTGGCACATTGTTCTCTTACTTTTGGAGGGGTGGATGGTTGCACCTTCAACCGCAGCTCTGTGATCTAAAGGTTCATCTCCAGATGAGCCTTAGTCATTTCTTCTCTTGCCTTGCGCATCCCTGCTACTAGCTTGTGGATGTGCGCCTCTGCTGGTGTGTTTGCTAGGATGGCTAGCTCAGGGACACTTTGAGAGGCTTCTTCCAGTACCTATACCAGATGCCAATTCTACAACACCACTTCGTCACGCTGCAAGCTCAACTATTCCATGTTGATCTTTTGCTCGCTTAGTACTTATGGCGCACGACACTTCCTAGCTCGCAGTTCTGCAGTAATCCCATCCTACAGGATGTATAGCGTCTCCCATGGAAGCGCAAGAATGTTGATCCTGATACCCTTCAGTGCACTAATCACAGGCCTGTCGACCTGATTTGTTGTCACTAGTGCCCCTTCTGGCAACACTATTGTATTGGTCATCCGAGCGGGCAACATCTACTCTGCTGCAGTTGTCCCTATTGCGAGGCTGGTCGAAAGGGTACTAGGCTCAGGAGTGCACACCATCAACTCATGCAGATGTGCTCTGAGGGCCCTCAACACAATCTAGTTCTCTTGTGCAAAATTATGGAGGGCCTCGGAGGTGACATCGTGCACCGTCTCACCGATGTCATGTAGATCACCTTCAGTAAGGGTGATCGGGTCAATAAAAACCTTTGATGCCTTTACTTTCTTGCATGGCCCTGTCCACTAGCTCGGGCACTGGCACTTCAGTTATGTTGACGTGGTTTGTGGGTCCACACCTCCCTCATCTTCCTCTGGTTCCTACCCATGCAAAGGCGACTTTTGGCCCTCGCGCGCCTTCTCGGCTGCCTCCTGTGTTGTTGCGGCCTTTTTCTATTCTGCTGCTATTTGTGCAGCGTCCCGTGCCTACTGTGCTTTTGTTTCCACTGCTTCCTTCCTTCTCTTCTCTACCAACTATGCCATGCACAGTTTGGCCTCCTCTTTCTTCCTTTGTGCCACAGACTTCTCCATTGCCGTGATGTCTGGGGCGCGCCACTCGGTGACCATGTCTCCAGTACATAAAAAATTACATCATCCGTGGCTACAAAGGGTAGCTCTCTCCATTTCTTAGATAGGTCCTTACGCACTCTGATGTATATGCTATGGAGGTCTACTTTAAACTCTGCAAAACTTTGCAGGCTGTTGTAGACAATGGGTGATAACTGTAGCTTGCAGTTAATCCCCATTCTGAGGTTCATTTCCATGAACACCCAAAATATCTTACTGTCGTGGATCTGGTTTGCATCCTTTGTGGCCCAGAGTGAAGTGTACTTTGCGGCCTCTAACAGATCCCTGTCAATTGTGGGGAACTGACTGTCCACTGGCAATTCCCCTACCATGAGCACTATGGACAGAAAAAGCCATGCATAGTGGAATGTTTTGCCTTATTCTTGAGCCTCACGACAATTCTCCAAGAATTCCTTGTAAAGGGACTCAGACCGATTAAACTGGACCCCCTTCGCACACTGTTCAGCAAGTGCTACCACCGGGACGGGTACCTCGTCTGCGCGACACTTGCGCATAACCTTACTTGCTAGTATTTGGGTCACCACTCTTATTGCTTTTTTGTTGATGCTGGATATGGCGTAGCCCCTTTTCTTCTTCTCCAATTTATATTTCTTCTTCATGGCCTCTGTGATGGCCAAGTCACTGCTCTTCCCCTCCGAGATATCTGTGGGGTCCTCTCCTTTGCATGGAAGCTAGGTAATGCGATGAATCAAGTGGTCCGTGATGGGGATGGGCTCCTCTAGTCACAAACACCCACCATGCACCAGGTAGAGCAGCTACCTGATGATAAAAATGGTTATTGGGGCATAGTGGAAATGCAGCACCCGGAGTAGGTTTAGCATCCTTGCCTTTTCCACTCCGCGCAACCACTTTCGCGGCTCTAATTCAGAAACCCCACCGCAGTGTTCTACTTAGGCTTCATGAGTTGCACGGTTTCTAGGTGAGGGAACGTCTCGTGGTCAACAAGATCCTAATCTTCAAATTTCAAGCTAGGCACCTGTCCCAGGTGTGTGCCCTCAAAAATGATGTCGTCTGGGAGGAGCGGGGTCTGGAGAGAGCTCTTGCTCTCGTCAAGATCCTTGGGCACTTTAGCCATCCCCTTCTGCAGGGGGATATAGGCGGGAAACTTTATTGGAGGGTGTGCAAGCTCAATTTCTTCCTCCATGCCTTCATCCTCATCTTCTTCAATGATAAGGTCCTCCAGGTCTTCCTCCTCCTCATCGGTTTCTATGTTAATGACTTTCCCTTTCTCCTCCATTGTTAGCCTAGTGCACAACGGGTTTCGCGAGGACACACATACGGGAACCATCGACTGTTTGTCTTTCTTTGGCCTCGGTGTGCGTGGTGATTTAGGGATTTCTGCCACAATCCTGGTGCCTTTAGGGGCATCCCCCACAGTCAGGGCTTGCGCGGCCTCTTCAGTGGTCAACTCTGTAATTTCCATAACTTCCTCAGATGCTGCCATCATATCCGACCAAAAATCTATCACCCACGTACTCAGGGACTCAATCAATGTTATGCACAGGTCAAATAGGGCTCTACTCAGGCTACACAAGGTATACAGCAACTCAATTCATAAATGATCAAACGTTGTTTACTGAGCAGCCCTTTGTAATATATAGCGCCTTTTGAATTTGAATTTGACTTTTCCCCCAAAATCCGGTTCATTAATTCTCTCTTGGCGACAGATTTTCCCAAATATTTCCCATAAATCATGTCTTAAATGCTTTCCACCCACTCCATTTGGTCTCAAGTCGCATATCACATCATGAATAGTGACTTCAATGTTCACTTTTTGTCCAATCTGCGCGGCAGTGTAGCTCTCTTGCGCGATCGTTGACCTTGTGACTGTTTGCTTCTGCACACAGCTCCACCATCGTGCAGCTCCCGAGTAGAGTAGTTTATAGTCCCATGCCTCCTTTCAACTACTAGGAGCGATAAGGTTGTACTTCCCATGGACAGTCAGGTGGTCGTGCCACCTGTATAGGGTTTCATCTAGGCATCCTTCACTTTTCCTAGAAAATACCCACCTTTTATTGTTACTGGCGACGTCGCACACTTTATCATCTATAGCGCGCCATCATGGTTGATTCATTTAGTAATATGAGGTCCGAGCCAAGGCTTCAGACTGAACAATTCATGGCGATAGTCCCCAAACTTGTCAGTGTGATCGTGCGCACCATGTTTTATCACCCTAGTCTTCTTATCGAGAAAGTCTTCCTTTATCTTGTCCTCTAGCTTCTTGACTTCCGCTTCCAGTAGAGCACTTTTTTTCCTTAATTGCACCCTTTCTTTCTCAAGTTCTTGGAGCCTAAAATTACCTTGTTGGATTTCTTCCTCAGGTCCCAAGCGTTCTACTTCATTCGTTTGTGTGATCCCTTCTTTCAAGGCTCCGTGAATCATCGTATCAGCTAGTGCTTCCATGTGCAGACTAGGCATTTCATGCTCTATGGGGATTATAGCGTTCACTTCATACTCCAGCGTCGGAGGTGCCTGCACTATCAGTTTCTTGCATGTGGTCCTATAATCCCATAGAACCGTTGGTACACGCAGGTCCCAATTAGTCCTTTGCGCATTGTGGACCTTGTTCAGCGCTTCGCATACTTTGTTAAAGGCTTCTACATGGATAACCTTCTGTGCACTTGGTCTTTCCATACTCTATGCTTCCAACTAGAGGGGTAGTTAATGCCATTGCCTCACTCACGCCTGCTTACTGACCGTATCTCCTAATGCGAAGACTGAGTGCATCCGCGCAGGTTTCATACCATATGCCTACGTCCATCTAGATAGGTGGGCATGCAGACCATTTCATCTGGAAATATTGTCTGTTAATCGCATCTAAGGCTTCCCAAACCGAATGCACATCATTCTCCTGCATTTGGTCTAGTCCTTAAAACTTCTTTGGTGTGTATCCCACCACCTTACAGGCGTAGTGCTCAGTACCCATTTCAAAGCTTCGAAACATTGTTGTTCCGACACTTCTCTTTCAAATCTGTTCAAGAAGTCATCCACCTCACTTAACCCATCATACATAGGCAACTCCCTTACCTTCGTTGATATGCAGCCCAGCAATCTCATCATCATGTTACAGTTCAGCATGGTTACCTTGTGTAACTGGTTCTGCCATCGTTCTATCTCTTCATCTAAATCCGATGTGCAGGATCTTTCGTGCTCCCATGAGATTCGTCCATCCATGGTTGGATTCACTCACTCTTATTCTCACGCGGTTATATTGTAGATGTAATCCAAATCGTCATCACTGTCATATTTTCGCACTAGCTCAGTGTAGTACGATCCTTCTGCGGGGTCCAAAGGTACAACTACGCACATAGATTTTTTCTCAAAAATCATCTTGTGCTTCTTCAGATTTATCACCCCATTCATGTCAGTGGCCCAATATATTACTAATAGCACGGGGTAGGGATTGTTGTCATCAACAATCTCTATTACTTCGAAATCTATTAGCATGCTTACTCCTTTGATATCCACTGTGATTCCCTGCAAACTCCCCATAGGTAGGATCTTTTGCTGGTTCAGCATTTGCAGTTGGATAGGAGACCATTACAACGTAGGCCTTCCTATGCACTCCCATGTTTTCTTTGGTAGGACGTTCGCGTCCAATCCTAGATCCAAAATCACTTGGTCCATCTCATATTCTTCAATCTATGCAATCAATCTCATCTCCCTTCTCGTTCGTGTCATGTGCTTTTCGAGCTTTCAGACTACACACGGTTCTCCTAGCGCAGTCCTAGAGAATCTATTTATGATTTCCTGCAGCCCCTTTATAGCCTTTCTGTTGCGCAACAACTTCATGCATGTTTCCAAGAACGTTGTGAGCATTGATGGGTCCATTTCTGGCTCTGGTCTATCTTTACTTCTTGAAGTGGAGGCATCGGTGAAGCTCTTCTTGGCTTCCATGAAGGTTTCCTTAGCGCACGCCAAATCAAACTCTGGTTCCTTCGTTGGAGCCTTGCAAACCCAAGTACTTTCTTCAGGCTACTTGCCTTTGTCATCCCCTATAGTAATTCCACTTCGAAGAAAATATTTACATTAGGGTCTTCCTCAGGCGTCTCAGACCTCATCATTTGTAGGTTTTGAGTCGGGGGAGGTTGGGGTGCTCCTTTATCGTGCAACCTTGCTATCAGGGTGGGACGATACTCCGTCTCATGATCAAACAATGTACAATACAAGCATGTTGGCCACGTTGGATTTGTACAATCACAGGCATAATGTCCTGGCCCTCCGCAATTGTAACATATCAGTTGTCCACGACCTCTTCCTAGTCCTCCTCCACCTCGGCCTTGTCCGCACCCCTGAAATCCCGTTCGTGTCATCCCTACGTTCTGGTCAAGGGCCCGCGTTTCGATCTGAACTATATAGGTAGGATTCTAATCCATCATCAACTCATAACTTCTACAAATTCTCTCATCATGTCCCACCGACCTACATAAATTACAGAACAACTGTTGCAAATTCTGCATGTACTTTTGTAATAAATAGCAGTTATCTATAGAATGCTTTCCTCCTATCTGACAAATTTCACACCATAATGCAGGCACCATGCTCTGTCCTACTTATGCCTTTGGTATCAATGGCATTGGTCCTCCCCTCGTGAGGTGTTGGGTGTGGAGCCCGATTATCTTCTATATTCAAAGGTATCGCCACATTTGACCCCAATTCGAAATGGGGGCGGCAATGCCGCCCATAAAATATTCGCTGCAAGGGGGGTCTAGGCGACCTTTGGGAGCCCCCCCCTAGCGGGGGGTTTCGGGGGCAGCGCCCCGGAAGCTAAAAAAAACTGTAAAAGTATAGTAATTTCTAGTCAATCTGGGCCATTCATTAGGCGGATGATCTGACGGTAGAACTTATGTTTAGTTTATGGTTTTTTCCCTAGAAGGAAACCCCTCTCTTTGTATGAGGGCATTGTATTTGAGGCTATGTGATAGATATGTATTCTGTGAGCGGGAAATAGAGAGGTGAGACTGTGAGAGAAAACAAAGGATATTATAACGGATCTGCTGTAGGTTGTGTCTCTTCATTTTGCTGGATAATAGAAAGGAAGGATTGGCTGTTCGGGGTGGACGTAGCCCAAACTGGGTGAACCACGTATATCTGTGTCTCTCTTGTTTTATGCGCTTTCTGTGTTTATATTTCTGCAATATTTTATGTGTTCCATTGCTCCATAATATATAATTTTCTAACAACTGGTATCAGAGCCGAAGGTCTATTTGGCTGATAAACTCGCAGGAAAGAAGGGTTCCTGGTTCAAGTGGGAGCAATGGCGGAAGATAGTAAGTTTAGGGTCGAGAAATTTAACGGCCAAAACTTCTCGCTATGGAAGATGCAGATGGAAGATTATCTGTATCAGAAAGATCTATACCTACCATTGGGTGGAAAATCAAAGATGCCGATGGGTATGACAGCCGAAGAATGGAACCTTCTCGATAGAAAGGCTCTCGGAACAATACGGTTGTGCCTTGCTGCGTCAGTCGCCTTCAAAATTTCGAAGGAAACCATGACAGAGGGTTTGATTCAGGCGTTGTCGAAACTATATGAAAAACCCTCGGCCTCAAACAAGGTATTTCTTATGAAACGGTTATTTAATATGAATATGTCGGAAGGTGGATCTGTTGCAGATCATTTAAATGATTTTAATACAGTTACAAGTCAGTTAAGTTTTGTAGGGGTAAACTTTGATGATGAAGTTAGAGCTATGTTATTCTTGTGCTCATTACCAGAAAGTTGGAATGGTTTGGCAATGGCCATTAGTAACTCCATTTCTAGATCTAGTACTTTAAAATTTGATGATGTTGTCAGTGCTATCCTTAGCGAGGAAATGCGACGGAAAAGCTCCGGTGAGACATCGGGAAATGCTTTGAGTGTAGAGTCTAGAGGAAGAAAAATGGAAAGAGGAAAGATCTCAGGATATCGCAGTAAATCAAGGAAAGGCAGATCCAAGTCCAGATCGGGGATAGTGTGCTGGAAATGTGGAAAGAAAGGACACCTAAAGAAAGACTGTAGATCTCGGAAGGGAAAATAAGGAGATGCACAGCAAGAAAACAATCATGAAGCAAATGTGACAGGTGAGGTGTTACAAGATGCTTTGATTCTTTCTTTTGAAAATATTACTGATTCCTGGGTGGTAGATTCAGGGGCTTCATTCCATGCCACACCTGATAAGAAATACTTTCATGACTATGTTCAAGGAGATTTTGGACAAGTTCGTCTGGGTGATGATAAACCCTGTAAAATCTTTGGAATGGGTAAGGTTCTTGTAAAACAACAGAATGGAAACCAATGGCTATTAAAGGAGGTAAAGCATGTTCCAGATCTAAAGAAAAATCTGATTTCAATAGGGCAGTTAGGCGGTGAAGGTTGTGTGACAACTTTCACAGATAAAGCTTGGAAGGTCACCAAAGGAGCCCTAGTAATAGCAAAAGGTGAAAAGGTTGGTACATTGTATTTATGCAATGGTATTTCTAACTTTGTTAATGCTTTAACTTCCAAAGGAGCAGATGCAACATTATGGCATCATAGGCTCAGACACATGAGTGAAAAGGGGATGAAGATTCTTCACTCAAGGAATTTGTTGCCGGGTTTGAAGAATGTTGATTTGGACTTCTGTGAGAATTGCGTTTATGGAAAACAGAAGAGAGTCAGATTTATCAGAGTTGGGAAAGAAAAGAAGAATGAAAAATTAGAGCTTGTGCATACAGATGTATGGGGACCTGCTCAGGTATCATCTCTTGGTGGCTCTCATTATTATGTTACTTTTATTGATGATGCAACTAGGAAAACTTGGATTTATTGTATTAAGAATAAATCTGATGTATCTGATACTTTCAAGAAATGGAAATCTTTGGTTGAGATTGAGACAGGAAAGAAATTGAAGTGTCTTAGATCAGACAATGGAGGTGAATATTGCAACAAAGAGTTTGATAGGTACTATTCAGAGCATGCAATTTGCAGAGAGAAGACAGTTCCAAGAACACCACAAGAAAATGGTGTGTCAGAAAGGATGAACAGAACAATCATGGAGCGTGCAAGGTGCATGAGATTGCATGCAGGATTTCCTTTACAGTTTTGGGCAGATGCTGTAGATACTGCTGTTTATCTAATAAACAAAGGGCCTTCAAGTTCCTTGGATGGTAGTGTTCCAGAGGAAGCTTGGATAGGTAAAAAGGTAAACTACTCTATTTTAAAGCCTTTTGGTTGTGAGGCCTTTGTCCATATTGATAAGGAAAATAGAACAAAGCTTGAGGCAAAGTCAAAGAAATGTGCCTTTATTGGATATGGTGTTAATTATTTTGGTTATCGCTTATATGATTATGAAAATCACAAAATCATTAGGAGCAGAGATGTAATATCCAATGAAAATGTCTTGTATAAGAATCAGTTGCAGGAAAAGAAACAGGAAAAGGAAAACAAGGAATACATAGTTCTTGATGAAATCACTGAAAAAGTAAAGGTGCCTGAAAATAATAATAATCAACAACCACAACAACAACAACCACCACAAAAACAACAGGCACCCCAAACACCTGAAAGTGGTGTTAGAAGATCTACCAGGATAAGTAGACCCCCTGAACGATACTCTCCTTCATTATATTATTTATTGTTGACTGATTCTGGTGAACCCGAATGTTATGAAGAAGCAATGCAAGTTGAAAGCAGGAAGAAGTGGGAGGTAGCCATGGAAGAAGAGATGGAATCCTTAATGCATAACCAGACTTGGGATTTAGTAAGCTAAAAACAACTGTAAAATTGCCTTGTAAAAGTATAGTAATTTCTAGTCAATATGGGCCGTTCATTAGGCGGATGATATGAAAGTAGAACTTATGTTTAGTTTAGGGTTTTTGCCCTAGAAGGCAACCCCTCTCTTTGTATGAGGGCATTGTATTTGAGGCTGTGTGATAGATGTGTATTCGGTGAGCGGGAAATAGAGAGGTGAGACTATGAGAGAAAACAAAGGATATTACAATGGATTTGTTGTAGGTTGTGTCTCTTCATTTTGCTGGATAATAGAAAGGAAGGACTGGCTGTTCGGGGTGGATGTAGCCCAAACTGGGTGAACCACGTATATCTATGTCTCTCTTGTTTTATGCACTTTCTGTGTTTATATTTCTGCAATATTTTATGTGTTCCATTGCTCCATAATATATAATTTTCTAACACGAGGTAGTTTGTGAACACTAGGCAGTGGTCTTTGTCATGTCCCTGAGCCTTGCACTTTATGCACCACACCTTGTCGCACACTTCTAGGCAAGTCGTCCTGTCTTGTTTCAAACTTTGCATCTCAAGGCACAAGTTTTTCAACTGCGTGTGGGTCTGGTGAACTCCCAAGTAAGGGTCTTGTGTCGGGGTCTCATGCAATCTCATCGCAACCTCCAAGTCCTCGGCCTGAGTTTTTAGCCTCTGTTGTGATAGAGCGTTCCTTAGATGCAGCGTTAACGATGCTAGAAACCATTCACGGTGTTTTCCATCCATCAATGTCATGTTAGCTTCGTGAATTGTGCACTTCAGTCTCTGATCCAACGCCCAAGGGGCCTCACCTAGTAGCATTGTGATTTCCTTGAACCCAATGATCAACTACGCTTCTAACTTTTCCCTGCTGAATTCTTTGTTTAGCACAATTTGAATATCTACGATCCCCACATTCGAATTGTCATTGGAATGCTTAATATACCAGGTCAACACGTGATCCTGTAGAGCGCTGACCAACATTACTTTCTTTATATTATCATCTTTGACTCCCTGTGCTTCCCATACCGCTTTTATCATGAACCAAAACTAGTCTGGATAATCATTCCCTATTTCCTTGAACACTGGCAACTTTATCATGCTTGCCATATTGATTCTTGATGGTAGCGGAGGTGGTATGGGCGAAGATGGGGGTGAAGACGGTGAAACTGGCGGTGGTGTGGGTGGGGGTGGTATGCATGGAATTCTATACCTTATCAAGTTGATCACACTTATTGGTGAGACCTTCACAAGCTCTTCCTCGCCCCCTCGTGGAGGTGAAATCAAGGGGCTAGTTTCTAGCTCTGTACTACCTTCGTTTCTGTAGATTCTCCCACTTCACATAGCCCCAAACATCAATTTATTCGCATAACCCATTTTTCACACAGTAGAATTTTAATCCAAGTGTTCAAAGATTTGACGTACTTACCTCATGGCCCTTTGAGGAAGCGCCGTTCTGCCTTGCTATAGCTGACTGAAGTATCTACCACAAACTCAGTGATGAATCCTCCTATAATTCGATCGAGCTAGTGATCAACAATGCGCACGATCTTATCCTCTGATGCTTCCAATCTGTGCACCAATTCTAGAGTCCACACAATAGGTCTGTTGAGCTTACACCTTCCTTGGCTATCTGCTAGCTTCGCGATCCACTCGTATAGCTCAGTAGGGAAAGATGCGAAGAAAATTTCATGGATCTCTATGTATAAGTAGCATTCTAACCTCTCTTCCTTTGATAGTCACAGAATCCTGTTCTCCTACATCGCAAACTCGTGAATCTTCCTATCCAACCAATCTTCAATTCCTTTCTTTGTTGGATTCCAGTGATACGACATCAGACATCTCTATGCAGATCCCGGTCTCGGCAACGGAACCATTTGTTGGCTTGTTGGGGCCTGACCTAGGTTCGAAGTTAATTAGCCAAATAAATCCCTGTACTACTGGCCCTTTCAGCAATAGTGTGCGGAGTGCAGACTGAGGTCTCACCCGAAGTAGTATGGGGGGGTGCTAGAACCAGGTTTCTACACCCTTGAGATGTTTGGGGGTTTGATTCGGTCCAATTGCTTGTCCTTGCATGCAGGTTGCTTCACGTACTTCCCTGGCCTTTGCGCCTTGATATACTTGCCTTTGCACAGCCCTAGGGGCTATGGGGCTTCTGCGCTATTAGAGAAGTGCTCTGCACTATTTCCCTAAGTCACACCTGAGATCTTACATAACTTCGTACGCCAGTTGATTATCTTCGCGTAAATAGAAACCTTGTGTTATATTTATTTATACAGCACACACATATAAGTTCGCACAGCAAATAAATAGTACACTTGCAATTTATACGCAATAATATATTAAACAGGAAAAGATACACAGAAATATGGTAAACTTATCTTTATTAATTCTTCCAATGGTTACAGACTCGACCTACCCTGTGCACTCAGTTGCAAGGGTTCACACACTCAGCTGCGGACTACTAGGCCTTTGCGCACTCAGATGCAGAGCCTTCTCCTACTCTACGACCCAAAGACACACTTTACACTTCGACTCAATCTCTTGGACTCATCATGCTTCTTGTCTATTCCTTAGCTATGCTATCTTCTACACTTAGAGCCTCGCTCTATTTATACAATCCCATGGTCCGCAAACCATGAGTAGGTCTATCAAGCCAACATTACATTACAAAAACAAGGGTGGACAACCCTGTGACTCTATTATGACTTTGCGCTCCACACCCATAAATCGCGGAGCCTTTACAAAAGACTTGGTCAAAACTTGGACTCTAAGCCCCAAAACATGCCTTGGGGGGATTCCATGCCCAACACCTTTGTTGTATTTATAAATGGATCAATGGCATCTTTATTCCATGCTCAGTGAGGCCTTTGTCAAGTGTTCCCTCTCATTAGAGAAATTTTGAGGTAAAAAATGGGTCTCAAAACAAAAATATACAACAAAAATCAAATTTATAAGAACCAATAGGATTCAATATGATGATGTCCACCATGGGGAATTAATCACCATTTTTGGAGTAAAAAAAAAAACAGTTTTTTCAACTTATCTCCCAACAATTTTACTTTAATTTCGAGTAGGAGCACTCATTCGATGTTATGCAACCTACTCAAAAAATATAAGAAAGAGATAGATCAATGAATTAAAATGAAGCCTCTTCGAGGGGGAAACCTCCCCTACATTACACAAATGAACAATTCTTGGATGATACAAATGAAAAGAGCTCCTTTTTATATATAGGACCCTAAAAGGTCACAATATAATCAGAGCCGACATAACAATAATAATGTAAGGGCACAACAATAACAATAGTGGGCTTCTATGGGGCGCAATTATAACAATATGGGGATAACATGGGCATAGCAATAAAAATAAGTGGTACAATGAAAATAATAATAAGGGAATACACTGCTATTATAGGAACCTAACATGCCCGTCTCCTTCAAAAAAGTGTTGTCATCAATGCTTGAGTAGTTCTGGATGTCTCTGTATAAAATTCTCATCCTCCCATGTAGAATCTTTAGCGGGTAAGTTCTTCCACTTGATGAGATACTCTGAAATTGATCAATTTCGCAACTGTTTATTTCTTGTTTCTGTTATATCTTGAGGTTCCAATATGAGTTTTCCTTCCTCATCAAGCTCTGGCAATATTGTTTGAACTAGGAGCTTGTCACCTATAACCTTCTTTAAGCATAAAACATGGAAAACTAGGTGCACTCGGGAAGATGCAAGAAGTTCCAATTTGTATGCCATAATACAAATCTTTTGCAACACCTTGTACGGACCATAATAATTTGGTGATAATTTATTATCCTTCTTAGCTTGCTTGAATTACATTTTTTTGTATGGTTTTAGCCGTAGAAATAGCCAGTCACCTACATCAAAACTTCATTCGCTGCAATTTTGACCTACCTGTTGTTTCATTATATTCTATGCCAAAGGTGAGGTTATCCTTTAAGAGTTAGAGAACTTTTTGTTGATGCTCGATGTGATCTTCCACTGCTTGAACCTTATATTTTTCGCTTAAATATGATGTGATGGACGGTTGATGATATCCCTAAATTTCCATAAATGGGCTCATTTTTGCTGCAATATGGAAGGAAGTGTTATACCACCATTCAACAAGAGGCAATCATTTGACCCATTGTGTCTGTTTATCAGATACAAAGCAGTGGAGATATCCTTCCAAACATTTTTTCACTATCTCAGTTTTCCCTTTAGATTGAGGATGATAAGATGATCTATGAGCTAACTGAGTACCTAGACAAGAGAATACTTCTGTTCAAAAATTTCGAGTGAAAATAGGATCTCTTTCACTTACAATAATTTTTGGGTTTCCATGTAGCTTTTGAATTGTTTCCATAAATGCAGTAGCAACTGTACTGGTTTTAAATGGATGACATAATTCACAGAAGTGTGCATACTTGGTAAGTCTATCAATTACCACCATGATGACACTCTTTCCTTCGGACTTGGGTAAAACTGTGATAAAATCCATTGAAACATCCTCCCAACGTTGACTTGGAATGGATAAAGGTTGTAATAGACCTGGGGTATTAATTGTCTCAAATTTATTTTGTTGGCAAACCAAACATTCCGCCACAAACTTTTGAATATCAGATTTAAGGCCATCCCAAAAAAAACCATTCTTAACCCTGTGGTAAATTTTAAAAAATCTTGAATTCCCTCCTAAGGGAGATGTGTGCAATTCCCTAAGAATATTTTTTTTGAGTTTGGAATTCTTACATAGGTATAAGCGATCCTTGTACCATTACACATCATTTTTCCAGCTAAATGTATCAGATGTACTGGGATCTTGCTGCAACTTTTGAATGAGTGCCCACACTTCTTCTTCATTCTTCCCTTCATCCCTTGCTTAGTTTATCTAATCTTGTTTAATAGTAGAAATGTAACAAAGCAATGCTTCCGCATCCTCATCCTTTCTTCAGAGTGCATCTGCGACAAAATTTTGTTTCCCTTTTTTGTGCATGATTACAAAGTCATAACCCAACATATTTTGACCCATTTTTGCTACTCTTCGGAAGATAATCTTTGTTCTAAAAAGTATTTAAGACTATCCTTATCTGTTTTTACCTTGAAGTGTCTTCCCATTAGGTAAGGTCACCATTTCTTAATTGCATGTAGTATTTCCAACATTTCCTTCCCATAAATAGCTTTGTGTAAATATTTTCCTTTGATTGGACTACTTTCGAAAGTAATGGGTCTTTCTCCTTGCATTAAAACATCACTAATTCCATTTCCTGAGGCATCACATTCTACAAAAAAGGTTTTTGTGAAGTCTGGTGTAGCTAAGACCGATGCTTGGAACATTGCCTCTTTAAGATGTTCAAAGGCATTCGTTGCTTCTCGAGTCCAAGAAAATGCACCTTTCTTCAGTAATGTTGTTAGAGGTGTTGCTATTCTCCCATAATTTTTAACAAACTTTTGATAATACCATGTCAACCGGAGAAATCCACGCAGATGCTTTATGGATGTGGGGATTTTCCATTCCTTAATGGCTTTAATTTTGCTAGGGCCTACCTTAACACCTTCATGAGATACAATATGACCCAAATATTCCACCTCTTGTACTCCAAAGAAACATCTGGAGGTTTTTTCAGATAATTGTTTCTCCTCTAATAGTTTGAGCGCTCTGTCAACATGTTGAACATGATCATTCCAAGACTTATTGTAGATTAGTATATCATCAAAAAATACTAACAAATTTTTTTCTAAGGAAGGGTTTGAAAGTGGAATTCATAAAACCTTGAAATGTAGAAGGTGCATTGGTAAGGCCAAAAGGCATGATCAAAAATTCATAATGACCCTCATGAGTTCTAAATGTTGTTTTCGAAATGTCTTCAGTATTCAATTTGATTTGATGATATCCTAAACGAAGGTCTAACTTGGTGAAGTAAATTTCTCCGTGCAATTCATCCAATAATTCATCAATGACAGGAAAGGGGGATTTATATTTAATAGTGAGCTTTTTGAGCTCCCTATAATTTGAACACATGTGCCATGATCCATCCTTCTTGTGCACCAACATTATTGGAGAAAAGAAATAACTTTGACTAGGTTGAATTATACTAGCCTCTAGCATTTCTGCAACCATACATTCAATTTCACTCTTTTGGGCATAGGGATATCTATAAGGCCTGATTTTTGGAGGAACACTTCTTGGAATCAAATGAATAGGTGGGAGACCTTTGGGAGTCTCAAATACCCTAGAATGATTGTCCAAGACTTTTTGGAGATATGGAGAAATAGATGATTCCATTAGTACAAAATGACTAATTAGTTACTAAAAAAACAACTAAATTTGCATATAAATGACCATTTTTTGGTCGGTGACCAATAGTAACTAATTTACAGTATCTTATAACACGACCAAATTTAGTCATTTTTAACTTAATCATTAATCACTTTCCTCTATTTTACCATCTAGTAGTATATTTAGTCATAAATTTGGTCATAAATTTTTCATTGGTTTAGTCATTAATTATCGCAATTAATGACCAAATATACAACGAAATATATTACTATATGAATCCTCGAGAAAACCAATTAATGAATGAAGAAATATGACCAAAATGTTGGTCATGTTATAAGACACTGTAAATTAGCTACTAATAGTCATATGTATGCAAATTTTAGTCATCATTTGAAACCAATTAATGACCAAAGAAATATGACTAAATTTTAGTCGTGTTATAAGATACTATAAATTTGCTACTAATAGTTGTATATATCCAAAATTTAGTCATTATTTTAATAAAAAAATTATCATTTGCAGTAGTCATTTATTTTTTTTGGTATTTTCATATTCGTTATATAAACAATTGATTTAGTAGTTTCTATTCATTTCATTTAATTTCATTCATAATCATTATAAACAACTAATTTAGTCATATTCATTCTATTCGTGTTCATCATTAATTAATACAAACTACTAATTTAGTAATTTTAGATTGATTTTATGTGTTCATTATTAATCAACATAAATTAATTAGTATGATTTTGCAACTAAATTTTTAAAAAATGCCATACAATGTGCATGTTTCTCTAATATGATATCTCAAAGTTACATATGTTAATTACATGACTAAATAATATCAAGTGTGAATAAAAATAATTTCAACCATATAAATTTTATTATATAAAATATCAAGTATTACAATATGAGTTTCCAACTAAATATTGGTTGGACTGCAATTTACACATGAAATATTGTTTCATCATTTGAAAACATTATCACTACATGGCCAAAGCATTGCAAGTGAATTCACCAACTCTAAAGGCTTGACCACCAGTCTCTATGAGTGTATCTTATGCAAGATATTGGCTTTAAGCGTATCACTAGACAGATTCTCTTCTCTCTGTCATTTTGCATTTGTCGCTCCAATGTTATTGTTCTCCTCTTTCTACAATTGTTTCTTATTACCATAAATCTTGAGTTCATTTCCTGAAAATGAAAGAAGATACAATGCATAGTATAAGACATGAAAGACGATGACTACTTGAATATAAAATAAAGTAGACTATAAAAAATTTATACGACATATACCTTAACATTCAATAGTGGCTACTATGCGGCTAGATGACTTGTATAAACAAAGTAAATAAAACGTCACCATAGAAAATAACACCTTATGAACTTAGTATTCAATCTTCAAAAAAACCCTTAGGCACAATCATAATAATTAAGTTACATGTTAAAAATATCAGGCAATAAATAACTTGTGAAAACCACTGAAAAAAAAAAGATCAGTGTAAAAAATAACCTTATTGCTTGTTCTAAAAGAGTCATGTTCCTTAAATTTAGATATTATTTTGCCCACATTAAAATTTCCTCACTATTATGACCTATTTTTTTAGGATCATGAGATTGATCCAACATCATATTGGATTGTGGAGACAAAATGATTCAACTTTCCAAGACGAGTACCTCACTTGGTTGAATGAAGGTGCTAGCTGTGAGTAGTGTCAAAACCTTAAGGAAGCAGAACATTAAGGCCTAGGAAAATATATCACCACTTGTCCATTGAAAGAAAAAATTTCAATCCCATAATGGCCTTTGGGAGTACATTTCATTGGATGGATATCACACTCTGAGAGATGATTGTCTAATACAATGAGAAGTGTACATATATTGTCACAATTCCCCTCACAGTCAGACCCTATAGTTGTGTCCTATAATATTAATTATATTATACTATTTAATTATAAATTATGACTATCAGATAATTATTAGTTTGAATAATTAGTCTGAAATTGTGTTTTTAGTATTTTTTTATACATGAAAATATTTGGAAAAAAAGGTACGTTTTGTGACTAGTTAATTTTGAGTGAATCTAAATAAACAAGAAATTATGGTGCCTCGGTGTTTCTCTAGCAGTTATTCGCTCATTGTACCAATTTATCCCATGTCCTCTCCTCTTTTTCGTGAATTCCTCTTTGATGATGTCCAATGTCAATGCAATGGAAATTTATTCTCGATGTTTTTATGAGCCAAAGGGAAGTTCCACAAGTAACAACCAAAAAGTAGCGACAAATATATTATTGAGGGGAAAAATGGAGTAATAATATGACAAGCCAAGAACATTGCATGTTAATCATCTTCCCTTTAATATTGATTAATAATTTATTTGCATGATCTTGTAATACTAAAGTGTAAAGTAGGGACATTTAAAGTTAGTCATCCATTAATATCACCTTTGAGAGTGCTTAGTAGTTAATACTTCCTATTACACACACATTAGATCACCAACTTCAAGGATAACAATGTAAACACAGCAAAAATTAAATTAAAAGAAATGATAGGAAGTCAAATGTGACTAATATTGAGTCACAAAAATACAAAGGCCTTCACATTAGCAAGGAATTCTTAGGCACTAAAACATAAAATCCTTCCATTGCATCATTTTCATCTTTTCTTTAATTTCTTGAATTAAAAAAGAAAAAGGTCTCTAAATCCTAGAAAATGCTAAAGTGATTGTCGTATCATATCAAATAAATAAAAAGGAAATAATTAGATATGCTTGTAACTTGCAGAATATATTGAATCATATGAATCTTTCTCATCCCTTGCTCCTAAATCTGTGGGTGCGAATCAAGTAATCAATTTCCCTCCAAGATAGTTAAGGGATCACTTTGGACAGGGACTTCTAGAAGAACTGGGATAGTAGAATTAGAATTAACTTGGAGGAAATCAAGAAGTTTAGTGGGTGCTCCAAAATATTTGAACTCAACTAAAAATGATTTTATACTCCCTCCACACATTTTAAAATATAAACCATTCAACTTCATCTCATTTATTTTCCATCTTTCTGTAATATGTAATTTTTTGAGCAAGAATAGAGCATTCATAAATATTGTCATGAAAGAGGACTCCTCATAATCCTAATAAACTGGGCTCTAACAAATAAAAAATTTCATGTATTGAATAAATCTTACATGGTAGATTTCAGTGATTAAAATGACAACTTTATTCTTAATCTCATTACAACAAAAATAAATTCAACCCTAACTAGTTGGGATCTAACAAATCAAGAATTTCATGTAGTAAAGTAAACTTACATGGTAGATCCCAATTATTTGCAATGACAACTTTATTCTTTATCTTATTACAACATAGACAAATTCAAGAGTATATACATATTTCCTTATCTGAGACAAACTTTGAACACATTCCGAGATTTCATAGAAATATAATGATACGATTTACCTGTAGGACATGAGAAAGCTATCTACATCTAGCACCCATCACTGGACAATAGTGTTATTGAGACACCATCTCATGGCATTAGAATCATGTAGATAGATAGCATTATAGATATACCTTGCAACACCTATTCAACACTACCTTCAAGCTTCAAATTCATCAATTGATTTACTTTAGTAGCAAATTCTAGTGGGATTTCATTAAATACAACCCAACAAAAGCCATTTATGATAGTTGTCGTTGCCTTCTCTAGATCTATCCCCCTATGGAAATAGAATAACTAATATTCCCCAATTTTTGAGGTACTTTCTTCATGTTCAACATGGGCTATTGGGTTCTTCATGTGGAAAAGGTTGCAAATATTAGATGTATAATGGAAAAAGCATGCAATTCAAGGTTCGTCCTAAAGTCTCTTGGGTGAATTATAAATCATCATCTACTTAAAACATGATATATGGTAGTAACAAAAACCTACCCAAGATCCCACTTAAGAATTCAAAATGTTGCAAATAGGAGATGTGTTGGGCACGGGATTCCCTAAGGGCAGTTTTGGGGCTTAAAGCCCATATTTTGGTCCAATTTTGTAATCCTAATGTAAAGACTCTGCATTTTGTGGCCACGGAGCACGTAGTTGTTAAAGAGTCATAGGGTTGTCCACCCTTATTTTGATAATGTAATGTCAGCTGTAGAACATCTACCCATGGTTCGGGGACCATGGGATTGTATAAATAGAGGGAAGATCTAAGTAGTCAAAGGCATCATAATCAGATAGAATCAATGATGAATAATTGAGTCATATCTTTGGAGTAGAAGTCTAAGTTTTGGTCGTAGTGTAGGTAGAGGCTCTGCAGCTGAGTGCACAGAGGCCTAAAGGTCCGCAGCTGAGTGCGCGAACCCCTGCAACTAAGTACGAAGGGTGAGTCGAGTCTGTAATAGTTGGAATTATCAATAAAGAGAAGTATTTTATAATTTCTACGTCATATTTTCTGTTTATGCATCTGTTATATTGGGTATGAATTTCACTTTAGTACTTATATGATGTGCGAATGTGTATAACTGTATTGGTTAAGTGAACGCAAGTAAGAACATCTGTTTACGTGAAGTTAACTAAGATTTGTTAATAGGATAAGTAAGATACTTAGCGTAGTTTGGGAAATTTCACAGTCTGTTGCCCTAGCAGTGTGAAAGAATATCATCAACTAGTTAGGGCTGCATGAAAGTCGATTGTAACAGCTCATGAAGGTACTGAAGGGTAGAACAGAGGGGTAAGAAACTTGCGTGAAGGCAGGTATAGTTGGAATAAATTGACGTCACAACCATATCAAGGGTGCGGAAACTTGGTTCCAGTATCCCCCCATACTACTTCGGGTGAGACTTTAGTCCGCGGTATGTGGGCTGATGCTAAAAGCTCCAGTAGCGTAGGGATTTGTTTGGCTAACTAACGCTAAACCTGGGTCAGGTCCCCATAAGCCAACAAATGGTTTTGTTGTCGGGATCAGAAATTTCATGAGATTTGTGATGTCTTATCACTAGAATCTAACTAAGAAATAAATCGAAGGCTAGTTGGAAAGAAGAATTCACGAGTTCACGGCACAGGAGAACAGAAACCCGTGACTGTCAAAGGAACGGTGGCTATACAACTACTTGTATATAGAGATCCACGAAATATTTTTCGCGTCCTTCCCTACTGAGCTATATGAGTGGATCTCGAAGCTAGCAGATAGCTAAGGAAGGTGGAAGCTTGATGGTCCTATTGTGTGGACCCCAGATCTACTGCGAAATTAGAGGATAATATCTTGTGTGTCATTGATCATTGGCTCAATCGCATTATAGGAGGATTTGTTACTAAGTTTACGGTCGACACCTCAGTTAGCTATAGCGAGGCAGAGCGACGCTTTCTCAAAGGATTGTGAGGTAAGTACGTAAAATCTCTGAATACTTGGATTAAAATGCTATTGTGCGAAAAATGGGTTATGCAGCTACCTTGATGTTCGAGCCTACGTGAAGTGGAATAATTTACAGAAACAAAGGAAATAAGGGTCCAGAGCATAGTGCGTTGATTTCACCACCGCGAAGGGAAGAAGAAGGGATAACAAAGGTCTCTCTCCGAAGTTCTGTTCAGTTGATAAGACAAGGATTTCCATGAAAACCACCTCCGTCCACACCACCTCCATGTTCACCACCATCACCTCCAACTTCACCCGTACCAACTCCACCACCACCGTGATTCAGTATGGCAAACACAGTGAAGTTTCCTGTGTTCAAAGAGTTGGGAAATGAGGATTGGGACCAATTCTGGTTCATTTTAAGGTCTATATGGGAAGCACAAGGTGTTAGAGATGACCATATAAAGAAAGCGACACTGGTTAGCGCTTTGTGAGATCACATGCTGACCTGGTATATTTAGTACTCCAACGATAATTCGAATGTGAGAGTCACGGATATCCAAACAATGCTAAATAGAGAATTTAGTAGGCCTAAATCTGAAGCGCAATCGATTGTGGGATTCACAGAGATCACGATGCTACTAGACAAGATGCCTTGGGAACTAGATCAGAGGCTGAAATGTACGATTCGCGAAGCTAACATGAATTTGACAGATGGACTACATCCTGAATGGTTTGTAGCCTCGCTACTACCACACTTAAGGAGTGCGTTGTCGCAGCAGAAGATAACAACTCAGGCAAAGGCCTTGGAGATTGCCATGAGACTACATGAGACCCTGATGCAGGATCCTAACCTAAGAGTTCAGTAGATCCATTCGTAGTCGAAGAATCTGTATAGGACGGTTCGGCCAGAGGTACATGAAGAAGTATGGTGTGTGATATGCAAGAGTCAAGGTCATGACAAAGACCACTACCCAGTTTTTACAAATTACCTTGCAGGAGGAGGACCAATACCTTTAAGACTAGAAGCTCAAGCAGGACCTAGTGCAATGCCTGCTTTGTGGTGCACTATCTGTCAAATAGCCAGAAAACATGCCACTGGTAACTACCACTTGTTACAAAAGTATACACAAACTCTGCAACAGTTGTTCTGCAACTATTGTAGGTTGGTGGGACATGATGAGCATACTTGTAGAAGCTATGAATTGATGATGGATAGAACGCCCGCATACAGGGTTCAGGCCGAAATGCGGCCCCTTGACCAAAATGTAGGGATGGCGTGGATAGGATTTCAGGGGTGCGGATGAGGCCAAGGCAGAGGAGGACTTGGTAGAGGTCGTAGACAATTGATTTCCTACAATTGTGGAGGGCTAGAACACTATGCCTGCGATTGCATTAATCCAACGTGATCGTCGTGTAAGTATTGCACGTTGTTTGATCATGAAACAAAATATTGTCCTACGCTGATAGCTAGGATATGTGACAAAGGAGCGCTACCACCTCCCCCGACTCAGAACCTACAGATGATGAGGTATGAGCCATGCGAGGAAGATCTGAATGTAAACATAGTGCTTCGAAGTGGAATCATGACGGGAGATGAAAAAGGAAAATATCCAGAAGATAGTACATGGGTTCGAAAAGCCCCAGTAAAAGAGGCTGAGTTTGATTTGTAGAGCACTCGGGAAACCTTCATGGAAGCTAAGAAGAGCTTCACAGAGGCCTCCACTTCAGGAAGCAAATATAAGCCTGAGCTGGAGATGGACCCATCCATGCTCACAACTTTCTTAGAAACCTGTATGAAGTTACTGCACGATAGTAAGGCTGTGAAAGGATTACAAGAACTTATCAACAGATTTGTTGGGACCACACTTGGTGAACCGCACATAGTTCGCAAGATCAGAAAGCATAAAATAAGGATGGGACGTGAAATGAGACTTACCGCGTAGAATAGAGAATACGAAATGGATCAAGTCATTCTAGATTTGGGATCAGATACGAATGTTCTACCGAAACAGACATGGGAGCGAATGGGGAGACTTGCGATGCAATGGTCTCCAATTTAGCTAAGGATGGTGAACCAACAGAAAATCATACCCATGGGGCGACTACATGGAGTAACCATGTATATTGAAGGAGCGAGCGCACTAGCAGATTTTGAAGTCATAGAGATTGTTGCTGAAAGCAATCCCTACCCCGCGCTCTTGGGAATTGACTGGGCTATTGATATGAACAGGGTAATCAATCTGAGGAAGCGAAAAATGATATTTGAAAAGAAGTCACTACGCATAATAATACCCATGGATCCTGCTCAAGGATCGTACACTACGGAGCTGGTCCGTGACTATGAGACCGATGACGATCTGAATTGCATCTATAAGATAATAGCGTGATACCAAGACTAGGTGAATCCCACTGCAGATGGGTAGATTACATGGGAGCGTGAGAGCTCCTGTACTTCAGATTTCGATGAAGAAATAGAACACTGGCAGAATTAGTTACATGAAGTAACTACGCTGACTTGCAATATGATGACCTTGCTGCACTGTGTATCGTCAGAGGTAAGGAATCTACCTACTTATGATGGAATGAATGAGGTCGATGTCTTTTTGGATGCATTTGAAACAAAGTTGCCAGAAAAACAATGCTTACAGGCCTTGGATTGGGCACTGCGCATTATGCCCACAAGATGGTGGGGTACGCACAAGGGAAGTTTTGATGATTGACGCGAATGTAGAAAAATGATGCGGACATGATTTGGGAAACCTAATATGCAAATGATAGACATGTATGATGGGTAGAATGATTCGTGCACACATCTCGCCAAGTGGACACGGGCTTATGGAGAAAAGCCACAACTTGAGTGGGTTCACCTATTTTGTCATAGCCTAGATGTTATCCCAATGAATTCGTATGTAGAAATAGAGCTTCACCATGGGGCAGGTGACTGGGATATCCTACACGAAGGATTCCTTCAGTTTTGAGGACAGAATTGACAGTATTGATGAAGTGCTACAAGAGGTGAAAGCAACCATCCTTAGGATACCGCAGGATCCTTTAGACCTAACGTAGCCTGAACAGGCTACTCAGCTAAGTTGCATGCTGGAATTTTATAATGTAACTGTTGAAGAAGAGGATGAAGATCCGTAAAAAATTAACATTCTAGAGATGGAAGGCCACCACGGGGTTCAAGGACCGTAGATAGGGAACCTTGATATAACCGCGCCGGTGAAAACTATACAGGTGAACATTGGTAAGGAGGCAGAGCCCAAATTCGTGAAGATTGGAGACTACTGGGATGATGCGACGGTGGATAAGGTCACTGAATTGCTTTGCGAATACGAGGACTTATTCCCTACCAAGTTTACGGGCTTGAAAGGGATAATCGGAGATCTAGGAGTGATGAAAATCCCATTAAAACCCGATGTGAAGCCAGTTAAGCAGAGGCCTTACTACCTAAATCTAAAATACAAGGAGAAGGTTTGCTTAGAGCTAGACAAAATGCTAGCAGCATGCATCATTGAGCCTATGGAAGAGTCTGATTGGGTAAGCCAAATGGTGGTGCAAGAGAAGAAGCAGAAGGATGAGATAAGGATATGCGTGGATCTTAGAAAACTGAATGAGGCTTGGGTGCATGATCCTTTCCCAACGTCATTCACTGATGAAGTGTTGGATAATGTAGGTGGCCAAGAAGCATACTCCTTTACTGATGGGCTCTCTGGGTACCACCAAATCAAAATCACGCTGGAGGATAGGAGCAAGACAACCTTTGTGACTGAGTGGGGTTGTTTTAATGTTGTTTGGGCTGAAGAATGCACCAACTATTTTTTCGCGCGTGGTTGTCACGACATTCAAGGAATATATTCATAATTTCCTGGAGGTCTATTTTTATGATTGGACTGTATTTAGACTAGTTAAGTGCCATGTCGTGAGCTTGTGCTTGATGTTGGATACCTGTTGAAGATACCAGATCATGCTAAACCTCAAGAAGTGTTTGTTTTTTGTTCCTTTTGGGAACTTATTGGGGCATGTGGTTTGCAGACAAGGACTGATGGTAGACATTGTGAAGATCGTGGTGATTCTGAACTTGGAGGTACCATGGAGTGTGAAACAAATGTGTGCTACTCTATGGCATATGGGATATTACAGAAAGTTCATCAAAGGCTATGCCCATATCACCGCACCGATGGAAAAGTTATTGAAGAAGGATGTCTCTTTCTGCTGGAAGGATGACTGCAAGAAAATCTTGGATATATTGAAAGAAAAGATGGTTATTGTGCCGATTCCAGTCTTCCCGGACTAGAAGAAAGAATTTCATGTATATGTTGATGTGTCATGTATAGCGCTAGGGGCAGTACTAACACATGATGGCAGAGAAGGCTTGGACCACCCTATCACGTTCACAAGTCGCAAATTATACAAAGCAGAAAAGAAATATTCCACCACTGAAAAGGAGGGACTAGCTATGGTGTATGCGCTCCAGAAGTATCAACACTACTTTCTAGGAGGTCACTTTAAGATGTATATGGATCACTTCGTGCTGAATTACTTGGTCAATAAGCCTGTGTTGGGGGGGCATATCTGCAGATGGATTTTACTGTTCCAAGAATACGATTTTAAAGTTGTGATGAAGCTTGGATGATTTAACACGGGACTAGATAACCTATTGCGCATTGATATTGGGGAGGAACCTACTAATTTGGAGGAAGGATTACCTGACGCGCAAATTTTTGCTATGCGCATTGTGGATGGACATTTTGAGGACATAATACATTTCCTAACAACAAGAACTCTGCCAGAAGGATACTATGTCTAGAAAAAGATGGAATTAGTGGTGCGCGTGGAAGATTTCTCTATCATTGCTGGGCATCTATACAATATGGGGAATGATGAGGTACTGCAAAGGTATGTACCTGACTTTGAACAAAGAAACATCCTCGCGGATGCTCATGGGGGCACCACAGGAGGACATTATGCAGGAAGAGGAGCCATGCAGAAGATTCTACATGTAGGGTTGCGGTGGCCAACCCTTCATCATAATTCAAAAGCATATTGCAAGTCGTGCGACATATTTCAAAGAACAGGTAGGCCATCGCGGAGGGATGAGATGCCTTTGAATCCACAAATGATGTTGCAACCTTTTGAAAAGTGGGCAATAGATTTTGTAAAACCTATTCAGCCCCAAGGAAAGATAGGCGCAAGGTATATTATCACTGTGACAGAGTACTTGACATGTTGGGCAGAAGCGTAGCTGGTGAAGGATTGCACTCGTGCGACTACCACAAAGTTTTTATTTGAGTAGGTACTGACGTGATTTGGTTGTCTGAAGATCTTGATGAGGTACGCACTTTCTGAATGAAACGATCAGTGCACTAACATAGGAATTTTAGGTGTACCATCAAAAGAGCACACCTTATCACCCACAGGCTAACGGGATAGTGGAAGCATTCAACAAAGTACTGGAGACCACGATGACCAAGGAATGCAATGCTCAGCAAAGTGATTGGGACCTACGCATACATGCAATATTATGGGCTTATCGGATGATGTGTAAGAAGTTAACAGGACAAACACCCTTTAGGCTGGTCTACGGGGTTGAAGCCGTAATGCCTATGGAATATATCGTGCCTAATCTACGGATAGTAGTGCTCATAGATATGACAGATCGCGAAACCCTGGAAGAGAGGCTTGCACAGTTGGATGAGCTCAAAGAAGAGAGATTTTTGGTTGGATCTCACCAGCAAGTCCAAAAGCAACGCGAAAAGGCATGACACGATGAGCATATTAAACTTCGCACCTTTAAGGTGAGTGACTTGGTGCTATTATATGACAGTAAGTTTGATAAATTTCCAGGGAAAATCATAATACATTGGCTGGGGCCATATGTTGTTAAGGAGATTACTAATGGTGGCGTAGTACAATTGGTAAAGTTGAATGGAGATCCCTTCCCAGAAAAAGTGAATGGCAGTCGTTTGAAGCCATACACAGGTGGCCTGACCATCTGACTAGCCGACCGAAGAATATTCTTAGTGCTCTAGGCAGCTGAAAGGAGGCATGGGAATACAAAATACACTGCCTAGGAACTGCACAATTTCAAGACTGCACGAAGCAACGTAGTGTCACAAGGTCCGTGACAACTCGAATATAGCTGCGTTGGTGCGTAGGTCAGTCGAAAAGTGACTGTTAAAGTCACTATTAATGATTTGACGGTTGGTTTGAGGCCAAATGGAGTGGGTGGCAAGCATTTAAGGTGAACTTTATGGGCTATATTCTTGAAAATCTACAACTAATCTAGCATTTATGAACCGAATGTGGGGGGAATGATCAAATTCAAATTCAAAAATCCCTATAAATTGGAAGTGGTTATCGAGTGAAAAACACTTGGCATTTTGAGAACTGAGTTGTTGCGCTATCAAGTGTGTATGGACCTTTCAAACTTTGAGGCTTTGAGAGCAATTTTAGTGTTTGAAACATTGCCGAAGGAGATGCAGGACCTCTTGACTAGAATGATGTTGACACCCACGGAAGTTGCATAGGAAATCGTGGAAATGGAAGCCCCATAGAGCACCAGAATAATCGTTGAGGTCCCTAAATCACTGCGAACATCGAGACCCAAGAAGGATAAGCAGGGCATGATCCTAGTGCACGTCTCACCCAGAAATCCACTAAGGACCAAGCTCACCTTGCAGGAAAAAGGGAAGGAAATTAATCTAGAGGCCGAGGAGGAAGAATTTGAAGAAATCCTAGTGGAGGAAGAGGATGTAGAGATGGAAGTCAAAACCCAAGGTGTGGACCCTATTACCCAGTTACCTAAATATGTTCCTCTGTGCAAGGGTAAAGCCAAGGTGTTGAAGGATATAGATGAGAACAAGAGCTCTCTGCAAACTTTGCTGCTCCCAGATGATATTTATTTTGAGGTAGCACATTTGGGGTGGGTTCCCATGTTGAAATTTGAATATTGGGACCTCACAGACCACGAGAAGTTCTCGCATTTAGCGACTGAGAAGCTAATGCGCCAGAGGATTGATGAGATTGTTGGAACAATTCAATTGGAGCCATGCACATGGCTCAGAGGTGTATAGAAAGTAGGATTGTTAAACCTACTTTGGGTGTCGCATTACCACCGCGCCCCAGTGACCATCTTCGTCATCAGGCAGCTGCTCTACTTGGTGCATGATGCATGTTTGTGGCTAGAGGAGCCCATCCCCATCATAGATCATCTGATTCACCAATTTACATGGCTGCCTTACTAATGGGAGGATCCAGCCAACATTTCAGAGGAAAAAGGTGGCAAGTTGGCCCTCTCGGAAGCAATGAAGAAGAAATTCAAGTTGGAGAAGAAGAAGCGAGGATATGCCATTTCCAGCATTAATAACCCTGTCGTCAAGGTCATGACACAAATCCTAGCAAGGAAGGTGATGCGGAAGTGTTGTATGGATGAGGTGCCCATGCCCATGGTTGCACTCGAGGCCCAATGTGCGGAAGGAGTCCAGTTCAACTGGGCGAACTATCTATGCACCGAGCTCCTTGTGGACTATCATGAGGCATAGGAGTAGGGAAAAATATTTTCATTACGCATGGCTCCTATTTTTTATAGTAATAGTGGCATGGGATTTTCCTGAAGATAGCCAGTTCCCTTTGGTCGTGCAGGACCTTCTAGAGGCAATGAAGTACGCTTTGCTGTAAGTGACCATGGACGCGCAACGGATAAAGGAGAGAAAGATATTTTGGATAGTAATGGAGATGAATATTTGGATGGGGATCAATCACAAGCCGTAGTTGTCACCTGTAGTATACAATAGTTTGCAAAGCTATGCAGAGTTCAAAGCAGATTTCCACCATGTCTTCATCAGGGTGCGGAAGGACCCTACGAAGACATGGCATGATTTACCATACCTGGTGACGACGATGTAATATTCGCAATCCTTGAGTCTTGGTCGCCAGAGTGGCGCGCTCTAGTTGACTCTACGGTGGAAACAGAAAATTCCACCTCGCAGCACAAAAAAGGAAGAGACAAAGCTTCAAATGGTGCGGTTGGTGGAAAGGCGTAGAAAAGAGGGAGCAGTGGCTAAGGCCGAGGCAGTGCACGACACTGCAAAGCTGGCGAAACATCAGAAAATAGGAGAAGAAGAGTGTGAAGGAAAAAATTCACCTTCACCCGAACCAGAGACAGACATAGAACAAGGTGGCGTGGACCCGTAGATGATGTCCACCCAGCTCAAGCATCCGTGGCCATGAGAGCAGATAGTGCCATGGAAGAAAACCAAGGCATCCAAAACGTCCTTCGACCCAATCACCCTCACTAAGGGGGATTTGCATGACATTGGTGAAATGGTGAGGGATGTCACCACGAAGGCCCTCCAACAATTTGAAGAATAGCAACAATAATCATCGAATAGTGCGTGGAAGAATTTCAGCAGGCAGCCGCTCAGTGCGTTGCCGAAGTTGCAACGATCCAAACAGATCTGGGAGGTCTTCACGCTAAGATCCCCACACCTATAGAGTGACTCGAGGGTGAGTCACGAATGTTTGTGTTGGGGGCTTGTTGGGCACAGGATCCCCCAAGGGCCATTTTGGGGTTTAAAGCCCATATTTTGGTCCAATTTTTTAATCCTAATGTAAAGAATCTGAATTTTGTTGTTGCGGAGCACGTAGTTGTTAAAGAGTCACAGGTTTGTCTACCCTTATTTTGATAATGTAATGTCAGCTGTAGAACATCTACCCACGGTCCGTGGACAATGGGATTGTATAAATAGAGCGAAGCTCTAAGTAGTCAAAGGAATCACAATCAGATAAAATCAATGACGAAGAATTGAGTCATATCTTTGGAGTAGAAGTCTAAGTTTGGGTCGTAGCGTAGGTAGAGGCTCTCGAGCTAAATGCACAGAGGCCTAGAAGTTCGCAACTGAGTGTGCAGACCCCTGCAGCTGAGTGCGCAGGGTGAGTTGAGTCTGTAATAGTTGGAATTATCAATAAAGAGAAGTATTCTATAATTTCTATGTCTTATTTCCTATTTATTCATCTATTATATTGGGTATGAATTTCAATTCTAGTACTTATATGATGCGCGAATGTGTATAACTATATTGGTTAAGTGAACGGAAGTAAGAACATCTGTTTGTGCGAAGCTAACTAAGATATGTTAATAGGATAAGTAAGATACTTAGCGTAGTTTGGGAAATTTCATAGTTCGCTGCCCTAGTAGCGCGAAAGAATATCAGCCCCTGGTTAGGGCTACGCGAAAGCCGATTGTAACAGTTCACGAAGGTATTGAAGGGTAGAACAGAGGGGTAGCAACCTGCACAAAGGTAGGTATAGTTGGAATAAACTAACATCACAACCATCTCAAGGGTGTGAAAACTTTGGTTCTAGCATCCCCCCATACTGCTTCGGGTGAGACTTAAGTCCGCGCTCTGTAGGCTAACGCCAATAGGGCCAGTAGTGTAGGGATTTGTTTGGATAACTAATGTTGAACCTGGGTTAGGCCCCCATAAGTGATCTGAAAATGGAATGTACTTGAAAAAGGGTGCAAGATATCCATTTTCATTTATGTAAATGAGTGCACACATACTCCAAGTTTAAATCTGAAAATGTGAGAACGTCTTATTTCTAATACAGAGATAGACTGTAGGGGTATTTACTGGATATGTCACCTCTAAAGAGAGGATGAGATCCAGAAGCTACCTGGCCCTCTACAGACTAGAAGTAAAAAATCATATTTAATTAAAAAATACCTTGCTTGAACTTGCCGTTATGTGGAATTTTAGCTGGAAACAGGTGTATGTGTTGATTTGTTTTCATTTGTTTAAGTGCTTTAAATTGATTTGTTTCAGTTGATATGAAAAAAATATATCAGACATATAAGGCAACAAATAAACATCACACATAACATCAAATTTAATAAGGAGTTCACCACGATCTCGTGGGCTACGTCTCCTGTGAGCTCTAGTCAACTTGACTTGGCTCTTTGGGATTATGGCTTGAATTCTTTTACAAGTTCCAAACTCAACTCCAAAAGGTTACTGACTGAACCTATGGGCTTAGAAAAACCATATACATCCCTGTCATGGCTATCCTCTTTGTGTAGGAAGATCTAGGCTCCCTTGGACTTGATTCCTTCAGCAGGTGCACTAAGCTTCCCTGAGCTTCTTAATGGAACAAACTCCTTCAGAATGCTTCAAATGTCTCTGAAACCTCTACTAATGTCTCCAACACATATCTGACATCAACAAATGATTGTTCATTTGCTCAAAACGAGCACTTCACCCCCGATCTTGGCCTTCCTTCATGGATGGCTCTAGGCTGCCTGAAACTTCCCTTCAGCATCTTGGCCTTTAGAAGCCTCCAAATGGTTTTGAAAACACCTTCATTGGATTCAAAAGGTTCATTATAGTAGAAATAGGCTTTTGTTTCACCTCAAATGGCTGCACACAACCCAATGCAGCTCCAACACTGAACAAGCCTTGGTGGCTCCTAGAACATTCCTGAAGCAAAAACACTTGAAGATGACCTCTGTTCACTCTGAAACCTATTCCAATGGCTCTAGAAGGTCAAAGAGACCCAAAATCCTAAAATAAATTCATATCAAAAGGCCTTTCCTAGACAAAGTTATGGCTCATTTACTCCAACTGTCAGTTGGCCTTGAATTAACTCTAGCTAACTTTAGTTGTCGAGCAGTTATGTCTACCAAAATGGCCAAACCGCCAAAATTGGTGCCACCGCCAAAATTCCTGCCACTTAATCCTTGACCACTGGTTTGAACTGCAGTGCATGGTCACATGGGCTGTTATACGCCTTGGATTGCATGCCTAACTGCTGACTGACGGATTGTCTACGGGTGGAATGCCGCGGTTAGAGGAGGCCATTCACATGGGAGACCACTGGCAGTTTCCACACTTTAAAATCAACCATTTTCTGTTAACCATCAAGTCCCGATGGTTTGGCCTAGCGGTAAGGCGTTGTGGTTGTAGTGGGTAGGTCATGTGTTCGATCCTCCGCCCCGATAAACTTTTATATGCCAATTCGTTGCCACCTTGGGGCTATATGATAGCCTCTGGGATTACCATGTGGCACCCTCTTATTGGATGCCTGATATGGAATATTCCAGGAATATTCTATTTCAATTTTAAAAAAAAATCAAAATTAAAGGTTATTGGGAAATTTTCAAATTGGCATAACTTCTACATACGGAGACCATTTTTTGGAGCATTCATGGTGCCGGAATAAGGAAGATGAGACCTATCTAGTAATTCGGGTTTGAACCAGTTCTGAACACTTTCATTTTTTAGTATTTTTCGACACTTGGTCTTGAGCTCCTGATCACACCTTCCAAATGAGAGGCTTTTGGTCCCCAAAAGCTTACTGAAATGCTGACGTGAACTACAGTACAGACAATGAGAGAATGAACATCCTCTTCTCTTCATCCCTTCCAACATTTTCTTTGCATGACAAATGACGTTGAACCACAAATGGAAACAAATTGACATTTCCCTTCCTGAATGCGCTTGTCCTCGTATCCACAACTGTCTTTCTTGCACTCACACAAAAATTTTCTGGCGAGAAAATTACAGAATGAAACTGAACAACGCTGCATTGATCAATGATCTAAGGTGGTTCAAAACAAATAAGATATTACAGCATAGAATAAATGCATACATCTGAAATTTACATATGTACAAAAGGAGTACGTCTTACTGTGTCAAGAAGTCTATCCACTTCTCACCAAGCCACTTCCACGGCGATTTTTACTGCTGCAACTTTTCCTCATGTGAGAATTCCCATTCCGCATCAATAATGGAATCCATGGTTCCATATTTGCCAATCTTCTTGTCCTCTTGTTGCATGTGTGTGGGACGATGTTACAGGGAAAAGTGTCTATGCAGAACTGCTAATCCCACTAAGGTGTGGTAGCTACCTTAGAAACAAACAAAGTAAAACTATTTTCGTTTTCCTTTATGAAAGATAGATGAGAGAAAAATAAAGGAGACCAACCTCCATCTTGCTCTTGGCTCCTAGTTCGATTCCTCTCTCTTCTGATAGTCCTTTCCTACTTGCTTCCTTGTACACCCAGCTTCACAGAGTACCTGTAGAATCAAAGTAGCATAACACTATACAAGAACATGGATCTATTATCATAAGAAATCTAGGTTCAGATGTAAATTGACCATACAAATGCATAAAACATAAATGACACAAGAGTATGGAGGAAAACTTGAATAGCTTTATTGATAATCAAGAAAGAGCCAAGAGAGTTACAACTAGTTGTTCTGACCCAGCATCATCCTCTCAGCAAGTAAGCCCTTCTTTACCTCATGCAAAGCTTAGATCACCCAACACTATGATGTTGCCTCAAGAAACCAACAGCAATTCCTTACAAGATGCAAAATTCCAGCCTCTGGATCTCTGGGATGAGGAATCCATATATAGATATCTGTAAGGGAGATGAGTCAGCTTGTGATTTGATTAGTGTCTTCCCTCTGATAGTTCTTGCTTCCACTTGGAGATTGATGATCTCTTACTCATCCTTGGTCGAATTCAAAGAGGCAAGTGTCATAGGAGAAGTTTCTGGAAGATTCCATGCCTCTCCACCTCGCGGATTGACACTGCCATTTGTCACTTCTTGCCCATCGCACCCCATAGAAGGGA
Source organism: Pinus tabuliformis (assembly GCA_031772625.1). Lineage (NCBI taxonomy): Eukaryota > Viridiplantae > Streptophyta > Pinopsida > Pinales > Pinaceae > Pinus > Pinus tabuliformis. The sequence goes on from CM062811.1 coordinate 978,897,822, forward strand.
TTTTTAAAATGCAACGCACCCACAGAGTGTACTTAGGTGAGATGCAACGCACTTGCCTATGGAGCAGGTGAAATGATCATGTTTTGACCAATTCTGAGTAGTTTTTCATGGAGAACTTCTGGGAGAAGCTGTAATCAGTTGACCTTGTTCCTTTAGGGGTTAAAACAACACTTTTAGGGACTTAGGATCCCTTGGTTTATGGACATTTTATGCTTGGGGTTGCAGTGCCCAAAAATGTCTATAACAGTTGCCCCCTAAAGCATGACAAGATTAATCCTTTTTTTGATGTTGGGTGAAATGCTTTATCGTGAGGATCCGAAGTTCTTTCAAGCTGGGAGGAGACCTGTAATAAGATACAATACAATACATTATCTTCATAATATTTTCATGATCTAGCTGAGGCGGGCATTCCCATGCTCAGCTTTATAAATTCATTTTCATGTACATAGGACAGACAATCGTCTGAGTGTAGACTGATGATTCTGGTAGAGCCATCATCCCTTTGATTGGATGATTATCTGTGCAGCAATGATGTAAATTTGATGTCTTTATTTCCCTGAATATATATCGCAGCCCGGATGGATGAAACTAGATTCAGGGTCTTCAATCTCGTTCGATCTTCACTCAAAGTACAAGTCGATCCATGTAAGAGATGTTATGGAGTGGAACATGGAAAGACATCGCCTGATTACCAGCCAATGATGTAAGCTGTTAACAGGCGTGAGAGGAATCACCAATAATGATAATCACCCTCAAGGTACTGCAGTACAATTCACGTGGTGTGAATAAAGGACTTGGCATTGAACACCACGCAAAATCATTTGGTCGAAGGCCATTGATGTAAACCTATCGCCGGAAGTGAGAAACTTGCCATTGAGGCATGCAAGCTTCAAAGTACTGAACGGGGTGTCCCTAGATTGGCTTCTTGGATAATGAGCTAATGTCGACAAGAAGCGATCCGTCATAGGAGGGCCATAATGAATCCCATATCAATGAAACGGAATGGAGCAAATGATTTTAATGGAGGTGAAAACAATCTGGTGATATAAGGTTCATGGTGGTGGTCATGAAAGAATGGAGTGTAAATGTATTGCAGCGGGTGAGACACAGGTGAATTCTCTGAGTGACTTATCTTGAACATATCGGCGACACTGACATGATGGATTGGTAGCATTAACCCCAAACGTGGATGGTGTGATGGGACCATGGTGATGTGACTAGTGAATGAAACAACCCAACCCAACTTGGATGCGGAGTGAATGTGTCATGTTCAAGAGCGACTTGCTACCAACAAAGTTTCTTCAAGTTTTCTTCCCAATTTTTTCCTAGTCATTGCTGACCAGTACCTCTTTATTTTTGTCAAGCTTGAGGAGGATAACATATGATTGTTCTATAATTTGCCCTTTGGGCAAATCCATCGCTATGTTTTAACGAGCCTAGTGATAGTGAAACTCGTTCTTGTCTGCTATGGACAAGTTTGTCGCTATTAGGTTTTAACGAGTTTAACGACAAATATAACTCGGTCCTTTTCAATTTTAGAGAGTCTGAAAAGGGACGTAAAGGAAACTCCAAAATTCCTTTTTCGTCATCTAATCCCTTAAGTCCGAAAAAGTATAAAACAATACAGAAGGGATGAATTTTCGATACTTTTAACGAGCCGAACAAAACAAGCGCTCGATCTTTTTGTGTAATAATCCCTCAGGTCCAAAAAGATTAAAATCTAAAGGAGGGATAGCACTTTCGGTCCCTTTAACGAGCTGGAGAGGCCAATGGCTCAGCAATCTTTTCATATTTTACGATTCAACTGAAAAGAGCTTAAAGGAGACTCGTCTTTGAGGAACGAGTGATAAAATTGGGTAGCAACTGATTCTAGGTAAGGTTTGGAATTTTCCAATCATGGCAGTGTTACAATGATGGCTAGCGGGATTACTCTTCGTAGCTGTTCCTCAAAAGGGGTAAACAATCAAATGGAGGTGAATAATCGGCCAATACAGAGTGGAGGTGATGATGGGAACACGACCAAGGCTTTAAAGGCTGAAGTACTACATTCACGATGATTATTTACTGGGAATTGGTTCATTTTTTTTTGGGCTTAAACGCTCGGGGAGACATTTTATCATTGCTTATGTTTATTTTTTAACGAGCATGAAGTCCGCGTTAAAACTGCTCGATACAATAGTAATTTCTTGACTTCACCATAAATAGCTTTGTTCTTTCAAAGATTGTACTGCATTTTCAATCGCTTCATCAAACTAGTTAGAAATGAACAATATATGTTTGAAAAATGAGTTAGAACACTAATATTTTACTTGAATTACGTAAAAAGTAATTTAAAAGTGCTTTTGCCTCTCATTTTACCATTTCATTTGAACTTTGGCTTGTTGGAGCTTTGGTGGTGCTTTCCCCCCTTGATTTTCATCAGCTGATTCTGGGAGATTCTATGGACGATTCTCAGCACCGTCTGGACCAGGTAGGAGCTAAACCTGAGCTCTTTCATTTCATGCTTTCCATTTTGCATTCTGAGCCTGATTTCTAGTTTTCTAAGCCTCTAGGGTTTGAAAAACTCGACCTGGCTCCAGTGCACCCTTTGTGTATCGAAAGGTGCGTTGGATGTTAGCCTGTCTACTGGTCAACTAACATGCAACACACCCGGAACACTACTGTAGGTGCGATGAGCGCAAGGAAGGAAATTTATGCACAATTTTTCATGGAAATTTTGTTTGTTTCTCACCAAATCAGGATCTAACTCTTCTCTTATTTGTTTTCAGAGATTTTTGGAGCAATATGACTATTACATGGCGAGAACGTGAGCATGAAGAAGAGGACATGCTTGCTTTACATGATCCGGTTACAGTAAACACACTGCGGAACTGTGGCTTACTGAAGTTTTTCTGCATTTCTAGCATGAGACAACAAATCAACTTGCTGGAGTATTTGCTCGATGCTTGGGATCCTACCAGCCAAGTGTTCCAAATTAGGGGCAAATCCATCCCCTTGACTGTAGTGGACATCTATTTTTTGACCGGCTTATCGAGGCAGGGTGCCCCCATCTCTTTATCAGGTTCGGCTTGAGGAGGTGAATCTATGAGAGATTATGTTCACAGGTATTGCAGAGAGGGATCTCAGCCGAGGAAAGATGGAAAGATCATCATCCGAGATGTCACTGACAGGTCCTTGAGGACTATTCTGCTCACTTTTGGTAGGATGGCTGGTGGTGTGGCTCTTCATGTGGCCAACCGATCTTATATGCAGTACGCCTTAGAATGTCTCCAACCGAAGGTGTTCAACTGGTGTGACGTAGTACTCCTTCTGATGAAAGAACAGTTGACCAAGGTGAAGAGCGAGAGACTGAAGAAACTTGGATATGGTTCTATCTTGACCGCCTTCGCCTTGGAAAAGATACCACTGATGCAGCCGCAGTATATTGCACTCAGTTTACCTCCGCCGATTGAACCACGTATGCAGAGATGGGTCGACCATATGTCTAGGCATGCTGGTCAGTCTCAGATTTCCTTTTCTAATACCTTCTTCGGGTGGTTTGATCATCAGGAGATGGTTTATTCTGAGTATCCACATGCTGGTATGGACTTCCGGGGTGACCTAGATTTGGTACTGCTGGCTGGCAAATAGTGGGGTGCCATTGGTAAATTATTTGACCATATTCCTGTTTATCGTTTTTCTTTTATAATGTCCTTGTGCTTTATTCTGTCAAGACTAATCAAAACTCATGTGTTCATGCAGATGTCGGTCCTGTTCGGCCAGTAGTACGCTTGAGAGTGCCAGCTGCCGCCCTAGCAGGAGAGGCTGTTGGAAGGGCTATCCTTCGCGACCTCGATGTGGCCGAGACTCTCACAGCATTGGAGGATCAGGTCGAGGGCCTCACTCTCAGTATTCCAGATGTGAGGACTAACGAGATGCCTTTGAGGTTGTAGCGACATACTACTGGTGTGCCAAGACGATGGACTAGGCTTTTACGCATGATCGCACAGGCTGTGACTTGTTATCACGAGCATCATTAGACTAGGGTGCCCCCTAGCGTTTTGAGTTTTGGGTCATTTGACCAATTTTGTCTTGGTTACAGAACATTATGTGTAAACCATAAATAGTTATATATATATTTTTGATTTTCAGAGTTTTATTTTGGTTAAGTTACATGATCCAAATGCAAATATTGATGAAATGCTTCTTTTATAAATGTTGCAAATGTCTATCTAACACATAATTTGCCAATGAGTCAGTTAATGTGTTTAAGATTCTGGAAATATGCTGATATTGAATAAAAGCAAATTGCCTTTCCAAAATTTTAACCCTTAGGAACATGCGATAAATAGCTGGATTTCGGACAGAGTAGATACCAGTGAGTTGTAGTATGACGAGTTGTGAGTCTAGCCTGACAATAAGTCAGCATATGCCATGTGTGATGGCATCAGAGAGAAGTTCTATCAACGCGCTATATTCAGCGATGTTATTCGTTGACCGACCAATGCATACCCCTCTGAAACTTACTAACTCGCCGCTTGGGTCAAAAATGGCCCAGGCCGCAGAAGATAGGTTCCACGAACTACGACTTGCTCCGTCGGCATATCCAACAAAAGATTCCAATAGGTTCGACATCTGCGACAAATGTAAAAAGTGGATTTACTTGACCAAAACAAATACTTTAGCGAAAAAAAAAATGTAACAAAAGCATATAGGTTACCACACCGAATCATGCATAGTAACACTTAAGGTACAACCCATTACAAGGTTGTGCCAGTGGAATCCCGTCATAATCCATTAACTCGTAGGCTCCTTTTGCTAACACTCGCTTAACAATATAGGGGCCCATCCATAAAGACTTGAATTTACCTGCCCCCAATTTATCGGATTCTTGGTCATAAAGCAAGACCAAGTCACCTTCTGAGAAGACACGGGGTTTGACATTCTTGTTGAACTGCGCCTTGAATCATTTCTTATGGGCTTTGTTAGCCAAAGCGGCATCACGACGGTTTTCATCCAATTGGATTAGTTCCAAGAAACGAGCCTCCTCTTCTGAAGTCGCGGGGAGAAGGTCGATTGCGAGTTTGAGGGATGAGATTTCACACTGTATCGGTAAGACTGCTTCTAGGCCATACACCAGTTGGAAAGGTGTAAACCCGGTTGCATTCCTTACCGATGTTCAGTAAGCCCACAAGGATGAGTACAGGATTAGGTGCCAACTTCTTTTGTGAACTCCAATCATCCTTTGCAGCATGTGTTTCAGGACCTTGTTGATTGATTCAACTTTTCCATTGGCTTGTGGGTAATATGGAGTAGAGCTGTTGTGAGACAACCCTAATTTGGTAGCTAATTCGACCATCATGTGATTGCGAAAATGCGATCCATGATCTGTGACTATAGCTTGTGGGACGCCGAATCTGGCGACTACATGATTGAAAAAGAAGAGGGTAGCTGTTTCACTAGTATTATCTAGTGTAGGCATTTCCTCGGCCCATTTGGTAAAATAGTCAACTGCGACTATGATATACCCATGCCCCCCGGTCGAGGTGGGGTTACATGTCATGAAATCGATGCCCCATTTGGCGAATGGCCCAATAGAAACTATTGGCTCTAGAGGTGCGGGTGGTCTTCTGATTTTGCTATCAAAAATTTGACAGGCATGGCAACTTCTGACTGCGGTTATGCAATCTTTGAACATTGTTGGCCAGAAGTATGCTGCTCGTAAAAATTTTTGCGTTGTAGTGTAACCGAATTGATGCCCTCCACACGCACTTGAATGGCAATCATTCAGGACTTTTTCGGCCTCCTCATGGGTGAGGCACCTCCGTAGAACTGTATCGACACCACGACGGTAAAGTGTATCACCGACGATCATGTAGTCTTTTGATTGGTACCGAATATGTTTTTGTTTGGAGCGGGAGGTATTGGGCCTATATTTTTGGGTTTGGAGATAAATGATTATGTCCCCATACCGCAGATTTCTTAAAGATATCAGAAACAAGTTTTCGTCCACGATTGTTTCTTCGGATGTTTCATCATTGGATGACGATGGGAGATCGCATAATAATTCTGCGAAAACCAGGGCTTTCTTTGACTTGGATTTTACAAATTCCAGATCAAACTCTTGTAGAATCACTATCCATTTTGAATATTTTCCCCCCAGCAACTGTCGCGACAATATATAAGTCATGGGGTTGCAATCTGACAGAATGGTAGTTTTTCGAAAGAGGACATAGTGTCGAAATCTCTGTATCGCTTGAACAGCTGCGAGCACTAGCTTTTCAAAATAAGAATATTTGCTTTCTGTATCATTTAAGTTCTTACTTAAATAATATATAGGATGTTCAATCCCGTTCTCTTCTTGAACTAAAACCATTGCGATGGTTGTATCCGCTGCAGCCAGATACAGGTTAAAGTATTTTTGATAATCAAGAGCGCACATTAATGATGCTTTCATTAGGGAGTCTTTCAAAGCATCAAAGGAAGCTTGCTTGACCTGATCCCAAATGAAGGTAACTTCCTTTTTCAATAAGTGAGTATAACCTTTAGCAAGTTCGGTGTAATTTGGAATGAACCTCCTCAGAAAGTTTGCTTTCCCTTGGAGTTTCTAAATCTGAAGCAAATTCAAAGGTGGAGGCAAATTTATGATTGCCTGAAACTTACATGGGTCGAGACGAATCCCGTGTTTCGAGACTACAAAGCCAAGTAAACGACCAAAACTAACACAGAACACGCATTTGTGTGGATTGAGTCGTATCTTGTAGTGTCGGCAACGTAGAAATATCGCTCTTAAATGCTGCGGATGATCAGTCCGCTTTCGCGAATGAGCTGGAAGGTCATTGAGATACGGTTGAACGATGTTTTTGATGTCATGGAAGGCATAATTCATTTCCCTCTGAAATGTTGCCCCTGCTTTCTTTAAACCAAAGGGTAATTTTTGATATGCGAATGTGACCCATGGACAAATAAATGCAGTCTTTGACTGGTCCTGTGGGTAGATATTTATTTGATTATACCCGGAGAATCCATCCATAAATGAAAAGATTTCACATCCGGCGCATTCATCAATTATCTGGTCAACGAAGGGTGTAGGGTAGTTGTCTTTTGGACAAGCTTGATTTACATCCCTATAATCGACGCACACTCTAATCGTTCCTTGTTTTTTCATAACAGGGACAATATTCGATACCCAATCGGTTAGAGGAATCGGGTAAATGAAACCAGCATGGAGAAGTTTTTCAACTTTTGCCTTGATGGCGGCGGCTTTCTTGGGGTGCACCTACCGTAGTTGTTGTCGTACTGGTTTGACATCTGGATACATCTTGATTTTGTGTTCAACGATACTCGAGTCAATGCCTAGCATTTCATTATATGACCAAGCAAAGACATCTCTGAATTCGTGAAAAAGAGCGTTATATATTTCCAGTTCTGAAGGAGAACAACATTTTCCAACATAAATATTCTCTACAACATCTGTTTTGGTCGAGATATTTATGGCGATAGTCTCTACAACAAGTTTCGCTCAGAATCCACCGTGTTTACAGTATTTGATAGAAAATCAAAAACTGAAGGATGATAAAGGTCATCAGGAGTATCTTCTTCACAATCCAGAAGAAGGGAACGATGGTGGTAATCTTCCCATGGTGCCCCTTCAATTACCATTGATTGAACAATTCCTTCGTCGGTGACATGCACTCACAACCAAGGATCTGAAGGGGTGCCATATTGCTTAGACCTATCTATCCAAATGCTTGATGAGCGTTGATTTGGGTTTGCCTCCCATGCTAGGAACATTGATTGCTACAATATTTCCATTGGGCTTGGAGGCAATACCTGTGCATGATCCATGTTGATATCGTTTTCTGAGATCTTTTTAATCGAAGATATCATATTGCAGGTTCCTACCGATGCTACTTCCGCCAAATTGATTGGAGGCGGAAGGGCAAAAGTTCCCATTAATATAGGGTATTTTAGTAGGCCTACTCCGATATTTTGAAGTGAATGGGGGCTTCCATGGATCATTGGAATGGTTCCCGTAACTTGAGAACCATTGGGGAGGAAGGTTTGTTGATCGACGATTGTAATCCCTCCTTGAAAGGGAAATGCAATCTTCCTAAAATAGGTCGACACAATAGCAACCATAGCATATATCCATGGTCTTCCCAGTAGGATGTTATAATCGAGGTTTCTGTTGATTACTTCAACATCTATTTCTACTGTTTTCCCTCCTAGTTCGACCTTTAAGTTACTTAGAATACCATATGGGGTATATGTTCGTCTGCTAAATGCTTTTAATGTCGTCGAAGATCGCGACAAGGTTGGAGATCCTAAAGTTTTCCAGCAACTCATCGACATAATACATGTAGATGCCCCCTCATCAATAATTGTTCGATGAACAGTTTTGTTGAGGGCTTTCACTTGAACGAGGAAAGCTAGTTCAGCTGGAAACTGAGGATCGTATCCTTTATGATTAAAGGATACAAGATTGGAATCTTTTGGGTCTATCCCACCGATGGCTGATAATAAAGCCTGCTTTTCGGATGGGCAATTTTGCAGTACCTCAAGTGTCGACATAGCGGATGGCGATTGGGCCAGATCTTCTACTATATTATAATGTTGTGATGCTATAGCATGAGGATTAAATGTCGATTTGTGTACTACTCCCTTTGGTGGTTTTATTGTCAACTTAGGAATGATGGTCGGCGCAACTTCTGTCGAAGTTGTTGTTGAACTACTAGGTTGATCTTTATCCTTATTGTTCGACAGCTGTGGATTCCCGTAATCTTTGTTCCTTGTCGATATCAAAGCATCATTTTGCTATTTGGAAACCGACAACATCAGCGCTTGAGATGGGGAAGCATTTCCACTATCAACCAGATTTGTTCCTGGATTTGGAAACGGATCAGTTAATACTGCCGAGGTTTTTGAATTCTTGAAGAATTTTTTAAGCTCAACTCTGTGTGGACAATCTATTGTCCAGTGATCCTCATCGCATATAAAGCATGGACGATTTGGTTTCCTATTTCCAGAAGGGTTTGTAGAAGATTTTTCAGGTGATGATTCCTCCTGTTTCTTCTTCTTCCCTTTGCCTTTCTTCTTGCCCCCTGGTTGTTTGGTTTCTTTGCCTTTGTTTGTCGAGATGGAATTTACTTCTGAGGCAAGAAGTTCCTCTTTTGCATTTTGACTGGAAATCTTACAGGCCTTTTTAGATGTAGCCTTTGTCGATTTCGTGTCTGTTGCGCCTATCACGCCATCGCCGGCATGAGAGTCATTGTTTGATTTAGGAGGAGGGGGGACCGAAAATTCCGGTCTGGGAGCGTCAGGTATTTTATCGTAGAGCATGCCAGACTGAGTATAAATCAAGTCTAAATATTGCGCACGAGCAATGACTTGCTCTTCGGTGACGACTCCCCCTTTTGCCACATCTTCTGTAATAGAAGGCAATAATGACTTAATAAACCATTCAGCTAAAAGCTGATCAGGAACATACGTTTTTACCATTCTACGACGACGTCGCCACTCATGTATATGATCAGATATGTGAGTGGCCGTTGTTTGTTTGAAATTGGTAAGAAGTTCCATTCCCGTTTTGTACCTTATCGGTAATTAAAAATGGGTTAAAAAGGTTGTGGCTAGGGTGTTGAAGTTGTCAAACGAAGCTCTAGGCAATTCGATATACCATTTTGTTGCCGAACCAGTTAACGTCCTTTGAAAAAGGCGAAGCCTAATCAAATCATCATTTAGGGTGTTTGATGAACACCACAGATGAAAGGTCATCACATGATTCAACGGATCTTCACCCGGATTTCCATTAAATTTAGGAATATCTGATGGAAGTTTATGCGGAATCGCTGGCCACCAAGGGGCGTAAGCGATTGGATCATTTGTTAACCGATTTAAATCAGGTAACTCTAAATTTGCCACGAAGGGTAACTGTTGATTCAGGTTAGGTGAAGCATACCCAGGATAAGATGGAATCGCCTGAGCAGTTGGTCTTTGCATACCAGCATAATGCATTTGATGTTGGTAACTTTGGTAAGGTTGGTGGGCATGACCATTGTAGAATGGTTGATTTTGACCGTTTTGAATATACGGCTGCCCACTATTTGCAAAGATTTGTTTCTCAGATCCTTGGTATACTTGTTGGAATTGCAGTTGTTGGTATTGCACTAGCCATGGTTGTGAAGCCATGTGTTGTTGCCTGATACTAACTGTTTGACCAAGATGAAGGGTAATTGTACCCGTTTGAACCTATGTCATTCCACCAGTCAGCGATTGTGGTTGAGTTGCAGGGTCAAGAGGCTGTTGCATTACAACCTGAGAAACCCGAGGTTGGCATACAACAGGCAGCGCTTGTACTTGCGACACAGTCACAATAGTTGGCATAGTTAGTATACTTGACATAGGTAAACATTGTTGCATCAAATATACAACTCTTGGTTGTTGAGATAGTATCGGTACCCAACCGCTAGATGTAATTCCGGCATAACCTGAATTTTGTTGTGAACTCCCGTATGGCTGTCCTCCCGGAGGGGACAATGAAAGAGTATACTGCCCCCCATACGGCTGTAATCTGGTACTTAAAGGAATGGCTTGCCCTTGAGGACCAGACTGCCCAAATTGACATCCCTAAGGATCAATTTGTTGAGACTCAACATAAGATTTTCTGGATACTATTCCGAATGAAAAAACAGGAACGGACCATACCGTTGAAATAGCCCTTGAGTGGGCTCATTCTAGCGATTGAGAGCTAGTTGGGATAGATGGTATACTGGCGAACATTGTTGGAGTGATAACAGGAAGTTCTGCCATCGCTATGTCGGACGACACAGTCCTAGATGTTGGCGGTTGTTCAGATATTTCTAGTCTATCCAAAAGATTACCTAGCGATTCTACAGGAGCTTCCGCTGGCGGTAGACTAATTTCTGATGAAGAAGGATACAGAGTGATCCCGACTCCAAATTGCGATGGAGTACTAGATGGAGGATCCTCCACAGTCTCTTCTATAGCAATCAGACCAGGTGGAAGAGGCAGACCGTCAGGTTCGTACAATATTTCTAGTGCTGAAGAAGGTATGGAATTTGCAGCGATATATGTTTGGGGAACAACACTCTCCGAACTGGTTGTAGATGGAACTGGTTCAGTGATACAAGTATTTACCCTCAAACTAGGATCAGTACTACTGTCCTTCAGTGGTTGTCGAACTTCTTCTGTAAAGGCAGGGATACTAGAAATGTTTGGAGTAACCGGAGTCTCTGATGTTGTTGGAACACTTGTTCTAACTTTACCAAGAGATTTGGAACCGGTTAAACGAGTTCGCTTTGTCCGTAATAGTTTCGATTCCGGAGACAAAGACGGTTGACTCGTAAGCCTCCGTGAACGACGGGGTTTCAATTGACTTTCTTCCACGATTGCGGATTACTCGATCAACTAAAAATAAAGGGGAAGTATGTTTCCGAATTAGATGAATTTTAGATTCTTTTTACACAACTTGTTTTTTCAATTTTAAAGAGTCGAGAAAAAACAAAAGATGACTCTAGTCGCCTTCGATTTTTAATGAGCCTGAAGTGACAAGTGCTCAGATGGACCTTTTCTGTTAAGGAGTCTGAAAAGGAACGAAAGGGACTGCTCTGGAAATCTAGGCAGAGGGATTACCAAACTAATCGCAAAACTGCAAAATACCTTTTACGGTACGGTAGTCAATCTTCCCGAATGCTGTGTTCAGTGCATTGCGATCGATAGGGCGGCAAACACGGCTTCCAATGGATAAAGGATTAAGCCTATTGTGGTCTCCCAAAATATACTCGACGGTATGTGGGAGCACAAGTCCGTACTGGCACTTATCGTCTCAAAGTGGAGGAATCACCCAACCAACAGTGAGAACAACAGTTACCAAGCTTTACGACGCCGGAATACGTCTCTAGCCTAGACTTCTAGATGTTGTGCATTAGGTTCCAAAGCGTTGTTAGATTCATTAAATTTATTTTATAGTTGATCTTGCTTAAGAAATTTGCCTTTCAGGTTCACCGCGTGATGTAGATGTACAATTCCTAAAATGCAATCTAAGATGATAAATAGTCTTTTATCTTCTTTGTGCAATGAAAATCTTAGCTACTAAGGAAAGAGAGACAATATTCTTTCACAAAGAGCATAGAGCACACACTATATGCATTGTCCTAAATCAAACCAATCAAATAGTCTAAATGCAAATGCACATGCATGTATTTTTTTTCAGCCTTCTTAATATGTGAATGATAAAAAGAAAGCTAATGTGCAAATCTGAATTACTTTTCAAGCGACAATTACTAACAAGTTTCTTTTCAAAGTCAAAATGAAGATAATGACAACACTTTACGATTTGGAAATGAAAACTTGTTTTCGACACTAGAAAAACTACTAATTCAGATCAAATACAACAGTGACAGGGTAATCGACTATCAAGAGCAATCAGACTCTCTTCTATGACTGAAAATGACATTTGTGACACTTTCAAACCAAGAAACGACAGTACAATTACGTTACTTTTTTGCAAAGGAGAACTGAAAATGACTCAACAAATACACAAAAGCACTTATAGTTCTTTGCACAATGGAGGTGGAATATCAGCAAGGAAAGGGGTTTCAAACAGAGGTATACTGACTACAGGCAGCAAAATTCATGAATAGAACTGAAAAGAATGAACACAGAAACCAAAATTCAGGAACAATGCCTAGTCTGATCAGCGCACCTATAACATAGTGAATTTGAAATGCAGCGCACCTACTACACTCGGGAAGTGCGCTGAATTTCAGATTCATAGAACAGAGACTGCGCTAGGCCAGGGACGAGACTTTGCTTGGGTTTCGGGTCACAGTTTGCAGTTCAGTTCAGGGATTTTGGCCGAGAAAGTGGTAATCAGTAAATCAACAACAGGGGTAGATCTAAGGAGGTTACTAGAGCCACCACAAGGGCAATTAGAGAGTTTGTAAATCAGTTGTTTAATTCATAAACAAAACTCAGAGATTGAGTGAAGTGGCATTTAAATGCAGTTCGAAAGCTACCTGGCTCGACTTCAGGCTCCGTCTGTAGGTTTATAAAGTAAACAAAAATGTAGATAAACAAACAACCTAGTTGCTCCCCAGCGGAGTCGCCATTTTGTTATAGGGAAAAGTGTCTATGCAGAACTGCTAATCCCACTAAGGTGTGGTAGCTACCTTAGAAACAAACAAAGTAAAACTATTTTCGTTTTCCTTTATGAAAGATAGAGGAGAGAAAAATAAAGGAGACCAACCTCTGTCTTGCGCTTGGCTCCTAGTTCGATTCCTCTCTCTTCTGATAGTCCTTTGCTACTTGCTTCCTTGTACACCCAGCTTCACAGAGTACCTGTAGAATCAAAGTAGCATAACACTATACAAGAACATGGATCTATTACCATAAACAATCTAGGATCAGACCATAGAAATGCATAAAACATAAATGAAACAAGAGTATGGAGGAAAACTTGAATAGCTTTATTGATAATCAAGAAAGAGCCAAGAGAGTTACAACTAGTTGTTCTGACCCAACATCATCCTCTCAGCAAGTAATCCCTTCTTCACCTCATGCAAAGCTTAGATCACCCAACACTATGATGTTGCCTCAAGAAACCAACAACAATTCCTTACAAGATGCAAAATTCCAGCCTCTGGATCTCTGGGATGAGGGATCCATATATAGATATCCGTAAGGGAGATGAGTCAACTTGTGATTTGATTAGTGTCTTCCCTCTGATAGTTCTTGCTTCCACTTGGAGATTGATGATTGCTTACTCATCCTTGGACGAATTTAGAGAGGCAAGTGTCACAGGAGAAGTTTCTGGAAGATTCCATGCCTCTCCACCTCATGGATTGACACTGCCATTTGTCACTTCTCACCCATCGCACCCCATAGAAGGGCTTTCTGAAATGCAACGCACCCACAGAGTGCACTTAGGTGAGATGCAACGCACTTTGCCTATGGAGTAGGTGAAATGATCCTGTTTTGACCAGTTCTGAGTAGTTTTTCATGGAGAACTTCTGGGAGAAGCTGTAATCAATTGACCTTGTTCCTTTAGGGGTTGGAACAACACTTTTAGGGACTTAGGAGCCCTTGGTTTATGGACATTTTATGCTTGGGGTTGCAGTGCCCAAAAATTTCTATAACAGACGATGAGTTGGATGTAAAGTCCAACAATGAGAGACAACATGTCCTTTCTTTTGGCAAAAAGTGAAAATATTATGCACCTTCTTTGAAGGTAGTCTTTGATTCATTTGTTTCATGTGTGTTTTCTTCCTCATCCAACATCTCAAAACATGATGGTTAAATTGACCACAATATGTACAAGAAATATTTCTTCCATTAAAGCATGTAAAATTTTCATGCCTTGCAGAAACACAATCGAATTGATGATGAGAAGATTTATACCTCTTGTGCTACTTTGCATGTTCATCCTTTTTGCCTCCATGAGGAGATGAACTAGTAGAGGCTCTAGTTTTCAATTGTAGACTAATATCATTGTTCTTGTCTTGAAAACCGCCTAAAATTGCATGCTTGCCATAAGTTGCATGTCTACCATCTTCTTGCTGCAACAAAGGCTTAAAGCAATGGCAATCATCTTTGAAACAGTTTTAACATATTTTCCTCATGGAACTTGGAACAAAAGTTCCCTTTGAATTGGCCTCACATTCCTTCATTGCTTTTGAGTCTTCGCCATTAGATTTCACATAACCAAGTCCAAGATTCTTGGGTCATTCCTCAATAGAAAGGGGTTCAATCATGCCTTGTGCATGCTTTCTTAATCCTTTGCCTTCATAACCTATCTTAAGCATTAACTTGGATCCTACTCCCCTTGTATGCTTTTCAAAAGATCCAACACATCTTTCTAAAGAGGAAACTGAAGACAAATCAGAATGGATTACCTCTTTCTCACGCATGTTCTTGGTCAAAGCCTCTTGGGCTTGATGAAGCTGCAACTTCATATCATGCAAAATTTAAAGAATTTATTCCTTCTTCTGCTTCATGGTCAACAATTTATCACGAAGCTCTGTGCTTTCTCTTCTATCCTCAAACAGGATCTGCACCATATCCTTCAATATAAGGAATTCACGCTTCATATCCTCATCGAAGAACCTTGTGAAGGAGGAAAATTCACTTGTAGAAGTTGTCATTATGATGTCAATGAACAAATTAACTTCAACAATGTTCTTAAATCTTTTCAAAACAAATGACAAGCTTTTTCACCCAAATATCTTTATAGCCATCACATATTCAAGTAGCTAACAACACACAAACCAAGTGAAAGTCTTATTCAAGTAACCAACAGCAAACCAAATCAAGTGAAAATCTTGGAGTGGTTTTGAGGTCCTTTGGGGTAAGGAAAATATCTTCTATTCCTTTTTGTCTTCTCCAAGACTTAGCTAATCAGTAGCTATCCCCAAACTTGATCAAACTCAAACAACATGCAGTTTACGAAATAGTAAAACAATCAATCTTCTACACTGCTTTAAACACCTTTCAAGCTATACAATCAAGCTATTTTGATGTCAATCAAGCAAACGAAGTGCTCTGATACCAACCTGATATGAAAATGGAATGTACTTGAAAAAGGGTGCAAGATATCCATTTTCATTTATGTAAATGAGTGCACACATACTCCAAGTTTAAATATGAAAATGTGAGAACTTCTTATTTCTAATACAGAGATAGACTGTAGGGGCAATTATTGGATATGTCACCTCTAAAGAGAGGATGAGATCCAGAAGCTACCTGGCCCTCTATAGACTTTGCCTAAAGAAATAATAGAAGTAAACACTCATATTTAGTTAAAAAAGACCTTGCTTGAACTTGACGCTATGTGGAATTTTAGCTCAAAACAGGTGTATGTGTTGATTTGTTTTCATCTGTTTAAGTGCTTTAAAATGATTTGTTTCAGCTAATATTAAACAAATATATCAGAAATATAAGGCAGCAAATAAACATCACACATAACAACAAATTTAATAAGGAGTTCACCCCGACCTCGTGGGCTATGTCTCCTGTGAGCTCTAGTCAACTTGACTTGTCTCTTTGGGATTATAGCTTGAATTCTTTTACAAGTTCCAAAATCAACTCCAGAAGGTTACTGGCTAAACCTATGGGCTTAGAAAAACCATATACATCCCTATCATGGTTGTCCTCTTTGTGCAGGTAGATCTAGGCTCCCTTGAACTTGATTCCTTCAGCATGTGCACTTAGCTTCCCTAAGCTTCTTAATGGCACAAACTCCTTTAGAATGCTTCAAATGTCTCTAAAACCTCTGCTAATGTCTCCAGCACATATCTGACATCAAAAAATGACTATTCATTTGCTCAAAAGGAGCATTGTATCCTTGATCTAGGCCTTCCTTCATGGATGGCTCTGGGTTGCTTGAAACTTCCCTTCAGCATCTTGGCCTTTAGAAGTCTCCAAATGGTTCTAAAAACACCTTAATTGGATTCAGAAGGTTCATTATAGCAGAAATAGGCTTCTGTTTCACCTCCAATGGCTGCACACAACCCAATGCAACTCCAACACTAAACAGTCCCTGGTGGCTCTTGGAACTTTCCCGAAGAAAAAACACCTGAAGATGACCTCTGTTCAGTGTGAAGCCTGTGCCAATGGCTCCAAAAGGTCGAAGAGACCCAAAATCCAAAAAAAAAATTGTATCAAAAGGCCTTTCCTAGCCAAAGTTATTGCTCATTTACTCCAACTGCCAGTTGGCCCTGAATTAACTCCAGCTAACCTTAGTTGTCGAGTAGTTAAGTCTGCCAAAATGGCTAGACCGCCAAAATTGGCACCACCACCAAAATTCTCACCATTTAAGCCTTGACCGCTGTTTTGAACTGCAGTTCATGGTCACATGGGCGGTTATGCGCCTTGGATTGCACGCCTAACTGCTGAGTGACGGATTGTCTGCGAGTGGACCGCCACAGTTAGAGGAGGTCATTCACATGGGAGACCACTGGTGGTTTCCAAACTTTAACATCAACCGTTTGCCATTAACCATCAAGTCCCGACGGTTTGGCCTGGTGGTAAGGCGTTGCGGTTGTAGTGGGCAGGTTATGTGTTCGATCCTCCACCCCGACAAACTTTTATATGCCAATTCGTTGCCACCTTCGGGCCACGTGGCAGCCTCTAGGCTTGCCATGTGGCACCCTCTTATTGGATGCCCGACATGGAATATTCTAGGAATATTCTATTTCAAATTTAAAAAAAAAAATCAAAATGAAAGGTTATTGGGTGATTTTCAAATTAGCATAACATCTGAATACAGAGACCATTTTTTGAACCATTCATGGTGCCAGAATCAGGAAGACGAGACCTATCCAGTCATTCAGGTTCGAACCAATTCTGAGCACTTTCATTTTTGAGAATTTTTCGACACTTGGTCTTGAGCTCTTGATCACACCTCCTAAATGAGAGGCTTTTAGTCCCCGAAAGTTTACTGAAATGCTGACCTGAACTGTAGTACAGACAATGAGAGAATGAACATCCTCTTCTCTTTAGCCCTTCCAACATTTGCTTTGCATGGAAAATGACTTTGAACCACAAATGGAAACAAATTGACATTTCCCTTCATGGATGCGCTTGTCCTCCTATCCACAACTATCTTTCTTGCACTCACATAGAAATTTTCTGGCGATAAAATTACAAAATGAAACTGAACAACACTGATTTGATTAATGATCTAAGGTGGCTAAAAAAAAACAAGATATTACAACATAGAATACATGCATACATCCAAAATTTACTTATGTACAAAAGGAGTACGTCTTACTGTGTCAAGAAGTCCATCCACTTCTCACCAAGCCACTTCCATGGTGACTTTTGTTGCTGCAACTTTTCCTCATGTGAAACTTCTCATTCCACATCAATAATGGAATCCGTGGTTCCATCTTTGCCAATCTTCTTGTCCTCTTGCTGCATATGTGTGGGATGATGAGTTGGATGTAAAGTCCAACAATGAGAGACAACATGTCCCTTATTTTGGCAAAAAGTGAAAATCTTATGCATCTTCTTTGAAGGTAGTCTTTGTGTCATCTATTTCCTGGGTGCTTTCTTCCTTATCCAGCATCTCGAAACATGATGGTTAAATTGACCACAATATGTACAAGAAATATTTCTTCCATTAAAGCACGTAAAATTTTCATGCCTTGCAGAAACACAATCGAATTGATGATGAGAATATTTATACCTCTTGTGCTGCTTTGCATGTTCATCCTTTTTGCCTCCATGAGGAGATGAACTAGTATAGGCTCCAATTTTCAATTGTAGACTAACATCATCGTTCTTGTCTTGAAAACTACCTAAAATTGCATGCTTGCCATAAGCTGCATGTCTACCATTTTCTTGCTGCAACAAAGGCTTAAAGCAATGGCAATCATTTTTGAAACAAATTTGACATATTTGCCTCATGGAACTTGGAACAAAATTTCTCTTTGAATTAGCCTCACATGCCTTCATGGCTTTTGAGTCTTTGCCATTAGATTGCACATAACCAAGTCCAAGATTGTTGGGTCGTTCCTCAACAGAAAGGGGTTCAATCATGCCTTGTGCATGCTTTCTTAATCCTTTACCTTCATAACCTATCTTAAGCATTAACTTGGATCCTACTCCCCTTGTATGCTTTTCGAAAGATCCAACACATCTTTCTAAAGAGGAAATGGAAGACAAATCAGAATGGATTATCTCTTTCTCACGCATGTTCTTGGTCAAAGCCTCTTGGGATTGATGAAGCTACAACTCCATATCATTGAAACTTTTAAGAATTTCTTCCTTCTCCTGCTTCATGGCCAACAATTTCTCACGAAGCTTCGTGCTTTTTCTTCTATCCTCAAACAGGATCTGCACCATATCCTTTAATATAAGGAATTCACGCTTCATATCCTCATCGAAGAACCTTCTAAAGGTGGAAAATTCACTTGTAGAAGTTTTCATTATGATGTCAATGAAAAAAATTAACTTCAAAAATTTTCTTAAAGCTTTTCAAAACAAATGACAAAGCTTTTTCACTCAAATGTCTTTACATCCATCACATATTCAAGCAGCCAACAACACACAAATCAAGTGAAAATCTTGTTCAAGCAGCCAACAACAAACCAACTCAAGTGAGAATCTTGGAGTGGTTTTGAGGTCCTTTGGGGTAAGGAAAATATATTCTATTCCCTTTTGTCTTCTCCAAGACTTAGCTAAGCAGTAGCTATCCCCAAACTTGAGCAAACTCAAACACCATGCAGTTTGCAAAATAGTAAAGCAATCAGTCTTCTACACTGCTTTAAACACCTTTCAAGCTATACAATCAAGCTATTGTGATGTGAATCAAGCAAACCAAGTGCTCTAATACCAACTTGATATGAAAATGGAATGTACTTGAAAAAGGGTGCAAGATATCCATTTTCATTTATGTAAATGAGTGCACACATACTCCAAGTTTAAATCTGAAAATGTGAGAACTTCTTATTTCTAATACAGAGATAGACTGTAGAGGCATTTACTGGATATGTCACCTCTAAAGAGAGGATGAGATCCAGAAGCTACCTGGCCCTCTACAGACTCTACCTAAAGAAATAATAGAAGTAAACACTCATATTTATTTAAAAAAGACCTTCCTTGAACTTGACGTTATGTGGAATTTTAGCTTGAAAAAGGCATATGTGTTGATTTGTTTTCCTTTGTTTAAGTGCTTTAACTTGATTTGTTTCAGATGATATTAAAAAAAATATCAGACATATAAGGAAGCAAATAAACATCACACATAACATCAAATTTAGTAAGGAGTTCACCCCGATCTCGTGGGCTACGTCTCCTGTGAGCTCTAGTCAACTTGACTTGGCTCTTTGGGATTATGGCTTGAATTCTTTTACAAGTTCCAAACTCAACTCCAGAAGGTTACTGACTGAACCTATGGGCTTAGAAAAACCACATACATCCTTGTCATGGCTATCCTCTTTGTGCAGGCAGATCTAGGCTCCCTTGGACTTGATTCCTTCAGCAGGTGCATTAAGCTTCCCTGAGCTTCTTAATGGCACAAACTCCTTCATAATTCTTCAAATTTCTCTGAAACCTCTGCTAATGTCTCCAACATATATCTGACATCAATAAATGATTGTTCATTTGCTCAAAACGAGCACTGCATCCCCGATCTTGGCCTTCCTTCATGGATGGCTCTAGGCTGCCTGAAACTTCCCTTTAGCATCTCAGCCTTTAGAAGCCTCCAAATGGTTTTGAAAAAAACTTCATTGGATTCAGAAGGTTCATTATAGTAGAAATAGGCTTTTGTTTCACCTCTAATGGCTACACACAACCCAATGCAGCTCCAACACTGAACAGGCCCTAGTGGCTCCTGGAACTTTCCTGAAGCAAAAGCACCTAAAGATGACCTCCGTTCACTGTGAAACCTGTGCCAATGACTCTAGAAGGTCAAATAGATCCAAAATCCAAAAAAAAAATTCATATCAAAAGGCCTTTTCTAGCTAAAGTTATGGCTCATTTACTCCAATTGCTAGTTGGCCCTGAATTTACTCCAGCTAACTTTAGTTGTCGAGCAGTTAAGTCTGGCAAAATGGTCGGAGCGCTAAAATTGGCACCACCACCAAACTTCCTGCCATTTAAGCCTTGACTGCTGGTTTGAACTGTAGTGCATGGTCACATGGGCGGTTATGCACCTTTGATTGCGTGCCTAACTGCTGACTGATGGATTGTCTGTGGGTGGACTGCCGTGGTTGGAGGAGGCCATTCACATGGGAGACCCTTGGTAGTTTCCACACTTTAACATCAATCATTTGCCATTAAAGATCAAGTCCCGACAGTTTGTCCTGGCAGTAAGGCGTTGCGGTTGTAGTGGGCAAGTCGTGTGTTCGATCCTCCGCCCCGACAAACTTTTATATGCCAATTCATTGCCACCTTGGGGCCACGTGGTGGCCTTCGGGCTTGCCACGTGGAACCCTCTTATTGGATGCTTGATATGGAATATTTTGGGAATATTCTATTTCAATTTAAAAAAAAACAAAACAAAATTAAAGGTTATTGGGCGATTTTCAAATTGGCATAACCTTTGCATACAGAGACCATTTTTCGAATCGTTCACGGCACTGGAATTAGGAAGATGATACCTATCCATTCGTTTAGGTTCAAAACAGTTTTGAGCACTTTCATTTTTGAGCATTTTTCAACACTATTTTGGGAATATTCTATTCCAATTTAAAAAAAATAAAATCAAAATTAAAGGTTATTGGGCAATTTTCAAATTGGCATAACCTCTGCATACAGAGACCATTTTTCGAATCGTTCACGACACTGGAATTAGGAAGATGATACCTATCCATTCGTTTAGGTTCGAACCAGTTTTGAGCACTTTCATTTTTGAGCATTTTTCAACACTTAGTCTTGAGCTCCTGATCAATAAGCGAACAAGATGTCTTAAATAATATCAAGCATTTAATTGCATAATCACACTAAAATAGACAAATCTTTAAAATGTTGAAAAGTGTGAAAAAATGGAGTTGGAATATTATAGTTATGTCAGGGTAGATATAGTTATGTAAAATGTAACTTCTATCTAAAACATGTAAATTTAACTTCTATAGCTACATGAAATGTAACTTCTATAAAAAAAAAAAAGGATTTGGAATATTATAGTTACGTTAGGGTAGATATAGCTACGTGAAATGTAACTTCTATATAACATACTAAATATCTTTTTTTAGTCATTTAAGAGACTAACATTTTTTTTATCTTTGGTTAAAATAGATTGAATTGGTTCTTCACCAAACAAGGGGAAATTTTAAACCAGTGTGAAAATGCTTACTCATTCCCCCTGTCATGTTTTTGATATTTTATTTGTCTGCGGATTTAAGCTAGTATAATGTAACTTCTACATATTTGACAATTTAAATGTAAAAATAATACCCAGATTGAAGTTATACAATTAACATATGCAAAATAAGATGCAATATGTATGAGTTATAAGTAATATGTCGTTTACTTGTTATATAAAGACACACTTTTTCTCATCTTATTAACTCTTATCTTATAGTTGATGATGGATATAGTGTTTAAAATTTTTATCCATCATTGCCATATCTTATATTTAATGATGGAAATAGACTTTAAAAGCATCAAACTTTTTTTTATTTTATGTACGTTCAATTTAAATGGAAGTACTGATAATTTTATTCAATATTATCTTGTACAACTGAAAATAAAATGATGTGGCAGTGGTGTTTTTAGTGATTTTCAAACTTGTTTTAATTACCTAAATTTAGCCTATTTAAAATAAATAGGGGTGGTGTTTCTAGTGATTTTCAAACTTGTTTTAGTTACCTAAATTTAGCCTATTTAAAGTAAATAGTTGCACTTACCATCTTATCTTCAAGTTAGTAACATTGCTTGAGGGCATCTTCATGACATCCACCATCTATAAAAATTATGAAATATTAGTAGTATCTTGCACAAAACACACAATGTTGGCATATAATATTTTATTGTGTTTTTTACTCCGTGTCAGAAATTTGTTGATATTTTATGATTCTTGGTTTTGATTTCCATGCTAAGACTAGATTAATCATGCATGCTAGGATTTTTAGTTGTGCACACATCATATTTCTCACTTCTAGTTGTATAAAAAATAGAGAGTATGCACAATGACATGTAGTGACATGTGGGTGTTTATTTTACTCAACGATATGCTTGATTTTTAAACCCATTCCAATCCTACCACAATGAAATTAAGAGAGACAAGGACATAAGAAAGACTATCAATAAATGAAATTAGAGACTTTAGAATGCAACTCAAATTGTATCTGAATGTAACGATAATTATTTCTATTTTCCTGGTCACCAATGAGCATTGAATCACACTGTGAAAAATTCCTTGCATTATGAGAATTTTGTTGCACCAGCACTAATCCTTTGTAGTAGTTCCTTGACTTGCCTATAGATATAATTTTAGAAACAATTATACTCCTGCAATTGTTCCCTATATGGATCATCTTCCCCCCCCATTGATAGTTATTTTTCAAGGCAACAAAATAGAACTCTCCAATTACATCATCGCCTTTTAAAACAATGCTTGAGTATTTCTAGGTGATTTTCGAACTAGTCTCTACTCAGGTCCACGAAATCTTTGAAGTGTCTCCGTCGCACAAACCTCTTTTCGTAATAAAATTATAAATCCCACATCTACATTCCTCATCCCTAACATATCAAATAATTACAGTGGAATACTTTATCGTTGCTCTGTCGATGCAATAAAGATCCACTACTATGGCATGAAGATGATTGGTGTCATAAAATGGTGTAGTGCATCCTTCAATATATGTCACATAACTCCTCTCACCTCATAGAACTCCTCTCATCTACAACAATAAGAGTCCTCTCAAACTGCCTGGTCTCCATCTCATTCATCCTGAAATAAGTGGATATTTCCATGGGTGACAAAGTGTGCTTGGGGATTTAATAGAAGGATCTATCAACAAAAAAATTACAATGCAACATAATAGTTATCATCAGGAGGAACAACCCTACCAAGCTACTCCCTAACTAGATCAAGATACTATTGAACTACCTCTTATAACAAAAGATAACCTCAACTTCTTATAGAGTCTACCTATGCATGGTAGCAATGAAAACACTGTAAAAAACAACATCTACAACAACGTTGGTCAATCTCTTATTCTAGTCAAGGGCATGCCCAACTTTTGAAAAGTATCAAGCAGGTCAGGGTCCACCTCATCCAAACTCCTCTTCTTTTTCTACTCTCTCTGTTTAGGTTCATAATAATAGAAAAGGTCTTGGAAATTAATGGGTGGGTAAAAGTTATCAGACCATTTGGGTTCTTCCATTTGTAAGCATTGAGTCTAAATTGCAAAACCCATTCAAGGTCTTTCCTTTTAGTTGAAATTAACCTAAGATTTAGAGATTTGTAAGGTTTAATAGATCTAAGTATATTCTACTTAAAATATAGTAACATGGTTTAAAGCTATAGGAATTGAGATCAGAATCTAAGGATGAAACATAAAAGATTTTGTGTTCATGATTACAAGAAATTTTAATTTCATGTAACAAAGTTTGAGGAAGGTCTAGTATTTTCATCCTACCAGAGAAAATTCTTGCATCACTCGAGCGCTTTAAATTTGGGCGTGGTAGAGTCCATTACACAAACAATAAACCACTAAAAAAGGTGAAAAGAAAAAATAAAATTTCATGCATTCTGACCCTAGAAAAGTTAGGGAAGAGTGAAATAATTTGTACAATAAGGACATCCAAAATGATTACTTGTCCATTGTCTTTTGTTGCATTGTTGGCCGAAATCAATATCTACATTATCATAATCATTAAACCCTTTGTACAATAAGGACATGCAAAATGCTTACTTGTGCATTGTATTTTGATGAATTGTTGGCCGCAATCAAGATCTACATTATCATAATCATGAAACCCTCAACTCTAGATTAAATTTATGCTTTTATCATATAAACCCTCGAAATTGTTTACCCATAAGAACAAAAATCATGTTTGGTAAAAAGGAAGAACTCTCCAAAGTCCAAATTCATACCCATGTACAAATGGCCAAAATCTCCATGCCCAATGACCTTGCCCTTCCTCCATCTAATCGTTTGAATCCCATGAAATCCATAGATCATGTTGATGGTCTTGTTTCTTCTGGAATTTCCACGTAGAGAAAAAAACAATGCTACAATGTGATGTTGTAATCTATGAATATTTTATTTGAACCCAGCGCTAAACTGGAAATGAAAAAGAAAAGAAATATTTATAATGGAAAAAATAAAAGAAATATTTATAATATAAAATAAAATATATAAATTTCAATTGGGTTAAATGATTTGTTTTTAATAAGAATATTTTATTTTTGCGTAAGAGGCTAAATTAAAACGAAGAAGAAAAAAGTTAAAAATAATATTGAGATGAGCATAAACATTTAAATATGGTCTCAATTAATAATAAAAATTTAAATTAATAAAAATAATAAATTCGATTTTTTATATTTTGATTTTCTTATTAACTTATGAATAGGCTTTGTTACAATACCACAGGCCAATACCATGGCTTATCAATACTACAAGTCCAAAACCATAACTTATTTCACAACTAAAATATTTTATAACAATATGACAAGAAAAAGTTAAAAATGTTAATGGGATGAGCATAAACATTTAAAGATGGTCTCAATTAATAATAAAAAGTTAAATTAATAGAAATAATTAAATTTGATTTGTTATATTTTGATTTTGTTATTAACTTGTGAATATTCTTTGTTATAATACCATGAGCCGGTCCCATGGCTTATCAATACTACAAGTCCAAAAACCAAGAACTTATTTCACAAACAAAATATTTTATAACAATATGACAAGATTCTTAATTAAGGTAAATATTATTAACTTGTAAAAAATAGTCTTTGTTACAATACCATGGATTATCAATACCACATGCCCAAAAAACATAAATTATTTCACAATCAAAATATTTTATAACAATATGACAAGATTGTTAACCATGGATATTCACCCTCACTTTATCATGGATATTCACCCTCACTTTACCATGGATATTATTCACCCTCACTTTACCATGGATATTCACCCTCACTTTACCATGGATATTCACTTGTAAATCAGCTTTGTTAAAATACCATGGGCCAATACCATGGCTTATCAATACCACATGCCACAAAACCATAACTTATATCATAGTAAAATTATTTTATTTTAATTTAATTTTACAACTTTTTTTAATTGAATCTAAAAGGGGAAATGTTACAATTTGAGATATATCTACACCCTCTATCCTCATGACCACTAAAATATTCCCATAGAAATTAAATTAAGGTTTTAAAAAAATTAATCTAAGATGGATCTATGTCGATATATATATATATATATATATATATATATATATTGGCATTATTATATAAGTGTTTTTCTTGATGGCAACTCACTCAGAGGACGATTCAGTTTTGGTAAAATGAAACTTACAGTACAACAGGTATATTCGGAGGTAACACGGCAGTGGTACAGAAGAATAGGAAGATGGAACTAAGGTCTACTCACCAGAATAAAGAAGGTAAAGAAAAAGGCTGATGAAAAGCAGTTTAAGAAGTATACACAGCTCCACTTAGTCAAAACAACGTATACACGCTGGTTCACAGAATAGAAAGGACATATATGTATACACGCACTCCCACAGGGGGAAAAGAGTGTACATGTTGGAAAACCAAGGTTTTGGTCCGAGGTATTTGGCCCAAGGTATTTTGGGTCCATGGTATTGGTCCAAGGTATTTTGGGTCCAAGGTATTGGTCCATGGTATTTGGTCCGAGGTATTTGGTCTGAGATATTGACCCTAGGTATTTGGTCTAAGGTATTGGTCCTAAGTGGTTTTGGTCCAAGGTATTGACAAAGGGCATAAAGTTATATAAGGAGGAGAAGATCATGAGGCTAAGTGTGAAAGTGTATGGGTTTCTAAGGAATACTTCTATTTGAAGTATATTTTATGTTGCAGGGGATATGTTTGTGATTTGATTTGAAATACTTTGTGTACCTTGAATTCAAGTTTGGATCAGGATCATGAGACCTGAAATGACTTATTATTGAATGATTTGATATTGGTTGGGGTAGATATGATTATGTACACCTATTTTTATTCTTTAAATGTTGTGATCTGGGATTGTCTGAAGTCCAAAAGTGTAGCGAAGTTATGAGTTAATATTTGCATATTTGTACGCTAGTTCGGATCTACAAAAGCGCGTGTACATGCAGGTTCTACTCTTCAAAATAGTGTATACAAAAGAAAAGCCTCTTCTTCAGATCTAACTAGTCTATCTGATCAATTTTGTTATTTTACTGTTGTTTTTCAATGAAGTATTCTTAGATCTGAATGTAAAACTGAATGCATAAGGAGTTTGGTATCTGATTGATTGATTGAATAAGTGAGAAGGGTGATCTCTACTACTGCCTATGTAAATCTTTGTAAATAAATAGTAGATGGTCAGCATACTGCTAGTTGGTACAGACTTGATTTAGAAATTTTATGTTTCAGTAGTCTTGAAGGTATACGCAGGTTTGATTATAGGAAGTAGTGTATACATGCAGGTTGGGTTCAGTAAAGTAGCGTATACATTCTGACGCATGATTTTTGAGGTTGCAACTAGTTCTAAATAATGATGTAGGTTTCTGGGTTCAGCACAGTGTTCTAGTGACAGTGATATGATTGTTCAGATTAACTGATTGTTGGTTGATGCAGTTTAATTTTCAAAGTTCCTGAAGGGTCCAGTATGAAAATTTGATGAAACAAGGCCTTCGTGTGTATTGTCGTGTACCAGGAGCATCTAGTCTGAAAATTTATGAAACGTGGTCCCTAGAGGAAGAGAGAAGGTCGTAGCCTTCTGTAGGCTAGCGCCTATCTACTAGTAGTCACATTGGCTAGTACAAGAGCTATGGGGTTGCAGCTCCCTTCCAGTGGAAGTTGGAAAACAAGAGAAGGTTGTATCGTTCTACAGGTGGGTGCCTACGTACTGGTATGAGTTTGCACCAATACAAGATTGTAAACAGATTTTCTTATTATTAAAAGAAGAGAGAGACAACAGCAGCAGGTGGTTTTCACCCACATTGGGTTTCCACCTTGAATCTTGGTGTTCATGTGTGTTGCTTATGTGTGATGGTTTAATTTACTTTTACTTCTCTATTTAATAAGTTGCCGATGCACTGGTTAAAGATCAACACATGATAAATTGTCTAAATCATAAGTTTTCTGGGTGTACGTGGGTTTCTCTAATCATAGTTGCATGTACATGCAAGTTCACTTTATAGAAGTAGCATATATAAATTTATTTGAGAAAATAAAATTATTGATTAGATAATACTGATTCACCCCCCTCTCAGTATTATTTCCAACAATATATATATATATATATATATGACATGGATCCATCTTAGCTAAAGATCCCAGGGATGAGAGCAAGCAAATTGACTAATTATAATAGATTCAATATAGTGCATGATTTAAAAAAAAAAAATCATTATTTTATTTTCTTTGATATGATTGGTCCAAAATATAGGTTTAATATTTTACAACCAATTAAGTTTTTTTAATTTGGATAATTTCTTAAACACAATACAATGTGATCAAATTTAAGACAGAGTTGGGGAGGGGGGTGAGAGAGGGAAGGAGATAGTTAAAAATGGGAAGAGAGAGAGAGAGATGGAGTTGGAGTGGGAGAAAGAGGAAGGAAATAACAAATACATAGAGAGATAGAGGTGGAGAGAGAGAGGAGTGAGAAGGAAAAGATGGAGAGGGAGTGAGGAAGAGAGTGGAGGAGGGAAGAGAAAGAAAAGGAGAGGATAGAGATAGGGAGAGAAGAGGAAGGGAGAGAGATGGAGAAGGACAGGGATGGGGGGAGATAGCGATAGAGTTGGATGGAAGAGAGAGAGAGGGGAGGAGTGATTTTGGGGGGAGAGATAGAGGGAGGTGGGAGATAACGGATAGAGAGGAAGGAAGATAGAGATGAGGAGAGAGAGATTGAATTGGAGGGG
This sequence comes from Pinus tabuliformis, assembly GCA_031772625.1. Lineage (NCBI taxonomy): Eukaryota > Viridiplantae > Streptophyta > Pinopsida > Pinales > Pinaceae > Pinus > Pinus tabuliformis. The sequence continues at coordinate 978,926,364 of CM062811.1, forward strand.
GAAGGAGAGGGAGGGAATAAGAAAAACATAGAGGGAGAAAGGTGGAGAGAGAGAGGGGTTGACAAGGGAGTCATGGAGAGAGAGTGAGGGAGATAGGAGAGTGGGAGGGAATATAGAGAAGGATATACATAGAGAGGGAGAGAAGGTGAAGAGAGAGATAGACAGAGAAGGGGAAGAGAGGGAGAGAGTTTGTGTATGTTTGGGGGGTGAGATTGAGAGAGGGAATAACAAGGAGACAAAAATACAAATACAGATATTATATAATATTATATAACCAACCTAGATCCATATTAACTCTATAACTATCAAGTTCCGAGAGGGATCCAATCTCTTGAGGTGCAAATATTTCCTCATGTTTTTCACTACAAAAAAAAGTTTGCACCTCGAGAGATTGGATCCCTCTTGGCGCTTGATAGATCCGGGGTTAAGATGGATCTAAGTTGGTTAATATGAAATTAAAGTAGTTTTTGTTTGATATTATAGTCTTAAAAATTAAAATTTCTCTTCAAATTAATTTCAAATTGGAACTAGATCCAATTAGATTCAATGAATAGATTTTTAAAAAATACATAAAATAATTTTTTTATTAAAAAATATATTTTTAAAATTACAAATTATTAGAGATAAATAATGCAAAATTGGATCACCTATACACCATGTGAGGATGAAGAATTGTTTAAGGAAGGATAACCTTTCAACCAATCTTTAACAACCTTTCAATCCCCTATCCCTTGTAAGTTTATATTGCTTGACACAATTAAGATGAATAACATAAAAAACTTATTCATGTTATTTTAGTACTTGTTAGGTAGTAGTATTTTTGTTCTTAGACTAAATTTGTCATTCATGTTAGTCATTTTTAGTTTTATTACTTATTATCTAGTCACATATTTTAACCCGCGACTAAATTAGTGATTTATGTTAGTCGTTTTTAGTTCGGTCACTTAAGATTGCTCATTTTTGGTAGTATTTCAATTGGAAAAGTTGTGGTGACTAACGTTTTTAGTCACCTAGTCACTAATTTCTCATTTTCTACTAGTGTTCCAATGTGGGAACCTCTAGCGAACACAATTGCGCAATTACGCCTTGTTGTTCTTTCTTTAGAGGATTTGTCATGCCGTTATAGATGATTATCTTTCCCGGTTTCCCTATGATACTCCTTAATTCAACTTCCTTTAATCTCGAAACAAATTTCAAGAAAAGTTCTTGAAAATTAAAAGTTATCGTACCCAAAGATTGTAGCCATTGGACTCCTAGTACAACATCAGCACCACCCATTAGAAGTGAAAGCATTGGACTATTCAACACATATTCTCCCATGGATAGCTTGATATTATGGAACTTTCCAGAGAAATTTATGGTTCCTCCATTTGCAACCATCACTTGACACTCTGGTGCTAGATATAGGAAGAAACTCAATTCCTTGGCTATCTTACAATGAATAAAATTATGGGTACTACCTGAATCAATCAACATTATTACCCTTTTATTCTTGATATGTCCTTCTATCTTGATAGTTTGAGGAGTGGTAATTCCAGCCAATGCATTACAAGATATGGTTGGATTCATTTCTTCTTTCTCTAGGGTTTTTTCCTGGTGTTTATCCTCTTCTTTTGATGTTTCTTGTTCATTTTCTTCCTCCTCTTCACAATCTATGTAAAATAATTTCTTCTCAGCACACTTATGACCTTTAGTGTATTCGCTATAACAATTGTAACAAAGCCCTTTTGCTATTTTTTCTTCCAATTGTTGTGGTGTAAACCTTGTAGGTTGTGGAAGGCTAGAGGCAACAACACTTCCATCTTTATAGTTGTGAGTGGTAGGCTTCCTTGTTGCCATAATTTTGCTTCAATTTTTCTTCCCAACTTGAATGCCTTCTCCAATAAATTAGGTTCCCAAAGGCGGACCTTATGTTGGATGTAATCCTTTAAAGTACCTATGAACACATCAATCCTATGCTCCTCTGGAATATCTTTTACCCTTATATTCAATTTTTGGAAGTCCCCAATGTGCTCCACCATTGAACCCTTTTGTTTAAGATTTATCAATTGGCTAAAAAAGGTGTTGATTTTTGTATCCTCATAATGTGCTATCATTTCTTCCATAAAAATTTCCCAAGTGACAATTTGTTTACGAGATAAAATCCATCGATACCATACAAACTGATTGGGTTCCAAATATAAAGTTGCAATGTGTACCTTTTGTGTGCTTTGCACATTATGGAGATCGAAATATTGCTTCATCTGTAGTATCCATGTTACGAGATCCTTACCATCAAACTTCCTCATATCAATCATTGGAACATGGTGGGTCTTGAATCCAACGTTAGAGTCTATGAAATCATGACTAACATTTCTTTTGTTCTCATCACGAGTTTCCTTTACTACCCTTTCACCATTAGTAAGCATTTCTTGTAGCAACTTTGTCAAATCTATCTTCAAATCTTCCATGTTGCCTTTACGTTTTTCTTCTATACAATCCATCTTATCTTCCATGCCATCCATCTTAGCTTCCATTCCATTCTTTAAACCATCCATCTTAGCTTCAGTTAATTTTTGTGAGAGTGAAATTTGTTGCACTTGGTCTCGTAATTTTGATATATCATGTTGCATTTCTTCCTCTTCTTCATGTATCGTAGTAGAGATTCCAGGTTGCTTACTAGGTGTTTCCATTTTATTTATTTGGTCATCAATGAATGATAATTATGCTTCATAATGCCATTTGAATCACTTCAAACTACTTTCTCAAACAAGGCTTATGAAAATTTAAAAGAAATACTACACACTTTAATTAATTAATTAATTTATTTCCTCTTTGTATGAGCACGATCTTAAAATGTCTGTAACTCTGTAATTTTAGATCTCCAAGTTTTGAAATTTCGGCCTGAGATAGCCCTCTACGTCTTCTTTCCAACCCCACAAGTCAGATCGTAATTGGATTCTCGAAGAAATAGTTATGCTGAATCTCCTGCGATGGCCTAATTATAGACTGGTTTAGTGGAGCGAACTTGTACGATGTGCCACATGTCACTATTGTGACCTTAGGTTTTGAAAACGATAACCAACAAACTAAAATCTGTTTGATTTCTGTTACTTTTTAAGAAATTGGAATCATATGCTCAGAGAGAAAGTTATGACGATTTTCCTAAGGTGACATGTTTGAGATCCAATTCGGGAGCCTGCAAAGACACTAACTTCCTCGGTTCATATATCCAAAAATATAGCAAGACGAGATCTGAAATTTGGTCATGCATGCATCATGATTTTGTCTCAAATGGGTTTTAATTTCAGCTTCTGAATCTTCGTAGACAAGAAGTTATAGTGAAAATTCCACGATGACCTATTTGAAGCAGTGAAACCCTAGAATCCAAACCTTTGATACCAATTGTTATGCAACCAGCTCACAAAATAGAAGAAAGAGATAGATCAATGACTTAAAACATAGCCTCTTCGAGGGGGAAACCTCCTTTACATTACACAAATGAACAATTCTTTGATGATACAAATGACAATACCTCCTTTCTATATATAGGAGTCTAAGGGGTCACAATATAATTAGATCTGACATAACAATAATAATGTAAGAGCACAATAATAAAAATAGTGGGCTTCAATGGGGCACAATAATAACAATATGGGCACAACATGGCGACAACAATAACAATAAGGGGTACAATGACAATAGTAAAAAGGGAATATATTATTATTATAGGGACCTAACATTCGACGAGGAATTTATTTTTTCATTCAAGGAGTGTCCATGTTGCATACTTTTGATGGACCCTACTACATGAAAAATGTGAAATACATGAAAAAATGTGATTGCAATCACATTTATTTCATGTATTTCACATTTTTCATGTAGTAGGGTCCATCAAAAGTATGCAACATGGGTACTCCTTGGATGAAAAATTAAATTATGCAGCCAACGAGTACTACCACTCGAAATTTGAGTAAAATTGTAGGGAGATAATTTCAAAATACGATTTGGAAAAGCAGTTTTTTCCTTTTTTCCCTCCAAAACATGATGAGGTAAACTAATATTATTCTATTATTTCCACTATTATTTAATAATATTCCTTAGGAGGCCATTTTATAACTCAAAATTTCTCTAATATATTCCTACTATTCTTCCTACTTATGTTTAAGGGGCTAAGCAGACTTCTAGTTGATGCAAAAAGAAGGGGAGCTTTAAAAGATATTGTTGTTGCTGATTTTTTCACATCACCCATTTATTATTTGTTGATGTTGTTTTGTTGTTTTGTGATGTATCTCTATAGGATTTGACAAGAATTTGGGAGCTTCTCTCATTATTTCAAACAACTACAACAATGCAAGGAACCAGATGAAATCAACAATAAATTTCAATGGTATCTCTAGGGAAGAATCTAGGATTATCCATCAATTTTTCCCATTCCAATTAAACACCATTGATGAAGGGCTCAAGTATCGAGGATTTTATCTCAATCATAATGACTATCGAAGGCTAACTAATAATGAATTCTAACAAAATTGAAAACAGGCTAAAATCCTAGAGTTTTTTATGGCTATCGTGGGTTGGGAGATTGATTCTCACCAAATTGATGCTTGAGGCGATCCTAGTTTTATTGTTATCACTTTCTTGGATTCCCCAAGGAACTCTTTCTTGAGTTCAAAAAATATGTAGTGGATATCTTCAGGATCGAAAAAAGGAGGGTCGGTTATTTTCGTGGGTCAAATGGGACCAGATTTATCTTCTAAAGGACTATGGTGGCTAGGGTCTGAAGAATATTCACTTGTTTGCAAGAGCGCTGGCAACAAAGTTGGAGTGGTGCCTCATTTAAACTAATAGTTTATGGATAAAGGTTATATACCATAAGTACATCAGTCCTTGGATCATCATAGAGTGGATTCAGTACCCTGATCAAGCCAGATTGAAGGCATCGATTATATGGAAGAAAATTCTCACCTTTTTCAAGGTAATCGAAAAAGGTCTTGTATGGAAAGTTGATAATGGCACAAAAATTTGAATCGACTTAGACCCGTGGGTGGGAAGTGGACCTAATTATCATCTTCCAACTAAACTAGTTGATTTTCTCCAAGGTTAGGATAGTCATACTTTATCTCAGATTGATGATGGGGATAACACATCATTATGGGGTCAGGAATGGATGTCACCTCAACAACTTCATATCTCGTCTTCCATTTGACGTGGATTCACTACTAACCTAAATGCAACTCATGTTCGAATAAGATAGAGGGAGAGAACCCTGATCTAGGCTCATGCTTCATCTATTATTTACTCCCCAAACTATGGTTATGTCTTTTTAGTTGAAGAAAATAAACCACTGAATTTTTTGTGGTGGTGGAGCAAGCTTTGTAAAGTTGATTTTTTGGAAAAGGTGAAGTTATTCTAGTGGTCCATATTGGAAAATTGTGTGCCTACAGGTGACATCCTCTTAAGACATGACAACATAGGGCTTATCTGGTGTCCTTTATGCAAAAGAAATGTTGAATCTATAAATCACCTTTTGCTCCTATGTCTCTTCTCTGTCACTATCTAAGATTTAGCTAGAGTGTATTTGGATACAAATTTTTAGTGGAATGGTGAATCTTACAATGCATCGTGGGAACAATGGTGGTTTCTTGTACAACAAAAAAAAATCAGATATATTGGTTTATTTCTATCATGGGGTATATGGTTAGCCCAAAATGCAGAAGTATTCTAGGATCGATCTACGGTGTCGCATAAGGTGGCTTCATATGTGCTATCCATTTTTCGCTTTAATTTCATATTCAGAATCTATACCTCACACGAGCACAATATCTGGAGAAATCATTGATTTCTCTTGCCCATAGACATATTTCGATGAGGCTGCTTCTATTGAAGGAAGCTATGGGGGAGGAGAAATACTTCATTTGTCTCAAAACCAATCCTTCAAGATGAAAATTGTTCTAGGATAGGGAAAAAATAATTATGCATATGTATGAGTCCGAAGCTATTATTATTGATTGCAATTGAGAAGGGCATTCATCAAATTCAATTTTTTGTGGATTCACAAATTGTTGTAAATTGGTTTTTAAACACTTCTAGATGTCATATATTCTCACTAAATCCTATCCTAGAAGACATTTTTCTATTGAAGCAATAATTTTATGCCATATCTATATGTCACTTGTTTAGGGAAAGAAAGCAGGAGGTTGATGCTCTATCTAAAGAAGGTGTTGCATTGGATTTGGGTACCTAGCACATAGTGGAGCGAAACAATGACATTGAACATGCTTTCTTTCACAGGCTCTTTATATACGTAAATCTTAATGCATTCTAATTTTGTCTCATTTTTATCATGCTGATAGTTTATACATGATATCACACTTAGGGCCAGTGCTTTTTGGTCTTTTTCCATCATGGATAACAACAATATAATGTTTTTATGCACAATCAAGTTTTTTGACTGAAATAGCTATGGAAAATAGTATGGTTACAACTTATGGTTTTTCTCAGTATGCACAAAATGTCATTTATGCATCAATAATAGGCCTTGGCATGGTCAAGGCAAATCTTTTATAGTTATGATCTTCAAAATAGACATGTGTCCAAGAGTATGTTTGGCTCATTGTCTTAATTTTTTTGGTTTCTCGGTCTCTGTTGAAAGCTCGTGTTTCATAAATTGTATTTTGAACTGTGTATCTTTTGATAAATTATATAGATGGATGGTCTCTATAGAGTTCCCATGGCACATTCAAAATGTAATTTTTGAAATCTAATAGAAAATTACAATTTCTTTCCTTGGAAAAAAAGGTTTATCGTTACAACTCTAATAATTCATATTGCTGCAAATCTATATTGTATGATTGCTACCGTAGCTTGTTCACTAACATTATCATTAATTATAGACTAATCATTGTCATTGGGTTTTACACCACAACTTGTGGCTTAGGTTTCTGCTACAACTCTACACTGACACTATAATACGCTATTTTCTAGAATTACGATTACTCTATTTTCAATTGGGTTCTATTTACAACATTTGATGTGTAGCCTTAGTGTGGTTGGGTGGTTTTTGATTTATTGCACATAGTTCACGTGTAACTTCCTTTTTGTTATAGAAACCAAGATCATTTTAACATTAGAAAAGGTCACATTAATGCTTGTTTGATTTACTTTCTACAAGTGTGTTGGAAATAATACTGAGAGGGGGGGTGAATCAGTATTATCAAGTTCTTTTAACAAATCTTCCTTATTTATACTTTGAATTATTTTTGCATGTCAGTACCATAAAATAATGAGCATGAACAAAGAAAACAGATAGTCACACCAAAGAACACCAGATGTAAGGCGGAAACCCAATGTGGGTGAAAACCACCTGCTGCAATATGTCTCTATCTTCTTTCAAATTAGAAACTCCTTTTACAATGGTTTTGTACTGGTGCAGTCCTTTACCAGTACGCAGGCTGCAACCTGAATAGAGCTACAACTCTCTCTCGTTTTCCAGTCTCTCCTGGAAGGGAGCTACAACCCCCTACTTTTTTTCTTTCAAGGACCACTTTTCATAAATTTTCAAACTGGATCCATAAACATCAAGAGATCATCAAGTACAAGTAAATCACCCAGTCAACTGCAATAACCAGATCAACAATAACAGTAAACTAAACCTAGAATACCTTATCAACAGAACAATTCAGCCAACAAAAGCTCTTAAGACAGATCCGCAGTTTTTCTTTATCTGGCCTGCGTGGCTCCGCACTTCACCTTCTGCTCCCCTGCGTATACTCGCAGAGAGCCTTCTGCTACACCGCGTACCCACGCACTGTTTCTTCAATCACGTCGCGTACTGTTACTGTAGGTACGCACCCACAGATGCTATCGTGCTGCGTACTGCTACTGTATCCACGCACCCACAGATGCTATCGCGCTGTGTACCTATGCACCTGCGGCTTCTGAAGCGCCGCGTACTTTCACTGTGCCTACGCACCTGAACCTCTGTCGCGTTGCGTACCCACGCACTGCGCCTTCTTTTGCTCTGCGTACCCACGCACTGCTCCTTCTTCTGCTCTGCGTACCCACGCACTTGCACCGTTAATCACCTGCGTACCTCTGATTAGGGCCGAATTCGCAGTCCCCCAGTGTGTCACAGATAGTCAGATGCTCAGATCTGGTCATGCGCTCAAGAGATCACCCTTCATAGATTCGCTTTCAACTTCAGTTTTATATAGATCAAGCTTTTAAAACAATAACCCAATATTTCAGATCATAAGATATTCAATTTGTAAAGGATGCATTAGCCAAGTGATCTCCTTCCCTATTTATAGTTAAGCCCTTATTCACACCATGGGGCAAAACCATCAATAACCAATACAAGGGATCCAAACCAGGGCTAAAGTAGATCCTATACCACGGGCCAAAACCATAGAATCAAGAACGGCGGGCTAAATACCACGGGCCAAACATAGGAAACCCCACGTGAACGCGCTTCTCTGCCTTGAAGTAAGTGAACTGGGGGTACGCACCTTCTGAACGGGTGACCTGCGAGTGTGGCCGCAGTCCCTCCACGTTTTTGAACTATTCTCCTGCGTACCTCTTAATTTCCAACATTTTGAGAGCCTGAACAGAGCATTGCCACTTGAGGGTGTTGCCATCAAGTACAACATCTGTATCATAGAGCCATACCATAATCATAATGCCAACAATCTCCCCCTTTGGACTTGATGGCAACCTCAAGATCCTCAACGTCATTCTCCCCCTTTGACATCAAGGGCAAAGGGTTATGCTCCCCCTAAGAACATGCTCCCCCTGACTATAAACCAGATCTGCAAATAAGAACCATAAGCCACCAAAACCCCATAAATGACCATGAAAGAGATAGAGACATATTGCAGCAATATTCTGACCAACATCCATGATCTCCTCGTCCTCCATAATGCCAACAATGCATTATATGCTCCCCCTGAACCTGTGCCATTCGATCTTCAACCAATCCACAACCCAGCACATGTACACATATGCCCCAGATGAGCCTTGCGTACAACCAACCATCAGAAGAGATTCAACAAGATGATGCATCAACAACCCCCAGCTTTTGCCTGAGGTATTCAAAGGTCTCCCTGGGCAATGGTTTGGTGAGTATATCAGCAACTTGTTCCTTAGAAGGAACATACTCCAACTTGACCTTTTGTTCAAGTACTTGTTCCCGGAGAAAATGATACTTGATCGGTATGTGCTTGGTCTTTGAATGCATGACTCGGTTCTTTGAAATGCTGATTGCACTTGTGTTATCACATAAGATGGAGATAGGTGGTGTACAAGTGATTTGAATGTCCTGCAAGGTCTGCATCATCCAAAGGAGTTGAGTGCAGCACGATGCAGCAGCAACATATTCTACTTCAGCTATAGACAAGGCAATCGAACTCTGTTTCTTGTTGAACCAAGATACTAATCTGGAACCCATGAAGAACGCACCACCACTTGTGCTCTTCCTTTCATCCACGCTTCCTGCCCAATCTGCATCTGTATAAGCATGAAGTGTGAGATCTATATCTCTAGGATACCATAGGCCATAATTTTGAGTCCCTTGAAGATATTTAAAGATTCTCTTCACTGCCTGAAGATGAGTTTCCTTCGGATTTGCTTGAAATCTTCCAACTATTCCCACTGCATGCATGATGTCTGGTCGGGTACCTGTCAAATAAAGTAGACTTCCAATCATAGACCTGTAGGTTGGTTGATGCACTGCTGCTGATTCATCATTTGCACTGAGGCTACATCCTGTGACCATGGGTGTACATACTGGTTTTGCATCTTCCATGCCATATTTCTTCAAAATCTACTTGAGATACTTGGTTTGAGACAAAAAGATCCCTCCTTCTTTTTGTTGGATTTACAAACCAAGAAAATATGTCAGTTCTCCCAGCAAGGACATTTCGAATTCTTTCTGCATCACCAAGGAAAAGATTTGACTCATAGCTTCTTCATTGCTGCCAAAGATAATGTCATCTACATACACAACAAGTATTAGCAATTTGTCATTTTCAACTTTTATATAAAGATTGCTGTCTGCTGATCCTTTTGAAAAACCTTGTTGATGAAGATATTTGTGCAAACGATAGTACCAAGCCCTTGGAGCTTGTTTGAGACCATAGAGAGCCTTTTTCAATATGCATACAAGATTTGGATCATTTCCAAGAATGAAACCATCTGGCTGCTCAATGTATACTTCTTCTTCCAAGTCTCCATTCAGAAAGACCGATTTCACGTCCATTTTAAATACTTTGAAGTTTTGAAAGCTTGAGAGAGCAAGGAACATTCGGATGGCCTCAAGTCTTGCAACAGGAGCAAAGGTTTCTTCAAAATCTATTCCTTCTTGCTGCGCATACCCTTTACAAACAAGTCTGGCCTTGTTTCTAATTACTTCTCCATTTTCATTCAATTTATTTTTTGAAGACCCATTTTGTCCCTATAACATTCTTATCCTTTGGTCTAGGAACCAGCTCCCAAGTGTTGTTCTTTTCGATCTGCACAAGTTCTTCATCCATTGCTTTCACCCAATATTCATCTTTGCATTCCTCTTTCACATTTTGTGGTTCAGTGGAAGAGAGTAATGCGAAATAGCTTTAAGCTTCTGCAACTGTTCTTCTTGTTTGTACTCCTGCTTCTTTCTGCCCCAAAATATGAGATTCTGGATGATTCTTCTGAACATATCTGGTTGGAGTCTTCTCTTCTATCCTTATCTGCTCCTCTGGTTCTTCTTGAGGTTCTTCTTCTTCATCATTCTGTCTTTGAGGGTAGTCTTCATCTTCTTTGATATCTTCATCATTTACTTGCCTAGGAATGTATCCCTTCTCATCAACCTCAACATCAATGCTGTCAACAATTCTTCCAAGTCTTTTATTGTAGCACTTGTATGCTTTGCTGTGTGGAGAATAACCAAGAAGAATGCCTTCATCTGCTCTAGGTTCAAGTTTGCCAAGTTGCTCATTAGTATTCTTAAAATAGCATTTGCTCCCAAAGATTTTGAAGTGCTTTACCGAAGGAGTCTCACCATACCAGAGCTCATGAGGAGTTTGAGTGTTGTTCACCCGGACATTTGTTTTGTTGAGAATAACAACCGCAACATATGCAGCTTCACCCCAGAAAGTTGCAGGAGTTCCAGACTCATCAAGCATAGCACGAGCCATTTGTTGGACTGTTCTGTTCATTCTTTCCACTACTCCATTTTGCTGAGGAGTTCTAGCTGTAGAGAATTCTCTTCTTATCCCATGTTCTTCACAGAAATCAAAAAATTCATTTGAGGTAAACTCCCCACCTCTGTCGGATCTGAGGCACTTAATTTTGTATCCTGATTCATTTTCAACCAAGGCTTTAAAGGATTTGAATTTTTCGAAAGCTTCATCTTTGTGCTTCATAAGTCCTAACCAGACAAACCTGGAGAAATCGTCAATGAATAATATCAAGTATTCTTCTCCTCGAGGTGTCCTTTTCCTGAATGGTCCACATACATCTGTATGTACAAGCTCAAGAGGCATGCTAGCTGATCCTTCCTTCTCTGGAAAGTTAGTTCTGGTTTTCTTTCCAAACTGACATGATTTGCATATGGTGTTGTCTGGAATTTTGATATCTGGAAGACCGCGAACTGCCTGATATTTGCATGCTTTCCTTATTTGTGAACAGCTTAGATGCCCCAACCTCCGGTGCCATAACCAGTGTTCATCATCCTTGCTTAGATAGCATTGTTGTTCTCCTTCTTCAAATATGTATAGATTATTTGGAGTTCTTTTACCTTTTATCACCGTTTTACCTGTATCAAGATCACGGACAAGACATCCATTTGTTCTAAATATCACCTCGATTCCTTGATCACACATCTGGCTGACACTTAGAAGATTATGTTTCAATCCATCAACATACAAAACATTTCCAGCTTTGACCTTTTCTTTTAACTGAGCAGTGCCTTTTCCTTTTATAGTTGCAAGAGTATCATTTCCAAAAGAAACTTTCTTTCCCTTTTCTAGAGCAAAATATGATTCAAGTTTTTATTTATCACCTGTCATATGCTTCGAACATCCACTGTCAATGTACCATAGATTTTCCTGTCCCTCTGCATAAAATGCTATCCCACATCTTTCTGTTTGTGGTTCCTTTATTCTCCATGTTTTGGTGCTTGAGGCTTGTTCCTTTGTCTGTTGAAACCTGCTCCTGCATTCAGAATCTTCATGACCAAAATTATTGCAAATAGAACATTCAACTTCATTTTCAAGAACCGAAAAGTTGTTATAGGTCCTTTTTGTAATCCCGGTCATACTTCTTTGTTTTTGAGCTTCTCTAGTCATGATCGTTTTGTATGCAACACATTGAGTTGCTTTGTGACCAAAGTTATGGCAAGAGAAGCATTGTCCATTGAAGAAAATTTTGCGGTTATCAAATCTTCCGGCCAAACGATTGTAATTTCTATTGTCATTCATTCTTGAAGCAAATTGAGAATATTTTACCTGTGGCTGGTTGTAGCTTTTGTTCATCCTTAAGACGGATTGCCCCTGGTTTGCCTGATAGTCTCTGTTTGTAATTGGTCCCTGCTTTACCTGGTGATCTCCATTGTGCTTTTGCTCATTCCTTCTTGCTGCATCAAGATAACTCTTTGAGGTGGATGCTTGAGAAGTTTCTCCATTATACCCCAGACCTGTCTTGTTTACTGGAGAATGCTGTACATTGATGATCTCATCCAGAGTTTCAGATCCTTTGACAAACTTAAGATTAATAGCCTTTGTTTTCTCAATCTCTTTTCTAAGACCAACAATTTCACCTTCTAACTTTTCAAGATATTTTTCCTTTTCATCAATCTGAAATTGTAGAGTATCAATGATCATATTCTTTTCTTCTATACATGTCTTGAGTCTAGAAATTTCTTCATGAAAGCTATCCACATCTATAGCATCCATGTAATCATCATCTTCAAATGCCATTAAAAGTTTATAGTCATTACCTCATTCATCTTCATCACTATTTGATAGACCATCACTATCTTCATGAGTGTAGTAGCTTTTCTTATTTGCATTCTGTTTCTTGCTCCATCTAGCAGATTCCTTTCCTTTGTCAATCTTATCCTTATGAGGACATTTCGCAGCATAATGACCTACTCTTCCACAAGCAAAACATTTAAAAGGTAACTTACCCTGAACCTTCCAGTACCCCGTTGAAGATTTCTGATAAAATTTGATTCTTCTTCTTCTTCTGGCACGTGACTTGCTTCATAGTAGTCTCCTTTGCCTGAAGCCTTGAAATCAGCTTCTCTCCTGTCTGATGGACCTCCCTTTCTCATTTCATAAGCAGTTAGAATTCCGTGTAGCTGAGACATAGTAAGAATTCGTAGATTTTCCTTTTCTTCTATTGCAGATACTTTAGATTCAAACTTGGGGGACAATGATCTTAAAACTTTTTCAACCACAATAGCCTCTTTTATTTCTTCACCCAAGTTTTTCATGCAATTAACAATCTCGTCCACCCGAAGAAAATAGTTAGCCACACTTTCATCATTATACATTCTGAGATTCTCATACTGAATCCTGAGGGTTTGAAGTTTAGCACGCTTTACCTGTTCATCTCCTTCGTAGCTCAAGACAATATTGTCCCATATTTCCTTTGCGGATTTATATTGCATAACCTTTACGAATTCTGTTTGAGATAAGCATCCTAGTAGAGTATTGACTGCTTTAGAATTTGTTTTATATTTCTTCTTCTCGGCCGAATCTGTAGGAGTAGCTGAAGGAAAAGTGTAGCCTGTATCTATGATATCCCAAACTTCTGTACCAAGGGATTGAAGATAGGCAGTAACTCTTACCTTCCAATAATTGAAGTTTGTCCCATCAAAGATTGGTGGCCTGATTGATGCTTTCCTCTCGTAGTTGCTCATGATGAATGATCTTCCTTTAAGCGATCAAGCTTCTCTGAAGTACCTGCTCTGATACCAATTGTTGGAAATAATACTGAGAGGGGGGGTGAATCAGTATTATCAAGTTCTTTTAACAAATCTTCCTTATTTATACTTTGAACTATTTTTGCATATCAGTACCATAAAATAATGAGCATGAACAAAGAAAACAGATAGTCACACCAAAGAACACCAGATGTAAGGTGGAAACCCAATGTGGGTGCCACCTGCTGCAATATGTCTCTATCTTCTTTCAAATTAGAAACTCCTTTTACAATGGTTTTGTACTGGTGCAGTCCTTTACCAGTACGCAGGCTGCAACCTGCAGAGAGCTACAACTCTCTCTCGTTTTCCAGTCTCTCCTGGAAGGGAGCTACAACCCCCTACTTTTTTTCTTTCAAGGACCACTTTTCATAAATTTTCAAACTGGATCCATAAACATCAAGAGATCATCAAGTACAAGTAAATCACCCAGTCAACTGCAGTAACCAGATCAACAATAACAGTAAACTAAACCCAGAACACCTTATCAACAGAAAAATTCAGCCAACAAAAGGTCTTAAGACAGATCCACAGTTTTTCTTTATCTGGCCTGCGTGGCTCCGCACTTCACCTTCTGCTCCACTGCGTATACCCGCAGAGAGCCTTCTGCTACACTGCGTACCCACGCACTGTTTCTTCAATCACGTCGCGTACTGTTATTGTAGGTACGCACCCACAGATGCTATCGCGTCGCGTACTGCTACTGTATCCACGCACCCACAGATGCTATCGCGCTGCGTACCTACGCACCTGCGGCTTCTGAAGCGCCGCGTACTTTCACTGTGCCTAGGCACCTGAACCTCTGTCGCGCTGTGTACCCACGCACTGCGCCTTCTTCTGCTCTACGTACCCACGCACTGCTCCTTCTTCTGCTCTGCGTACCCACGCACTTGCACCGTTAATCACCTGCGTACCTCTGATTAGGGCCGAATTGGCAGTCCCCCTGTGTGTCATAGATAGTCAGATGCTCAGATCTGATCATGCGCTCGAGAGATCACCCTTCATAGATTCGCTTTCAACTTCACTTTTATATAGATCAAGCTTTTAAAACAATAACCCAATATTTCAGATCTTAAGATATTCAATTTCAAAAGATGAATTAGCCAAGTGATCTCCTTCCCTATTTATAGTTAAGTCCTTATTCACACCATGGGGCAAAACCATCAATAACCAATACAAGGGATCCAAACCGGGGCTAAAATAGATCCTATACCACGGGCCAAAACCATAGAATCAAGAACGGCGGACTAAATACCACGGGCCAAACATAGGAAACCCCACGTGAACGCGCTTCTCTGCCTTGAAGTAAGTGAACTGGGGGTACGCACCTTCTGAATGGGTGACCTGCGAGTGTGGCCGCAGTCCCTACATGGCGTACCTGCGGGTACGCACCTTTTGAACTATTATCCTGCGTACCTCTTAATTTCCAACATTTTGAGAGCCTGAACAGAGCATTGCCACTTGAGGGTGTTGCCATCAAGTACAACATCTGTATCATAGAGCCATACCATAATCATAATGCCAACAATCTCCCCCTTTGGACTTGATGGAAACCTCAAGATCCTCAACGTCATTCTCCCCCTTTGACATCAAGGGCAAAGGGTTATGCTCCCCCTAAGAACATGCTCCCCCTGACTATAAACCAGATCTGCAAATAAGAACCATAAGCCACCAAAACACCATAAATGACCATGAAAGAGATAGAGACATATTGCAGCAATATTCAGATCAACATCCATGATCTCCTTGTCCTCCATAATGCCAACAATGCATTATATGCTCCCCTTGAACCTGTGCCATTCGATCTTCAACCAATCCGCAACCCAGCACATGTACGCATATGCCCCAGATGAGCCTTGCGTACAACCAACCATCAGAAGAGATTCAACAAGATGATGCATCAACAACCCCCAGCTTTTGCCTGACGTATTCAAAGGTCTCCCTGGGCAATGGTTTGGTGAGTATATCAGCAACTTGTTCCTTAGAAGGAACATACTCCAACTTGACCTTTTGTTCAAGTACTTGTTCCCGGAGAAAATGATACTTGATCGGTATGTGCTTGGTCTTTGAATGCATGACTGGGTTCTTTGAAATGCTGATTGCACTTGTGTTATCACATAAGATGGAGATAGGTGGTGTACAAGTGATTTGAAAGTCCTGCAAGGTCTGCATCATCCAAAGGAGTTGAGTGCAGCACGATGCAGCAGCAACATATTCTACTTCAGCTGTAGACAAGGCAATCGAACTCTGTTTCTTGCTGAACCAAGATACTAATCTGGAACCCATAAAGAACGCACCACCACTTGTGCTCTTCCTATCATCCACGCTTCCTGCCCAATCTGCATCTGTATAAGCATGAAGTGTGAGATCTGTATCTCTAGGATACCATAAGCCATAATTTTGAGTCCCTTGAAGATATTTAAAGATTCTCTTCACTGCCTGAAGATGAGTTTCCTTCGGATTTGCTTGAAATCTTCCAACTATTCCCACTGCATGCATGATGTCTGGTCGGGTACCTGTCAAATAAAGTAGACTTCCAATCATAGACCTGTAGGTTGGTTGATGCACTGCTGCTGATTCATCATTTTCACTGAGGCTACATCCTGTGACCATGGGTGTACATACTGGTTTTGCATCTTCCATGCCATATTTCTTCAAAATCTGCTTGAGATACTTGGTTTGAGACAAAAAGATCCCTCTTTCTTTTTGTTGGATTTGCAAACCAAGAAAATATGTCAGTTCTCCCAGCAAGGACATTTCGAATTCTTTCTGCATCACCAAGGCAAAGCTTTGACTCATAGCTTCTTCATTGCTGCCAAAGATAATGTCATCTACATACACAACAAGTATTAGCAATTTGTCATTTTCAACTTTTATATAAAGATTGCTGTCTGCTGATCCTTTTGAAAAACCTTGTTGATGAAGATATTTGTCCAAACGATAGTACCAAGCCCTTGGAGCTTGTTTGAGACCATAGAGAGCCTTTTTCAATATGCATACAAGATTTGGATCATTTCCAAGAATGAAACCATCTGGCTACTCAATGTATACTTCTTCTTCCAAGTCTCCATTCAGAAAGGCTGATTTCACGTCCATTTGAAATACTTTGAAGTTTTGAAAGCTTGAGAGAGCAAGGAACATTCGGATGGCCTCAAGTCTTGCAACAGGAGCAAAGGTTTCTTCCAAATCTATTCCTTCTTGCTGTGCATACCCTTTACAAACAAGTCTGGCCTTGTTTCTAATTACTTCTCCATTTTCATTCAATTTATTTTTGAAGACACATTTTGTCCCTATAACATTCTTATCCTTTGGTCTAGGAACCAGCTCCCAAGTGTTGTTCTTTTCGATCTGCTCAAGTTCTTCATCCATTGCTTTCACCCAACATTCATCTTTGCATGCCTCTTTCACATTTTGTGGTTCAGTGGAAGAGAGTAATGCCAAATAGCTTTAAGCTTCTGCAACTGTTCTTCTTGTTTGTACACCTGCTTCTTTCTGCCCCAAAATCTGAGATTCTGGATGATTCTTCTGAACATATCTGGTTGGAGTCTTCTCTTCTATCCTTATCTGCTCCTCTGGTTCTTCTTGAGGTTCTTCTTCTTCATCATTCTGTCTTTGAGGGTAGTCTTCATCTTCTTCGATATCTTCATCATTTACTTGCCTAGGAATGTATCCCTTCTCAGCAACCACTACATCAATGCTGTCAACAATTCTTCCAAGTCTTTTATTGTAGCACTTGTATGCTTTGCTGTGTGGAGAATAACCAAGAAGAATGCCTTCATCTGCTCTAGGTTCAAGTTTGCCAAGTTGCTCATCAGTATTCTTAATATCGCATTTGCTCCCAAAGATTTTGAAGTGCTTTGCCGAAGGAGTCTCACCATACCAGAGCTCATGAGGAGTTTGAGTGTTGTTCACCCGGACATTTGTTTTGTTGAGAATAACAACCGCAGCATATGCAGCTTCACCCCAGAAAGTTGCTGGAGTTCCAGACTCATCAAGCATAGCACGAGCCATTTGTTGGACTGTTCTGTTCATTCTTTCCACTACTCCATTTTGCTGAGGAGTTCTAGCAGTAGAGAATTCTCTTCTTATCCCATGTTCTTCACAGAAATCGAAAAATTCATTTGAGGTAAACTCCCCACCTCTGTCGGATCTGAGGCACTTAATTTTGTATCCTGATTCATTTTCAACCAAGGCTTTAAAGGATTTGAATTTTTCGAAAGCTTCATCTTTATGCTTCATAAGTCCTAACCAGACAAACCTGGAGAAATCATCAATGAATAATATCAAGTATTCTTCTCCTCGAGGTGTCCTTTTCCTGAATGGTCCACATACATCTGTATGTACAAGCTCAAGAGGCATGCTAGTTGATCCTTCCTTCTCTGGAAAGTTAGTTCTGGTTTGCTTTCCAAACTGACATGATTTGCATATGGTGTTGTCTAGAATTTTGATATCTGGAAGACGGCGAACTGCCTGATATTTGCATGCTTTCCTTATTTGTGAAAAGCATAGATGCCCCAACCTCCGGTGCCATAACCAGTGTTCATCATCCTTGCTTAGATAGCATTGTTGTTGTCCTTCTTCAAATATGTATAGATTATTTGGAGTTCTTTTACCTTTGATCACCGTTTTACCTGTATCAAGATCATGAACAAGACATCCATTTGTTATAAATATCACCTCGGTTCCTTGATCACACATCTGGCTGACACTTAGAAGATTATGTTTCAATCCATCAACATACAAAACATTTCCAACTTTGACCTTTTCTTTTAACTGAGCAGTGCCTTTTCCTTTTATATTTGCAGGAGTATCATTTCCAAAAGAAACTTTCTTTCCCTTTTCTAGAGCATAATATGATTCAAGTTTTTCTTTATCACCTGTCATATGCTTCGAACATCCACTGTCAATGTACCATAGATTTTCCTGTCTCTCTGCATAAAATGCTATCCCACATCTTTCTGTTTGTGGTTCCTTTATTCTCCATGTTTTGGTGCTAGAGGCTTGTTCCTTTGTCCGCTGAAACCTACTCCTGCATTCAGAATCTTCATGACCAAAATTATTGCAAATAGAACATTCAACTTCATTTTCAAGAACCGAAAAGTTGTTATAGGTCCTTTTTGTAATCCCAGTCATACTTCTTTGTTTTTGAGCTTCTCTAGTCATGATCGTTTTATATGCAACACATTGAGTTGCTTTGTGACCAAAGTTATGGCAAGAGAAGCATTGTCCATTGAAGAAAATTCTGCGGTTATCAAATCTTCCGGCCAAACGATTGTAATTTCTATTGTCAATCATTCTTGAAGCAAATTGAGAAGATTTTACCTGTTGCTGGTTGTAGCTTTTGTTCATCCTTAAGACGGATTGCCCCTGGTTTGCCTGATAGTCTCTGTTTGTAATTGGTCCCTACTTTACCTAGTGATCTCCATTGTGCTTTTGCTCATTCCTTCTTGTTGCATCAAGATAACTCTTTGAGGTGGATGCTTGAGAAGTTTCTCCATTATACCCCAGACCTGTCTTGTTCAGTGGAGAACGTTGTACATTGATGATCTCATCCAGGGTTTCAGATCCTTTGACAAACTTAAGATTAATAGCCTTTGTTTTCTCAATCTCTTTTCTAAGACCAACAATTTCACCTTCTAACTTTTCAAGATATTTTTCCTTTTCATCAATCTGAAATTGTAGAGTATCAATGATCATATTCTTTTCTTCTATACATGTCTTGAGTCTAGAAATTTCTTCTTGAAAGCTATCCACATCTATAGCATCCATGTAATCATCATCTTCAAATGCCATTAAAAGTTTATAGTCATTACCTCGTTCATCTTCATCACTATTTGATAGACCATTACTATCTTCATGAGTGTAGTAGCTTTTCTTATTTGCATTCTGTTTCTTGCTCCATCTGGCAGGTTCCTTTCTTTTGTCAATCTTATCCTTATGAGGACATTTCGCAGCATAATGACCTACTCTTCCACAAGCAAAACATTTAAAAGGTAACTTACCTCTGAACCTTCCAGTACCCCGTTGAAGATTTCTGATAAAATTTGATTCTTCTTCTTCTTCTGGCACGTGACTTGCTTCATAGTAGTCTCCTTTGCCTGAAGCCTTGAAAGCAGCTTCTCTCCTGTCTGATGGACCTCCCTTTCTCATTTCATAAGCAGTTAGAATTCTGTGTAGTTGAGACATAGTAAGAATTCGTAGATTTTCCTTTTCTTCTATTGCAGATACTTTAGATTCAAACTTGGGGGACAATGATCTTAAAACTTTTTCAACCACAATAGCCTCTTTTATTTCTTCACCCAAGTTTTTCATGCAATTAACAATCTCGTCCACCCGAAGAAAATAGTTAGCCACACTTTCATCATTATACATTCTGAGATTCTCATACTAAATCCTGAGGGTTTGAAGTTTAGCACACTTTACCTGTTCATCTCCTTCGTAGCTCAAGACAAACTTGTCCCATATTTCCTTTGCGGATTTATATTGCATAACCTTTACGAATTCTGTTTGAGATAAGCATCCTAGCAGAGTATTGACTGCTTTAGAATTTGTTTCATATTTCTTCTTCTCGGCCGAATCTGTAGGAGTAGCTGAAGGAAAAGTGTAGCCTGTATCTATGATATCCCAAACTTTTGTACCAAGGGATTGAAGATAGGCAGTAACTCTTATCTTCCAATAATTGAAGTTTGTCCCATCAAAGATTGGTGGCCTGATTGATGCTTCCCTCTCGTAGTTGCTCATGATGAATGATCTTCCTTCAAGCGATCAAGCTTCTCTGAAGGACCTGCTCCGATACCAATTGTTGGAAATAATACTGAGAGGGGGGGTGAATCAGTGTTATCAAGTTCTTTTAACAAATCTTCCTTATTTATACTTTGACTTATTTTTGCATGTCAGTACCATAAAATAATGAGCATGAACAAAGAAAACAGATAGTCACACCAAAGAACACCAGATGTAAGGTGGAAACCCAATGTGGGTGAAAACCACCTGCTGCAATATGTCTCTATCTTCTTTCAAATTAGAAACTCCTTTTACAATGATTTTGTACTGGTGTAGTCATTTACCAGTACGCAGGCTGCAACCTGCAGAGAGCTACAACTCTCTCTCATTTTCCAGTCTCTCCTGGAAGGGAGCTACAACCCCCTACTTTTTTTCTTTCAAGGACCACTTTTCATAAATTTTCAAACTGGATCCATAAACATCAAGAGATCATCAATTACAAGTAAATCACCCAGTCAACTGCAGGAACCAGATCAACAATAACAGTAAACTAAACCCAGAACACCTTATCAATAGAAAAATTCAGCCAACAAAAGGTCTTAAGACAGATCTGCAGTTTTTCTTTATCTGGCCTACGTGGCTCCGCACTTCACCTTCTGCTCCCCTGCGTATACCCGCAGAGAGCCTTCTGCTGCACCGCGTACCCACGCACTGTTTCTTCAATCACGCCGTGTACTGTTACTGTAGGTACGCACCCATAGATGCTATCGCGCCGCGTACTGCTACTGTAGCCACGCACCCACAGATGCTATCGCGCTGCGTACCTACGCACCTACGGCTTCTGAAGCGCCGCGTACTTTCACTGTGCCTAAGCACCTGAACCTCTGTCTCGCTGCGTACCCACGCACTGCGCCTTCTTCTGCTCTGCGTACCCATGCACTGCTCCTTCTTCTACTCTGCGTACCCACGCACTTGCACAGTTAATCACCTGCGTACCTCTGATTAGGGCCGAATTGGCAGTCCCCCAGTGTGTCACAGATAGTCAGATGCTTAGATCTGATCATGCGCTCGAGAGATCACCCTTCATAGATTCGCTTTCAACTTCACTTTTATATAGATCAAGCTTTTAAAACAATAACCCAATATTTCAGATCTTAAGATATTCAATTTGCAAAAGATGCATTAGCCAAGTGATCTCCTTCCCTATTTATAGTTAAGCCCTTATTCACACCATGGGGCAAAACCATCAATAACCAATACAAGGGATCCAAACCGGGGCTAAAATATATCCTATACCACGGGCCAAAACCATAGAATCAAGAACGGCGGGCTAAATACCACGGGCCAAACATAGGAAACCCCACGTGAACGAGCTTCTCTGCCTTGAAGTAAGTGAACTGGGGGTACGCACCTTCTGAACGGGTGACCTGCGAGTGTGGCCGCAGTCCCTCCACATCGTACTTGCGGGTACGCACCTTTTGAACTATTCTCCTGCGTACCTCTTAATTTCCAACATTTTGAGAGCCTGAACAGAGCATTGCCACTTGAGGGTGTTGCCATCAAGTACAACATCTGTATCATAGAGCCATACCAGAATCATAATGCCAACAAAGTGTGATATTTAATTTCCTGCAAGTGTGACATTTACTTTCCTGCAAGTGTGTTCTTTACATTTTTCCAAAGTGTGTATTGGATTTTAAGTAGGTTTCTCTTGGTGACTTGTGAAATCATCCCAATATCTTTTCCTCTGACATTCATTTAGATTACTACAACCTCAGAGTCTACTAACATAGACGGTCCATGACAATTCACATGTTCCATACAAACCTCAGATTGAAAATTAAATGTACAATATTTGGTTGTCTTTCTGAACAATTAGAAATATAATTAAAATACCCAATGCAAATCTAACTCTGCAATCTCTTTAGTTAGCATTCTATCTATTACTATTTAATGTTTCCTAAATGTATTTAAAATATTACTAAAAAGAAATATATTGTACTAAGACAATAAGTGCTAAGAAAAACTCATAAAAGTGAATTCATTATGCTATTACACTTAGATAAATTATGAAGCAAGATTTTCTTTACAACTTATCGCTTCTCCACGTATACGTCTAAAATGTTAGCACAAAATAAATCAATGAAATTGTTTACAAAACTATGTGCTTTTAACACTTTCTCAGAAACAATTCCAAAAATGTCAAGTAATTTAAATGTATAAATAATGAGTCCATACACGTTAGTGTTAGGATATTCCGACACATTGGATATAGTTAAGTTCAACTTGGTCTAGTATAGAGTTAGGTAAAGTGTGTTTCTTTACCGTTGTACATTTTGTAACTTACCATCCGACGGTCACGATATGTGGTGATCCGACGGTTCACTCTCACCTCGGTATTACCGACACTTGATCCGTGGCTTGACACCCGATTGGTCCATGAGTTCTATTTAAAGCGCATGGAGGGTCATTGTTCGGGGAATCCGTGCATGAGAGAAGGTTATGTAAATTTTCATTCTTTGATTAATAAATTGCCTGTAGTACCCACGTTGGGACAGGCCGTGGACTGTTTCCCTCCTTACACTTTGAGGGTTTTAACCACGTCAAAAATACTGGTGTATTGATTTGAGATCTGGTTGTGAGCAGTGTCCTTTTGGTGTTCTTTCTGAGGAACTTACCCTGTAAATTCCTACATGGTATCAGAGCTATTTGAGGGCCGCGTCCGTTGGTGATCCAAATCTGAAGCCGGTAGAACTGCATGCGGCTGTTGTTTCCTAGATCTGCTATTTCTGACTGCCTTCGGGCTGAGAGGACTGCTCTGTTGCGTTCGGAGCATCTGTTCCAGTGAGGAACCCCTTTCGTTTCACGCGAAAAGGTTTCTGGTAGCCCCAGCTGCGTCATTTTTCAGATCGGGAGGTATACAGTGTTTTTTGCAGTTTACTGTTATTTTCTCTCTGCTTATTTCGGTTTCGGTTTATTTAGCCCTTTTTTTAACCGGATCTATACCTTTCATTTCTACATATGCTCTTTGTCCTGCGACTCTGTGCGATCTGGGCAAATCAGAAACAGAAAGGAAGGATTTTTCTCATGCGTATGCTCTTTTCCCTGCACCTTAGTGTGATCTCGGAAAATCAGAAACATTGAGAAAAATATTTAGTTTTTCGGCTAAAGCTAACTTTGAGATTTTTTTTTTAAATTTCTAGTTTTTTGGCTAAAGCTAACTTCGAGCCGCAAGGTTCGTTTTTCTTTGCATATTCGTGTTGGGTTTTGTGTTTTGTGTTTTGTAGGGAAAAAGAGCTTTCTCAAGGCAAGCACGCAAACCAGGCCCCCCCCCCCCCCCCCCTCTCTCTCTCTCTCTCTCTCTCTCTCTCTCTCTCTCTCAAATTTTTTGTATAGATCAATTGGTTCAAAGCTATTTTAAGAGAGTAGAGGTCTTGGGTTCAAGTCTCCATTTTGTGGGGGCGGATTTTTTTTCATTCCCGCACATTCGCGCACTTTGCCGGCAACGTCAACAATTTTTTTCAAAAAGCCATAACTTCTTCATCCGGAAGCCTTTTTCAGAGCCGTTTTTTTTTAAACCGCCTATTTTTTCGAGATCTATCCATTGGGACACTTACTTTCAGCATCTTCAGCTTCAGTTTTTTTAAAATGGAAAGTCCATGCCAAGTCATTCTTGACAGCACTAACTACTTCCAATGGGTAGCCTACATGGAAGATTTACTTAGAAGTAAAGGTCTCTACAGAATAGCCACAGACCAAGAGAAGAAACCAAAAGATGAAGACAAGGCTGCAAAATGGGAAAATAGACAAGATCAAGCACGTGGTTTGATAGGGATGTCTATTTCTCCTGATCTTAGATTCCACATTGCAGAACTTGAGACTCCTCATGAAGCATTAGAAAAACTCGCTAAAGTTTTTGGGATTAAAAATGAAATTAGAGCCCATCAACTTGAAAATGAGTTGCTTACTTTGGATCCTAATAATTTTTCTTGCATTGAAGATTTCTTGTCCAAATTCAAGACCCTTAGATATCTCTTGGAAGGTGTTAAAGTTAAGAAAGAAGATGGTAACCTTATTTATTCCATCCTTACTAAGTTGGGACCAGCCTACTCTGTATTTGTTTCCACTTTCCATTCTACAAGGGAAGCTTTCATTTGTCAAGGACAAGAATACAAGGCCCCTTCCTTTGACTCCTTTTGTGATTCCTTAATAAGAGAACAAGAAAAACTCTTACACCTTGGTCTTCTTAATCTTGGAAACTCTTCCACGAAAGCGTTAGCCGCCCAGCAGCAACCAAATTCAAAGAATCCTAAGAAGTCATATCCTCAAAAGAATGGTCCTAAACCATCTCAGCCTCAAAATGAAAGATCATTTCAGCAAAATGATAAGACCAATAAAAACAAATGGAAGAAGACTGATAGACATTGTAACTTTTGTAATCGAGATGGCCACTTAGAATCTAAATGCTTTAAGAAGATGGAAGCCTTGGAAGCCGCAATGAAGAAACATAACATCCATGTGGAGCCTACTTCAACTTCAACTTCCGGAATGGCACTTTCTGCATGTCATTATCAATCATCTCAGTCTGGTTATGCATTAAATGTATCTTCTTCTTCCTCTCATTCTCATGAGTGGCTCATTGATTCTGGAGCCTCTTGTCACATGGCCAAAAACCAAGCCATGTTTTCTTCTTTAAATGATTGTAACACCAAAAATATATATATTGGTGATGATAGATCTCTTAATGTTGTAGGGACTGGAACTGTTCATCTAGACAATGGTCAGTTTAATGATGTATTATGTGTTCCAACCTTATCCTGCAACCTTCTATCTGTCTATCAGATAACTCATTCAGGTGAAGGTAAAATTGTTGAATTTTCACCTCATGATGTTGTAATCAAGGATCTAAAAGATCCTAAACAGATTCTAGCTACTGGTCTTGCTGATGATTCCAAAAGGTTGTATAAGTTTCACAACTTTGGGTCATCAAATCTTCCCTCAGTATTTTTTGCTCATAATGATGAAGTGAGCAAACTTTGGCATGAGCGATTTGGTCACTTAAACTATCGCTCCCTTCAGCATCTATGTAAAGAAAATATGGTGACAGGTCTTCCTATGGTATCTTGCAGAGATGGTGTTTGTTCCGGATGTGTACTCGGAAAACATCATCGGGACAGTTTTGACAAACGTGCCTCTTGGCACGCCTCAGCCCCTTTACAGCTTGTGCACAGTGATTTATGTGGTCCTCTTCCTGTTGCTTCATTCTCTGGCTGCAAGTACTTCTTAACTTTCATTGATGATTTCTCCAGACGCACTTGGGTATACTTCTTAAAACTCAAGAGCGAAGTATTTAACACTTTTTTGGCCTTCAAAGCCTTTGTTGAAAAACAATCTGGACATCAAATTCTTAAGCTAAGAACTGATAATGGTGGAGAATATGTTAAAAACACATTCATCAACTTTTGCACCGAAAATGGAATTCAAATGCAACATACTGTTCCATACACTCCACAACAAAATGGTGTAGCTGAAAGGAAAAATCGCACCTTAAAGGAAATGGCTAATTGTATGCTGCAATCTAAAGGACTCAGTCTTAGTTTTTGGGCCGAAGCAATTAATTGTGCAAATTATATAATCAATCGCACTCCTACTAAGGTTCTAGAGAATATCACTCCAGAAGAAGCTTGGAGTTCCATTAAACCAGATGTAAGTCACTTTCGTGTGTTTGGAAGTGAAGCATGGGCCCATATTCCAGATGAAAAGCATAAAGCTTTAGAACCTAAGAGTGAGAAATGTACTTTTGTTGGATATTCTGAAGATGTAAAAGGTTATAGACTTATTCCATTTAAGTCAAAAAATGTTATCATTAGAAGAGATGTAAAATTTGATGAAAATAAATCGGCCTGCGAGCCTAGTCCGGCGG
The DNA here is from genome assembly GCA_031772625.1 of Pinus tabuliformis. Taxonomy (NCBI): domain Eukaryota; kingdom Viridiplantae; phylum Streptophyta; class Pinopsida; order Pinales; family Pinaceae; genus Pinus; species Pinus tabuliformis. The sequence goes on from CM062811.1 coordinate 978,952,952, forward strand.
ATGTGCCACCTCTTCCTATCTCTTCTACTTTTGAAAACATTTCTTCTTCAGATGATGAAAGCGAGGATGATAATCCTCCCCCACCTTCTCAGGATCCTCAACTTCCAAGATGGGTCCGTGCTACTCGGGATGCAGCAGGTGATCTTGCCGGTGATCCTACAGATCAGCGACGTACACGTTCTCAGTTTGAAAGAGCCTCTTCTTTACTGGCTCAAGCTCCAGTAAATCATGATCCTGACACTTTTGCAGAAGCTTCAGGCCATCCACATTGGGAAGCAGCTATGAATGAAGAATATCATTCATTGATGACAAATGATACATGGGATCTTGTTCCTCTACCAAAGGGACGCAAACTTGTTAGATGTAAATGGGTTTACAGAACCAAGTATGGACAAGATGGGAAAGTTGATAAACATAAAGCTCGTCTCGTTGCTAAGGGCTTTTCACAGGTTGAAGGCATTGACTACACTGAAACCTTCTCCCCTGTTGCCAAAATGAACTCTATCTACCTTGTTCTTTCCCTTCTTTCCTCTTTAAAATGGGAAGTCCATCAGATGGATGTTAAATCTGCCTTCTTGCATGGGGACTTGCAGGAAGAAATCTATATGGAACAACCCATTGGCTTCATACAAACAGACTCCAGCCTTGTTTGTCGACTTAAGAAATCCCTTTATGGCCTCAAGCAAGCTCCTCGCGCTTGGTATGCCAAAATGGATAGCTTTCTTTTAGAATCTGGCTTTTCTAGGTGTCATTCTGACAATACTGTCTACACCAAGAAAGTGGGCAACTCTCTTATCATCCTTGTTCTTTATGTTGATGATCTTATTCTTACTGGTAGTGATCCCAACCTTATAAACCATGTGAAGTCCAACCTTAAAAAGAAATTTGAAATGACAGACTTAGGACACTTACACTATTTTCTCGGTCTTCAAGTCTTGCAATCCCAAGAGGGTATTTTCCTTTCCCAGTCCAAGTATGCTTGTGATATTCTTCGTCATTTTCACATGGAAGACTGTAAGCCAGCCCCTTCTCCCTTTCAGTCTGGAGTCAAACTTTCAGTCTCTTGTACTTCTCCTGAAGTTGATGCTACCTTATACCGTCAACTTGTCGGAAAACTCTTGTATTTAACCCATACTCGTCCTGATCTTTCCTTTGTTGTTGGCCTTGTTGCTCGTTTTATGCAAAACCCCCCGTGAAAGTCATTGGAAAGCAGCTAAAAGAATACTTCGTTATGTTCGAGGTACAGTACAGTTTGGGATTCATTACAGTGCCAAAGCAGCTCCTCTGTTAGTTGGTTTCACTGATTCTGATTGGGCTGGTGACCCTGATGATCGGAAGTCTACTGCCGGTTATGTCTTCACTCTTGGTTCAGGACCTATTACATGGGCTTGTAAGAAACAGGCTGCCATTTCTCTTTCGTCAGCAGAAGCAGAGTATCGTGGTGCCGTGGAAGCTAGTAAGGAAGCCTTGTGGCTTCGTCAGATCCTATCAGAGTTTGGCTTTGAGCAGCAGCATCCAACCACACTTTGGTGTGATAATCAAAGTGCCATTCAGCTATGCAAAGATCCAGTCCAGCATCAGCGCAGCAAACACATTGAACTGCACATGCACTTCATTAGAAAGCTCATTCATGACCATGTTCTTGAAGTGCAATATTGTCCAACAGATGATCAGGTTGCAGACATCTTCACAAAGGCTCTCACAGAGGCGAAGTTCACTAAACTTCGATATATGCTTGGAGTTCAGGAAGTTGTCACTAAGGGGGGATAGGCTCTAGTGCCTCCTTACTTCTCCTATTGTGTCATATTTTTAAATCCTTCAATCCTATCCCAAGTTGTTCTTAAGGGGGGATGTTAGGATATTCCGACACATAGGATATAGTTAAGTTCAACTTGGTCTAGTATAGAGTTAGGTTAGAGTTAGGTAAAGTGTGTTTCTTTACCGTTGTACATTTTGTAACTTACCATCCGACGGTCACGATATGTGGTGATCCGACGGTTCACTCTCACCTCGGTATTACCAACACTTGATCCGTGGCTTGACACCCGATTGGTCCATGAGTTCTATTTAAAGCGCATGGAGGGTCATTGTTCGGGGAATCCGTGCATGAGAGAAGGTTATGTAAATTTTCATTCTTTGATTAATAAATTGCCTGTAGTACCCACGTTGGGACAGGCCGTGGACTGTTTCCCTCCTTGCACTTTGAGGGTTTTAACCACGTCAAAAATACTGGTGTATTGATTTGAGATCTGGTTGTGAGCGGTGTCCTTTTGGTGTTCTTTCTGAGGAACTTACCCTGTAAATTCCTACATGGTATCAGAGCTATTTGAGGGCCGCGTTCGTTGGTGATCCAAATCTGAAGCCGGTAGAACTGCATGCGGCTGTTGTTTCCTAGATCTGTTGTTTCTGACTGCTTTCGGGCCGAGAGGACTGCTCTGTTGCGTTCGGAGCATTTGTTCCAGTGAGGAACCCCTTTCGTTTCACGCGAAAAGGTTTCTGGTAGCCCCAACTGCGTCATTACCACGTGTACTGCTTAATTGTCCACACCTCATCCGATCTGATCTGGGCTCAACGGGATCTAAGCTCACTAGTCTAAGTGTCACATGTACATGCATAATATCTTTCAATGTAACCAAGTTAGGGGTGTTACATCTCTAAGGAGCTATGTCCAAATTTTTCATGAATAGGCAGTTTCTACAAGTTTAGTGGAGATCTCAAAGTTTAAATGTCCATATGCCCTCTATTTTTACCCAGTGTACTCTTTTTACCATGTGAATGAAGATTAAAAATATTGAATCCTAGGATATATTATCACCATTTCAGTTTATAATGTTCCCATGCCCTATTTTTATGGATTTTTATGTCCACTAATGCATCTAGAGAATTTGTTGACTTTTGAATAGGATATCGTCTAGAATGTTTGGTGTTGAGTGACATCCACCAGATCTTAGGTGCACATTCTTGATCTCATCATATAGGGATAAGTAGTTTCCTATGTTTTGTTTAAATTAATTACTATATGTGATACTATCATTGTGCCTTATGTCTGACCTTGTTAGGTTTTGAGATTATCCCTTCCTTATTAAATGACGTAACTTGCATGGTAGAGACTACTTTTCATGGATGCCCAAGAATAAAACTTACTTTCCATTTTGGTTTCCATTCTATGACATTTTTAGGCCTAAAATCATCCTATAGTACCACCATGACATGAAATTGAACCACATTTCACTTTCTTTATTTGGCTTATGGCCATATCCTAAGGAGTATATTGATCATTTTTATGTCGCTTCACAATTACCAATGCTTATCGCTATTAATGTGTTGGTGGTTGATATGTAAACTATTGTGGATATTCCACTAGACTATGTGTTAAAATCCTTTTATCCTTCCAACACTTGCAAATTCAATTGCATTTCTAGAATGGTTGAATAAAATTTAAAATGAATATGGAAAGAATCTAGAAACATGCAATATAATCAATAATCCTATTAAAAACTCCAGTTTCAAATAGAAATATGACATATATTTGTCTAAAGGAAGAATTTATCTAATACCAACTTCAATATTTAAATCTAAGGTTCGCAAGTAGCCCGACGACTCGCAAAAATCAATATACATAGGGTTATTTCAAATGTACTATGATGCATGCCAACCATTTTTTGGAAGAGAATGAGTAAATATTTTCAAAAATATATAGCAAAATGTGATCAATGCCAAACAAATAAAAGTGAAAGTATTCAAGTTAGGGGAATCGTGAGGTCTAAAATGGCCATCTTATGGAAAATAATAAAATATAGTAAAAACACTGAAATAAGAGTTATGAAATTTTAAGTGAAAATAAAGAAAACTATGTTTTTAATTGTATCTAACACTTATCTACTTCTAGGTTTACCAAATTTCAAGTGGCAAATTGTTGGATGCAAAATCTAATTATGTATCTAATGAGTTCCCACACTTGAGTGAACCTATTTTTCTTTTCTCTCCAAAAATATTTAACCCTAGGTATGACATCATCATCTTAAATTTTCTTAGCTCTTTTACAGTTTTTTTTATGTACTTTTTCATTTTTAATTCTTATTCTTTATCTTAAAATTTCCCTGATATGGTGACTCCAAAATTGTTCCACCACTTACATATTCCAAACCAAAAATATGGGAATCAATATTGACAAATTTTATTGAAGGATTATCCATGTTGGAGGGACAAGAGAAGATCCTCATAGTAGTTTCTAGACTAAAAAAGTATGCACACTTCATGGGAGTAAAGTAATTAGAATCTATGAAAAAAATGATTGAAGTATTCTACAAAGATATCTACAAAATACATGGGTTTCCAAAAACCATTGTTAGAGATATAGATGCTACATTTAAGGGGAAATTTGGGATTTTTTTTTTCAAACAAATTGGAACTTAGCTTAACATGAGTTCATCATATCATCCCTAACAAACAATCAATCATAAATTGTCAATAAATGTTTGGTTAAACAAACAAAATATGTGGTTTCAATGGTTACACCTTTTTGAATGGGGGTAGAACTCTACTTATCACACTTTAGCCAAAATCACTCCATTTCAAGCTCTTTATGGTTATGATACCCCTAAATGGAAGGAATTTTCTATAAAAGACACAAAAAGTCTAGCGGTAAAGGTTTAATGACAAGATAACCAAAAGGTCATTTTGGCACTCAAGGAAAATCTAAATATCACTAGAAATTGTATAAAACAACATAATGTTCAACACCGATTAGAAAGATAATTTGATAATGGAGATTAGGTAATTGTTAAGCTTGAACCTTACAAATAATCATTCTTGAAATAATAGGGAAATAACAGATTGGCACCAGAGTTCTACGAACTATATCAAATTAATAAAAAATAAGCCAAGCAACATACATCTCAAGCCTCCGTAATAAAAGCCTCTTTCAAAATGTTTCCCATGTATCTTGCCTCAAGAGAGTACTAAGTAAGCACCAAATGGCACAAAAAAATCCCATGTTAGATGATGAAGGGAATATTGTTTTAGAACCATAACATATTCTTTCCACCAGAATAAAGAAATTTCAGTCACGGTTAATTAAATATTATATTTTTAAGTGGATGAAATTATTGGAAGAAGAAGCCTCTTGAGAGGATGGAAATTTTTGTCAACATCATTTGTTACTTATGATTTAAGGAAAAAAAAAATTAAGGGGAAGGCAATGTTAGAATAAATAATAATTAAATTAATATTAATTAAAATTGATGACTTCAGATTCTGAATATCCGAAAAGGTGATCTAGGCTATATTTAAGTTGGGACCATGTATTATAAAATACATCATCGACAATTTTTCATTCTATATATAAATATAAATTTTCTTCTTTCAAATATTTATGTTGCAACAAATCTTGTGTCCTTATCTGAAATGATGCTCCTTGGTATCCCAAAGTGCACCCAGACCTGTCCAAAGAACAAATTTGCTACTTATTTCCCATTATTGTTCTTTTTATAGGGCAAGTGAATGCACATCTTACTAAACTAGGTCATGACTATTTGAAAAGGTTTCTTAGCCTATATTTAAATTGGGCCCATGCATTGTAAAATCTATCATCAACAATTATTCATTCTATATAAAATTTATTTTTTCTACTTTCAAATAATTGTGTTACAACAAATATTGTGTTCGTATCTAAATTATGTTCCTTGGAATCCCAAAATGCACCTAGACCTATTAAAAGAACATGTTTTCTACTTCTTTCTCATTAATGTTCTTTTTATAGGGAATGAGATTGCTCATTTTGTCGAACCTATCAACTACCACAAACATGTAATCATTCCCCTTCCTAGTTGTTCGAAAACCTCTCACAAATTCAATGGAAATTATTTCCCAAGGATGAGTGGGTACAATTAAGGGATGGCATAGACCCTATTTCCTATTACTAGTCATGTTGGTACAATTAAGCATATATACTCTTACGTATCTAGCTACATCTTCTCACATCCTAGACTAGGACATTACTCTGTAAGTTGGCCACTTTCTCCCCTACACCAAAATGCCTTGCAATGTTAGAGGTGTCAAATTATCTTATTAGCTATAGTCGCTCACCTTTAAGAGAACATAACTTGTCCATCCTATAAATTAACCCATTCTATAGATGATAGAAAAATGTGTTGTCATCATATTACACATGAATATGGATTTAAAATTATTGAAAACCTCCTTGAAGTACTCATATTCTATATATGCCTTGTGAGTGAAATGTTGCATGTGTATTATAGGTACCAAATATGTGATATTTTATGTGGGTGGCTTTCAAAGCATGTAGGCCAACTTGTTTTTTATTCCTTTCTTGTACTTAAATACTAAATGAAATAGTTGTAAAAACCATATCCACTTGTAATTCCTCGTTTTTTGAAACTTACTTTGCGACTACAAGTACTATAATGGTTGGTGATATATGTTAATGACTATCTCCTTTCCCATCAGATAGTGTTTCCACTCTTTTATAGCTTGTATCAAGGCATATAGCTCCTCTTCATAGGTAGGGTAGTTGATAACTAGCCCATGGAACACTTTAGAATGGTAGCATATAGGAATTCCTACCTACATCAACAACACTCCAATAACATACTCACTCACATTTGACTCTACTTCAAAGGGTTGTTGCAAGTTCATATATTTAAGGACTAGTGCTTGGATAATCTACTAAGTACTCAGTGGGGCGAAATTGTTAATTTTAGGTATGTTCTATGCTAGAGCAATTTATTTAAATTTTCACAGTTAGCAATCACATCAACATTACAATAAACTGCAGATAGAACATAAATATAAAATCGCAGAAGACAAGCCAAGACAAGAGGACACAAGATATGGCGCAAGCCAAGGACAAACCCCATAATGTGTGGGGAAACCCTTTGATCAAATCTTCTTTTATCTTCAAAGTTCAGCAGAGAGAGAGAGAGAATACATTTACAACAGAAGTCAACACTTTGACTTATCTAGATCTAAGCATAGATCATCTCCTATAACGATGAGATCAGTTGAAGACATTCTGATTTAACTGATACCTATCATCGTGCTGCATCTGGTTCTCTAGTTGCACCACTGCATATTGCACCATGCGGTTGTCCATGTCTATGATTTTATCCATCATAATGCTGCTCAAACTAATGTGCATCATCATCATGCTGCTGCCCCTGCTAATGTATTATTGTACTACCCATGCACATGATCTTGTCATGTTGCTGCTCTTCATGATTATGATCTTATAATGCTGCCTATGCATCATCATTATGCTGTCCTATATGTCCATGATCTCATGTTGCCCTTTATGTCCATGATCTCATTCGTCATGATGCTCATGATCTCATACATCATGCATCATGTTGCTTACACTGCCCATCTACATCATACTGCTCTTACTGCCCATATATATCATCCATGACCTGGACTATGAGAGTATTGACCCAATACATACATAGCTCACATCTGTGTCATTATGACTACACCTAATACATTCTAGATGTTTACAATGTATATATTTGCCAGCATATATTTATATTTGCTGCGTATTGACCAAAGTGAATGTTGCTAGGGTTGCGTATAGCTTTAACTACGGACAACGTGATGACTGCGTACATTTATCCAGTGTGAGACTGCGTGGTAGTGTTGTGCGTTCTATGGATTGGGTATAGCATGGGTCCGTGGTTTCATATAACGTGATTCCATTATCATATGACTGTGTATAAAGAACAGCTTATACGAACAACGTTTGGTTGAATCATCTTTACCACAAGAAGAACTGTAGGCATACTTAAGAGAATTTTTATCATATTCACCAACAACTGTCTTTCTTCTCTGACCTGTTTCCTTTGCTTGAGGCACTTCAAATCCACAGTCAGCTTCAGCTGTAGAGTAAATATTACAAAACTGAGAATAGGCATTTCTAGATGGAGTAACCTCACTATTTGATTGAGATTTGCCCACCATCTGAGAGCTGCGGACACCTGAGCTCCCGCTGGTTCGTTTGCATGTGAAGCAGTGGCATTATAGGCTTGCTCATACAGCTCAAGAATTTGGTTGATAATTTCTTCTAACTGTTGTGGAGTCACTTTAAATTCCTGCCACCAAGCCACCCAACCATCAAATGGCAGCTTGAGCTTCAGAAATTTAGCTGTAAGGAAGATCACCCCAGCCACAATTTGATGAGGTTTAAATTGCACGCAGAGAGATATCCGCAGCCTGCACACCCAACATAAGTGCATCAAGAGGTTCATAGATACTCCAACAATGGTAAGACAATTTTATATCTAGAGGCTAACATACACATCATTCACGAAATTCCATGCTACTTGAATCAGAGATTTCCAGCGAAGTTTGAATTTCATAATTTCCAAAAGAACTGGCTTATAAGGAAGACGCACATTCAGATCAAAACCCAAATTTGTTAGAACCACCATCTCACCAAGCAATATTTTCATCACTCTCCATAATTCCACGGCTGCCCAAATTACACGCTGCCTGTTGTTCTACGTTGTTTCTTCTTGGACTGCGTTATGAGATCTTGAGCCTTCCTGTTGCTACATATTTAGTGACAGCTTCTAGGGTTTCTTCCATAGCAGTGTTTAGTTCTAGATCATTATGCTACTGCGGCTAGGGCATCATAACAAATCCTCTTGGTGTTTTCTCCTTCTCCAACAACCCAGACGTGGAGAAGAGATCACGTGAAGAGTGTCTAAATGACTTCAAATCCTCTTCTATTTATACCACAACGAGGATGATGAATAGACACGTCGGTTGGGCTTCTAGAGCCTACATAAGAGCTGGTCTGCTTGATAATAATTACATAAACAAAATAAATTCATATCTCCATAAATACTTATCGGAATCAGATGATCTTTGGATCAATCCTACACCTCTCGACGAGAGGGATACAATAAAAATATCAGTTGCCATAAATAAACCGACCCACATGGAGTTTGGACCTAGTTTCAAATTTAACACTCCCTCTCAACTAGGGAGAACTCCATCCACTGATCCATATGTACGACTGTACTATCTCTGCCATCAGTGCCTTGCACTGCTCAGCTCTGCTGGCTCTACTAGCTCTGCTCTGCTCAGCTCTGCTAGCTCTGCTCTGCTCAGCTCTACTGACTCTGCTAGCTCTACTCTGCTCAGCTCTGCTGGCTCTGCTAGCTCTGCTTGCTATGCTAGCTCTGCTCTGCTGAGCTCTGCTGAACTATGAAGAAAAAGAATTGATCGAGAATGTCTCATACCATTCTCCACTGACCCGAAGTTAGACTTAGAGTGCATACCACTGGTCCCAGACCAGTCTCAACCGACCCAAAGTCAGCATCATAGTATGTACGACTCTCACTGGTCCCAGACCAGTCCTGCACTGACACGAAGTCAGTCTCAGAGTATGTACCACTGGTCCTAGACCAGTCTCAGCCGACCCGAAGTCAGCGTCATAGTATGTACAACTCCTACCACTGGTCCCAGACCAGTATCATTGATCCCAGATCAATGGAGGACATCCTAGCATAGGGAGTATGGTAGATACAACGATGCATCCATCGGTACTACTATGGTCCCTAACTTCATTTCCCTGGTCATTGATCAGATGAGAGGTACTTCCCATGAGTCCCAGACTGCATGGGTAGGATGCCTCGACAGGAGAACTTAATCAATCCTGTCCTCACAGGAGAACACATCAATCCTGCTACAATCGCCATGGAGAACACATCAATCCAAGCCGCCATGGAGAACACATCAATCCAGGCCTAACAGGAGAACACATCAATCCTGCTACACAGGAGAGAAAATCATCCTGTTCCACAAGAGATTGAATCATCTTGTCCCACAAGAGAGCGAATCATCTTGTTCCAGTGCGCACCACCAGGGGAGGGTGAGTCACCCTGTGGTCGTATGTTGCTCCATTAGAACTGCAAGCCCCCAAAAGCTCCCAGAGCTCAATGTATGCAACATGCAGGACCCTTTTACAAAGGTCTCTCGACGACTCCAAGTTGTTCGGGAAAATCACAAATTTGATCTTTCCCTCAGGGCTTTAGTGACCTGTATATCATCTCAGTGCGATGGAGCCTCCTTTCTCATCGACTTTCCATATCCCAGATAAGGCAGTATCTAATGTCTGTCTGCTGGAGCAATTGTCGAATATAGGATTCCTCAATAATCGAATCACACCTCTGGTTGTCACGAAGAAAAACATAAGAAATTCTGCAACCATGCAACTTCATACGAGATCATACTCGTAGCCATGTATTCAGTCTTGGCGGTGCTTATAGTGACCGACTTCTGCTTCTTGCATCGAAGCAGAATCCAAAGAGAACCAACTCTGAAAAGTGCTCTAGTGATCCTCCACACTGCCTACCCACTCATCATTCGAATAATCATGTGGTTTCATATTTTCGGCAGTGTATCTCAATCCATGAGAGATTGTTCCCCTGAAGATATCTCAGAAGATTCTTGGCACCAATCCAGTGAGGCTCAACCAAATATGAGCTCACCATGCTAACTGCAACACAAATGTCTGGACAAAGGTTCTCCAAAAACATCAACACGAATGAGTTTATGAAACTCAGAGGCATTTCCCAAATCTGGTCCGACATCATTACCATACAACTTCTGAAAGTTAAGATCCTCGAGGCAGTCACAAGCTTGCAGCTTATCTTCCCACATTCAGAATGCAACTCCCTCTGTCTCCTATAAATGAGAGGGTCTGCACCCGTCAGAAATAGGTGCCGGTACGAGAGGTTTATCATCCACAACCTTCGAGTAGTGGTTTGGATCGGTTTCACTCCTAGTGAATCTCAGCTGCATTAGACAGCTATCAATCCTCTCATACAATGCTCGAGGTGTTTTGCTTCAAGCCATAAAGGGCTTTCTTCCACCTATATACATGAGATTCCCGATCAAGAATCTCAAACTCCTCAAGCCTCTAGACCTGCTGCATGAAGGCAATGGTCCCCTTATAATATTTTCCTTCGATACATTTCAGACATGTACCTTCATGATTCTTTTTGAATTCAGGCATCCTAGTCACCATCTGACTTACAGACCTCCGGAGCTGAGTCAATGGACATGGTCCCCAATGGACTTCATGCAACTTGATACAACCCTGAACTCAAAAACATATTTAAAAGATCTATTTTCAAACACGTACCTTTCCATCGATAAGTTCCACCCTATAACCTTTGACTTCCATTTCCGATATGGACACCAGGTTCGATCAGGTACGTAAAAGAGATTTTGGGGTTCCTTGCTTTCGTGGAAGAGTCGACCATTTCCTTGATGACCTACATTACCAGTCATTCTTTTGATCATTGAGGATGTCCCAGGAATGATTGTTATCTTCATCAAGAGATGTGTTTTTTCCATTCGGACACTCCTTCACATAATGACCGAACTTATTTCAACAAGGCATCTGCCTCTCCTTCCACCCTTAGATCCGAAGTTCCCAATGAAGTGATCTTAAGATGGACCATTAGAATCTTCCGCTGCACCATTCTGATAACATTCTCTGCTTTGACTTCACCCTAGGTGAATTATGAGGAACCCATTGATCCTTCTGTCTTGTCCCAACTGTCTTCGGTGATTGCTCTTTCACTCTTGCTTGGGCATTGTCTTCCCCTCAGCTCTGATACCATGTTAACTTTAGGTATGTTCTATGCTAGAGCAATTTATTTAAATTTTCACAATTAGCAATCACATCAACATTACAATAAACTGCATATAGAACATAAATATAAAATCGCATAAGACAAGCCAAGACAAGAGGACACAAGATATGGCGCGAGCCAGGGACAAACCCCACAATGTGTGGGGAAACCCTTTGATCAAATCTTCTTTTATCTTCAAAGTTCAGCAGAGAGAGAGAGAATACATTTACAACAGAAGTCAACACTTTGACTTATCTAGATCTAAGCATAGATCATCTCCTATAACAATGAGATCAGTTGAAGACATTCTGCTTTAACTGATACCTATCATCGTGCTACATCTGGTTCTCTAGTTGCACCACTGCATACTGCACCATGCGGTTGTCCATGTCTATGATTTTATCCATCATAATGCTGCTCAAACTAATGTGCATCATCATCATGCTGCTGCCCCTGCTAATGTATTATTGTACTGCCCATGCACATGATCTTGTCATGTTGCTTCTCTTCATGATTATGATCTTGTAATGCTGCCTATGCATCATCATTATGCTGTCCTATATGTCCATGATCTCATGTTGCCCTTTATGTCCATGATCTCATTCATCATGATGCTCATGATCTCATACATCATGCATCATGCTGCTTACACTGCCCATCTACATCATACTGCTCTTACTGTCCATATATATTATCCATGACTTGGACTATGAGAGTATTGACCCAATACATACATAGCTCACAGCTGTGTCCTTATGACTACACCTAATACATTCTAGATGTTTACAGTGTATATATTTGCCAGCATATATTTATATTTGCTGCGTATTGACCAAAGTGAATGTTGCTAGGGTTGCGTATAGCTTTAACTGTGGACAACATGATGACTACGTACATTTATCCAGCATGAGACTGCGTGGTGTGTTGTGCGCTGTATGGATTGGGTATAGCATGGGTCAGTGGTTTCATATAACATGATTCCATTATCATATGACTGTGTATAAAGAACAGCTTATACAAACAACGTTTGATTGAATCATCTTTACCACAAGAATAACTGTAGGCATACTTAAGAGAATTTTTATCATATTCACCAACAATTGTCTTTCTTCTCTGACCTATTTCCTTTGCTTGAGGCACTTCAAATCCATAGTTAGCTTCAGTTGTAGAGTAAATATTACAAAACTGAGAATAGGCATTTCTAGATGGAGTAACCTCACTATTTGATTGACATTTGCCCGCCATCTGAGAGCTGCGGACACATGAGCTCCCCGCTGGTTCATTTGCATGTGAAGCAGTGGCATTATAGGCTTGCTCATACAGCTCAAGAATTTGGTTGATAATTTCTTCTAAATGTTGTGGAGTCACTTTAAATTCCTGCCACCAAGCCACCCAACCATCAAATGGCAGCTTGAGCTTCAGAAATTTAGCTGTAAGGAAGATCACCCCAGCCGCAATTTGATGAGGTTTAAATTGCAGGCAGAGAGATATCCGCAGCCTGCACACCCAACATAAGTGCATCAAGAGGTTCATAGAGACTCCAACAATGGTAAGACAATTTTATATCCAGAGGCTAACATACCCATCATTCACGAAATTCCATGCTACTTGAATCAGAGATTTCCAGCGAAGTTTGAATTTCATAATTGCCAAAAGAACTGGCTTATAAGGAAGACGCACATTCAGATCAAAACCCAAATTCGTCAGAACCACCGTCTCACCAAGCAATATTTTCATCACTCTCCATAATGCCACAGCTTCCCAAATTACATGCTGCCTATTGTTCTACGTTGCTTCTTCTTGGACTGCGTTATGAGATCTTGAGCCTTCCTATTGCTACGTATTTAGTGACAGCTTCTAGGGTTTCTTCCATAGTAGTGTTTAGTTCTAGATCATTATGCTACTACGGCTAGGGCATCATAGCAAATCCTCTTGGCGTTTTCTCCTTCTCCAAAAACCCAGACGTGGAGAAGAGATCACGTGAAGAGTGTCTAAATGACTTCAAATCCTCTTCTATTTATACCACAACGAGGATGATCAATAGACACGTCGGTTGGGCTTCTAGAGCCTACATAAGAGTCGGTCGGCTTGATAATAATTACATAAACAAAATAAATTCATATCTCCGTAAATACTTATCGGAATCGGATGATCTTTGGATCAATCCTACACCTCTCGATGAGAGGGATCCAATAAAAATATCAGCTGCCATAAATAAACCGACCCACATGGAGTTTGGCCCTAGTTGCCAATTTAACAGAAATGAATCACTATTTATAATTATTCATTCTATTTAAGGCCTTCACTTTTCACTATTGTAAAATTAGTAGACAATGATAAAACATATAGAGTCAAATGAACACATATAACCCAAAATATTTAACGTGGAAACCCATATAGGATAAAACCAAGAAATAGTTTCTTATTTAGATGATGATTGTAGGAACCAACCTATAGTTATAAATTGTGCAAGCACCCACTTTCAGGAGACACTTATCCCCTTTCGAATTCACAGGCTTCAACCTGCTAGAGATACCAATCCCTAAAGTTTTGCAAGCACCACCTGCATGGAACTTGAATCTCCTTTTAGATCTCATGTTTTTATATTGCTTTTTCCTAACTCAATAAAATCTCTAGTATGAAGTATTTACAACAATCAACTTTGAAAATATTTAGCCTCTCACTACATTTGACTTCTTCTCACTATAATCTTATATGTGCTTTGTTTTCTTCTCATTCCAATTTGATTTGCTCTCTATTTTTCACTTTCTCTACCCCTCAACATTCACACTAGCTATCACAATCACTCTCACTTGTTGTCTCACACAACAAACAACCTTGTTTCCCATTCATACACTAACCTAAAGCATTCATCTTCACACACACACATATTTTTTTCCTTAGTATTTAAATTTTTGTCACTCAACATACATGTTTGTTGCCTCTCACACACTCTCTTCCTGACACATTCGCACCTACAATACTTGTTGGGCCGTTCATTTGAAGGATAAACCTATGCACATGTTCAGAAAGGATCAACATTAGTTGAGTTGACACAAGGACTTATCACAAAAGCAAAGGATTGACTTGAGGGTGAGTCAATAGATTATGGTCAAGGCTTTTTGGTCTTTCATTTTTGTGGGGTCAATTTTGACCAAAATGCATTTGTAGAGAGCAAGTAGCATAATCCACAAGGGAGTTTGGTTGATTTTTTTGGAAGATAACAATGGAAAAGAAAGAAATGGAAAGTGAAGGACCAATCAATTATGTGGAATTTTTTAAATCCGCAAAAGAAGGATCGAGTTGCTAAAGTTGAAGAGATCAAGTGATTGTATACCAAGTAGGTATAGATCTCATCTGGGTGGTTAGAGCTAACTACATCAAGCGAGCACAAGCAATTTTTGTTAGGGCCTTCATTGTTTAGAAATTAGGATGTTTTGCGGAGGAAGAAATTGACAACAAGTGGGAGAAATGGTCATTGGGAAGCTGCAAAACTAACAACCAAGGAAAGGTAAGGAACTGGCAGAAGATTGGTAGTTGCTGAGGAGTGGTGGGAAGAAGAAAATACAACTGAGCGGGAAAAGAGCAAGATCATCCAAGGAATCAAGGAAACTGAGCAACGGAGAAGGAACTAGCAGTTCAACAGGACAAGGGAAGAAGAATTTAAAAGGTAGAAAGGAGAACTGAGAAGAGGTTTGTATTAGGTTGTGTCACGGTTGTTCAATGATACTATTATTCTTGTGTTGTGGAGCTATGAGAACAATTTTGTGATTATCTTTCTATAAGCTTGTATTATGCCTGTTGGCATTCTGATGTTGAGGAATAGGTTGCGAGTCTGATGTAATGTACTTACCTTTATATTCATGAAGAGGAATGTTATGGGATCATAGCATATTCATTGTGCTTTATTCTGGTTATTTAAGATTTTATGTATGCACATGCTTAGGTAGTCATTCTGTTACAACATGTATAGACTGTTGCGATTTGTTTTCTTTGAAGAATAGGTCAATGTTCCCTGCTCTAGATTCCTTGATATGGTTTTCAATGGTATTGAATTGAAACCCTTATTTAACTAATGTTGCAGAACGCCTCGGGTGAGACTCCTTACCCTTCGTAGGTAAGGTGAAAATGTTGGCGATGTGATAGACTACAACAGAGCCTTTTTTGCCCCTGCCCCTAAACCCAGAGTCTTAACCCTATTTCTATTTCTATGCCAATAAGTTTAATGGGACAAAGGATATATATAGAAATGAAAGGAAAGGTGTGATGAGAGATATTAAAAGAGTTTCATTATGCTGCTAAAAATAGGAGTCATTATTTTTCATTGTTATTCTATTGTAATCATGCATAATTCTATCATTGTAATGGGTTTTGGAAGTGATATTTCACAGATCTAGCCGAGTTAATTCTTATATGTAGACGTAATATTTATCAGGCTTGCTAATAAATAAAGGAGGATATTGTAGGAAATATTATTGTGTTATATGTATGGATGTGATAGTGTTTGTGCACCTACTTTAAAACATCTGAGTTTCTTCGTTGAGTTCTGAATATTGCATCTGTTTCACTCTTATGCAAGGTATACATGATTGACCTATGAATGTTGGTGATTATAAGGTATATTTTATTTGATTTAATGGATTCTAACACCATCTAAAACCATAATCATCCTATAAAATTCTTAGCACACCTCGGGTGACACTTTCTTCCCTTATGGAAGATAGAAAAGCCAATTTTATGCCAAACTACGATGGGACCTTTGTTGGCACCCTATGGTTGAACCTTGGATCTCTATAGTAAAAATATTAGATAACAAATGGTTATGTTTTTGTAACCTAAAGATTAAGTGGGGTTTTTAGATAATGGTGACTAATATAAACAATATTAGTGTTCGAGAATGGTGGGCAAAGAAAATTGATTCATTTGTATACTAGTAGGCACAGTTATGACCAAAAAACCTAGACTGGTCCGGAATGAGATTCTCATTGTGGATCCATCCTATGGTCAATACAAAATATTTTGGTGCAAATTCCTAGAGGAGTTGTATCATTGGTTGAGAACAATCATCATCTGGATCATGAGCTTAGTAGGGATTTTGATTTTTGGATTCAAGTTACGTTGGAAAGATATATCATTGGGTTTGTTGCATAAAATCATCATTCATTTTATAAAGGGGAAGAAATGTTCAAGTACAGGTTAAGAGGATGGTTTTCTAAAAGAAATTCCTTTGAGGATTAAAGTTATCATTGTGGAAGAAAGGTTGCTACCATTTTAACAATCCAATATGGCAGCATAAAACCCTTGTACTGGGGGTAGTATTTTGGGGGGAGATGTTGATCGGTTGCATAAGTAGAAAGGGAGTTGCTACGAATGGGGAGGCGTTTTGGAAAGCACAAGATTTTAGATCAATTTGGAGGGTGCAGATATCTTATGAATGGAAGGAACACAAATTAAGAAATATTAGGAGGAGGCGAAGAGAGTTGCAATAGATAGGAGAGGTGTTAAGCATTCTGAAGTTGCATAGAGGATAGATAATAAACCCATATTTGTGAAATGAATTAGTAGGAGAAGGATCAAACTCTAGTGCAAAAGGATGATTTGGAGGAGATGAGATAAGAGATCAAATTAGGAATAGTGAGGCCGTTTGGGAATAATATGGAATCCACATGGAAGAAACACCAAGATGGAAGATCATGTTGACTGATCTAAATACTCTTGTAGATTAGGATATGAACTTTGTTATGAGAAGATTGTTCCATGGGAATGACTCCTCCCCTAAAAGTAGCAGTACACAAAATAGAAACATGGTTGGCTCTCTCCCTATCCTTCCCTTTGTACCCTATCAAAAATCTGTAAGTTTCATCTCCAAGTTAGCCAAGACTCTAAAATTCCATAGAGTTCATAAGATGTATGTATCTGGTAGTTATGGTAGCAGTAGTTAATCGCATTTCACAAATTGTTTGCAACTTAGCTCAAGAGGATTTATCTTAGTTCCACCTAGTCATATTCCAATGGTTGGGAACATAGCTAGATCATTTACTTGGTATCCCGAATTTTCAGGCTAAGGAGATGAGGATGTAGAGTGAAATTGGTATTGGTATTTGTAGATCTTGATAGACTCCAGATGATTCTAAAATGACTAAATTCTAGACTACACTGCGAAATACAGAAGAAGCTAGAACGTATTGTGAAATATGAAGAGTTTTTAGAGTGAAATATGAATACTTTTTAGAGTATCCCTTTTCCACGAATTTTCTAGAATGAAACAACAAATGATTTTTCGAAAACAAGAGCAAAAATGGGAGGGAATTTCACATTGATGCTTAGATTACATGACACCAAATTAACGATACTATGTGGGATATGGGTTTCAATGTGAATATTTTTCTGTCGAAGACATGGGAAGTGTTGGGAAGACTCAAGTTTGTGTTCTCTCCAATCCAGTTGTGCATGGCCAATCAATATTCCATTCTCCCTATTGGTCATATGGAGGATGTAGAGCTAGACATTGATGGAGTTAAGACATATGCTGACTTTGAAGTCATCAACATTATTAGGGATAAAGACCCATATTCGACACTACCAGGAGTGGAATGGGAATTCAAAAATTATGCCACCATGAATTTCAGGGTGGATGGATTTAGAGTCATACAACCTTTTGATGCTTACCAGGGTCCTCGGTTCATGGAGCTCATTGATGATGTTGAGGAAACCAATGTTCTGAATGAGCTATATCAATTAAATATAGGGAAGTGGGGGGATTATGCTAATCCTACAATATATGGTTATCTTAGTTGGAGAAGAGTTCAAAACAATGAAATTGGTTCAGAGGTTGTGTTGGAAGAGTAGTAGAAAGTGGATTATGAGTTGTAGTTTAGACGTTGTTCAACCATCAAATACACTCGTTGGATTGGTATTGGGGTAAGGTATTACCCTACATCCAATGGTATTAGTTATGTAATTGAATTATTAAAGAAGTTGAGTTGAATATTGAAGAAATTCAAAGGATTACTTTGATGCTTTCTTCCTCACAAGCTACTCCTTCCCAATGGTGGGGAGCTTATCACAACTAGTTCCAATCTTGGGATTTAGTTAAATCTCCAATGTTGTATCGATTCAATATAGCTGAGAAGGGCATGGATGCCATTCCTATTTTTCAAGTTCATAATAGTCTACAAAATAATATTCAAGCCTACAATGTTGTTTGGAAGAAGGTTAAGTTTCCATATGATCTATGGGTAAATTAGTTCATCCACACTTTGGGATTGATTCCTCAAGCCCAGTTCCTGAAGGAAGAAATGCAAAGGTAGACAACAAACTAGGAAGGATTAATATGTCAATTTTGTAGTGATTTTAATTTCTCATATGAAGATGCATACATTGATGAAGTCATAATGGAAATTAAGAGGGTTTTCTTTCCTACTAGGAATCCTTTTGCTGAGTATTTTAGTACTCTTTAAGTACATGAGTTAAGATTTCAAGATGCAGTTGCTTTTGGAAAAGTAAACAGGGAACCTAAAGATGATGATTTAGAAGAATTAAGGCATTTATAATTTAAAGAATCTGAAGGGGAAAGAAGCATGAAAGAAGATCTTGTGAAATATGCCCTACATCTTAAATCTTTGAAGTTTCACAAGTATAACATTGGCTCTAATGATAAAGTCAAACTCGCATCTATTGGCGACTACCGGGGTGAATAGACCACCAAGGAAAATTTGACTTGCTAAAGGAGTATGAATATTTATTCCATATATCAGTTTTAGAGTTGAAGGGAACCAAAGGATACTTGGGAGAGATGAATATTTCTATAAAATATGACGCTAGGCCAATAAAGCATCAACTTTATTGTTTGAACCCAAGAGTGAAAGAAAAGGTTAAGAAGGAAATTGATACAATGTTAATTGTGAGACTCATATTTCTTGTTGATGAATCTGATTGGATTAGTCATATAGTTATTTAGGATAAGAAATACTCAAATGATATCAGGGTCTATGTGGATTGCCACAACCTCAATAATTCTTGTGTTCATGATCCATTCCCAACTCCTATTAGTAATGAAGTCCTGGATAATGTTGTGGGCCAAGAAGTTTATTCCTTCACTGATGGATTCTCTGGATATCATTGATGAGCCTCATCATTGAGTAATTATATGGGCCTTATTTGACCTTAATTCACCTCCTAGCTTAGTCAAACCAACTATTCTCACAACTTATTACATACTTTTGATTATATTTTGTTTATGAGATGAGTAGAGTTGGATATTTTTCTTTGTGGTCTAATGTACATGTAATGCAGGAATAAAGGAGAAAAGCAAGGAGAATGTAGGGATAAAAGATAAAAGTAAGGAACTATGGTAAAGACCTTGGAAAAAACTCGAATGGGACAAGGGAGAGGAAATACAGGAGGTAAATCCTCCTCATTTACTGCCCCTCTATTCAAATATCCCTCCATCAGCTGAAAGTACAAACAACCCCCTTCTAGAAGGCAACCAAGCAAGTGAAGGTGCAAATAGCCAAATCAAGTGTACTAGAAGGCAGCCAAGCAAGTGAAAGTATGAGTTTATCTTGAGTTGGGAGCCAAGCCTCCCTACTAGAAGGCAACCGAGCTAGTGAAAGGGAAAGCATGAGTTTATCATTGAATTGGGAGCTGTGCCTCCCTAATTTTGAAGGAAGTCATTGGAGACTTCAGATGTATAAGTAGAGAGGCTTCGGACCTCAATTTTTTAGTTACTAGAAGTTAGGAAGAGTTAGCAATAATTTAGATTTCTCACTGTAGAACTCCACCTTGTTTTCAAGCTGCAAGTCTTGTAACAATTTTTGATTTATAATGAAGATGAGTTTTGTTTTGAGCCAACACTGAGTTAAATCAGAGGGCTGAAGCTCTTGGGTTAGGGCCCGACCCTAGTAGCCAAAGATCCTCTTTATTGTATTGTTATGCTAGCATAGATTCCCATTTTCTGTTCATTTGCTTAATTAGATGCATTTTCATTACAACAGTAGTACAAATTCATGGTTTCCTATTCATTTTCTTAAGTAGTTCATTTCCATTACAACATTAGCATAGCTTCATGGTTTAGTTGTTTATTTGCTTAAGTAGTTGCATTTACATCACCAAAGTATAGAGTAGATGATTCATGGTTTAACTGGTTATTTTTTTAAGTAGTTGCATTTCCATTACAGAGGTTTATTGTTTAACTCTTTATTTGTTTAAGTAGTTGCGGTCTCATTACAGTAGTGTAGAGTAGATTAGTTTTGTTTCAGTTTGCTTCATTTATGATTTCATTCAATTAGCAGGTTAGCAAAGAAAAGATCCGCATGGTTGCCCATAGGTGTCTCGACCTCACCTCCTCCCTCTGGGACCATGATGTGAGGAAGAAACCCTGCAGCAACCCCAAAAACATGGGGTTTTCGTTTTCACAGGGAGTTTGTTGTTTAACACAGTCACTGGATCCATTACATTTTTACTCTGTTCCTTTCATGATCATCTGCTCCTTCACTCTCTTCTTGTCATTTGATATCCCTCATATCCCTTTCATTCTCCCTCAGCATGAAATACTTAGGAAGAAGCAATAATTCGTGTTTAAATGGTTTTTACCCGTAGATTACCTTACACAGCAAAACCTGACCAATCATCACCCAATTCATTTTCAACGCTGAATTTATGCACTTTAAATCCCCATCATCGATCTGCCTTGTCTGATTCGATGTCTATCACACACCCGCTCGCCAACTAGCTCGGTCAAATCTCCACTGTTGATCTACCTCGCTAGATCCAATGGCTATTGTGCGATATCGCGTGGATTTCTATCTAATCGTTATCCACTTGAGGGAACGTGATAAGAGTAGTTTCCCCGTGCTACGAAACTAATCGTGTAAAATTTTAGAAAAATTCTTACAACTTTGAGGGCGCGTGATAAATAGCTTACCACCCTCTAAACTCGCTCAGACATTTCCGCACGTTTTCTTCTCCTGCTTTAATCTCCACCATCGATCTGTCTCTTGATTCGATGGGTGTCGCTTCACCCAATTGCCAACTAGCTTGGCCGATCTGCACCGTTGATCAGCCCCGCCTGATTCAACGGCTGTCGCTCCATATCCCACAGATTTCTATTCAACCATTATCCATCCGAGAGCAAGCGAGAAAATTGGTTTACTCGTGCTATGTGTCGCTTGGTAAGGCTAATCGCGTGAAATTTCAAAATGCAACTTATGGTTTTGAGGGCACACAAAATACAACTTACCACCTCCACAAACCCGCTACCATTTCCGTACATTTCTTTTGCCCACGATCTAATCTCCATCATCCATCTGCTGATTAATATTGTCCGTCCATCTCCTGACTTAACCTCTGCGATATAATCTCAGCCATCCATCCTATTAGTTAACCATGTTCGCCCATCTGCCTACGTACCCTCTTGTGATCTAATCTCAGCTGTTCCTTTATCTTTCACTCAACTGATCGAATGGTTCTTATGCGTTGTCGCTCCCTTATGTCCTCTTTTGACCAATTTTGATCTTCGACTGCTCTTCTGCTTAAACATAGACTTAGCTTAGTTTCCATTGCTTATCCCTTAGTCTAGTTTTGATTCTTTTACTTCTATAACTTAGAGAATTAGCATTCGATTAGTGATTGATCTAGTAATTCTTCTTAGCATAGTTTTTTAATTGGTTAGCTAGGGTCTGGTGTGAGTTTAGCATTACGTGATTGTTTTCTTCATTACTGCAGTAGAGTAGCTCTCCCTTAAAATAGATTTTCTCTTCTCCCATCGAAATCAAGCTTCTTTTGACCCTATAGAAGTCTGGCCTGGAACCCCTGGGGTCTCTTGCTAGATGAGCAGTGACAATAGGCAGTACCTTCACTTCTACTTGTGCATATAACATTGTCACCTCCAAGTTTGTACGAACCCCGGGTTGATAAGTAAAGCTAGTAGCCCTAGGAGTTGTAGCATTCTTACAGCAATACCTAGGCTCATCACTTTTTGGTGCCATTGCCGGGGAGGTGTTAGAGTAGGATGTGAATTATTGCTCCTTCCTCTATTTCTAGTCTCTAGACTCTAACTTTCTTTTCTTCTACTTCTAGTCTTCAATTTTCTTACATTAGTTTATTTCCGCAAAAGTAATCTAGTTTGTTTCTTTCATTTGTCATTTATCTACTTTCCTTTCCATTTTGCAATCAACAATTCCAATTTAGCAAGTAGTTTCCTTTTTGTTAGTAGTTTTTCATTCAATTAAGCAATTTCATTCTCCAAGTAGTTTTCTTTCTATCAGAAGTCTTTTCATTCAATTAAGAAATTTCATTTTTCAAGTAGTTTTCTTTCTGTTAGAAGTCTTTCCATTCAATCAAAAATTTCATTCTGCAAGTAGTTTCCATTCTGTTAATAGTTTTTCATTTAATCAACAATTTCCTTTCTGCAGAGTACTTTCTAGCTTTAAAGAAAATCTTACAAAAAACCAACCCAAAAATATTTCCTTTCATGCCTCGTAGGAATAGGGATAATTCATGAAAATTCTTGCCAAATACCCCCACTATATCTAATAGTCAACCTTCTCTTTGCTTCGGTGACTGTGAATTGGAAGAACCTTTAGGTGAGAAACCTGACATATTTGAAGAACCTATAAGGGAAGAAGAAGAGGAAGAACCCATTCCTATTAAGCCAATGGCTGAAAACTAAGATGACAGAGGAGATAGAGAAAGAATTGAGGGTGCCTTCCCCATTAGGGAAACCAATGGGGACACTAAAATGAAGAATATAAGCCCCTCTGCTCTACCTCATTTCCATGGCTTGACCATAGAGGACCCTAACACTTTCCTATTTGAGTTTGTTGTTATATCCCGAACCTATGACTATACAGAGGATGAGCAAAAGTTAAAATCGTTTCCATCTACCCTCATGTTATAGATCCATTTGGGCACATACACCCCAACTTACAGATCATTACTATTAGGGCCCATCAAACCCTAATTCAGTTGTTACATGCCCTAAAGAAGTAAACCATCAGGATGCCTAGCTTCCCAAGAAGTTCCATGACTGAAATCATCTAGAAATTGCCTCTAAGAATATCAGCGTAGGTAGGCCTTCATTAGGGTGAGTTGTAGTGTAGTCCAGTACAATGTTAGGGTGCTATGCAGTGCACTTAAGCCCTCTTTGGCCTGCGCTGGGCGAATTTGAGCGAAATTGCATTAGGGTTTGGGAATATTCTTATCCATTGGATGCATCTAGAAGTTTCCCAAGTATATCTACTTCGTTGGGCTTGAATTTGGATGAGGTAGGGAGTTAAGTAACATCAATCTCTTTATCCCTTCCTCCATGGAACTAAATCCTAAGTTTGAGAGGGCATTCATTATCACCATTTATGGCATAACTTCCTTCATTCACTTATAAAAAGAGCACTCATCTAAGTGATCAGGGGCTGGAAATCATTGAATTATAGGGAGATGTTGTTAGTATGAGACTTGAGTTGATTTCAAGTATTGTAATGATGTCAAAATGTCTTTCTTGTTATGAGGAGAGGATGGGATTGAATTGGAGGAGTGATACTGAATCAAGCAAATTGGGTTGTAACTCTTCCTTTTACTAATAAAGTGTTCAAATATTTTTCCATATGCTTGTATTGTCCATTGATGCTTTCATATGTGCATTATGTACTTGATTCCATGCTATGTTTAATCAATAGATCATTATCATATGCTTTGATTGGTTTTTGTCTTCTGTCTATGTGCTGGTACTCTTCAAGCAGATTAAGTATGGAAAGGAGCGATAGAATTGGTCAAGGGAGATAACTAGTAAGCGAGAGCTTCAGGTAGGATTCTTTGCTATCTTATTTAATCTATTGGTCATAGAAAAAGTAGAGAATGATTTTCATTGTTGTTCTAGACTTAGCTACTAGTCTAGGGGTTTAAGCATTTATCCGTAGACACTAAAACTTCCCAAAACAAATTGGCAACTCCACTGGGGAGAGATCATCCATCTTAGTATCTTATCAGCCTCTTAAGGGATTTCTACATACTATACTTGTGGTCGTTGATTGAATTTCAATATTCTTTCATTGAAAATTAAGTCAAAACTGTGTCAAAATTGCCTTCAAAATGGATTACTGTCACTAGCGCAGCCCAATGAAGAACACAGTGCATTGCAATGCACTTCCTACATAGACCTAGTGCGCTAAGGCGCATTGTCTCTCACTGCTGCCTGTGCTGATCCTTTGAGGGTCATTTTCTCCTGTTTGAATGATTTGTTGAATGTCAATGATGTCTTGTCTATGAAAAATAGTTTTTCATCTCCTTACCTTGCCCTACTTAGACTAGGATTGATAGATGTTTCCTATGTATTTACTTTTTCATTTTCAATCTATAGTCGAAAGTTAGTTTTTGGTCGATTGATCTTTAGGGAAAGAAAGTGTCATAAAATCATATTTTCCTTCGAAAATTGAATTTTCGTAAAATCTTCATTCATGAAATATCGATTGATTGATGTGTGCATACTGTTAGTCTTTTCGTTGAAAGTGTCTTATTTCCTCATTTCTTTGAAAACGAAAGTGTCATAAAGTCTTACTTTCCTTGAAAAGAAATTGTCGCAAAATCATCATTTTTATGAAAAGAGTTTATTGATCGATTGTGCATTAGTTTTCCTTTTTGTTCATTCACATTAAGGGAAATTAAAAATAAATACATGCATGTTGCATTGAAAAAAAATTTGTGCGCTGATAGGAATAGTGTAGGGAATTTTCATTTAGATTGTACTCTTTTCTCTTTGATCAAAAGAAATGTGATAGCTCTATCCCTAAGTAGCTAGGATTTTCATCGTTAAATTGAATAGAAAGAATGCTTATCATGATAGTTTGATTCCTAGGAAATTCAGAATACATCACATGGTGAACTTGAAAGGAAAATTCCTAAGCAAGATCAACTTAAAATAAACATCAATTTACCTAATGGAGCATTGTCATTAGCAATAACATTTAGTGGTTCTAGGCTAGAGACGTGTTCTAGCATCGTAAAACAAAGTAGCTATCGCTAACTTGTCTGTAATACATCCCGAGTGTGATACCTCATTCCACATACGTGAGTAAATCGTAGCTCATCCACATACCTTCGGGTATATAGGGCAGTGCTACAGTACGTAAAGTATATGGGAATGCTCTCACTATGCGGTTTTGCATTAGACAACGCTTATACGGACTAGGCCTCCACGTACCTTCGGGTATATATGGGAGGACAACTCTAGGTTGCTATCCATCCTTAAGTAACTGAGTCGGCCACCTTGTAAACTATGATACATTGAACACGACATTTGGGGAGATTGCATGTCCGTACTTCTTGGTTCACCAAGAGGTATTCTGTAGTTCACAGTTGCTTGGTAAACCTTTTGCCTAGTGTACCCCTTTTTGTTTATTTCTTTTTGAATAATAAAATTAATCAGCAATCGTGGAGGAACATCAACCCATACCCCTTCATTCACAGAGAACAACGAGCAAATCGCCTTTGCCTCCTGAAGCGACACTAATTCGGGCAAAGTGGTCTTGCTTAACTGAGTCTAGTACATCAAGAACTCCTAGTTCTTCATCTGAGTTACCTGAATCATCTATTTCGGTAAGTACAGAGACTCTAGTTGCTCCAACTATTTCTGGTATATCTATTCCCAAAGAGGAAGTTTCACAATTACCTGAGGACATTAGCATTGATCCTAGTGAAACAGTAACCAAAGTTGCTCAACAACAAGTTGATCCTCAACTTAAAATTTCTCAACAAGAAAGTACTTTTGAACTTGAATCAGTTCAACCAGAGGTTAATCCAAAATCTATCCCAATTCAAACAAAAGTTACATTTGAACCTAAAGTTGTTCAAGAACCTCTTTCTGAAACTGTTTTTCATTTACCCAAACATCTGGACTTTGAATTTGAACATTCAGAAGTTGTTACTTTACCAAAATACAATCAATCGGTTACCCCCCAGACATTAGTAACTATTGAAACTTTAACTTTATTAACACCAAAAATCTTTTACGGACCTGATGGTGAAGTCCTTCCACCAGGTTTAATTGCCATAGAGGAGGAATTGGAAGAATATTCCACACTTGGAACCCTGTTTCACTTTGGAACTAGGATTTATCTTTACCCTAATACTCTTGATTTCTTTGCTTCATTTGATCTTGCTTCATTTCAAGTACCCATCGAATATTTAGGACAACTTTTGGGTCAGTTAACTATCGCTGAACAATTGTCAACATCTTAGACTGTATCATTTGATGTAGCTGCAGTAGAATCTTCTATTGTAACCTCTTTGATGTTTTCAACCACACCTGATTCGCACCTATATGGTGAATCATCCATCCTGGTTGGTTACCAATCATTGTCTAGAACCCACTCAAGGGTTGCTTCTACACCATGGTCATCACCCATGTCCTCAACCAAAATTTTACCTGGTTCTTCTCTAATGGGAAATCAACAGTTTGATCCTGCATATCAGTATCAAACTGGGCAATCTGGTCAACAAAGACCTATATATCCATTAAATACTGGATTGCCACCATATGGAGATCAATATGCTTATTCACCATATCCTCCTTATTCTGGGGGGCTACCATATGGTAATATCCCACAGTATTCAAGTCAATCTGGAATTAGAGTTTGTTAATAGAAACCAATAATTCCAGTCCAACCAAGGCTTGTGTATCCAACACAACCAATACAAACTGTGTTAGCTATTCCCACCATACCTATTGTTACTATTGTACCACAGTCACAAGTTCAAACTGTTGTATCTCAACTGGTACAAATTTAACCTTCTACCTTGCAATCACAAATTTCAAGTCAGGAAGTTCAAGTTCCTCAGGTTGTTGTACAACAACCACTTGTTTCTAAAGTTCAACAACAACCTCAGGTTAGTATACCCTTATCTGAACTAACCCAGGCTTACACTGGTATAGTTTATTCACAACCTGGCCAACCTTTCATTGTTGGACAACAACAACCGTTAAATCCACGACAGTTGTCCCAACAACAACAACAGTTGATTCAATAACCATGGCAACCTCAATTTCAACAACCCTAATTCCAGCGGTTCCAACCCTATTTTGGACTTGTTTCACAAGCTAAACTTGGTTTTGGTTAATCTCAAGCTTACCAAGGTCCTGGTCAACAAGGATTTGCAGGTAATGGACAACCACACATTCAACCTGGTTATCAACAACCTCTTTATACTGGTTTTGTTCAACAACCATACCATGGTTACCAAATGCAGATGCCCTATGTTGGTATGCAAATACCTATTGCTCAGGCAATTCCATCATATCTTGGGTATGCTCAACCTAACTTGAATCGGCAGTTGTCATTTGTAGAAAATTTAGAATTACCAGATTTGAATCGGCTCACTAATGATCCAATCTTATATGCACCTTAGTGGCCGGTTGATGAGCCCCATAAATGGGTAATTATATGGGCTCATTTTGCCTCCTAACATAGTTAAATCAACCATTCTCTTAGCTTATTGCATGTTTTTTTATTATATTTATGCTTATGGAGTGAGCTGAGTTAGTTATGATGCCATGACGTCTAAGATGTGTTTAATGCAGATTTTTGTTGAATTTTGAAGACAAAGTCAAATATTCAATGGACAATTCACACAGCAGTAATTCGAAGTGGAAAAAGGATAGGATTTATAGGAGGGAATCCCCCTCAGTTATTACTTCCCACTTCGAATTCCCCTCTATGCAGCTCGAAGTACAAACAGCCAAATTAATGCACTAGGAGGCAGCCGAGCAAGTGGAGGATAACTTATGTTTATCTCGAGTTTTGGGAGCCAAGCCTCCCTGATTTTAAGGAAGTTGTTGGGAGCTTCATTTGTATAAGTAGAGAGGCCTAGGGCCTCACTAGGGTCGAATTTTTGTTGTACTTTTGCTATTGTAAAACTCTGCTCAACTTCGAGCTTACTTTTGTGGATAGTTTCATGTAATCCTATTACTGTTTTGGTAATAAAGATGAGATCCTTTTTGAGCTAGCACTGAGTTACCTTAGAGGGTTGAATCTCTTGGGTTAGGGCACAATCCAAGTAGCCAAGCTCCTCTTTGTTTGTATTTATATGCTTTGTTTCAGTTTATGGATTAGTTGTTGTTAGATGAATTTCTTTCTTGGTTAAGAATAGGTTGTTTTTTATGGTTTAGTAGTTTGATTCATTTGTGTTTTCTATAGTAGGTTAAGCAGTGATAGAAAGAAGATTCAAAATGCTAGCAACAATGCCTTGGCCTCTTTTCCTCCCTTTGGGACTATGAATTGAGGCAAAGACCCTCTTGCTGCCCCAAAAACACTGATTTTCCTTCTCCATAAGATTTCTAGTGTTTACAGTTTGTTAGAAGGTTAATGCTTTGCTTTAGATTTCTTCCACCATGCTCATTTCTGTATTTGCAATAATTCTTCTTACATGCTTTCCTTTCTTGTAGCATTTCTTAGCATTCACTTCCATGGATCACGGTTTATACTAGCTTGATGCAAAATTCTGTTTTTTTAGATGTACTCACTTCCTTGCTTGCTTGATCTTTGTTAAAATTGGAAACCAGGGAAAAACTTCATGCGGGTCATCTTATTCATGGCTGATAATATTTTTATTAGATTCCTCTCGTCGAGAGGTGTAGGATTGATATAAATATCATCCGATTCTGATAAGTATTCATGGAGATATGAATTTATTTTGATTATGGAATTATTATCAAGCCGACCTACAACTCATGTAGGCTCAGAAGCCCAACAGTCGCATCTATTCACCCACCAATGTTGTGTATAAATATAAGAGGCCTTTTCCACATTTGGACTCACTCATCTCATCACATCTCTCTCTCTCTACTGCGCAGTTATGAGTCTCTTCTCTACTGCGCTGAAATGGGTCTCTCTCTCTCTCTCACATGTGAAGCCGGAAGCTGTTGAATTTGAAGCTGCAACTGCAGAAGTAAAGATTGACTTTTATGGCCTAGAATATCTCCTCTTTGGAACTGTGTTGTAGGTTCATCTGAACCTCCTTTGAAAGCCACAACTTTTGGTGGTGGAATGAAGTCAATCCGACGAACGGTTTGCAAGATATCGACTGCCCTAGTTTGAAGCCGGAAACTGTTGAAACTGAAGCTGCAACTGCAGAAGTAAAGATTGACTTCCGTGGCCTAGAAGATCTCCTCATCTGAACTGCACTGTGGTTCATCTGAACCTCCTCTGGAAGTTGAAACTTTTGGTGGTGGAATGAAGTCAATCCGACTGTCGGTTTGTGAGATATGGTCTGCCCTAGTTTGATAATGAAGCCGCTAATGCTGATGCTACTGGTCTAGGGTTTGCTACTGCTGATATGAATCAGATTTATTGTACTATTTCTCTCTGCTGAATTATTGAAGATAAAAAAATATTTGATCAAAGGGTTTCCCCACACATTGTGGGGTTTGTCCCTGGCTAGCCGCCACATCTTGTGTCTCTTGTCTTGGCTTGTTTTCTGTCAATCGTTTAATGTTCTATCTGCACTTTACTTTATGTACATGTGATTGCTAATCGGTGGAATATAATAAGAAAAAGAAGTAAACTGTTATAAGCATAGAACATACCATAACTTAACATGGTATCAGAGCTGAGGTGAAGACAAAGCCCGAGCAAGAGTTAGAGCAATCATTGAAGAGAAGATTGGCAAGGCTATCCTAAAAGAACTATGGGGTCCTCAACACTCTTTCCTACCGAATACAAGCTCCATGAGAAAGCTGACTATCACGGATGGAAGATGTCTATCGATCTAACCCTTGAAGATCAAGGAGTGCTGGACCATGTAAGAGGCAATATTATTGAGCCTTCATCAAATGCATCTGCTGCTGCCTGGAACAAATGGAAAAATGGAGAAGTCAAAACAAAGAAGATCATCCAGGACTCTATCGACAAGTGCTTGATGGCCTACATCTTTGATCTAGACACCTCCAAGGAAATCTACGACAGACTGGTGAGTTTATTTAAAGTTAATGATGCAAATCAAGTTTTGTTTCTTAGAAATAAGTTGACGGAAATCAAGAAGGGTATAGATGAAAGTATGTAAGCATACTTCTTAAGAATCACCGAGATCAAGAACAATCTCCTATCTATTGGGGAAACCATTACTGACAGAGAAATGGCACTCACAACTCTCGGAGGATTACCATATGAATGGTATGTGTTCAGGACTACTCTTCTGAACAATAATGTAATTCCTAGTTTTGAGGAATTAATGGCTAGATGCATTCAAGAACAAACAAGAGTAGAAGAGCAGGAAATGCCCTTGCCTAAAGGTCCTCCTGTTGCTTTTTCTTCTCATGCTAAGAAAAGAAATAATTTTGGGTCTAAATCGAAAAGAAAGGCTGGATTTAAGGGTGGAAGAAAAGGACGATGTTTCATTTGCAATAAAGTAGGTCACTATGCAAGGGAATGCCCTGATAGAAAGGACTCACACTGGGACGATGATCAAAATCCCTCTGATGGAAAATCAAAGGAATGACAAATTCAAGAGCAAAGGTAAGAGGAGAGCTAGACATCGAGGAAGAGGACAACCATTCAAGAAGGCTAGAAATTCTAGGATGTATTAAATGCACCTGACTTCAAAAGGAACCTGGTGTCCATCTTGGCAACAGAAGAAAAAGGCTACAATGTAACCTTCAGCGATGGTAAGGTACGTATATGGAAAAATAATGTTAAAGATGCCTTTACTCTTGGGCTTAGTGTTGATTCATTATATCAGGTCGATGGAAGTCTGCTAGGTGTCATGTCTTGTGACACAACTCTTTAGTCCGAACTTTGGCATTGGAGGTTTTCCCACCTTCATTACAAATCTCTACCTGATGTAAGACAGATGGTAATAGGGATGCCCGAATTCCAAGTAGAGAAAGAAGGTGTATGTCCAGGATGTACCGAAGGAAAGCTCAAAAGGGGACCATTCCCCTCAAGCCAAAGCAAGACCTCCGATATATTGCAGTTGGTTCACTCAGGCATACCTAAGGTTGGCATTAAGAGGGAGACTACTACACCACATACTCCTGAGCAGAATGGTGTTGTGGGAAGGAAGAACTGCACGATTATGGAAGCTGTCTGGGCCATGCTACATGATCAAAGTCTTTCTAAGTTTCTATGGGTTGAAGCTGCAAACACTGCCGTATATGTACAAAATCGATGCCCTCATCAAGAATTGGGTTCCAAGACTCCTGAAGAAAAATTCATTGGTAAGAAACCTGATGTTTCTCATTTTAAAAATTTTGGAAGCCCTGTATAATTTCATGTGCCGAAAGAGAAAAGAAATAAATTGGGAGCAGCTGGAAAGAAGGGAATTTTCGTGGGCTATGGTGAAAATACTAAAGGCTATAGAATCTATGTAGCCGGTCAAAGGGAAGTCATAATTAGTCATGATGTCACCTTTGATGAAGATATGGCTCTCAGCAAGGTGATCAATCTTCCGGCTTTGAGGAGCTCTCAAGAAGCCGACACCAGGGAACCGAAAGAAAAGGATGATGAATCAATGCCTGATGTAGAAGAACCCATGGATCCGATTGATCCTCCTCCACATGAGCCTTCCTCTTCTAGGAAGAGGCTTTCATGGCTTAGGGGGATACTTGATGATTCTGAAGGACATGCTGCACCCTGAGGAACCTTCCGTCAAATTAAGAATCTTAATAGGTATCAGGGATACCTGACCATCATGAACACGATCATACAAAATGAGCCTTCATCATTCTCAGTTGTCATCAAGCATTAACTATGGAAGGGTGTTATGACCATAGAATATGAGTCTATTATGGAGAATGATGTCTGGGAAGTAGTTCCCAGACCCCAGGGCAAGACAGTTGTCACTTCCAAATGGCTTTACAAGATAAAGCATGCAGCAGATGGAAGCACGGAAAAGTATAAGGCTTGTTTTGTTTCTCGAGGTTTCTCCCAAAAGGAAGGTATAGACTATGATGAGATATTTGCAGTTGTTTCCAGATATACGACCATCCACTCATAGCCCTTGCAGCTTCACAAGGATGGAACCTACATCATATGGATGTCAAGACTGCGTTATTGCATGGCTCGATCAAAGAAGAGGTATACGTGGAGCAACCTGAAGGATTTGAGATTTATGATCGAAAATCTCATGTATGCAGGTTGAAGAAAGCTCTCTATGGGCTAAAGCAAGCACCCCGAGCATGGTATGAGAGGATCGATAGCTACTTGATGAAGCTGGGATTCACTAGGAGTGAAGCCGATCCTAACCTTTACTTTAAGGTTGAAGATGAAGAGCCTCTCATAGTGGTGTTATATGTGGATGACCTCTTTCTAACAAGTGCAAACCCTCTCATTCACAAATGTAAGAGGGAGATGGCTTCTGAATTTGAAATGAAGGACCAAGGACTTGAAGTGTGGAAGAAGTCAAGGGAAATTTTCCTATCTCAAGGAAAATATGTTGTAAAGATATTGGAAAGATTCGGTATGATGGACTGCAAGCCTGTGACTACCTCGAGAATCTTAACTTTTAGAAGTTATAAGGTAGTGATGTCGGACCAGATTTGGGAAATGCCTATGAGTTTCAAAAACTCATTCGCATTGATGTTCTTGGTGAACCTCCGTCCGAACATATGTTTTGCAGTTAGCATTGTGAGCTCATATTTGGTTGAGCCTCACTGGATTGATGCCAGGAATCTTCTGAGATGTCTTCAGGACACAATCTCTCATGGATTAAGATACACTGCCGGAGATGTGAGACTACTTGGATATACTGATGTTGATTGGGCAGGCAGTGTGGTGGACCATAAGAGCACTTCCGGGTACTGTTTCACCTTGGGATCTACTTCGATATCCTGGATGAGCAGGAAGCAGAAGTCAGTGGCTTTGAGCACCGCCGAAGCAGGATATATTGTTGCTAGCATAACCTCGTGTGAGGCAGTCTGGTTGCAAAAGCTCTTCAGTGAGCTGTTTGGATTTACATTGGATACCACTGTGATTCTCTGTAACAACCAGAGGTGGGATTTGATTATTGAGGAATCTCGTATTCGTCAATTGCTCCAGCAGATAGACATCATCTGGGATATGGTAGTCGATGAGCAAGGAGGCTCCATCGCATTAAGATGATGTACAGGTTGATACACCTTGTCAAAGCCCCGAGGAAAGATCTAATCTGTGATTTTCCCAAACGACTTGGAGTCGGTAAGAATCCCTTGTACAAGGGTCCTGCATGTTGCATACATTGAGCTATGGGAGCTCTGAGGGCTTGTGGTTATTACTGGAGCAACATACGACCACAGGGTGACTCACCCTCCCCTGGTGGTGCACACTGGAACAATATGATTCGCTCTCTTGTGGGACAAGATGATTCGCTCTCTTGTGGAACAGGATGATTCGCTCTCCTGTGTAGCAAGATGATTAGTTCTCCTGTGAGGCCTGGATTGATGTGTTCTCCATGGCGATTGTAGCAGTATTGATGTGTTCTCCTGTGAGGCCTGGATTGATGTGTTCTCCATGGCGGCTTGGATTGATGTGTTCTCCATGGTAATTGTAGCAGGATTGATGTGTTCTCCTGTGAGGCCTGGATTGATGTGTTCTCCATGGAAATTGTAGCAGGATTGATGTGTTCTCCTGTGAGGACAGGATTGATTAGTTCTCCTATCGAGGCATCCTACCCATGCAGTCTGGGACTCATGGGAAGTACCTCTCATCTGATCAATGAGCAGGGAAATGAAGTTAGGGACCATAGTAGTACCGATGGATGCATCATTGTAACTACCATACTCCCTACGCTAGGATGACCTCCATTGATCCGGGATCAATGATACTGATCTAGGACCAGTGGTAGGAGTTGTACCATACTATGACGCTGACTTCGGGTCTGTTGAGACTGGTCTGGGATCAGTCATACATACTCTGAGACTGACTTTGAGTCAGTGGAGGATGATATTGGTCTGGGACCATTGGAGTTGTACTAACTATGACGCTGACTTTGGGTTGGTTGAGACTGGTCTGGGACCAGCGGTCCATACTCTGAGACTGACTTTGAGTCAGTATGATACATCCTCGATCATTTCTTCTTCTTCATAATTCAGAAAAAAGAAGAGTAGAATAGAACAATGCAAGAGCAGAGCAGAACAAAACAAAATAGTACAGATCAGTGCAGGGCAGAACAAGACAAAGCGGAACAGGCAAAATAGAGCAGAGCAGGGCAAGGGTCAAGCTGTACAAGTCAGTGCATTTTATGGATGAATAGTAACAACCAATAGACAGATTGCAGATGAAGTTCTCCATGGTTGAGAGGGAGTGTTAAAATTGGCAACCAGGGAAAAACTTCATGTGGGTCATCTTATTCATGGCTAATAATATTTTTATTAGATTCCTCTCGTGGAGAGGTGTAGGATTGATATAAAGATGATCCGATTCCGATAAGTATTCATGGAGATATGAATTTATTTTGATTATGGAATTATTTTCAAGTCGACCTACAACTCATGTAGGCTCAGAAGCCCAACAGTCGCATCTATTCACCCACCAACGTTGTGTATAAATATAAGAGGACTTTTCCTCATTTGGACTCACTCATCTCATCACATCTCTCTCTCTCTCTACTGCACAGATATGAGTCTCTTCTCTACTGCGCTGAAATGGGTCTCTCTCTCTCACACATGTGAAGCCAGAAGCTGTTGAATTTGAAGCTGCAACTGCAGAAGTAAAGATTGACTTGCGTGGCCTAGAAGATCTCCTCTTTGGAACTGCGCTGTAGGTTCATCTGAACCTCCTTTGAAAGCCGCAACTTTTGGTCGTGCAATGAAGTCAATCCGACGAACGGTTTGCAAGATATCGACTGCCCTAGTTTGAAGCCAGAAACTGTTGAAACTGAAGCTGCAACTACAGAAGTAAAGATTGACTTGCGTGGCCTAGAAGATCTCCTCATCTGAACTGCGTTGTAGGTTCATCTGAACCTCCTCTGGAAGGCAAAACTTTTGGTGGTGGAATGAAGTCAATCCAACTATCGGTTTGTGAGATATGGTCTGCCCTATTTTGATAATGAAGCCGCTAATGCTGATGCTACTGATCTAGGGTTTGCTACTGCTGATATGAATCAGATTTATTGTACTATTTCTCTCTGCTGAATTATTGAAGATAAAAGAAGATTTGATCAAAGGGTTTCCCCACACATTGTCGAGTTTGTCCCTGGCTAGCCGCCACATCTTGTGTCTCTTGTCTTGGTTTGTTTTCTGTTGATCGTTTAATGTTCTATCTGCACTTTACTTTATGTACATGTGATTGCTAATCGGTGGAATATAATAGGAAAAAGAAGTAAACTATTATAAGCATAGAACATACCATAACTTAACAATCTTACTGGTTGACTGTCAGTTCTTTTGCAGTAGATCTCTCCTCACAGTAGGTCAGCCTATCAGCCATCACATTCTCTCCCTGATCCATGCCCTACAGGTCACCCAAAGTTCACCTCAAATCTGCCTTAGTTTTCTGCATTTTTCCATAGCATTTCTTCTTCTCTCCCAATCATCTTTCCCTCTCCTATTGACCCTTGGTGGACCTTAAGTTCCCTACCACATCATCCCAACCTCCATATACCTTTTCCACCCACTCTCACACCTTCAAAACCTTCAAAACTGCTCTTGGCATCCTCGTGTAGACCTTTTATAGACCTCTTGTAGATCCCCTGTGTCCTCTTGTAGATTTTCCTATAGGGTTTCTTTTGAAGGTCGAGTGTATGAAAAGCCTCCAGAAGGCCACTTGAGACCTCCTACGACCCATCCACACCATCCTACATCCTCTTAAGTCCCAAAACCGCCCTCCATCACCACCTATTCACTGCCACATTCACAAACAAATAAATTAAATGCATGACACATTCACATGAAAATACATAAAAATCCAGAAAGATGCTTTTTGCTAATTTACTGCTAGAAATATCTTAGGTAGATGTTTTTTACTTCCTTGAGTAGGTAATGGCATTCTTTTCATGGTTTTCATAGTGCTTTCTGCAAAAGTAGGATTAGTGGTTAACTAGGATTTCCTTGGTTTGCTTTACATTTCAGTCTTCCTTTATGCAAGTAGAATAGCATCAGTAGAATAATCTCTCTTTTTCCTTTCATCACATATACAGCTTCTTCTGGAATCCATAGAATTTGGCTTTAGATCCTAGTGATCTTGCACTGGCTGACCAAGTGACAACCTACAATAAGAACTAGTACTTGTGCATATAGAACCGTCACTTCCAAGTTTGTTACGAACTACCAGGTTGATAAGAGTAAAGTAGGAAGCCCAAGAGTTGCAACATTATTGTTGCAATACTGGTGCTCACCACTTTTTGGCGCCGTTGCTAGGGAAGCGTTAGAGTATTTTGTGATTACTGCTTTCTTCTATTTTCTATCGCAACATTCTGTTAGATAGTTTATTTCAGAAAAATTAGAATAGTCATTTCTTTTAGCTTCTGCTTTTCCTTGCTTTCCTTTTCAATTCTGCAAATTTCATTTCAGCAAGAGTAGGCTAGTCATTTCTTTCAAGTTTTTCATTTCCTTGCTTTCCTTTTCAATTCTGTAAATTTCATTTTAGCAAGCTCATTTCAGTAGTTGCAATTTTTTTTGTTCAATACATTTCAGTTTTCCAGGTACAATCAGTGTGAAAAAAACAAAACCCAACCAAAAAAATTTCTTTTCATGAAAAAAATTTCTTTCTTTCGGTGGCAGTGATCAAGAAGAACCTTTAGGTGAACAACCAGATATATTTGAAGAACCTATAGGGGAAGAAGAAGAAGAAAACCTCCCTCTTGAGCCAATGGCTGAAAAACGAAATGCTAGGGGTAATGGAGAGAGAATAGAGGGTACCTTTCCTATTAGGGAGACCAATGGGGACACCAAAATGAAGAATATAAGCCCTTCAACCCTACCTCACTTCCATGGTTTGACTACAAAATATCTTGACACCTTCTTGTTTGAGTTTGTTGTCATCTATCGAACCTATGACTATGCAGAAGATAAGCAAAAGTTGAAACTATTCCCTTCTACTCTCAAGGATGCAGCATTGCGCTGGTTCATGGGGTTACTTGGAAGTAGCATCACAACTTGGGATTAGATGCAGCAAGCCTTTAATGACAAATATCGAGACTACTGTAGGTCAAAAGATACCAAAGAAGAAATCTTCTAAATGACCATGGGAAGTGATGAATCCTTGGAAGATTATGAAGAGAGGTTCTAGCTCAGCTACAAAAGGGCCAGGTGTACACTTGACCCTGAATCTCTGAAGTTGGTCCTGCTTAGGGGAATTCCAGAAGACCTTCTAGACACCCTCCATCTGCTGGCTGGGGGAGACATCTACCAACTATCTTATGAGGACATAAAGACTGTTTTTAGAAACCATTCTAGAGCATCCAGAAAGAATGGTAGGGGGAGTCAACCCATAGCCAGTACCTCCTCTTCCAACTCATCCATTAAAGGTGAAATTGGAAACATGCTAGAAGACTTCAAAAGTGATATGGTGTAGACTCTTGCCATGCAAATGGATACCTTTCATATCAAAAGGAAACAAGAGGAAGCAGAGAGGGCTTTGGCCATCTTTTGTCCTAGATGCACCAGGAGGCATCCTAGGAACAAATGTCCATTGAACTCTATAGAGGTTTGTTCAGACTGTGAAGAATATCATTCTATAGATAATTTCCCTTCCTTGCTCGGACTTAAAGCTATATACCAAGGGGCCAAAAGAGCCACTAAACCACTCTATTTCATGAAACGAAGGAGACCGCATGGACCTAGACCATACTAGCAGGGGATGCAAGGGACATCCCAGGCATAGTACAACCCTAACCAAGTCACTTCCATACATTCTTGGGGCCCTCCTACTCATCCTTCCTAGTCCACTCCTCCTCCTTGGTCCTTCCCATCTCAATATCATGCCCAGCTAGCCGCTCATTCATTTCAATCCTATGTTCAGCCACAACCTCAGTGGAATGAATCTCATCAGGGGTGGAGGCCCTAATACAACTCTCCTCCTACTATTTTGCCTACACCACCTACTCAACCACAACCATTACCTTCTGGTCCACCAAGGCAAACCTAAATTCCTGCCTAGTCGAACCCAAACCCGAACAACAAATAGGCTCAGCAAGTATATAGTGGGGAACCATCATGCCCAACTTATGCTATGGAGAGTCAAGAGATTAACCTGCAATCTGGGAAGGTTCTCCTAGATAGCTAGCCTCCACCTAGGGAGGTTGAGGAAGATAAAGAGGAAAGTGAACCTAAAACAATTCCACCCTTTCTTGAGAGACTATCTGGGACAACACAGCCTACTGCAGAAGAAACTGAACTTCTAGGAGAATTGAAACAGTTATGTGTGAATATACCACTTCTCCAAGCCATAAAAGATGTGCCTATCTACAATAGGTTGATCAAAGAGAAGTTCTTTATGCATCCAGGAAGGCGCAAGAGAGATGCCCCAACCATCAATGTCGTAGGACAACTGTCTGACCTGATGTTGGGGCAGGTAATATGTCTGAAATATCTGGACCCTAGAAGCCTAGAAGTAGATGTCCACATAAATGGCATCATGATCCCACATACCTTGATTGATTTGGGAGCTATCATTAAGGTGATGACAAAGGATACAATGCTCAAAATTAACCTCCAGGGCTCCTTGAGGAAAACCATGACAGTGCTGCAGCTAGCAGACCGCTCCACCATGACCCCTGAAGGGATTGTGGAGGATGTGATGGTCTCCATTGATTCTTGGGAGTACCCTACTGATTTCTTAGTTCTCCAGCCGAAGGCAAAGCTCACCAGGTATCCTCTCATCCTAGGAAGACCCTGGTTGGCTACTGTCAATCCCTACATCAGCTGTCGAGCTGGGAACATGACCATCAAGAATGGGCATATGTCCAAGCAGTTAATCCTATACCCTCCTAACCAACCCTTGCTAGAACATGATTGATCCGGATTTAAACAGGAACGCAACAAATTACAGAGATAACCATATACACAAAGATGCAGCGGAAATAATACTTCATTTCATTAATGGAAAATACTCAAATATGCTTACAACAGAAATGGAAATAAACTAGCTAGGGCGATGGTAGCTTATCTCTGAGAAGAGATGTGATGGCTACATGCCTCTGAACTGTCTTACAATGAGGCTCAGAGGCCTATTTATTGTTGAGAAACAATAGAAAACCCTTCACATTCCAAAACCTAACCCTAGAAGATGAAACGCCAAATTGTGGGCCCCGTTTTTGGGTAAGTTGGTACATCAACTTCCCGGGGTCGCGAATTGGTCATACTATCTCCGTTTGACGTGCATGATAGCCCGTTGGAAAGATCTCTCCGAGGACTACGACGGAAAAGACGTTTTTTATCAGAAAAATCGCTGGCGGTAGATTTCCCAAAAAACGTCGTTTAGGGCCTCAAAACGGCTCCGGAAGTTCAGGACCCGAAAAACTGCTAAAAATAGTAAGTTGTGCTACAATTAAGGAAACTGAAAATGCTGAGAAAGACAATGGTGGGGGTCCAGGTGGACTTGGCAGGTGGCCGCCAATATCCACCTGGATCATTCCTCCCCCCTTAGGAAGCAATGGTCCCCATTGCGTTGAGATCCTCCATGAGATGAGGAAACTTCTGCTGAACTTGTTCCCTGGTGAGCCACTTGCCCTGCTGAAGGAGTTGGCCTGCTTTGACAACTCGATACAGTTGGATATTCTGTTGGCGAGTGTTCTTGATCTGTGTGTCCATGATCCGATCAGTTGCAGCTTGTTCCATGCAATCTGGATTTAATTCTGTGGGTTTGAGCTGTTCTGCAATGTCGGATGTGTCTAGCAATGGTGGAAAGTATGGCCGAAGGTGGTCCACATTGAACACTGGGTGCAGGCCAAGGAATGGGGGAATGCTGAGCTCAAATGCATTGTCTCCCATAGCCTTAGTAATGGTGTAAGGACCATATCGGAGTGGTCTCAATTTCCGATAGGCTCCAGTAAGGCGTTCCTTTTGCAAATGCAACCAGACTTTGTCGCCCACCTGAAACTTGTGTGGCACCCGATGTTGATCATGTCGCTGCTTGTACTTGGCATTTTATTTCTCAAGAATTTCATGGACCTGCTGGCGAATATGTTGGATGCGCTCAATGAAGCTGGTGGCCTTATCTGTTTCGGACTGGACATGAGCTGAATTCATGTGAGTAGCTGCAAGTGGCATGGCCACATCAATGGGGCATAGTGGCTGGAATCCCAAACCCACCTGAAAAGGGCTATGGCCAGTGGAGCTGTGAAGAGCTCGGTTGTAGCTATGCTGAACATAGGGGAGGCTCTCGTCCCATGTGCGTGGATGCTTTGAGTTATACATGCGCAGAATGTGCACAATCATCCTATTGACAACCTCTGTCTGGCCATCAGTTTGAGGATGGAAGGCTGTGGACTTCGTGAGTTTGGTGTCCATCATTGACCAGAGACTGGACCAAAATGTGCTGAGAAACCGACTGTCCCGATCTGAGATGATAGACTGTGGGATCCCAAAGTGCACCCACACTCGTTCAAAGAAGAGTTTAGCAGTGGCTTCTGCTGTGATATTCTTCTTGCAGGCCATCATAATGGCCATCTTTGAGAACCTGTCGACGACCACAAAAACACAGTCATTTCCATGCTTAGTGGAAGGAAGGCCTGACATGTAATCCATGGAGATGGATTCCCAAGGTCGACTAGGGGTAGGCAACGGGGTGTAGAGGCCTTGCTTCTTAATGGTCGGTTTGGCAATGGCACAGGCAGTACATGATCGGATGTACTTCCCAACATCCTGTCGAAGATTCGGCCAATAGAAATAATTTTGTAGTACTGCCACTATTTTCTCGACCCCGAAATGCCCAGCAGCCCGACTGTAGTGTGCTTCCCAAATCATCTTGGCACGCTCGCTTGAAGGAACACAAAGGTGACCGAGGTGGCATAATAGGGCATCCTGGAGGTGAAAATCTGCAACCTGCCGACCCTCCAAGAGTGTCTGGTATGTGTGGCCGAATTCTGGGTCGCTTTTGTAGAGAAGTGGCCAATCAGAAGTCTCGTGCCCGCAGGAGTTGAGCACGGTGGTTAGTGCCATGATCGGTGGTCGACTGAGGCAATCTGCAACATTATTGGTGCTGCCCTTTTTGTACTTGATATTCAAGTGAAACTGTTGCAGGTATGTAGACCACTTCTGATGGCGATCATTTTGCAATTTCCCCTGGGTCTGTAGGAACTGCAGAGGTCGGTGGTCTGTGTGGATGACCGTTTCCTTCCCCAAAATGTAATGCTTCCATTGTCGGCAGGCCTGTACAATGGAATACATCTCTTTATCATAAGTGGGGTACTTCCGGACTGTGTCTGAAAGTGTTTCACTGTGATATGCCACTGGATGTCCATGTTGAGTAAGGACTGCCCCAATAGCATAGTCAGAGGCATCTGTCTCGACCTCAAATGGTTGTTGTAAATCTGGTAACGCGAGCACTGGTGCCGTGCAGAGGCGATCCTTCAACTCCCTGAATGCCTTCTGTTGAGATTCAGACCAAAAGAATTTTGCTTTCGCCCCGCCCTTGGTGACTTGACTCAAGGGCCAAGAAATATGAGAAAACCCCAACACAAACCTGCGGTAGAAGTTGGCAAGACCTAGAAAGCTGCGTAGCTTTGTTAGAGTGGTTGGAGAGGGCCAATCCCAAATGACTTGGACCTTGGCTGGATC
This sequence comes from Pinus tabuliformis, assembly GCA_031772625.1. Lineage (NCBI taxonomy): Eukaryota > Viridiplantae > Streptophyta > Pinopsida > Pinales > Pinaceae > Pinus > Pinus tabuliformis. The sequence goes on from CM062811.1 coordinate 978,995,291, forward strand.
GACATGCACCCCCTGTTCATCAATGATGTATCCCAGATACTGAACCTCGGTCATGCCAAAAGTACATTTCTCCAAATTGGCACATAGCTTGTGTTGCCGCAGTGTTTGGAGAACCTGTCGGATGTGGTGGAGGTGCTCTTCCCAACTCTGGCTGAAGATCAGAATGTCATCCAAGTATACTACTACAAAGGAGTTGGTGAATGGCCGCAAGATGTCATCCATTAGCCTCATAAAGGTTGCAGGAGCATTCGTCAATCCGAAAGGCATGACCAACCATTCGAAGAGGCCCTCCTTGGATTTGAAGGCAGTCTTCCACACATCTGAGGGTTCGATTGGTACCTGGTGATATCCTGACTTCAGATCGATCTTGCTGAAATATTTCGCCCCCTTTAGTTGGTCTAGGAGGTCATCAATCCGTGGGATCGGGTACCTATTACAGACAGTGATCTTGTTCAGCGCCCGATAGTCAATACAGAGTCTCCACGTCCCATCCTTCTTCTGTACCAACATGATCGGGCTCCCACAGGGCGATGAACTCGGACGGATGTGACCTTTCTGCAGGAGCTCCTGAATCTGCCTCTTGATTTCATCGTTCTCCAGAACGGAGCGCCGATAAATTGGTCCATTGGGTAGCGGTGCACCTGGGGTCAGATCGATGGAGTGCTTGACTTGACAGTGCAGAGGAACCCCTGCCGGGGAGGTGAAGATGTCCTCGTACTCCTCCACAATCTTGTCCATCTGTAGTTGTCGTGCAGAGGGGCCCTGTTTGGAGGCCGCGGCCACTGTCTTCTTCTTTCCTTGAGGGCGTATCATCAGGAAAACAAATTTCCTGGTTTTGGAAATGATCTTACTGCATTGTTTTGCAGTAATCAAAGAGAGGGCGGCAGGTGGTGCTACCTCTGGTATCCTGAACAACTTATTTCCCAATGTAATAATAACTGCACGGGGCCTCGATTCATACACAGCATGTCGCTTCCACAAGTATGGTTGTCCTAGTAATACATCACAAACTTCAAGGGGAGCAATGTCACACAATACCTCATCCGTGAAGGGCTTGATGTTGTATGGAAGGCGACACTGCTGGCTCACGCGAAGATCTCGTCCTTGGTGAAGCCACCCAATGGTGTATGGTTGTGGATGTGATGTGGTCGGTAAGCCCAACCGCTTCATGACCTCTGCCGAAATGAGGTTCTTTTGACTCCCGCTATCAACAATGAACTGTATCGGGGAGCCCTTTACCCACATCTGGGAGTGGAAGAGACGCTCCTCCTCCTCTGGATCTTCGGGTTCATTTTTCTGGATCTTTGCGGTAGCAACAGTGGCGCTGGGGTCCGCATCAATGATCTGCTTCCCTTTTTCATACCCCTTATCGGGTTCTGACTCCGTGTCGGAACATGCATCTGATTCTGAAACCTTTAGCTCAGCCACTAGTGACTGCTTGGCCCGACACTCACTTGTGTTGTGAGTGGAGCTCTTATGGAACTCGCACCATTTTCCAGTGTCCTTCCTCAGCTTCGCGGCGCTGTTCTTTGCTTGCAGCTTCGGCTGGTTGTCTTGGGCTGTCCCGCCTTGGATTTGTCCTTTGTTCTGTGGTTTAGGGGCACCTTTCCCCTGCTTTGGATTCGCAGATCCAAAGTCTCGCTTCTTTTGTTTAAACTTCTGCTCGACCTTGACGGCATACCGGTATGCTGCGCCGAGCGAGGGGATGTTTAGGAATTGTATTTCTTCCTGGATGTACTTGTGTAGGCAGCCACGGTATTTGAGTATCAAATGTTGCTCCGAATCCTTGATACCCAACTTTGTGCGAAGGGTATGGAAAAGATTGGTGAACTCCGGCACGTCTTGGTCCCTTCCCTGCCGCAGCGTGGTCCACTTTATGTATTCATCCTCATAGCTCCCGACAGGGTAGTACTGCTCCTTGATAGCATCCCGGAACGAATCCCAGGTGGGTGCGGCTGAAAATAGTGAGCCAGTACTTTCATCCTTCTGCTCGCAGTAGGTTTCCCACCAGTCCTTGACGTGGGGGGCTGCTTTGAGGAGAGCAAAAACAATCTTTTCTCGACTCGAAAATTCATGAACAGAAAAATAACCCTCTAGCAGATTTAACCATTTATCTACGGCATCTGCGTCTATCTGACCTTCGAATATGGGGATTTCAAAATTAACTTGTACCTTAAAGGGTGTGGCGTTTCCAGAGTAGCTGCTGGAAGCCGATGCGTTGCTTCTCGGTAGCCGCTGAAGGATCTGGGCAAAACTGTCCATCATCGCGTTCCGTTGTCGCTCGAGGGCTTCTTCGAGCAAGATTTTGATGGGATCTCCTGCCCCCTCGTCTTTCTTCTCGTCCGCCATGGGAGGCCGTCGGGATTTGCGAGGCTGGTCTTGCAAAGGTTCAACCAGTTCAAGCCCTAACTCCTTATATCCCGACCTTGTTGGGGACATGCAAAGAAAAACAGAGAAAAAGCAGACCGCTCTGATACCACTGATCCGGATTTAAACAGGAACGCAACAAATTACAGAGATAACCATATACACAAAGATGCAGCGGAAATAATACTTCATTTCATTAATGGAAAATACTCAAATATGCTTACAACAGAAATGGAAATAAACTAGCTAGGGCGATGGTAGCTTATCTCTGAGAAGAGATGTGATGGCTACATGCCTCTGAACTGTCTTACAATGAGGCTCGGAGGCCTATTTATTGTTGAGAAACAATAGAAAACCCTTCACATTCCAAAACCTAACCCTAGAAGATGAAACGCCAAATTGTGGGCCCCGTTTTTGGGTAAGTTGGTACATCAACTTCCCGGGGTCGCGAATTGGTCATACTATCTCCGTTTGACGTGCATGATAGCCCGTTGGAAAGATCTCTCCGAGGACTACGACGGAAAAGACGATTTTTATCAGAAAAATTGTTGGCGGTAGATTTCCCAAAAAACGTCGTTTAGGGCCTCAAAACGGCTCCGGAAGTTCAGGACCCGAAAAACTGCTAAAAATAGTAAGTTGTGCTACAATTAAGGAAACTGAAAATGCTGAGAAAGACAATGGTGGGGGTCCAGGTGGACTTGGCAGGTGGCCACCAATATCCACCTGGATCAATGATATACCTTTCTGGTTGGAGGAGGAGGATGAGGATGAAGTCTATTCTACACCACTTTGTGCATTAGAAACCGCCATGGGAGGGAGACTGCAATATGAGGATGATATGATTGAAAATTTGATTCAGCATCCACCCCCCAGTGTCTTACCATTAGAGGACATAGTGAGATAAACCCAAAAAAACCCCTTAACTGATCTCTGTGTGGCCGACCCGACCTCTCTCCATGTTAAGAATATAGATTTCAGCCTAGAAAGAACCTTGAAAATCAATCCATCCCTATCCACTTCCCAAGAGAAGGAGTTGTGTAGCTTATTGAGAAAACATTTAGATGCCTTTTCTTGGAGTTATACAGAGATGAAGGGAGTGCACCCTTCAGTATGTACTCATCATATATACATTAAGGAAGATTGCAAACCAATCAGGCAACCTCAAATGAGGATGAATCCAGCACTTAAAGACATTGTTAAGGAAGAATTGCAAAAATTACTAGATGCAGGATTCATCTACCTCATCTCTAACAATGAATGGGTCTCTCCTTTGGTGCTAGTGCCAAAGAAAAATGGCAAGTGGAGAATCTGTGTCGACTATCGGGAATTGAAAAAAGCCACTAAAAAGGACCATTTTCCTTTACCGTTCATAGATCAAGTGTTAGATGGTCTAGCAGGGAAAAAGTATTTCTCCTTCCTAGATGGGTTTAGCAAGTACAATCAAATTCAAATCAGCCCGGAAGACCAAGATAAGACCACTTTCACTTGTCCTTGGGGTACCTTTGCATACTAGATCCTTCCTTCTGGTTTGTGAAACACTCCAACCACTTTCCAGAGAGAAGTATTGAGTATATTTTTTGAACTGGTTCATGATGCAGTGGAAATATATATGGATGATTTTACTCCTTATGGTTCTGACTTTCAGGAAGCTTTATCTAACCTAGGAAAAGTTCTATCCAAGTGTATTGAGGTGAACCTATCCCTCAGTCTGGTAAAGTGTGAATTTTTTATGACTGAAGGGACAATGTCAGGTCATGCAATATCTCAACAAGGACTACAGGTGGACCCCAACAAGATTTCCATCATCCAAGGGTCCCACCTCCTCAAAAGGTGAGAGATGTCAGAAGTTTCCTAGGCTTAGCTGGATATTATCGAAGATTCATTAAAGATTTCAACAAGCTATCCTCTCCTTTGTTTGGCCTTTTAGGTAAAGATGTTGAGTTCATATGGTCTGAGAATTGTTAAGAAGCCCTAGATACCTTGAAGATCAAGTTAGTAACTACCCCAATTCTCAGAGGCCCAAACTGGGCCCTCCCCTTTCATATTCACATAGATGCCTCGAACAAAGCATTAGGAGTGGCCTTAGGACAAATTGATGAAAAGTTACCTTATGCCATATACTTTATAAGCAAAAATTTGTCAAAGGCAGAGTTAAATTACACAGTGACCGAGAAGGAACTCCTAGTTGTTGTGCATTCTTTAAACAAATGTAGACATTATATCACAGGCTATCAAACCTTCGTGCACATTGATCATGCTGTAATTAGATATTTAATGAATAAACCAGATGTAAATGCTCGCATTATTAGATGGTTTCTTCTATTACAACAGTTTGATCTGACCATTATTGATAAGCCTGGTAAAGGAAATGTTGTTGTTGACTTTTTGTCTAGAGTAAATTTTCCTGTAGGTGAAGAAGGAATGGTGGATTGCCAAAGGCTAGATGAATATATGTTTTCTATTTCAGTACTCTCTCCATGGTTTGCTTATATAGAAAACTACTTGGTTTCAGCACAGTTTCCACCACACCTGTCCTCAAAAGAGAAGAGCAAGATAGTAAGGAAAAGCACCCCTTTCACCTGGATTGGGGGCAATCTCTTCAAAATTGGCCCAGATCAGATCTTGAGAAGATGTGTCAGGGAGGAGGAAGTCTTTGACATTCTCTTGACCTGTCATGACGGGCATTGTGGAGGTAATTTTGCAGCAAAGAGAACTGCCTTCAAAATACTGCAAGTAGGCTACTATTGGCCCACTCTTAATCAAGATGTGAGGAGATATGTTAGCCAGTGCTATCAGTATCAAAGGATGGGGAAACCCACTCCAAAGGATGAAATTCCCATGCAGCCTCAAGTGACCTTTAAGCCATTTGAGAAGTGGGGCAGGGACTTTGTGGGTCCTATCAACCCTCCTTTAAGACAAAAACAATACATCATTGTGGGCACTGATTACCTGACAAAGTGGGTAGAAATAAAAGCAATCAAAGCAGCAACAGAGGAAAATGTAGCTAAGTTTTTGAGAGAAAACATATTCTACAATTTTGGGTATCCAAGAGAATTGGTCACAGATCAAGGCAGTTAGTTGACTTAAAATTTGATTGAAGACCTGCTCACACATCATAAAATCAAGCACAGGACTTCCACCCCTTACCATCCACAAGCCAATGGGTAGGTGGACATCACTAATAGAGCTTTGGAAGGAATTCTGACCAAGGTAGTGAGCAGCAGCAGAAAATATTAGGCAAACAAATTAGTTGAGGCCACCTGGGCCTACAACACAACATGAAAGGCCACTACAGGGTTCACACCCTATGAACTTGTCTATGGGAAGAAGTCTCTGCTGTCAATAGAATTTGAATTCAATACACTAAGGATGGCAGCTCATCTGGACCTAGACCTCAACCATGCACAGAAGGAAAGGTTACTCCATCTCAATGGATTGGATGAACAAAGATTGTAGGCCCTTCTCCACACAGAGGTAGTTCAGCTTCAGAGGAAGATATTACATGACAAAAATATCAAGGAGAAGCAATTCCAAGAGGGATATTAAGCACTGCTCTATGATTCAAAGTATAAATACTTCAAAGGCAAGCTGAGGACAAGATGGTTGGGACCCTACACTGTGGAAAAATGCAATGACAATGGTTCAGTTATGATTAGAACCATTGACGAGGAAGCCATCCCCATGCTTGTCAATGGACATAGGTTGAAAATTTACAAGAATCCCTTCTCCAAGCGAGAGCTCATTGAAGATTTGAATAAGATAGTGATGGTAGTGGAGCATGTCTTAGCCTCCACTCAACTCACTCACTAAAGGAAAAGAAAAAATAAGAACTCAAGTGAAATCCTCCATGAAGCGCTTGAGTCCCATCATTGGGTTGAAAACCTCTTCTAAGGTGACCCCGTGATGCCAAAACAAAAAAAGAGAAAAGAAAAAGAGAATAAGATCCCTGGGTGAAAACCTCCCTTGGAGGCACCTAGGGCAGGCAATTAGGGTGAAAACCTCCTTGAGGCACGCTAGTTGTTTTCAAAAAAAAAAAGAGGAAAAGAAGAAAAAGGAAATTGAATTTTAATGTGCATTGCAGGTTTGCAGGAGGACCACAAGGAGCAAGAGAAGATGCCACATAGCCCTAACATTCACAAAACACCTATTTCATCTCCTCCACACTCTTCTCCATCATTTCTGACCTTTCTTCCACCCCAATGTGCTCTTTTTTCAGAAACTGTGTGTTCTACAGAGGCCCTGTGTTTTCTACAAGAGGCTCCTATAGGAATTACAGTGAGCCAGAAATGGTTCCAAAAATTAGTTTGAGGGGCTGGGAAGCTTCATGAAGAACATATAAACCCTCTTATAGCTATCAACCCTCCTTGCCATCCATTCCACACCTGCATCACATCATCATCATCATTTTTTCCTTCTTGTCACAGAAAAACACAGAAAAGCAGTTTTTAGTAAAAAGAAAAAAAAACCAAAAATAAGAGAGGAAGCAGCACCTCAAATCTCACCTGCAACTTACCTAGTATCTCTCCATCTCCATCTGCATCTCTGACATCATCCTCATAGCTCCCAGCACAGAAATAAGCTGAAATTTCAAAGGAAGAAGCAGCTACAGGAGCTCCTATAGGAATTCCTGTAGCAGTTGATCCCATTAAAATCAAACTATAGCAATAAAAGAAGTGCAGCCATGAGGATTGAAGGAGACATATGAAGCCTAAGATCCAGCCAGAGGAAACCTACACAAGCAAAATAGCCACACATCAGAAATCAGATAGCATGCAGCAAAGGAAATACAAGCATGCAACAGTTAAAGGAGCCAAAATATGTCACAACACATACATTCAACTCACAGGTAGGTGACTAACCCGCTCCTCTATTTGCATTTATGTAATTGAAAGATATGCATGAGAAAATGAGATGGTTGAGGTTGAACGAGGAAAAGGTGGCTAGTTAACTTGGCCACCTTCAACTAGTTAACTGCACTCATCCAAAGATGTCACCCACATGTGTGCATAGTCAACTTAGAGAAAGATACCAAGGACAAGTAGTGGAGGGTATGCAAACTCCGATGCAATGATGAGATGTGATTGCGGGAAGAAACCATGATGACAAGGTAGGTGGGGACCAATGGTCTAAATATGGCCAACGTACATTTTTTCCAGCTCACGCCCATCACCAGAAATATCTAAAAGAAGTAATAAGTACTCGTCGAGCACTCTCACCACCTTTTCCCTCATTCTCTCCTCGTAAACTTAGCTGCAAAAACTTCCTTGTCACCACACAGCCTCGAAACCATCGTTTTCCATCGATCTCTCCAATCCTCCTATTCTCGATGTTGTCTACAAGAGCATTTACAGGTTCTACAAGAGCACCTATAGGCAGTTCTATGGAGGGGCAGTGAGCTTTTTTTAAGAAGAAAACATGGGTTTTTTGCTCGATTTCTGGCATGAGGAGGTAGGTTCCATGCATACCCACCTTTATTATCATCACATGCAAGAAATGATATCATTTTAAGGAGGAATTGAGTCCATAGAAGAAGAGGAATTACATAAAAAAAAATTGTCTGTTTTAAAAAAAAACACACAGTTTTCCTGTTTCTTCAAAATTCTTGTCTCCATCTCTACATTTGGTGTTCAAAATGGGTATAATCACAATGATAGGAGGATTCATGAGGAAGGAGCCTAATTCAACTAGGTTCTATGAACATCCCCAAGTAGTGGCCATATTCACAAGGGAAAATTGGATGAACATTTTTGAGAAATTCCAAGGATTCGATGAGGAAATTGCTCAGGAATTTTCCCTTTCTTTAGTCCCTCACTCAAGAACCCATGCCACTGTCACTTTTAGATGTCTTTCCATGGAAATAACCCCATAATGTATCAGTAGGGTTACTACCCTTCCTCTTGGATTACCTTGGAGCAAAGATGAAAAATCAATTGGACAGGCTGCTAAGAAAAGCTTCTTCCAAAATAATGAACATCCTCTAGAAGATAAAAATGGCATTAGAAGGACAAGCATACCCTACCCTTGGGATGAGGTTAGTTATAAAATTATCAAATATATTTCCTCTGAGGGGAGGTATAACATAGTCTATGGCTACAATTTCAGAATCATTCATGAGCTGAGATATGGCATGGACACTTCAACACCCTAGAAACTCAGCATCCCCTATTTCCTCCTGTAGTCCCTCATAGACTCCAACATTAAGTTTAAGGCAGGGAGTCCAGATTAGCTGGCTCACCTTGGGTTAATCAAAATTTTAGTGGAAGAATCCCTCCATACATTCACACTCCCTGTAGCATCGGAAGTCTTCAAAAACACGACAGCAGAAGATGACATAAAGGCCCTCACCTATGATATCAGTCCTTCTGATAGTGAGGAAGAAGAGTAGAAAGGGGAAGAAGGTGAAGCAACTGATGACTCAATAGGACAAGAAAATGAGGAGGAAGAAACTAAGGTGGAAGAGGAGAAGGGGGAAGAAACAGAACAGGAAGAAACAGAGCAAATAGAGATAGAAAATGAGGCAGAAGGAGGAGAAAGAGAGGCAAAAGAGGAAAAACAAAGAGAAGGGTCCCCTGAGACCCTGGAAAGGGAGGCAGCAACTGCCCTCACTGCCCTGAGCACACCAATTAAACCAAAAGAAAAGAGAAAAAGGCAGGCCTCCATGTATTTCAAAGCCAGGAAAAGTACAAGGATAAAAATAGAAAAACCCTAGCCATCTTCAAGAGTGCCCATTACAATTGAAGATTCACCCACTATCAAAGGGGAAGAATCTCCCTTTAAAACCCCTATCACATATGAAAGAGGGATTGCTAGATCTTCCACCTGGAAGGAAAAAGTGCAACTACAAGACACAAAAATAGTCCTACAGGGGGCACAGACAGTTCTACAGGAGACACTATCAAGGCTACAGGAGACCCAACAGCTTGAAAAAACAATGGAAGAGCAGCCAAAGGGAAAGGAGGAAGCTACAGAGCCACAAGAACCTGATCCCCATCCCATCCTTGCCTCCTATTACCATCTCCTTGAAGGAGGAAGGATAATTCCACAAACATTTGCAATCCCAGTATTCTTTGAATTAGAAAAGGAAAGAATAAGAACACATAGGTGGATGCAAATAGCCAAATCCAAGGGAGTTGAAGATGTTGGCCACATGGAGAACAAGCTTAGAGAAATGGGCAGGGAGTTAAGTGCTGTCAGACATAGAAAAGCAATTGCAAGAGACCAACTTCAAACTGAAAATGAATTGCTAAGGAGGCAGCTAAAGGAGAAGGAGACCCAGCTGGCATGCATGGCTAGCTTATCCATGGAGGCACTGTAATGTAGAACACCAGCAAAATCCTATGGATTATACCTCAAGTACCAATGCCTACAATTTCAGATCAAGACTTTGGCACAAGGAGGCACAATGCCTTTTCAAGATTACAGAAAATTTATGGACCTGTGTGATCAAAGCACAGTAGAAGATAAGGCAAAAATGGCAGAATTTTACCTGCATAATATGGCCCTCACAGACATGAATGTGTGGGACCCCAATGCTAGGCTAGGGGACCTACAACTAATGGCCATGGCTTCATGGATGAACCATGAGGAGTTAAGGACAACTAAAATAAAAAGTTTGATGATCAGAGAGAAGAATGAGCCACTAATGATCAGAGTTGAGCCATCAGATCCCATGGCTCTCATCAGTACACACCAGCTTCTTGCAAATAACCTCAAATTTCCCCTAAATATATAAGTGATCAAGCACATGCCATCACACATTTTTAGGACATGGAAAGGTTACTTGGGGTTGACTATGTGCATGCATGTATGAGGAGATGGAACACCTAACGACACAATCTGAAGATCAGGGAATATCATTCCCCAATGAGGATGAAGGAGGCACTAAGGAGAGTGCCAATGTACAAGCACTCAACGCAGAGGCTGCAGGTCAATTGGATTGGCCTCAAACTGAGTCCACCACTGTTGTTAGGTATGCTAGAAGGGAGAACTAAAGAAGAAGAGCAGAGGTAGTGGGAAGAGATAGACAGAATAGTAGGCTTCTATGACAAGGAAGCGTAAACAACATCAGAATCTTGGGATGCTAGAGAGGCCACCAGGGCCATAAAAGATGAGTAGATGGACTAAGTTGCTCAGAGGATGAGCAACACCTTCAGTAGCAGGGTGATGTTGAGCCCCATAAATGGATAATTATATGGGTTCATTCTGCCTCCTAACATAGTTAAATCAACCATTCTCTTAGCTTATTGTATGTTTTTTTATTATATTTATGCTTATGGAGTGAGTTGAGTTAGTTATGATGCCATGAGGTCTAATATGTGTTTAATGCAGATTTTTGTTGAATTTTGAAGACAAATTCAAAGATTCAATGGAAAATTGGCAGCAATAATTTGAAGTGGACAAAGTATAGGATTTATAAGAGGGAATCCCCATCATTTATTACTCCCCACTTCGAATTCCCCTTCATGCAACTCGGAGTACAAACAGCCGAATCAATGCACTAGGAGGTAGTCGAGCAAGTGGAGGATAACTTATGTTTATGTCGAGTTTTGCGAGCCAAGCCTCCCTGATTTTAAGGAAGCTATTGGGAGCTTCAGTTGTATAAGTAGAGAGGCCTAGGGCCTCACTAGGGTCAAATTTTTGTCGAATTTTTGTTGTACTTTTGGTATTGTAAAACTCTGCTCAAGTTCGAGCTTACTTTTGTGGATAGTTTCATGTAATCCTATTACTGTTTTGATAATAAAGATGAGATCCTTTTTGAGCTAGCACTAAGTTACCTTAGAGGGTTGAAGCTCTTGGGTTAAAGCCCAATCCAAGTAGCCAAGCTCCTCTTTGTTTGTATTTATATGCTTTGTTTCAGTTTATGGATTAGTTGTTGTTAGATGATTTTCTTTCTTGGTTAAGAATAGGTTGTTTTTTATGGTTTAGTAGTTTTCTTTCATTTAGGTTAAGTAGTGATAGAAAGAATATTCAAAAGGCTAGCAATAGTGCCTTGGCCTCTTTTCCTCCCTTTGGGATTGTGAATTGAGGCAAACCCCCTCTTGCTTCCCCAAAAACACATATTTTCCTTCTCCATAGGATTTCTAGTGTTTGCAGTTTCTTAGAAGGTTAATGCTTTGCTTTAGATCTCTTCCACCATGCTCATTTCTGTATTTGCAATAATTCTTTTTCCATGCTTTATTTTCTTGTAGCATTGCTCAACATTCACTTCCATGGATCATAGTTTAGACTAGCTTGATGCAAAATTCTGTTTTTTGTAGATGTACTCACTTCCTTGCTTGCTTGATCTTATTGGTTAACTGTCAGTTATTTTTCAGTAGATCTCTCCTCATAGTAGGTTAGCCTATCAGCCATCACATTCTCTCCTTGATCCATGCCCTATAGGTCGCCCAAAGTTCACCTCAAATCTGCCTTAGTTTTCTGGATTTTTCCATAGGATCTCTTCCTCTCTCCCAATCATCTTTCCATCTCCTAGTGACCCTTGGTGGACCCTAGGCACCCTACAACATCATCCCAACTTCATCTACCTGTTCCACTCACTCTCACACCTTCAAAATTACTCTCGGCATCCTCCTGTAGACCTCCTGTATACCTCCTGTAGATCCCCTGTGTCCTCCTGTAGATTTTCCTGTAGGCTTTGTTTTGAAGGTCGAGTGTGGGAAAAGCCTCCAGAAGGCCACTTGAGACCTCCTAGGACCCATCCACACCATCCTCTATCCTCTCAAGTTCCAAAACCACCCTCCATCGCCACCTATTTGCTGCCACATTCACAAACAAATAAGTTACATGCATGACACATTCACATGAAAATACATAAAAATAAAAAAATAAAGGATGATTTTTGCTCATTTACTTCCAGAAATAGCTTAGGTAGATGTTGTTTACTTCCTTAAGTAGGTAATGGCATTCTTTTCATGGTTTTCATAGTGCTTTCTACAAAAGTAGGATTAGTGGTTAACTAGGATTTCCTTGGTTTGCTTTACATTTCAGTCTTCCTTTCTGCAAGTAGAATAGCATCAGTAGAGTAATCTCTCTTTTTCCTTTCATCACATATAGAGCTTCTTCTAGAATCCATAGAATTTGGCTTGAGCTCCTAGTGATCTTACGCCGTCTGACCAAGTGACAACCTACAGTAAGAACTAGTACTTGTGAATATAACACCGTCGCTTCCAAGTTTGTTACAGACTACTGGTTTGATAAGAGTAAAGTAGGCAGCCCAGGGGGTGCAACATTATTGCTGCAATACTGGTGCTCACCACTGGTAATTTCGCATAAGTTACCATCTAACATTCCAAAGTTTAACGAAAATCCTACAGAAGACCCATCAAATTATGTTATGACCTTTCATTTGTGGTGTTCATCAAACTCCTTAAATGATGACTCGGTCAGAATTCGTCTTTTCCAAAGAACACTTACTGGTCCAACTGCTAAATGGTACATTGAATTATCAAGAGCTTCTTTCGACAACTTCACCACTTTATCCACTACTTTTTTGACCCACTTCCAGTTACCTATCAGATACGAGATTGGAACGGAACTCCTAACCAACTTTAAACAGACTACTTCTACCCATATATCAGATCACATTCATGAGTGGTGGTGTCATCATCGAATGGTTAAGACATATGTTCCCGATCAACTTTTAGCTAAGTGGTTCATAAAATCCTTGTTGCCATCAATCATCAAGGATGTGGCAAAAGGTGGAGTTGTCACAGAAGAGAAAGTCATTGCTCGTTCCCAATACTTGGATTTGATTTACACACAATCTAGCACACTTTATGATAAAATTCCCAATGCACCTCAACTAGATTTCACTGTTCCACCTCCTCCACAATCGAGTAAGGACTCTCATGCTAGCGATGGTGTGATTGGTTCTTCAAGCACACAAACAGCCAGAAGACCATCTGGTCAAACTCTTGTTGTTTTCAATCAAACTACCAATGCATCAGAAAATACTCTTGCCTCCGAGATTAATGTCGTGTCATCTGACAAAGGAAAAAATCCAAAGCAACCAGGAAGTAAGAAAAAGGGGAAAAACAAAAAGAAACAAGAAAATTCCCCTCCAGAGAAATCATCTGATTCCTCTACTACAACAAGGAAACCTTGTTATCCATGTCTGATATGTAATGACGAGCATTATACAAGAGATTGTCCACATTGCTCTGAGGTTTCTAAAATTTTAAAGACTTCAAACACATCGACGGTGTTGGCTAATCCATTTCCAACCTCGAAGACACATTTGGTTGCAACAGACCATGCTTCCACATCCCAAGTACTCATGTTATCCATCATAAAGCCACAAAATGAAGCTTTGGTGTTGACAAGAAACAAAGATTATGGAAATCCGTCGTCGTCGAATAATCAAGCCACTGATCAACCTAATCCTTCAACTTCAACTTCCTCTGAAGTTGTTCCACCCATTGTTCTTGAATTGACAATAAAACAATCAAATGGAGTTGTGCACAAATCGACATTCAACCCTCAGGCTTAAGCAGCTCAAAACTATAACATAGTGGAAGATCTTGCTCAATCACCTTTCGCTATGTTGACACTCGAGGTGTTGCAAAATTGTCCCTCCCAAAAACAGGCTTTGCTATCAGCAATAGGCAGAATAGATCCTACGGATTCAAATATTATGGTTTTTTACCATGCGGGATATTCACCATAGTTACCGGCGCAATTAGATTTCCTAATCCAAGTAAAAGCTCTCAATAAGAATGTTCACCAAACTATTATTGATGAGGGGGCATCTACTTGCATTATGTCCATGAGTTGCTGGAAAATACTTGGTCCACTATCGTTGTCACGATCACCAACTACGTTAAAATCCTTTGATGGAAGAACATATACTCCATGTGGGATTTTGAGTAACCTACAAATCGAACTAGGGGACAAAATGGTTACTGTTGAAGTTGAGGTAGTTGACGAACCTGTTGATTACAACATTTTACTGGGAAGGCCTTGGGTATATGCTATGGCTGCTATGGTTTCCACGTACTTCCGTACTATTGCATTCCCTTTTAAGGGTGGAATCATAGTCATTGATTAGCTAGCCTTCTTTCCCAATAGTTCACAGGCTATGGGAAGCATTCCATTGGTACACAGACCCCCGCTGTCACTTCAAACTATTGGAGTAGGTCTCTTTAAAGATCCTTCCCTAATGGGTACCTTTACCCTCCCGTCACCATCTGATTTGGTGGAAGTGGAAAGAGCAGAGAATTGCAACATGATTTCCTCTACCTCATCTAATTTAAGGAGGATTGCCAACCAAGTTGAGGTTGATAGTAATATTGAGGTGTTGCCATTAAGCCCCATTGAATCATCATAGCAATCAATCTTTTGGGTTTGTGCAGCAAACCCAAATCCGCACTCAACAATTTTATGGGTATATAGGTCATTAGAATATGGTACCTCTACAGATCCTTTTTCATGTATACATTCTACGGATGAAGGAAACATCCAATCAATGATGATAGGAGAGGAACCATGGGAAGATTATCATCATCGTTCCCGCCTTCTAGATGACATTAAAGGTTATTTAAATGAACTAAACCACCCATCAATCGTTGATGTCTTGTTGAATTCTGTTAGCATAGATACAATAGATTTTGAGCATAATTTGTCAAACGTAGAAGAAACAATTTCTATAAACATTTCGACCAAGCCTAACATTGTAGAGAACATTCATGTCATCAAATCTTGTTATCCATTGGAACTTGATAATTATCGTGCTCTTTTTCATGAATTTAGAGATATTTTTGCATGGTCCTACAAGGAGATGCCAGGAATTGACTCAAGAATTGTTGAACATGAGATTAAAATGTACCTTGACGTCAAACTAGTATGACAGCGGCTTCAACCTGTTCATCCTAAGAAAGTCATTGCCATTAAAGTAGAGGTTGAAAAAATTTTGCATGCTGGCTTCATTTTCCCTGTACCTCTTACCGATTGGGTATCTAATATTGTTCCAGTTATGAAAAAGCAAGGGACAATTCGAATGTGTGTCGACTATAGGGATGTAAATCAAGCATGTCCAAAAGACAATTATCCTACACCTTTTATCGACCAGATTATTGACGAATGTGGTGGATGTGAAATATTCTCATTCATGGATGGTTTCTTTGGCTACAATCAAATCAATATCTTCCGACAGGACCAATGTAAAACAACTTTTATTTGTCCGTGAGGCACATTCGCCTATTGAAAGTTACCTTTTGGTTTGAAGAATATAGGGGTTTCAAATGGCAATGAATTATGCCTTCCATGACATCAAGCACATTGTTCAACCTTATCTTGATAATTTACCTACTCATTCACGAAAGCGGACTGATCACCCGCAACATTTGAGAGCAATATTTTTACGGTGTTGAAACTACAAGATAAGACTCAATCCACACAAGTGTGTGTTTTGTGTTGGCTTTGCTCGATTGCTTGGATTCGTGGTCCCAAAGGATGGAATTTGACTTGATCCAAGTAAGGTTTAGGCAATCCTTGACTTGCCTCCACCTTCAAACTTGTTACAGTTACAGAGACTTCAAGGGAAGGCAAACTTTTTGAGGAGGTTCATTCCAAACTATGCTGAGTTGGCTAAAGGTTTTACGCGTCTATTGAAGAAAGGGGTACTCTTCCATTGGGACCAGGTTGTGCAAGCTTCCTTTGATGCTCTTAAATATTCCCTGATTAGAGCATCATTAATGTATGCCCCAAACTATCAAAAAGACTATTACCTATATCTCGCTGCTGCAGATACAACCATTGGCATGGTTTTAGTCCAAGAAGAAAGTGGAATTGAATATCCTATTTATTATTTGAGTCATAATATCAACGATAAAGAAAGTAAGTATTCCTATGTCGAAAAGTTAGCTTTGGCATCTGTTCAAGCTGTACACAGATTTCGTCATTACATCCTCCTCCGTAAAACTACTATTATATTGGATTGAAACCCTATGACATACATTTTGTCATGTCAATTGTTGGGGGGGAATATTCAAAATGAATAGTTATTTTACAGGAGTTGATTTGGAGTTCATCAAATCAAAATCAAAGAAATCTCTTTTTTTCACCGAGTTACTTTGTGACCTTCCCTTGTCTTCCAATGATTCAACATTAGAAGAATTAATCTTGGATGAGTCTTTTTTTCTTATCTCGTCAAGTGATCCATGGTATGGAGATGTACTAGTCTATCTCCAGACCCAAGCTTTTCGGCCTAATACCTCTCGGTTTGAACAATGACGTACCCGATACCAAGCCAAAGATTATTTGATCGTTGGTGATATACTTTATCATCGTGGTGTCAATACGATTTTATGTAGGTGCCTCACTCATGAGGAAGCCAAAAAAGCTTTGAATGAATGTCATTCAGGTGCCTGTTGTGGACACTTATCTGGTTACGCTACTGCACAGAGAATTCTCCATGCTGGTTACTTCTAGCCAACCATATTCAAATATTGCATTCTTCATGTCAGAAGTTGCTATGCTTGCCAGATATTTGACTGAAAAACCAGATTACCACCTGCACTATTGCATCCAGTCATTGTTGTTGGCCCATTTTCCAAATGGGGCATTGACTTTATGACATGTAACCCCACCTCAGTCAGCGAGCATGGGTGTATTATAGTCGTCATTGACTATTTTATCAAATGGGTCGAGGCAATGTCAACATTGAACAACAGTGGCAAAACGACTGCTTTATTTTTCTTCAACCATGTGGTTGCCAAGTTTAGTGTACCACAAGCCATAGCTACATATCATGGATCGCATTTTCACAATCACATGATGGTTGAATTGATCGCCAAGTTAGGACTGTCACATGATAGTTCTACTCCATACTACCCGCAAGCTAATGGACAAGTTGAGGCTATCAACAAAGTCCTTAAGCCCATGTTGCAAAGAATTATTGGAGTTCATAAAAGAAATTGGCATTTAATCCTGTACTCGGCTCTATGGGCATATCGAACCTCGGTGAGAAATGCGGCCAGATTCACACCCTTTCAGTTGGTGTATGTTTTGGAAGCAATCTTACCAATTCAATTCAAAATCTCATCTCTCAAACTTGCGATTAACCTGCTACCTGAAACTTCTGAAGAGGAAGCATGTTTCTTAGAGTTAATCCATTTGGATGAAACCTGCCGCGATGCCGCATTGTCTAACAAAGCACATAAGAAATGTATTAAGGCGCAATATGATAAAAATATCAAGCCTCGTGTCTTCTCAAAAGGTGACCTAGTATTTCTTTATGATCAGGAGTCTGATAAACTTGGACCGGGAAAATTTGAACTGCTATGGATGGGCCCTTATGTTGTTAAGCGTGTTTTGACAAAAGGTGCCTACCAATTAGTGGACTATGATGGGATTCCATTGTCACAGCCCTGAAATGAGTTGTACCTTAAACATTACTATGCTTAGTCAAGTGTAGTAAAACTCACTGTATATATGCTTTGATTGCATGTGTGTGTGTGTGCATTGCAGGGCACCTTTCGATGATGAAAAGGTGCACTGATCCCAGAGTTCAAAATTGAAACTCTAAGGGCCTCAAAAACTCAAATTTTTTGCTTGAAACTGAAAATGAATGGAATGAAATGAAAGAGAACAGAGATAGCTCCTACCTGGTCTGGATGGCACGAGGAATGGTCCACTGGATCCTTTGCAATCAACTGGTGAACTTTGAGGTAAAAACTGCTCCAAAGCACTGAAATCAAAGGGTAAATGTGAAATGGTAAAAATGAATGGTAAAGATTGTTTCTATGTTTATTTCTTGCACATTGATCGAGTAAACGTTAGTTTTTATTCATTTTATCCATGAAACAGGTATTTTTAATATATTTTGATGGTGTTTTGAGCAGGTTTTAACAACTGAAATGCAGAATTTGATGTGCTCAAATGTGAATTGAACATCTTTGACCACCAAGCAAAATTTTATCTCTTTTTCGCACTTTGTTAAAAATGAAAAAGGGACCCCCTTGGAGTCCTCTTTAAGCTCTTTTGAGACTCTCTAAACATGAAAATATTGTCGAGCGCTTGTCCTTTCCAGCTCGTTAAATGGTTGGAAACGATATCTCTCTTTTATTATTTTACGCTTTTTCAGACATGAGAGGTTAATTACGAAAAAAACTTGTGGAGTTTTCTTTTTGTTCCTTTTCAACCTCTCTAAATATGAAAAGGACCAAGTTATCTTTGTCATTAAACTCATTAGATGTTGAAAAGTGTGCAACAAGAAATGCATTTTGAGAATGCAACAAGATGATGGATCTTAGTGAAAAGAGTCGCCTTCACTAAGTGGGCCTGCAGGCAAATTATGGTGCAAGTTCTATTTTTTGGATCCCAGCATGGATGATCACAGTGTGGATGATCACAGCGTGGATGATCACAGTGTGGGTGATCACAGTGTGAGTGATCACAGTGTGGGTGACCACAGTGTGAGTGATCACAGTGTGAGTGATCAAAGTCTATTTTAGACTGGCTGTCAAAAATAGAAAAGTCAAATATTATTGTCTCATAATAATATTTGTACTATAAACTTGATCTTATTCTCTTAGAGCACTCCAGGATGAGCTACGGATGTGGTACATGCAGATCCCAGAAGGAAATACGTGGTTACCTATGGGATGACTAATATTTTCATGCAGGACTTCAGTTAGAACTCAAGTGAGTTGAGTTTAGTGGACTAGAGGTGCAGTTGATGGAGTTGTGTTCAGTTTAGATTTGTTAAACTGGTTGTATTTAGTCTAACTGATCAATAGACTAGAGATGAGTTGGGTGAATTAGTTATTAATTAATTCACAAGTTATTAACTCATAATGCAACTATATAATATATCAGTTAACACAGTTGCATGTCAGTGCATGTTCAGTTCAGCAGGGATAGGTGTTAGAGGATCAGATTGCTATCAGTTGTGACTATAGTTGTGCATGATGATTTTCACAATCAGAGGGATTGAGTATGCCAATGAATTGGCCAATACCAATAATTGTAGCCTGTTCTCACGTCCAATAGAGTGTGAGTGATTATTTGCAGGTCAAATACGAGTTTGGTAAGCCATTCTCATCAATTCTTGAGCAGGTATTGAGCTGTGGAGGCAGGCAAGCAGCGGGGGAGATTTGGAGATCAGATATGGGCTGTATTGTATGTGGCATGTGGAAATAGTATTGAGCACTTGTGAGGAGTATTGTACTATGTATTGTTACATGATTCAATCACTATAATATACAGATAGTTGGGGTTTTTAGCGAGATGCTTTCCTTCTGAAAATACTGTGTTGATATGTGTGATTGATGCTTCTATGTATGCCTGTGAATGTTTCTGCTTCTGTAAATTGATGATCAACATAAAGGAGGTTATGTATTATGCATGTTCCACTTATAAGTGTATAATCAGGATAATCTCTGTGAATATGTGTCATATTATTCAAAATTTCTACATGGTATCAGAGTTTCTTGATTTGTAGAAGAGATTTTTACAGGATATCAAGCGAGGATTGATCATCGGATCTATTATCCAGAAAGTGTTTACATTTTATTTCTTCAGGCAGAGTCTGTAATCGGGCTAGGTAGCCTCTAGATTCATCCTTCTTTTGGAAGGTGAGATATCCAGTGAATGCCCAGACAATCAATCTCTGTACAAGAAATACTTTGTCCTCACGAATTCTAGATCAGAAGCGGTTGAGTTTTGAGCTAGTGGAATTCCAATTTAATTCCAAAGCAAGAGAGAAACTTAGAACATTAAGTGTGAGAATGGTGACAGTATGCCCAAGTATCTCACGAAGTTCACTCAGTGTCGAGATGAGCTGGGAAGTGTGGGGGTTACTGTCGATGATGAGGACTTGGTGAGGTTGGCTCTCCTTGGTCTTCTGAAGAGTTGGCATTCCTATCAGGACTCTGTCAATGGTCGGGAGAAATTGCCAGGATGGGAAAGACTATGGTCAGATCTTGTGCAGGAGGAGATCAGGCGGAGCACCAGAGACAGTTCTTCATCCATGCAGGATGAGGAGAACTGTGCCTTAGCGAGTAAGGTGAGGAAGGGGAAGGAGAAGGTTTCTCTTTTCGAATCCAGTTCTTCCAATGATCGGAAGAAGGTTGACAAGTCGAAGGTGAGATGCTTTTGTTTTCATGAGATTGGTTCACGGGTCAGGAACCTGTATGCTCTTGAGGTTCATGATGCATGCAAAGCCTTGAGCAGCGAGGCAACTGATGGAGACTTGGTGGTTGAGAGGGAGCATACATTACCTCTCAATATGCAAAGCCAGAAGAAGTCTCAGACGATTATGGAGGAGCCACGATTGGTGCAGCAACTTCAGGAGGTTGCAGAGGAGCCGCAACAGGGGAAGCTGAGATGAGATTGAGTAGAGACATCTACTCATCCAGAGACCTCTAGTAGGGGAAAAATTCGATCCAGGTGGGTTGAGGGATCGCATGCATCCATACCTCCAGGTAGGAGGTGGGGTGATGTGGATTGATTTTCCCAAGGAGGAGGGGCAGGATCCTTGAGGTACCCAACCTCTTGGATGAGACCTTGCTACGGGAGCCCCAGATGTGTAGTAGTAGGAACTGACTGATTGGGTAGAGACAGATGCAGATGGAGCAGAAGAGAGAGCGACAGTGCAGGGAATCCCAAGACAATGCATAGTTGGCAGGCTGCAGCAATGTGAGAGGCACAAGTGTTTTGCACAGTGCTAAGTGGCACAGAGAGGTGTGCAATGGTGTGAGATGCATGGAGATGTTGCAATAGCACAGATGTCAGAGAAGGAGCACTTGTCAGCAGCAGGTAGAGCTTCAGCATCAGAGGATGTTTCTAGCCCAACAGGGAGGTCAGTTGGGAGGTGCAGTGCAGATGCAATGCTGGGCGATAGAACTAGCAGCAGCACAGATGCAGTCAGAGATCAAAGTGACAGAGGCTAGAGCAATCAGATATTGAAGAGCACAGAGATGCATAGTTTTCAGTCGACAGAGGCAATAGCAGTCAAAGACTTTGATGACAGAGCAAGTGGACCGGCCAGATGTGTTGCATGGAGAACATTCCAGAGTTACAGGATCGGGTTTGAGAGGAAGCCTTTCTTGTTGAGAGGGAGTGTTGAAAAGTGTGCAACAATAAATGCTTGTTGAGAATGCAACAAGATGGTGGAGCTTAGTGAAAAGAGTCACCTTCACTAAGTGGGCTTGCAGGCAAATTATGGCGAAAGTTCTATTTTTTGGATCCCAGCATGGATGATCATAGTGTGGATGATCACAGTGTGGATGATCACAGTGTGGGTGATCACAGTATGAGTGATCACAGTGTGGGTGACCACAGTGTGAGTGATCACAGCGTGAGTGATCAAATTCTATTTTTAGATTGACTATCAAAAATAGAAAAGTCAAATATTATTGTCTCATAATAATATTTGGACTATAAACTTGATCTTATTCTCTTGGAGCACTTCAGGATGAGCTACGGATGTGGTACATGCAGATCCCAGAAGGAAATACGTGGTTACCTATGGGATGACTAATATTTGCATGCAGGACTTCAGTTAGAACTCAAGTGAGTTGAGTTTAGTGGACTGGAGGTGCAGTTGATGGAGTTGTGTTTAGTTTAGCTTTGTTAAACTGGTTGTATTTAGTCTAACTGATCAATAGACTAGAGATGAGTTGGGTGAATTAGTTATTAATTAATTCACAAGTTATTAACTCATAATGCAACTATAGAATACATCAGTTAACTTAGTTGTATGTCAGTGCATGTTCAGTTCAGCAGGGACAGGTGTTAGAGAATCAGATTGCTATCAGTTGTGACTATAGTTGTGCATGATGATTTGCACAATCAGAGGGATTGAGTATGCCAATGAATTGGCCAATATCAAGAATTGTAGCCTGTGCTCATGTACAACAGAGTGTGAGTGAGTATTTGCAGGTAAAATACAAGTTTGGTAAGCCATTCTCATCAATTCTTGAGCAGGTATTGAGCTGTGGAGGCAGGCAAGCAGCGGGGGAGATTTGGAGATCGGATCTGAGCTGTATTGTATGTAGCATGTGGAAATAGTATTGAGTACTTTTGAGGAGTATTTTACTATGTATTGTTACATGATTCAATCACTATAATATACAAATAGTTGGGGTTTTTAGTGAGATGCTTTCCCTGGGAAAATATTGTGTTGATATGTGTAATTGATGCCTCTATGTACGCCTGTGAATGTTTCTGCTTCTGTAAATTGATGATCAGCGTAGAGGAGGTTATGTATTATGCATGTTCTCCTTATAAGTGTATAATCAGGATAATCTCTGTGAATATGTGTCATATTATTCAAAATTTCTACATTAGAAACATCAAATAGCGACAAACTTGTCCATCTAGACGAGACCGAGTTTCATCTTTGCTAGACTCGTTAAAGCATCAAATGGCGATGGATTCACCTAAAGGGTGAAAATATACAACAAGCATATGTTATCCTCCTCAAGCTTGATAAAAATAAAGAGGTACTGGTCAGCAATGACTGGGGAAAATTGGAAAAGGGGAAAACACTTTATGGTAGCAAGTCGCTCTTGAACATGACACTTTCACCTCATCACTATGGCTATGTGGGTTGGGTCATTCAGCTTGATGATTATCATACTATTGGTCTATCGTACCATCCATTACTTTTTTTTGGGTCAATGCTACCAATTAATCTTAGTGTCATCGACATGTTCAAGAGAAGTCATTCAGTCAAACATCATCCTTTGCAATACCGTAAACCTTCATTTTCATGACCGCCATTCCTGAACCTTTTGTTGTCAATTGATTTTTCATCTGCAAAATCATTTGCCTCGTTTCATGTTGTTGATGTGGGATACATCAAGGCCCTCCTACGACGAGTCACTTCTTGTCGACATTAGCACATTATCCAAGAAGTTGACTTAGAAACACCCCTTCAGTACCTTGAGGCTTGCATACATCAATGATAGGTTTCTCACCTTCGGTGATAGGTTGACATCATTGGCCTTCCACTGAAAGACTTTGTATGGTGTTCGACATAAAATCAGTTATTCACACCATGCGAAATGTACTATAGTACCTTGTGGGTCATCATCATTATCGGTGATTCCTCTCATGTCTATTAACAACTTACATCATTGGCTAGAAATCAGACGATGTCTTCCCATGTTCGACTTCAGATCATCTATTCACATGGTTAGATTTGTACTTGAGTGAAAGATTGAACGAGATTGAAGACCCCGGATCTAGTTTCATCGATCTAGGCTATGATATTTTCAGGAGTACTAAATTAAATGTACAATGGCCTTACATTCACGGGTCTATATTTGTAGACAACTATATTTGTACATGTAATCAAAGTTTATAAGCTAAGCATGGGTATGCCTTCCATCAGCTAGTTCATGAGAAAAATCAAACTATCATGATATATGTATTGTGATTGATGCAGGTCACCTTCTGCTTCGAAACCTCCTCTCCACATGGTAAAGCATTTCACTCGACATACATACTTATGACTTCATGATTTAGGGGGAAACTGTTATAGATCCATTTGGGCACATCAACCCAACTTACAGATCATTACTATTAGGGCCCATCAAACCCTAATTCAGTTGTTACATGCCCTAAAGAAGTCAACCATCAGAATGCCTAGCTTCCCAAGAAGTTCCATGACTGAAATCATCTAGAAACTGCCTCTAAAAAGATTAGCACAGGCAGGCCTTCATTAGGGTGCGCTGTAGTGTAGTCCATTACACTGCTAGGGTGCTATGCAACGCACTTAAGCCCTCTTTGGCCTTCGCTTGGAAAATTTGAGAGAAATTGCATTGGGGTTTGGGAATATTTTTATCCATTGGATGCATCTAGAAGTTTCCCAAGTTTATCTACTCCGTTAGGCACGAATTTGGATGAGGTAGGGAGTTAAGGAACATCAATCCCTTTATCCCTTCCTCCATGGAACTAAATCCTAAGTTTGGGAGGGCATTCGTTATCACCATTTATGGCATAACTTCCTTCATTCACCTATAAAAAGATCACTCATACAAGTGGTCAGGGGCTGGAAATCATTGAATTATAGGGAGATGTTGTTAGTATGAGACTTGAGTTGATTTCAAGTATTGTAATGATGTCAAAATGTCTTGCTTGTTATGAGGAGAGGATGGGATTGAACTGGAGGAGTAATTCTGAATCAAGAAAATTATGTTGTAACTCTTCCTTTTACTATTAAAGTGTTCAAATCTTTCTCCATATGCTTGTATTGACCATTGATGCTTTCATATGTCTATTATGTACTTGATTCCATGCTATCTTTAATCAATAGATCATTATCATATGATTTGATCGGTTTTTGTCTTCTCTCTATGTGCAGGTACTCTTCACGTGGATTAAGTATCGAAAGGAGTGACAAAATTGGTCAAGGGAGATAAGGAGTAAGCGAAAGCTTCGGGTAGGCTTATTTGCAGTCTTATTTAATCTATTGGTCATAGAAAAAGTAGAGAATGCTTTGAACTGTTGTCTAGACTTAGCTACTAGTATATGGGTTTAAGCATTTATCCATAGACACTAAAACTTCCAAAAACACCTCAAGGATGCAACATTGCGTTGGTTCATGGGTTTACCAGGAGATAGCATCATAACTTGGGCTCGGATGCAACAGGAATTTAACAAAAAAATGTGGGGACTACTGTAGGTCAAAGGACACTAAAGAAGAGAT
Organism: Pinus tabuliformis; assembly: GCA_031772625.1. NCBI lineage: Eukaryota > Viridiplantae > Streptophyta > Pinopsida > Pinales > Pinaceae > Pinus > Pinus tabuliformis. Next base: position 979,020,312 of record CM062811.1, read on the forward strand.
TTATAGGATGAACATAAGCCAGGATGAATCCTTAGAAGACTATGAAGAAAGATTCCAGCTTAGTTACAAAAGGGATAGGTGCACACTTGACCCTGAGTCATTGAAGCTAGTCCTGCTTAGAGGAGTAAGGGAGGATATCCTAGATACCTTGCATTTGTTAGCAGGAGGAGATATCTACCAACTACCCTATGAGGATATCAAGACTATCTTTAGAAACCATTCTAGGGAAACTAGGAAAAAGGGTAGGGGTAGTTAACATATGGCTAGTACATCATCTTCCAACTCATCCATCAAGGGTGAAATTGGAAATATACTAGAGGACTTTAAAAGTTAGACGTTGCAAACCCTTGCCTTGCAATTGGATACCATGAATATCAAAAGGAAGCAAGAGGAAGCAGAGAGAGCCTTGGCCATCTTTTGTCCTAGATGCATCAGGAGGCATCCTAGGAATGAATGCCCATTGAACTATATTGAGATTTTCTCAGTCTGTGAAGAAAACCACTCCACAGACAAGTGCCCTTCCTTATCTAGACTCAAAGCTATATATCAAGGAGCTTAATGGGTCACTGAGCATCTTTGCTACATCAACCAAAGGAGACCTCCTAGGCCTAGACCATACTAGCAGGGTATGCAAGCATCATCCCATGCATATTACAAACCCAACCAAACCACAACTATACCTTTTTAGGGACCCCCTGCTCATCCTTCCTGGTCTACACCCCCTCCTTGGTCCTATGCACCTTAGTATCATCCCCAGCTAGCCAGCTAGTCATTTCAACCTTAAATTCAGCGACAACATCAGTGGAATACCCCACCCCAGGGGTGGAGCCCCAATTCAAAAATGTTCCAGCCCTATTGCCTCCACCATCTACCCAACCACAACTCTTGCACTCTTTTCCACCTAAAGCAACCCCAGATGCCTACCCAACCAAATCCAAACCCAAATAATAGGCAAGTTCAACAAGGATACAATGGAGAGACATCATACCCAACTTATGTTGTAGAAATCCAGGAGATCAACCTAATATATGGGAGAATTCTCCTAGATAACCAACCTCCCTCTCCACATAAGGAGGTTGAGGAAGAAAGAGAGGAAAGAAACCTTAAAGCAAATCCACCCTTTCCTGAAAGATTAACCCAACCACTCTAGTCTACCCTAGAAGAAACTGAACTTCTAGGAGAATTGAAGAATCTATGTGTATATATCCCCCTTTTCCAGGCAATCAAAGATGTTCCTATCTACAATAAGTTGATTAAGGAGAAGTGCTTCAAGCATCCAGGAAGAAGAAAAAAGGATGCCCCTACCATTAATGTCATTGGGCAATTATCTGACTTAATGTTTGTTGAAAATAGCAACAAGAAATGCTAAAAATAGAAATGCTATAAATAGCATCTCAGGTGCCAGTGTTGGAAATAGCAACAAGGAATGATAAAATAGAAATGCTAAAAATAGCATTGCTATAAATAACATTTCAGGACAGATTCCAATTTTAGTTAGTCCCTGAACTAAAATTGAGAATCAAAATTCGAGTTTGATATTAGCAACTATTTGTAAAATAATTAATTAATTCATCTTGAGTTAATTAGTTGTACAAAATCAAACATGAAGTATATGTGAAGACATGCAACAGTTTCTCCATTGATTGAGGAAGTTATCCCTTAATTAAGGAGATCAGGATGAGTTGTACTTTGGGTTGTAATTCGTTAGCTCAGTTATCTGAGTTAAGTCCAGTTAGATTAGTTCCAACAGTTTGTGGAACTGATTGTGAGTTCAGTTAGTTAATGCATGCATGCATGTAACTGCTGCACTTTAGATAACTGAATATTCTATCATAAATAACTCATGCATGTCAGTTCAGTCAGAGACCCAGTCAAGATCAGAGGAAGGGACAATGTACTATCAGTTGTAGGATTTTTCATATATATGAAACTCATCCATGCAGAAGGAATTATCTCCTTCAAGACTGCGCAGTTATTTTTGAGTTTAACGTGTTGCATGAGAGGTGAATTCACACAGGTGGTAGCATTGGAGCCCAGGAGAAACTTCACAAGGAAATAGGAGGCTTGGAGGACTAAAGAAAGGCATATTTCTTGTCTATTCTATCTATGAGCAACATTGAGGGATTTTACTGAGAGCTGGATAGCTTGTGAGCTAAAGCTTTGTGTAATCCATTCATATTTCCACTCGTATGATATTACAAAGATCAGGGTTTTTATCTAAGGCTTTCCCTAGAGTATTCTTCTATGTTCATGTGTGATTTCTTTCTCATTCTTAGTTATATGTGTTCTATTTGATCTTGCTCATAATCGATTAAGCTTCAGCAAGTTTGTTGTAGAAGTAGATCTTGTATTTTGCTTTAGTATATTGCATAATCTATTGATCTACAGTGGGAAATTCTACATGGAATCGGAGAAAAGGTGATCAAAGCGAAGAACAATATACAAAGAAGGGAGAAGTTCAAAGTTTGAAGTTCCTAAATATAGAAATCAAGTTCTTATCACATCTCAATTTCACCAATGGCGTTCAACGGTTTAAGACTCGAGTATGCCCTTGATGGCAGCTTGAATTATATAGCTTGGAAGGATCGCATGGAAGTAGTATTAGAGGACAATGGTCTAAAGGACTTCATTGATCAACAAGTCCCCAAGCTAGCAGCAGCCAATGCTACAGAATTGGCAGAATGGAAGAAATGTGTGGCTAGAGTGAGGAGAATCCTTCTAGAGGGTGTTCGAGACCACATAGTCTTGAGTCTCCATGGGAAGGAGACACTATTTTCAATGTGGAAAACATTTAAAGATATATATCAGAACAAAAATGATCAGAGGAGGCTAGCACTGAAAGAGAAGCTTCGGAAAATCAAGTGTGAAAAGGGTGACACAATCGCTACATATCTGAACAAGCTCACCACTTGTAGGGAAGAGCTTGGAAGTGTAGGGATCATGACAGTTGATGATGACATGGTGATTCTTGCTCTACTTGGTCTTCCTAAGAGCTGGCATAGCTACCAAGACTCGGTAAATGGAAGAGAGAAACTGCCAGATTGGGAACGACTTTGGTCAAATCTAATGCAGGAGGAGATTAGAAGAAGCACTAGAGATGGATCTTCATCAAAACAAGATGATGAAGAAAATCTAGCCTTAGCGAGTAAGGCGGGGAAAGGGAAAGGGAAGGCATCCCATTCTAAATCCAGTTATTCCCATGGTGGGAAGAACTTTGACAAATTGAAAGTGTGATGCTTTCATTGTCATGAGGTGGTCCATTATGCAACAAATTTTCCACAAAAGAAATCCAAGAAGGGATCCTTGGAAGGATCAGAAGGTGAGACACTAGCCTCATAATTTGAATTAGATTTCACCCTCATCGCATGCATGGTTTCATCGACGATGGGTTGTAGTTGGTTTCTTGATAGTGGGGCTTCATTCCACATGATCGACGATAAGAGTTTGTTCAGTACCTTGGAGGAGAAATACATCCAGATACTCATAGAGATGGGTAATGAGGAAAAGTATAGTGTCTCTGGTGTAGGCACAGTTGCCTTTCAAAGGGAGCATGGAGCTCGCATTACCTTGACAGATGTGAAGTATGTCCCAAGACTGAAGAAAAACTTGGTATTGATTGCGATGATGGAATACAAAGGCTATGATGTAGTCTTCAGTAAGGGAAAGGTTTTCCTTAGACACATCACCACTAGACAAGTGAAGCAGATCGGTTCACGAGTTAAGAACCTATATGCTCTTGAGGTTCAAGATGCATGCAAATCCTTGAGGAGCAAGGAAATTGTTGGAGACTTGGTGGTTGAGAGGGAGAGTACATTGCCTCTCAACATGCAGCACCAGAAGAAGTCTCAGAAAATTGTGGAGGAGCCACAATTGATGAAGTAGCTTCAGGAGGTTGTGGAGCAGCCACAACAAGAGAAGCAGAGAGGAGACTGAGTGGAGGCATCCACTCATGGAGAGACCTCTAGTAGGGGGAAATTTTGATCCAAGTGGGCAGAGGGATCACATGCATCCATACCTCCAGGTAGGAGGTGGGGCGATGTGGACTGACAATCCCAAGAAGGCTGAAATAGGGGCAGGATCATTGAGGTACCCAACCTATTTGATTAGACCTTACTACCGGAGCCCTGACAAGGAGTAGCGAGACTAACTAAGTGGGTAGAGAAAAATGTGGATGGAGTGGCAGAGGAAGCTTCAGCTTCAAAGGATGTTTCTAGCCCAACAAAGAGGTCAGTTGGGAGATCAGTTACTTACTTCTCAATACCTGAGTTGTAGTGCAGCAGTAGGAAGCACAATGCAACATGATGAGAGGAGGTGTAGTACAAATGTAGTGCTTGGAGATAGGACCAACTGCAGCACGGATGCAACAACAGGAATCAATGTGACTGATGTAGTAAGAGATCAAACTGATAGAGGCTAGAGAAGTTAGATACTAAAGAGCACTTAGGTGCAGAGTTTTCAGTTTACAAAGGCAATAGCAATCAGAGACTTTGATGATAGAGGCATCATTCTGATTCAGGTTGGATATTTTTTTTTTGTAAAGTTGCTAGAGTAACAACACTAGGGAGAAGTGTTGCATGCAGAACATTCCAAAGGTTTAGGATTGGGTTCGAGTTGAATGCCTTTCTTGTTGAGAGGGAGTGTTGAAAATAGCAACAAGAAATGCTATAAATAGAATTGTTATAAATAGCATCTCAGGTACCAGTGTTGGAAATAGCAACAAGGAATGATAAAATAGAAATGCTAAAAATAACATTGCTATGAATAGAATTTTGGGATAGATTCCAATTTTAGTTGGTCCCTGAACTAAAATTGAGAATTAAAATTCGAATTTGATCTTAGCAGTTGTTTGTAAAATAATTAATTAATTAATCTTGAGTTAATTAGCTGTAGGAAATCAAACATGAAGTCTATGTGAAGACATGCAACAGTTTCTCCATTGATTGAGGAAGTTATCCCTTAATTAAGGAGATCATGATGAGTTGTACTTTGAGTTGTAATTAGTTATCTCAGTTATCTAAGTTAAGTCCAGTTAGATTAGCTCCAACAGTTTGTGGAACTGATTGTGAGTTCAGTTAGTTAATGCATGCATGCATGTAACTGCTACACTTCAGATAACTAAATATTCTCTCATAAATAACTCATGCATGTTAGTTCAGTTAGAGACCCAGTTGAGATCAGAGGAAGGGACAATGTACTATCAGTTGGAGGATTTTTCCTATATCGGAAACTCATCAATGTAGAAGGAATTATCTCCTTCAGGACTGTGCAATTATTTTTGGCATTTGTCAGTGTCATGTTAGCTTCATGGATTGTACTCTTCAATCTCTTCTCAAGATCCCATGGGGTTTCACCAGGTAGCATCGCGATCTCCTTGAATCTGATGATCAACTACATCTCAAATCGCCTCTATTCCTGCTTTCGGGTGATCGCTCAAGTACTTTATATACCACGTTAGCGTGTGGTCTTGCAATGCACTAACCAAAGTAGACTTCTTTATTTTATCATCCATTATGCCTTGGGCTGCCCGTACAGCCTTAATCACAAACCAGAACTGATATGGTTCCTCATTTCCTACACCTCTAAATACCAGCAACTTTACTGCACTCGCCATCCCAACCTTCGGTGTTGGCGGAGGTGGGGTAGGTGAAGAGGGTTTGATGTAGGGGAAGTAGGTGATGGCGTGGATGGTGGAATGCGCTGCTTAATCAACTGGACTGTGCTTCTCAGAGAAAACCCTATGATTTCTTCCTTGCTTTCTCGTGAAATAGAAATCAGAGGACTGTTCTCTAATCCTTTGGTTCCTCGGTAGCCTCTTCCACTCCGCATTATGCCAGACATCAATGAATGCGCATAATCCGTTTTTCACATAACAACATTTTAATCCAAGTATTCAACGATTTCATGTACTTACCCCGCGGTCCTTGGAGAAAGCACCTTTCTGCTTCACTATAACTCACAGTTGTGTCTATCATGAACTCAGTGATAAACCCTCCTATGATCTGATTCAACCAATGATCTACCGCGCGTGTGATTTTATCTTCAGATGCTTCTAGCCTGCACACCAATTCTTGAGTCCACACAATGGGTTGATCTAGTCTGCACCATCCCACGCTGTCAGCTAGCCGCGTGATCCACTCGTACAACTCTGTTGAGAAGGATGCAAAGAAGATCTCGTGGATCTCTATATATATGTAACGATCCAACCACCTTTCCTCTGATACTCACAGATTCCTATTTTCCTGAACCATGAACTCGTGAAGCTTCAGATCCAACCAATCTTCAAGTTATTTCTTCATAGGGTTCCAGTGTCCCGACATTAGACATGCCTAGGCAGATCCCGGTCTCAGCAAAGGAACCATTTTTTGGCTTGTTGGGGCCTAACCCATTTTTTAGAAGTGTATTAGCTGAACAAATCTCACACTACCGACCCTTTTGGCAATAGTCCACGGAGCGCGGACTGAAGTCTCACCCGAGGTAGTATGGGAGGGTGTTGGAACTAGGTTTCTGCACCCTTGGGATGTTTGGATGTGATCTGGAGGGGTCGCGAACTGTATGCGGCCTCGCGCCACTCTGTTCGGCTTCCACGTAAATCCACGTAGACGCACATTCTTATTAATAAAATTATCACTGATCTGATCTTTTTATTACATTAGTTAAGAAAACATTTAACATTAAAACCCTATGTGCACAACTATGACAGATAACAAAAGGAAATATATAGATCCGTAAGAAATCACACAATGATTCAGAAATTCTTATCTTTATTGATCTTCCCTTCAGTACAACTAGATCCACCCTGCGCACTCAGCTACAGGGGTCCGCACACATAGCTGCAGAGCCTCTATCTCTCTACCAACACCCTTGACTCAGACTTACAGTTGCTCAGAGACTTCTTTCTTCATAAACCCATTACATTCAAGATCAAAATCACATACTCCAAAAAATTGCCTTCTAACCATAGAGCCTTGCTCTATTTATACATTCCCGTGATACGCAAACCATGGATAGGCCGACTCACTTTCTATTTTCTTACATTATTTTTGGGCAAACAACCCTTTGACTTGACTCATTACAATTCACGCTCTGCGCATTTCGTGGAGCCTTTACCATATTTTTACCCAAAATTGCGGGCTTTGAGCCCCAAAACCATTACGCGGGGCCTCCACTACCCAACACCCTGATTGTAATCTTTAGAAGGTATAGGGTCTCTTAAGATTTCTTCTGAATTTTGACCAGGGGTGCCACCACCTCATGCAAGAGAATCATCTCATTGTATAGCTTCTTCATGGTGTCTTCCATTGGCTTTAAATCCTTATATATATCTAACTGCATCTTTGTTGTGTTGATACAAGTAGAAGACAACCATTGATTCTCTATGATAAGGTGATCAACCTATTGTTTTGTGGTAGATAGCTCTTTCCACAATCGTGCACTTTCACTCAAAAGATGATTTGTATTGTCCTATGTTGTTGTCACAAAAGGCACATTCATTTCCATGACTACTTGGGGATTTCTCCTGATATTAGATGTTATCACCTTATCTATGGGTATGGACACTGGATGAACAATATCATTAGGAAAGTACCTTCATCTTTCTTATATAATCATTTTCCTTATCTGATCGAAGGGGAAACTAGATACATCCATAACCATGTCATCGCGTGGAGGAACAATTCCCATTTCGTTGAATGGGAGATGGAAATCAATGAGAGGAGCTTCTAACTGAGTGTTAGGTTGATCCGTAATTAGTTCAATGGCATCCTCCTCCTCTAACATTTCTTCGAGAGCTTTGAAACAACGTATTATGATAGCCAAATGGAGATCGTATTCTAAAGTTACGACCCCAGGAAGTTGATGCACCAATTTACCCAAATAGAGCCCACATTTTTGGTGCTTCATCTCCTAGGGTTAGGTGTTATATACCTAGGGGGGATAATATGGGGTACAAATGGAGGTACCCAAGGGAATAATGTAATAATGGGATGGGCCATAGTAATAAATAAGGTGGTTAACCTATATCATGTAAGGGACCACAAGTAGTTAGTAATAATGTAATGGGCCCATGGTATTAGATAGATGGTATTGAGGGAACCATGGTAATGACCCATGGTATTGTATGTATGAGGCCTATATAGAGGCTAGAGACTCCATATTGAAAGGTGTCAAATATTATTGTATGAACATGCATATGGCTTGTGGAGTGTTCTCCTTCCTTAAGGAGTGAATGTATAGTGTTGCCCTACCCTAAGGGTTTGATATCAATAAAGTGAATCATTTCTATCTACTTCTATCTATTATTTCTTGGGTTTATTTCTATTATCATATATTTCTGGGTTTAGATCTATAACAAGGGGTATCAGAGCAATTTCTTGGGCAAAAGTGGAGAAATTTTTTTTTTGCAGGAACTTTCTGGGGCGGCGAGTTTGCAGATCAGATCTGTACGTTTTGGGGCAAAATCTAAAAAATCTAATTGCAAATCTAGATTCTTTGTGAAAAAATACCCAATTTCAAACAAAAAAATCAGCCGAATCGGAGTCCGGATAAAGGAGATATCGCTGATCTAAAAATCAATGGTGTTGCAGACATTTTTTTGGGCAGTGAGTTTGCAGCACAAATTTGTACATTTTGGGGGAAAATCTACAAAATCTAATTGCAGATCTAGATTGTTTGTAAAATATTACCCAATTTCAACAAAAAAATCAGCTGAATCGAAGTCCGGATGAAGGAGATCTCGCTGATTTAAAAATCAGTGTTGTTGCAGACATTTTTTGGGCAGCAAGTTTGCGGCACAGATCTGTACATTCTGGTGCAAAATCTGTAGAATCTAATTGCAGATCTAGATTATTTGTGAAAAAATACCCAATTTCAAAAGAAAAAAATTAGTTCAATCGGAGTCCGGATGAGGGAGATATTGTTGATTTAAAATCAGCTAATTTTCAGCAATTTTTGGTGACGACGAGATAGTTGCAGCACAAATTGGAAATTCCAGTACCTAGATTGGGATTTATATCACATGGGAATATGCAGAATGGTTGTTCCATTTCTGAAAACAGGTTATAGGGATTCTGAGCAATATTGACTGAATTGTGGCCATTTCAATTTTTCACCAATTTTTTTTTTTGTGATGGAGGGCCTAGATTAGAATTTGAGGGACTTGTATAAATTTGATGGCTCTCATCCAACCAAATGGCTAGCACAAATGGAGAAATATTTCACATTGAATTACATCTTATATGATGTGACTCAGCTGAGCGTGGGAATCATGTACTTGGACCACGAAAGATGGAAATGGTGGCAGTGTCATCAAAAATGCCATCCAAGGAAAACTACTCGACAGATGTTCGCAAAATCTATTTTTGACCACTTTGACCATAAATCTAATTTTGTGGGTCCTCTTACTAAGCTCAGATAAACAGACACACAACCTAGCAAAGATTTTATTTTTACAGGAAAGAAGGAAACCAAGAAACCTAAAGGGTTCTTTTTTGTTGGTATCTCCTTATTGCAGGTTCATGGATTGATTCAGAAGGACAAGATCATTGTGTCTATAAATCCTAGTTGCAAGAAAAATCTCATAAATGTCAATTTGGCCAAAAAATTGCAAGTGCTAGTAAAACACATTGAAAACACACAGGTTAATGATGAGGATGTGCAAGTTTATAAAGATTTGAAGCTTTTCATGGATAAGTATGTGTTGCATTGTGATTTTTAAACTTCAGATATGGATAACATGGATGTTGTTTTAGGATATCCTTGGATGGAATCTGTGGGATCTATGGGTACTATCAATATTAACGTGTAGAAGAAATTCCTGAAGCTCTGGTATAAAAAGAAGAAAATTACATTACATAATATTTCCATCAATAAACAGGTAGAGTCCATGGAGGCTAAAGCATAAGATGTTCCAGGGAGTGACATATCAGATGATGAGCCATTGATGATCGACAATCAAACACAAACAGAGGCTGAAGCAGAAAAGGATACAGGTGTTGATACATCAGATGAGGGCTCAATCGTTGAAGTAATATTGGAAGATAAGACACCACAGCAGGTACCACAACATGCACCAGATAACAGTCAGGCTCTAGTAAGGGGTGAATTAAAGAAAAAGACATCGTGGATTAAAACTTCAACATATCATCACCCACATCACCCCACAAGACAAAAACCAACAAGATGGCAACTAATTAGCCACAAGGACAAAAACCCCCGCATGAAAGATAGAGAGGAGCGAAGATCCACCTACTACACATCAACACAGAAAAGCTGCCATGGTCAACTTCCATCTCAAGCGAACGAGGCACCAGCGAGATCGAGAGTTCACCTTTCTCTTGGATGGCTATATGCACGTGCATGGTACCAGTGGACTACTCTTTTGAGTATATCTTATTATTTGTGTTCTTTCCATGTTTCGGGGATGAAACATGCTAAGGAGGGTGGAATGTTCTATACCTAGGGGGGATAATATGGGGTACAAAGGGAGGTACCCAAGGGAATAATGTAATAATGGGATGGGCCATAGTAATAAATAAGGTGGTTAACCCTTACCATGTAAGGGACCACAATTAGTTAGTAATAATGTAATGGGTTCATGGTATTAGATAGATGGTATTGAGGGAACCATTGTAATGACCCATGGTATTGTATGTATGAGGCCTATATAGAGGCTAGAGACTCCACATTGAGAGGTGTCAAGGATTATTGTATGAACATGCATATGGTTTGTGGAGTGTTCTCCTTCCTTAAGGAGTGAATGTATGGTGTTTCCCTTTAGGGTAGGGAAACACCATACATTCACTCCTTAAGGAAGGAGAACACTCCACAAGCCATATGCCTGTTCATACAATAATCCTTGACACCTCTCAATGTGGAGTCTCTAGCCTCTATATAGGCCTCATACATACAATACCATGGGTCATTACCATGGTTCCCTCAATACCATCTATCTAATACCATGGGCCCATTACATTATTACTAACTACTTGTGGTCCCTTACATGATACGGGTTAACCACCTTATTTATTACTATGGCCCATCCCATTATTACATTATTCCCTTGGGTACCTTCCTTTGTACCCCATATTATCCCCCCTAGGTATATAGATCTATAACATTAGGTTTTTGGATGTTTAGGGCTTCCATTGCTTCTCAATAATAAATAGGCCTTTAAGCCTCATTGTAACACAGTTCATAGGCATGTAGCCACCACATCTCTTCTCAAAGATAAGCTACCATCGCCCAAGCTAGTTTATTTCTATTTATGTATGTAAGCATATTTCAATTCTTTGATATTAATGAAATGAATTTGTATTTATTCTGCATCTTTGTGTTTATGTGTATATCTATATTTTGTTGCGTACTTGCATAAGTCCATATCAAAAGTATCAGAGCGGTCTTCTCTTTCTCTATTTTTCTTTGCATGTCCCCAACAAGGTCAAGTTATAAGGAATTAGGGCTCAAACTAGTTGAACCTTTACAAGACAAGCCACGCAAACACCAACAACCTCCCATGGAAAAAGAAAAGAAAGACAAGGGGGTAGGATATCCTTTCAAAATATTGCTCGAGGAAACCCTTGAGCGACAAAGGAATGCGATGATAGATAAATTTGCCTAGATCCTTTAACAGATACCCATAGACAACACATCTTCATCCAGCACCCACTCTCGAGGCACCACTCCTTTTAACATACAAGTTAACTTTGAAATTCCCATATTTAAAGGATAGATAGATGTAGATGTCATAGATAGATGGTTAAATCTATTGGAAGGATATTTTTCAATTCATGACTTTTCCAATCGGGAAAATATTACTTTTGCACTCCTCAAAGCCACCCCACGTATCAAGGACTGGTGGGAAACCTACTGTGAACAAAAGGACAAGAGGGAATCCTCAATATTTTCAGCCACACCCACTTGGAACTATTTCTGAGACGCCATCAAGGAACAATATTACCCTATTGGGAGCTATGAAGATAAATACATAAAGTGGACCACACTACGATAGGGAAGGGAACAAGATGTGTTGATGTTCACAAATGTTTTCCATAACCTTCACATGAAGCTGGGTATCAAGGATTCTGAGCATAATTTAGTACTCAAGTACTGTGGCTATCTACACAAATACATCTAGGACGAGATGGAGTTCTTGGACATCTCCTCGCTTGGTGTTGCCTATTAATACGCTGTCAAGATTGAGCAGGAATTCAAACAGAAGAAGCGAGACTTTGGATCTGTAAATCCGAAGCAAGGTAAAAGCATCCCCAAACCATAGAACAAATTAAAAAGTCAAGGCGGGGTGACCTAGGACAACTCGTCGAATACGCAAGAAAATAACAATACCATGAGGAAAAAGAAGGAAACAGGGAAATGGTGTGAGTTCCATAAGAGCCCCACTCACAACACAAGTAAGTGTCAAGCCAAGAAATCATTGGTGGCCGAGCTGAAGGATTATGAATTAGATGCATCTTTTGACTCTGAGTTAGAAATTGACAAGGGGAATGACAAAGGGAAGCAGATTATTGATGTGGAATCTAGTGCCAGCGTTACCACCACCAAGATCAAGAAGGATGAGCCCAAAGATCTAGAGGAGGGTGACCAACACTTCCACTCATAGATGTCGATGAAGGGTTCTCCGCTATAGTTCATTGTCGATAGCGGGAGCGAAAAGAACCTCATTTCGGTAGAGGTTGTGAAGCGGTTGGGCCTACTAGCCACACCACACCCGCAACCATACAACATCAGGTGACTTCATCAAGGGAGAGATCTTTGCATCAGCCAACAATGTCACCTTCCATACAACATCAAGCCCTTCACAGATGAGGTATTGTTTGATGTTTCCCCTCTTGAAGTTCATGATGTTTTATTAGGCCAACCATGCTTGTGGAAGAAACATTTTTTGTATGACTCTAGGCCTCACACTGTTATTATTACTTTGGGAAATATGTTTTACAGGATATAAGAGGTAACACCACCTATCATCATTTCTTTTACCACTGCGAAGAAATGTAGTAAGATCATTTCCCATACTGGGAAGTTTGTTTTCCTTATGATTCACCCTCGGGGAAAGAAGAAGGTTGTAGCCACAACCTCCAGACAAGGCTTCTTCACACGACAGTAGTAAATGGAAAAGGTTGTATAGGAGTACAAGGACATCTTCACCTCACCCACAGGGGTACCTCTACATTGTCAAGTCAAGCACTCCATCGATCTAACCCTAATGGACCGATCTATTGGTGCTCTATTGTGGATATCAATGAAATCAAGAGGCATATTTAGGAGTTGCTGCAGAAAGGGCACATCATGCCAAGTTCATCACCCTCTGGGAGCCCGATCATGTTGATACAGAATAAAGACAGAACCTAGAGACTCTGTATTGACTATCAGGTGCTGAAAAATATCATTGTCTGGAATAGGTATCCAATCCCACAGATTGATGACTTTCTGGACCATTTCAAGGGGGCCAAATATTTCAACAAGATTGACTTGAAGCTCGGTTATCACTAGGCACCAATCAAACCCTCTAATGTGTGGAAGACTTTCTTCAAATCCAAGGAGGGCCTTTTTGAATAGCTGGTCATGCCTTTCAGGTTGACGAATTCCCATACAACCTTCATGAGGTTGATGGACAACATCTTGTGACCCTTCACCAACTCATTCGTGGTGGTGTATTTGGATGAAATTTTGATATTCAGTCAGAGTTTGGAAGAGCAGCTCGACCATCTTCGATGGGTCCTCCAAACCCTACGACAACACAAGTTGTGTTCCAATTTGGAGAAAAGCACTTTTGGTATGACCCAGGTTCAATATTTGGGGTACATCATTGATGAGCGGGGTGTGCATGTGGACCCAGCCAAGATACCAGTCATTCGGGATTGGTCAACCCCAAGCACTCTAATAGAGCTCCACATCTTTCTGGGTCTTGCCAACTTCTACCGTAGTTTCATGTTGGGGTTCTCTCATATAACTTGGCCTTTGAGTCAAGTCACCAAGGGAGGAGTGAATGAAAAGTTCTTTTGGTATGAATCTCAATAGAAGGCATTTTCTGAGTTGAATCATTGCCTTTTCTCTACACCAATGCTCACATTACTAGACTTGAATAAACCATTTGAGATCGAGACAGATGACTCTGACTATGCTATTGGTGTAGTTCTTACCCAACAAGGGAATCCAATGTCATATCACAGTGAGACACTTTCAGACACTGTATGAAGGTATCCCACCTATGACAAAGAGAGTCATCTGTCTCGATCTCAAATGGTTTATTCAAGTCTAGTAATGTGAGCATTGGTGTAGAGAAAAGGCAATGATTCAACTCAGAAAATGCCTTCTATTGAGATTCATACCAAAAGAACTTTTCATTCACTCCTCCCTTGGTGACTTGACTCAAAGGCCAAGTTATATGAGAGAACCCCAACATGAAACTACGGTAGAAGTTGGCAAGACCCAGGGCGATGGTAGCTTATCTCTGAGAAGAGATGTGATGGCTACATGCCTCTGAACTGTTCCGAACTGTATTACAATGAGGCTCGAAGGCCTATTTATTGTTGAGAAACAATGGAAAACCCTTCACATCCCGAAACCTAGCCCTAGAAGATGAAACGCCAAATTGTGGGCCCCGTTTGGGTAAATTGGTACATCAATTTCCCGGGGTCGTAACTTTGGCATACGATCTCCGTTTGACGCGTACGATAGCTCGTTAGAAAGATCTATCCGAGTACTACCACTTTGGGAAGCAACATCGGTCCATGGACCCATGTTGCCCCAGAATCCCAAAAAAACGTCGTTTAGGGCCTCAAAACGGCTCCGGAAGTTCAGGACCCGAAAAACTGCTAAAAATAGTAAATTGTGCTACAATTTAGGAAACTGAAAAGACTGAAAGAGACAGTTGTGGGGGTCCAAATGGGTTGGTGGGTGGCCACCAACATCCACCTGGATCACATTTTTCGTATGTACGATTCAAAGCATCCACGCACATGGGATAAAAGTCTCCCCTATGTCCAATACAACTACAATAGAGCTCTCCATAGCTCAACTGCCACATCCCCTTTCAAGTATGGTTGGGATTCCAGCCATTATGTCCCATTGATGTGGCCATACCATTTGCATCTACTCAGGAAGATTCGACTCATGTCCAGTTTGAAGCTGATAGGGTTAATAGCTTCATTGTGTGCATTTAGCACATCTGTTAGAAGGTCCATGACATATTGGACATAGCCAATGCTAAGTACAAGCAGTGTCATGATCAACATCGAGTACCACACAAGTTCTAGGTGGGTGATAAATTTGGGTAACATTTATAGGAGGAGTGTCTTGCTAGGCCCCACAACAAGCTTTGCCTACTCTGATATGGGCCTTACATCATCACTAAGGTTGTAGGGGATAATTCTTTCAAGCTTAGTATTCCACCATTCCTTGGCCTGCACCTAGTGTTCACTGTGGACTGCCTTTGACCATACTTTCCACCATTACTGGATGCGTCATAGATTGTAGAACAACTCACACCAACAAAGTTAAACCCAGACTGCATGGAACAAGCCACAACTGATCAGATCATGGACACACAGATCAAGAACACTCACCAGCAGAAAATCCAACTGTATCGGGTTATTAAAGTTGGCCAACTCTTGCACAAAGGAAAGTGGCTCACTAGGGACCAATTTTAACATAAGTTTCCCCATCTCATGGAGGCACTCAACGTAATGGGGACCATTGCTTCCTAAGGGGGGAGGACTGATCCAAGTGGATATTGGTGGCCACCCGATTATTCCACTTGGACCCCCACCATTGTTTCTTTACAGTTTCCTTAATTGTAGTACAACTGACAATTTTTGGCAGTTTTTTGGGTCATAAACTTCTGGAGCTGTTTTGAGGGACTAAAAGACGTTTTTAGGGAAAACAAAGAGATTGAAAAAGTCATAATCTAATCACTAATTCAATTTCAACCTCTGCTTCGAGATCTTTGAAATGAGGTATTATGATAGCCAAACAAAGATCGTATGCCAAAGTTATGACCTCGGGAATTTGATGTACCAATTTACCCAAACGGGGCCCACGGTTTTGGTGCTTCATCTCCTAGGGTTAGGTTTTTGGATGTTTATGGTTTTCCATTGTTTCTCAATAATAAATAAGTCGTTGAGCCTCATTGTAACAAAGTTTAGAGGCGTGTATCTGACACATCTCTTCTAAGAGATAAGCTACCATCGCCTGAGCTAATTTATTTCCATTTTTGTATGTAAGCATATTTCAATTCTTTTATATTAATGAATTGGAGTTTTTTTTCTATTGCATCTTTGTGTTTATGTGTATATCTGTATTTTGTTGTGTTCCTGTGCTGGTGTTGAAGAAGAGGGTGCGGTCTCTATTGACAAGGAGTGTGCTGGAGTTGAAGAAAAGGAGGACGTAGTCAATGATAATAAGGAATGTGCTCTCCTTTTGGAAAAGAAGTGTGCTTGAATGAGTGAAGGAAGTGTGCTGCACTAAGAGTTAAAATGTGTGTTTTCTCTAGGAGAAAAGTTGTGCTTTTGTGTGATATTCATGTCAAGTGAAGAAAGTTAATCACTATGTCAAAGAAAGCTAGTTCTTTTCCTATTTTTAGAATGACGACACAAGAACTTCCAATGATAAGAAGACGACACTTAGAAACTTTGACCTAGGAGGAAACACGACACTTAGGAATGTTGCAAGGATGATTGACCCTTAGGAAAAACATGAAAAAATAACAAGATGACACAAGATAGCTTGAAATGACAGTTCATGTAGGCTCCAAAATTGACTAAGGAAAATATTTTGGAGGGTCGTTGTCGCAGCGACAATAGAACACTAGATTTCAACTACAATTCTTTGTTTGTAAATATAAATAGTTTATTTTAATTATTATAGAATAGTTTTACAAAAGGCTATATATATGTGAGACTCTGTCCATAAGGCAGAAGCTACTTTACCTTGAAAAGCATGAGAGGTTTAGGGAATAAATCATGAGAGCTTCATGGAATAAATCATGAGAGCTTTAGGGAATAAATCAAGGAGTGATTTATAGATGTTGAAAAATCTACTTTTCTTGCAACTTAGCTCTAAATCATGGAGACTTCTGTTATCACAAAAATCCACCCTGATAGGCTGTTGATTCGGAAGACTTTGAGTAACTATTTCAAACCAAACTTTTGGCTGAGGCTTAGCCTCCTCAACCTGAGAGGGCTCTCTCACTGGATTAAAGATTTTACTTTGAAGATTAGATGGCTAACTCTATGGAAAATTCGAACAACAATGTATAAATGGTTGAAATACCAATTAACAAACTTCTGTTGGGCTATGGAGTCAAAGTGTGTTTCAGTACAACAGCAAGATCAATTTCACATGGAAGTCAGGGCATAGAGGGTTTTAACATAAAAGCAAAACAAAGATATAATATAGAGAACACAGCCTACAAACACATGAAGGAAGTTAGAGCATCATCAAATGAATTCTAAGTAACATGTGTCTATACCACTGCAAGTAAGTATATGAATGAAGCCATAAGGAAAATCAAACATTGAAACCCTTTCTGAATCCTGAGTAGTGAAAGCAGCTCTTTGTATTAACCTGAAAACATACAGTCATATACAAT